>CM046447.1:30377486-30977486 GCA_025506515.1 Flaveria trinervia
GAGAAGCAGTATTCCCTATCAGTCAAGTGTATAAGGAGTGATAATGGAACTGAATCCAGAAACTATACACTTGATGATTTTTATCTATCCAAAGGAATCAAGAGGCAGTTTAGCATCCCAAGGACTCCAAACAAAATAGAGTAGTGGAGAGAAAGAACAGGACCCTAATTGAAGCTGCAAGGTCTATGTTGGCTGACTCTGGTTTGCCATTGACCTTTTGGGCTGAAGCTGTTAACATAGCTTTCTATGTGCAGAATAGAGTGTTAGTAAATCAGAGGTTGATGAAGACTCCATATGAAGTTCTACATCATTTGGCTCCTTTAATTTCATTCTTCAAAGCCTTTGGGTGTCCTTGTTTCATTCTCAACACAAAGGATCAACTCTACAAATTTGATCCTAAGGTGGATGCAGGGTATTTTGTAGGTTATTCATCCACATGCAAGGCTTACAGAGTCTTCAACTGCAGAACAGAGATAGTTGAAGAAACCTTGCATGTGAAATTCAATGAATCTCCTAAGGATAAAATTTCACAAAACCCTGTAGAGTTGTTTGATCTGGACATACTGCAATATGTTCCTTATCAACCTCCAGCTGTTGCAGATCATGTGGATAAATCATCTTCCGCAGCAAGTCTTCCACCTGGTGGTACTAAAGATGATGATGATATCAGTACTCACCTTTTCAAGTTTAGTGACCAACTGCCTGAGTCTGCTAAACTTGATGTTCCTGTAGCTTCTGTAGCTCCATCCACAACAAATGCTGATGAGATTTCTGACTCCTCTACATCATTTGACTTGCCATCTAATACTTGGTTTCAAGAACCTAGATCACCATCTGCTACTGCTAAACCGACTACAAACACTTGCACTGATCTTATAGTGTACCAAGAGCTGAAGAATCACCCCATGTCTCAAATCATTGGTGATATCAATGCTGGTGTCTCAACCAGAAGTCAGTTGTCTAACTTCTGCTTCTATGCTCTCTTCATTAGTCAGCTAGAGCCAAAGAACTATCATGTTGCTTTGAGAGACAATGGATGGGTTGAAGCCATGCAACTTGAGCTACTTCAGTTCAAAAAGTAGCAAGTGTGGGAACTGGTTCCTCTACCCCCAGGTAAGTGTGCAATAGGCACTAAATGGGTGTTTAGGAATAAAACTGATGAAAATGGGCTTATTGTCAAGAACAAGGCTAGACTGGTTGTACAAGGGTTTTCACAAGAAGAAGGTATTGATTATGATGAAACCTTTGCCCCTGTAGCTAGACTAGAGGCAATTAGATTGTTCTTAGCCTATGCTGCATTCCACAATCTTAAAGTTTTTCAAATGGATGTCAAAAGTGCATTTTTATATGGTAAAAAAAAAAAAGAGGTTTATGTGTGTCAACCACCAGGTTTTGAGGACAATAAACATCCTGATTGTGTGTATCAACTTGATAAGGCTCTTTATGGGGTGAAGCAAGCTCCTAGAGCCTGGTATGAAACACTTTCAAATTTTCTTCTTAAAAATAATTTCACTAGAGGCTCCATAGATAAAACTTTGTATATTAAGAAAGTGGATCAGCATAAGCTACTTGTTCAAATTTATGTTGATGATATTATTTTTGCATCCTTTGATCCCCAGTTGTGTGATGATTTTACAAGTTTAATGAAACAAAAGTTTGAAATGAGTGCAATAGGAGAATTACAGTTCTTTCTAGGCTTGCAAATCAAACAAAAGGCTGATGGAACCTTTATTCATCAATCAAAATATACAAAAGAACTTTTGAATAAGTTTGATTTACAAAATTGTAAGCCCTGTTCTACTCCCATGTGCAACACCACACAACTAGATGTAGATCAGAAAGGTAAAGTTGTTGATGAAACACTTTACAGATGTATGATTGGGTCCTTGATGTACTTAACAGCTTCTAGACCAGATATCATGTTTGCAACTTGTGTTTGTGCTAGATTTCAGGCTGCTCCTAAAGAGTCTCATTTGATTGTAGTCAAGATGATCTTTAGATATCTGCAAGGTACACAATCTGTAGGTCTTTGGTATTCCACTGGACACTCATGCAAATTAGTTGCTTTTTCTGATAGTGACTATGCAGGGTGTAAGTTAACCAGAAAGTCAACTTCTGGTGGATGTCGATTCCTAGGCAACTGTTTGATTTCTTGGCAGAGTAAGAAACAAACATCTATTGCTACATCCACTGCTAAAGCAGAGTACATTGCTGCTGTAAGTTGTACATCTCAGGTACTCTGGCTTCAAAACCAATCATTGGATTATGGGATTACAGCGACTAAGACTCCATTATTAATGGATATTGCCTCAAGTACTGATGATCATTAGTAACCATGTCACAAATATGTACTGATTCTGTTAAACGAAACTGATGCAGTTACAACTACCGATGTAGTTATAACTACTGATGTCAGTAAAAACAGATAAGTACTGATGTCCTTTGAAACAACTGAAAACAGCTAAAAAGTCTAATGAGTAAGTGTTGAGGACAGTATAAAATAGCTGAAAAGCTAAGAATTGACGAAAACTACTGATGAGAATTTTCTCTTCAGTTGTTTCCACAAACTGTTGTTTCACCCTAAACAGCTGATGACAAAACCATGTCTTCAGTAGTTTCACAACTACTGATGACTAATACCAAGTCCTCAGTTGTTTACAACAGCTGAAGACAAAACCAAGGTTTTCAGTAGTTTCATAACTACTAATGACTAAAACCAAGTCTTCGGTTGTTTTCAAACGTATGATAGTTAAAACCAAGTCTTCAGTTGTTTTCATAACAACTGATGCCAACACCAACACTTTCAGTCGTTTTCTTTTCAGCCTTTTCTTAACCTATAAATATCTGCACTTATAGCCAACGTTTCATTAGCCATTTTTCAAACCTTTTCTCTCTCAACAATGGCGACCATGAAACTCAAACCCCGACACAACTGTGTTGCCTACCTTTCGAAATCGGCTTTCTGGAACAAGTTTGACAATGCCATCGATCTTATGGTGGATTCCCAATACCGAACAGCCTTTCTTCTAAATCCTACCATATACCCTGATTCCTTGACCCAGTTCTAGACCAACATCTCTGTAATAATTGGTGAGAATGATAGCCAACTCACTCTCCAGTCGTTGGTGAACCAGAAACATGTGCTCATCACCCCCGACATCATTCGCAAAACCCTAAATTTGCATGATGGCACCTATGTTATAGAATACCCGAAAGGCACCACTGATATGTCTTTCATCAATAACGGGTATGAAGGCGACTTAAGTGCTACAACCATACTTAAAAAGCACTTCCATGATGCTGAACGACTTATCTTTCATATGGTGAATGTCTGCCTTGCATCAAAGACATCTTCTTGGGATCAGATGTCTTCCCGATGGCAACAGGTATTGTACTCTATCTTTGAACGCCAAAATCTAAATTTTTCTGAGATAGTGTTCATGGAACTAAAGGATCTGGCTCAGAAACCTGTGGCAAACAGATGGCTACTTTATCCTAGGTTTCTGATGGCCATAATTTTGAATCAATTAAAATCTGATGGTCTTGTTGGTCTTGGAGTCCCCGCTCCAGCTGTTTTAGCTGAGGTATACTCCAGACATAACTCAGACCCTACTCTAAAAGGGGCTGCCCGGATGCTAAAAACCAAGCAGAGGGAACCCACAGCCTCCACTTCCAGATCCAAAGTCCCCACCAAACCCAAATCCAAAAAGCCAAAAAGGCTACTCAGGGAGATGAGTCCCCTGAGGATGCCCCTGTACCACAAAAACAGGAAATACATACTGGTTCTAACCCCCCAGTTATGTCCAAGACTCAACCTGTTAAAGCCGCACAGGTATCCTCTCAACAGGATCCTGTTACCATTGAAGAGCACCTCTCACCCCGGGTGCAATCTCCTTTGGACCAATCTCCACATGCAACCGCCCCTCAAAGCCCAACACTGATAGTTGCTAAAGTGCTGAGTCAATTGCATTCCTCACCCCCTCCCCAGAAACCACTTACCACTGGGAATACCTCAACCATTGAGGGGGAGGACCAAAATGCTTCTGATAACCCACAACATAGGGGTTACAATGTTCAATCTCCAAGTGTAGAAATGGAGATTAGAACATCTGGTAAGGCTGCCACTTCTACTGATTCAGCAAATGATCAGGATTAAGTTGGTAACATCCATAAGACCTTACCAGAGGCAACTGCCAATGAAGGACACAGTCCTGAGGCAGGAAGTCCCCAGTACCAAGAACAAGGGGCACATGCTTCTACTGATCTACACTCCAAGCATGTACATCCTGATTCAATCAGGAGGTCAGGTGATTCAGCACAGACTGATGATGACCTGGGCTTTTTTTTATGATGTATTAGCCCATAATACCATCCTAGAGACTGAGGTGAGCAGACTCAAAGAGCTGCTAGCCAAAATGTCTCAGGATCAAAGTCCATCTACCCCACAAACCCCATAGATGGCACCTTCAATTGAAGGTTCACCAAACACTGAGCCTACACACTTAACTGAGCCACCAGCCACTACTTTTCGCACCATCTCTCAGGGACAGAACCCCTTTGAGCAGATGGTTGCTATCTTTCAAAACTCCTTACCTCTCATCACTCCCATCATCACTGACATAGTGCATAAAGCCATTAATGAGAGGATCTCCTCAAATCTACAAACCCTCATTGATGATGCTGTTCACCAATCTCTTTCTGCCTTTCAAGCCCCTGATCCCAATGCAACCAAAAAGGGGGAGACTTCCAAGTCTAAGGCAGTGAATGAAAAGAAAAGAAAAAGAGTTGATGATGAGAAAGAACCCGCAAAAGAGAAGGAGGTGGAGAAAGAACTGATCTCAAAACAGCTGATCACAGATAAAGAGAAGGAAGATTAGCTGATCACATATAAAAGAAAGAAAAGTGCTGAGTCAAAAGCTGATGAAGATAAATCCTTAGAAGATCTTGTCAAAGATCCATGGATAAAATTATAGATCAGCTCTTTTGACAAGGTCATGACACAGCCACACTAGACACTGAGATCAGAAGGCTGGAAATAGAAGAGATTCAAGCTAGATAGGCTGGTTATAGTGTGTTGGAAAGGGAAAGATTGGAGATAATGATCAGATTCATTGCCAAATACCTTGGAAGGTCATTGATAGAGATAAAGGCCTGGTCCAGAGACAGTATCTTGGAGATAACCAAGAAAATCTGCTCTGCTGGAGGCTATAATAAAGGGTTGATCATCGAAGCACTGGATGAAGCAGGTGCAGGGAAGAGAACTGAAATGGCAAAGCTCTCCAAAGCCAAACTCACCACCAAAATGCTAAGTCAGTCTTCTCACACTCCCACTCAAACACAACCCTTATCTCTAAAATCTCCCAAATCTATCCCTAAACCAAAGCCACCCACAACTCAACCCACAAAACCAATTCCTTTACCCCCTAAACCACCTCAAACCTTACCCAGTGATACACCTAGAAGGAGGAGAAGGGTGTTGAGGGTAGAAGAAGATGAAGAAGAGGATGATGATGAAGATTGTCTGCCAATCTCTGCTGTTCTCAACCTTAAAACACCTGAGCACAGAAGTCAACAAGTGATTACACCTGACTTGCAAATGCAGATGGTGAAGGTAAAGATGGAAGAAGTAGAACAGCAGAAGCAGCACGATGAGTAGTTTCTCAAGATGGTTGAGAAGGATTTCCCTCGGTCCTCATCCATTCAAGAAATGAAGAAACAGGCTCTGAGGCTGTTAGGACCTGGTATTTAAACGAAATACCTGGAGATTAGCATGTAAACTAGATCAAATAGTGCGGAATCCTATTTGATTGGCAATCCAATCAGTGAGAACACACGAAGATTCAATCAAGAATTGAAACTAACGTCAGAAATCGATTGGGAATCGATCTAATGTGTTCTATGAACTTGGAGAACGAATTGTGAAGGTTCTGGACGACTAGAGTACGTCTGGAATTGTAATTTAATCAAATGCCCTTATTTTTACGAATTGGGTTGTATTTATAGGTTGGCATTATTCAATCATGCAACTGAATCATTAGTATGGTTCAGTCGTGCGATTGAACCATGCGGTTGATTCATCCGCACGACTGAGTGTTCAGTCGTGCGACTGAGCCAATCTTATGTGTCAATCATACGACTAATCCAGTCTCCGGTTCAGTCGTGCGACTGAGTCATTCGTATGAAGTTATTCATGCTTATGGTCCATTCGCATGAGAACTTCATTATGTTAAGTTTGAATGTATTAATAATAAACATTATGTGTAACCATTCAAACAATCGCTACCTAATTAACCAATTTAATATCAACTCATTAATGAAATATTAGTCATTACAAATCACAAACAACCAATATCATTTCATTAATCATATCAAATTACACCAGAATCAGATAAACAAGATCTATTACATTTCATATCATGATCTAGGGACATACATGTATCAACAAACTCCCCCTTGGACCTAGATCTCTCTAATCTCTTGTTTTCTGCATAACCTCCTTGTATTTCTTGTACTTATCCTCTTTTGTGACTCCCGTGTGAATCTCAAACGCGAAGCAGAGTCGTATAACATTCTGGAACTGGAGGGCTTGTACAATATCTTGCGTGTCATAGAAAATGGCCACTTGTATAGCGTATAGACATCACTTTCCGACAAGTTTGTAAGCCACATCGGGTCGAATACCCTGATAGTAGCCATTTTTCCCTCTTTGCTTAAGACTATGACCGCTTCTCCAATCATAGTACCACCACTTAAAATGTGGAGTGAAATCCTGTGGCATTTCCCTGAGTGGGATTCTTGACATTGTGCGCGAAGGATTCCACTTCAACACTATCTTAGGCTTGCCAGTAATGGCATCAACCTCAGACCTTCTGATATACCTAGTAGGCTATTGGGGTCTGAAGTTAACCCATCTAGCGTGGTACTCCTTCTTTAGGGCAGCCTCAAACCAGCCTGACATCTTCCTCGGGTCAGCATACAAAAGCTTTAGTTTGGCCAGCTGGTTGAGCTCAAGACCTGGTAGAGTCTTCAGATCATGTGGGAATCTGAAGTACTCTATGCCCTGTTCTCTCTTAATTGCATACGTAGTGAGATCTTCAAAGTACGCCCAGGCTATGATCCTTCCTGACACCTTGTGATGTTTCTTGACTCTATAGAGTTTGGTGTAGGAATCCTTCTTTGGTGTGTAGTACGTTGGACTCTAACTTCTTCAAAACATGCAGCCCACTCAGCCTTTCGAATGTCGACATCATCATTTGAGGCTTGGGCTATGTCTTCTGCTTTCTCTGTTTCTTGCTCCATATAGTTCAACACCTCAATAGTATCGCCGACAAGGGATTCACCCAGATTGGGGACCACATTACCCTCATTGTCAGCGTACTAAGGGTACTCCTCGGCAGTGACATCTTTGATCTCTACATCATCAACATCGTTGAGCTCTTCGTCACTTGTCGAATCGTATGTCGGAGCATCTTTTACTATCTCATCTGGATTTAGCTCGAAAAGCTCTGCGAGTTGCTCATTTGATAGGTCATGAATTATTTCCCCTTTTTCAGGGGTATAATTCACTGACCTCCTGACAATCCCTTGCAGATCAAGAATCATTGTTAGCTGAGACAACCTGCTGAAGGGGAGCAACATCAAACTCATCTCTATGGTAATTTTGATCTGTTTGATTTAAACATTCCACACATAAATCATTAGTAATTAATCAAACAGAAATGCATTAAAGTAATATAAACATTAATACATTGTGTTCAATATAGGATTAGAATGCAAAAGAAGATAAATACATAAACATCTAGTCTTTACTTTTATCTTGTATCATTGTTTCATCACTTGGAGGAGCAGAGGTAGAAGCTGATTGATCTTGTCTGTTCTTTGTCCTTTTCTCTTGACCTGTAGCAGGGGCCAATGCAGGTGCATCCCCTCCTTCTGCTTCTTCATCATCGTCCTTCTCCTCTGTCCTATCTCTTTCTGTATCTTCATACTCCTCAGTATCACTCTCATCATCCTCATCATTATCTTCATCATCATCATCTCTGTCTCCTTCCATGATCTTCAATGGCTCCTCCTTAGATCCTTTCAGTTTTAACAGGATAATCTTCCTTGCCTTCTCCAACTCCTCTATTTTCTTGCTTGATGTGACACTTTGAGCTTGGAGTTGGTCCATCTTGGTGCTCTGAGCAGCCATCTGATGGGCCTGCTCCTCTATAACTCGAGCCTGCTCTACAATTTGGTGAGATTGTGCAGCAGTTAGGTCAGTAAGCTGGCGGATCTGAGCTGCCTTTTCCTCATCAGCAGCCAGTAAGCGCATCACCATTCTATTAAGCGCTGAAAATTCTTCCTCTACTCCGATTGGAGGTAGAGGAGATCTATAAGTATGTGAGGGAAGGGCTGAGGGTATTGATTGGTGTGACGTGGTGGTGGAGGTGGCTGTAGTGAAGATAGGCCTGTATAATGGTGGAGGTGATGTGGGAGTAAAGGATATGGTGGTGGAGGGAATCTGTACTGTGGTGGTAGGTATGGTGGTGGCTGTGGTAGATGTGGTGGCTGTGGTGGATGTGGTAGATGTGGTGGATGTGGTGGCTGTGGTGGATGTGGTGGCTGTGGTGGATGTGGTAGATGTGGTGGCTGTGGTGGCTGTGGTGGATGTGGTGGCTGTGGTAGTGAGGAAGGTCACCCGACGCTTATTCTTCTTCTGGCCATGGGGTTTAGCCATTCTCTTCCTCCTATTCCAGTTGAGGTGGAAGCTCCCCCTACAACCCTGCCTGTGGACCCCGGTGCATAGCTTGGGTCAGTATCAGTATCTCCGGAGTCTCTCGGGTGTTCACCAACCACCCTTAACCCATG
Source organism: Flaveria trinervia (assembly GCA_025506515.1). Lineage (NCBI taxonomy): Eukaryota > Viridiplantae > Streptophyta > Magnoliopsida > Asterales > Asteraceae > Flaveria > Flaveria trinervia. The sequence continues at coordinate 30,386,337 of CM046447.1, forward strand.
TTCTGTGGGAACAACTTTCCTTCCCACAGTTCGCGTAAGGGGCTCCTCATCCGATTCATCCTCCTGCTCCACGCCAAGAACAAAATCCTGATGAAATCCCGCTAACTCGGTAACTTCTCCAGCTGTGACGGATACTGGAGGTACATAATCAGACATAGTGCCTCTGAGTGGAATAGGCATATCGTCTCTAGCATCCCCACTGTCATCATCATCTGAGTCATGAGTGGGTAGAGCTATCTGTTCCACATCAGAGTCACTATTATCGTGACGCCACTTTCTCTTTGCTGGCACCACGTAGTCATCCCGGGCAAGATGACCAAACAACCTCCTGACAGGAGGCTTCACTTGCTTTCCCTTGTACACTTTCATCCTTCCCAGGGTAGTGTCATCCATTACCTCCAAGACTACCGCATCCTCCTTTTCCTTCGGCAGGGAGGGAAGCTTCTGATCTATGATCATCTGCATAAACCTCGGGTACATACAGAAGGCTTCCTTCCCTTTCCCCTCGATGTTCTCCACCAGATAGGTGAAGATCATCTTGGAGAAGCTGAACGGCTGGTTTAACACCAACGCAACGTACGCGTTCAACATCTGGTCAGACAGCTCATCAAAACCACCTTTTCTGGAAGCCATGCACTTGAGCAGCACGTGCGCAAGATATTTAAACTGGGGACAAAGGTTACTCTTGTTGAGTACCCCAGAATTGATATCCCCAGAGTATTTGGCTCTAAGAAAGCATCCTCTGACTGTGAGGGGGTGTAATCGAGTTGGACAATCAGCGTCATCCTCGAATTGTAGTACGATCCTTAGATCCTCCTCTGAAATAGTAATAGCCTCTCCAAATATGGTACTTCTGATTCAATGAGGCTCAGACGATCTATCAACTGTAGCCCCTTCCCAGAAGGCTTGTTGAATGGATCGATACGGAGTGCAAGGAGTAGATATGGCATGTGCAATCCTCGATCTCAGTAGGAATGTGATTATGCCGGAGAAATCAGTAGCGTTTCTGGATGTTAAGTCCAGATGAGCACATATATTGTGCTTTGTGCTCATAATCCATCTACTCGCCATCTGTTACACAAAGATAGTAAACATTAGTACCATTGACTAAGAAAGTCATGAAATCCTTAAGCTTGAAAAAAATCTTTCAGTCATGCGATTGAGATTGTTCGACTGAGTTCAGGCGTGTGAATGAACAGTGTGAAAGGAGTTCGATCGTGCGATTGAACGTGCGAAAGGGGTTCAGTCGTGCGATTGAACCGTACAAATGGGACTCAGTCGTGTGACTGATCCCATACATACCTCTGAGTGCGCGACTGGGCTCCTACGTATATACCCTCATGCGATTACACCAGTCGTGCGACTGAACTTCATACGCATGGTTCAGTCATGCGTTTAAGCAGTTTGAGCCCTTCAGTCGTGCGACTGAAGTTCATCACTCTGTCCATTCGCATGAAGTACTACTGTTCTATTCAAAATTACTTTTTCACCAATTTTGAGTTTTATACATCGTTATCTGGTTCATTTGACTCGCAATTAATTCTTAAACCACCTAACATCGTTACCTTCGTTTGTTTGAGTCATTTAGGTAGGTTATTTAGTCACTTAAGTCTCGGTTACTTTACGAGTCTGAATGTACCATTTTTTCCATCAAATTTAAAGTTATGGGAGTGCATGTATACAGTAAATTACCTGTATAGTCGATGTAGCTGGTTAGTAATCAAGAAACAGGGGGTTTTGCAATCAATTGAAATTTTTGCAGAGTTGGGTTAATTCGTGCGATTCAGGGTGATTTTGAAGGTGGTGAGTCTCTGCGACCGACTAGCCTTCTATTATATTAACCCTAGATTCAATCGTGCGACTGAGCTCATACGCACCTTTCAGTCGTGCGATTGGTTCAATCGTCCTTCTTCAGTCGTCCGACTGAAACTCAGTCATGCGACTGAACCACTCATTCTCCCTTAATCATCCGACTGGGCCATTCGGTTGAATAGTCCATATTCATGGTCCATTCATACGAATAGCTTCCATTCGTATGATTGGTCCATACGGATGGTCCATTCGTGCGAATAGGTCATATTTATTTACTTTCCTGCCAATTTGAATATTTAACTTTTAAAATCTCTTAATTGCAGAAATTTACGTTATGAGCAGTTGATCATCTTAGACCTGATCGTTTTGACTTGAAAACCTTTTTATCACCTCAGACGTGACTGATTTAACTTTTAAAACATATGTGGTCATCTCAGACATGACCCTATTAGTGAGTTGACCCCTTACTGATTTTCCTGATGTAATCCGACAAACAAACAAACTAAAACGACTGACTAAATAGAAAATTAAACTAAAAAATAAAAATTGTTTTTGCTTTTTGTGAGAGATAAGTCCTGAGATGGAAATCTACTGGATTTGGTTCCGGAACAGACAGCTTTAACTTAGATTGACCATACCTGGACCAATTCCATTTTGGAATCATACAGGCAGTTCAAATCAGTTTGGACTTGTCATCAAAATATTTTGATGCTCAATTCTTGGTGTTCATCCAGAGTCATTTGCAACTTTAGGAAATCATACTGAAGCTCTTAGATTACCACATTGAATCAAACTTTCAAGAATTGCAGTCACAATGATTGTCAATATGTTTGTCCACTTAAATCCATACATAGACTTTTGACCCAAACTGGTGATTGTTTTAGGTTTTATTATTTCAACTAGCATTTGTGGATCCCACACTTATATGGTAAGCAACATTCCTCAAGAGCTTTTGAGCGGTCTACGGGTATTATTACAAGGAGAGACTATTCTTAGAGCTTTCAAAGAGAAGCCAGTCCTCAGGTCAGTGCCATCGCACAGCAGAGAGGCGACAAACAACAATGAATTCTAGAATATCTAGGTTATGCTTATCCTCAGGTCAGTGCCATCGCACAGCAGAGAGGCACACAACCTATCTCCTTGTTAGAGCAGCTTAATTTTATGTTGCACCAAATGCACCAATGACATAAGTCATTAGCTTGATAGCATTTTTATTTCATTTTTTCGTGCTTTGCTCTATTTATGGTCATCCGCACACATTTGTGGCGTTTACATGCTCATTACCCCTTATTGAAATATAGTTGATTGTGTTAACCAGTGATAAGATGGGAGCCCACAGTCAGTTGAACCACTTAGTTTGATCTTGAGATCACTAGTCAGGTCTAATCATCTATTGTGTTGAATCTACCGACATATTAATTATGGTCTAGCAACCTCTAGGTCTACTCTCATTGTGTTACCTTAAGAGTTACTAGTGTTTCTATCATCTTCCCTTTTATATTGCTTAGACAACACAGACTTATACTTTGAATTTTTTTTAATGTTAACTTGCTGACTTATTCTCTCCCTAAAATGCTAAAATCATAACTGGTTTAATTATTTTAGGATTTAATAACCAGCAAAATAACATGAGTTCAAATTAAACAGACTAAAATAAACCAATAAAATAAAAGGAAAAAAATTAACTAACCTACATCGGACTACACATGATCATCATCAGGAATAACATCACTTTTCTTTTTAACGCTGTTGACCTCTAGCAAATATTGAAAACGTGGTTTATCAAAGGCTTTAGTGTAGAGGTCAGCGCGCTGAAAATCAGTATTAATTTTTACCACATCAATTAAGTTCTTTTCAAAATAGTCTCTTATGAAATGGTATTTAATACTGATATGTTTGGTCTTAGGATGTTGGACCGGATTTTTAGTTACTGCAATTGCAGCAGAGTTATCAACACAAATAGGAGTAGAGGAGAACTTTAAACCGTACTCCCGTATTTGCTGTTGAATCCAGACGATTTGTGAACAGCAACTTGCAGCAGCAACATATTTGGCTTCACAGGTGGACAATGCAACCGATGTTTGTTTCTTACACTGCCAAGTCACTAGTCTTCTCCCAAAGAATTGACACCCTTCGGATGTAGACTTGTAGTTCATCTTGCAGCCTCCGTAATCCGAGTCACTATACGCCGTGAGCTCAAAATCATCATCATGAGGATACCATAACCCAAGTGTGGGTGTACCCTTTAATTAGCGAAAAATCCTTTTGACCCCGATCAGATGATTGACCTTAGGTTTAGCCTGATATCTAGAACATAAACATGTAGCATACAGGATATCAGGTCTTGAGGCAGTGAGATACATAAGGGATCCAATCATTCCTCGGTACATCATGGCATCTACAAGATCTCCATTTTCATCAGGTGCTATGTCGTGATTAGTAGTAAGTGGAGTACCAGCAGCAGATGCATTCTCCATGTCAAAGCAATTGAGAATGTCTCCTACGTACTTGGTCTGATGTAGAAAGATCCCATTTGGTGTTTGATCCACCTATAGCCCGAGAAAGAACTTCATCTCCCCCATAGCACTCATCTCAAACTCTTTCTTCATAACTGCTTCAAACTCTTTGCATAACTCTTCGTTCTTTGAGCCAAAAATTATGTCATCAACATAGATCTGTACGAGCAGTAGGTCGCCATCTTTCTCTTTAATGAACAGCGTGCAGTCAATTAATCCCCTGCGAAAGCGTGTTTCACAAGATGAGTAGAGAGTTTCTCATACCAAGCTCTTGGAGCTTGATGAAGCCGTATAAGCCTTGTCGAGCTTGAAGACTCTATCTCGATGATACGGATCTTCAAATCCCTCGGGTTGACTTACATAGACTGTTTCTCTGATTTCCCCGTGAAGGAATGCACTCTTCACATCTAATTGATAGACTTTAATCTTCATGTATGATGCATAGGCAAGGAATATACGAATGGCTTCCATCCGTGCCACAGGTGCAAAACACTCATTGTAATCAATTCCCTCGACTTGGCGAAAACCCTAAACCACCAGTCGAGCTTTGTTCCTGATAATGACCCCTTGGTCATCCTTCTTGCATTTCAAGACCCATTTGGTGCCAATTACTTTAGCACCTTTAGGTCTATCAACCAGAGTCCATACACCTAACTTCTTGAACTGAAGAAGTTCTTCTTTCATTGCACTCACCCACGCCTCATCATTTAGTGCTTCACTGACGTATTTTGGCTCAAATCGTGAGACAAAACACCGATAAGCACCATCATGAATATATCCCTTCTCCATAACTAAGGCGTAATAAGCTGAGTATAGCTGATTTCGGGTTTGTACTTTTGATCTAACATCTCCAATGACATTGTCTAATGGATGATAGACGTTTAGTCGTGATCCTGGAGTAGTAGGAACAGCTACCTCAGAGCCAAGATTATGAACATTTGGTTCTGCATATGAGGTAGTTGGAGTTCGAGGCTCTGAAGTCGAAGGTGCATCACTGGTAGATGGTTGTGGAGTTTCAGGAACTGGAACCTGTTCCTCCTGACTGTTCTGGTTATCTTCTTCAGCTTCATCTTCAGAGGAGGAGTCACTGTCGTCGACCACTTCCCCTGATTGAGTAGATAATTTTCCCTGTGAGCTAGATGTTGGTGTATTCAAGATATCATACATCATTCGTGTAGCTAACTCGTCATCCGAGGGAGAAAGAGGGATGTTTAAGGACTTGAAGAATCCATCATAGTCAAAAAGTAGGCGGGTCCTTTGCCAGTAGGTGGTGTGGTATATCGCTGAACGTCAACATTACACCACACTTCTACTAGACCCGTTGAGTTGTTGTAAATCGTTTGTTCGGTATGTTGTATCCTAGAAAGATGCCTTCATCTGCCTTCTCGCTGAATTTACCCTCTTGTGTCTTCTTCAGAAGTGTGCACGGCGCGTCAAATGGTCGAGATACTCCAAGTTCGGTTTGTGTCTTTGTAGTAGCTCGTAACATGTCTTTCCGTGGCGCTTGACTATCAGGACTCGATTCAGTGTATAACATGCATTCGCCACTGCCTCACTCCAGAATTGGATAGGCAGTTTCGAGTCTGCCAGCATAGTCTGTGCTGTCTCTATCAAGCTTCTGTTCTTTCTCTCAGCAATGCCATTCATCTGAGGTGTGTAGGCAGAAGTGAATTGATGCACCATTCCCTTTTCCTTGCAGTATGTCTCCATCCACTGGTTCTTGAATTCCGTTCCGTTGTCTGAGCGTACTTGTCTAACTTTCAGCTTGTAGAGAGATTCCAGTGTGGTTACCAACTCCTTGAATGACTCAAATGTTTCTGATTTGATTTCAGAAACATTACCCAAGTGAACCTTGAGTAGTCATCAGTGACCACAAAACAGTACAAGTCGCCTGCAATGCTGTTTGTACTGACTGGACCAAACAGATCCATGTGAAGAAGTTCAAGAGGTAGTTCTATTGAATGAACTTTCTTTTCCGTATGAGACTTCTTTGTCTGTTTGCCTTTCTTGCAAGCTACACAAAAGTCAGGAAGCTGGAAGTTCTTGACATTAACTCCTCTCACCAGATCCTTCTGAATCAAGTGATTCATCTTCCTTTGACTAATGTGTCCTATTCTCCTATGCCAGGAGATGGAATCCTTTTCAGTAGCTTTAGATAGAAAACATTGAACCTCATGATCATTTGTAGAAGCTATTGACAGATCCAAGACATAGAGATCTTTATATCTTGAAGCAGTCATCAATACTTGGTTCTCTGGGATCATGTAGTCTTTCTTTAGTACGTAACACTTCTTGTTGTCGAAGATGACTTTAAATCCCTTATCACATATTTGGGAGACATAAAGTAAGTTATTTTGTAGTTGTTGAACGTAGTTCACCTTATCAAACTTAACTTTCTGATTCCCCACTTCTCCCTGTGCTGTGATATAGCCACCCTTGTTTCCAGCAAACGAAACATGCCCTCCTTTTATTTGCTTGACGTTTGATAAAAGAGCACTGTTCCTGATATGGCCTGGATGCTCCGCTGTCTACAATCCACGTGTAAGTTTCAGCACTGTATCGAACACCCTGCACATACAAAGTAAATGATTAGTTTGGGTTAGGAACCAAGCCTTTACTGGCTTGGGTTTCCCAGAGGCATCACACATCATAAATTCTACCCATTGACCCTTAGAGGATGAGGGTAGCTCAGGTTCCTTCATGTCATTATTATCAGACACTGAGGATGTCTTCTCCTTCCATAATCCAGATTTGTGCAATGCCTGTTTGTGATAAACAGTCAACTGACTTACAGGTTGAATTTTAGGTTCACTAGTTCTTCTAGGTGGAGTCAGAGATACTCTTAGAAGACCTAGGCTTTGAAACCTGAAGTTCAATCTTCTTACGGGGTGTCTGATAGAAGTGACAATAGGAAGCAATGTGTCCATATTCCACAGTTGTAGCACGATCTGCTATTAAACTTTCTTTGTGGAGAAGTGTGTGACACTCTAGTAACATTACTCACTCTAGGTTTTGACTCTGGTTCTTTGGTTGTTTTCTCTGGTTTAAAAAAGTTATTGTTTTCACCTGTTTAACCTCCTTTCTTTTTGGTTAATATTTTTGACTTGAAGTATGTGAAAGATTAACCTTAGAAGTCCTTTTAGGTTCCGATTTGACTCTGTTTGATCCTGACTTTAAGTTAACCTTTGCAAATTCCTTTTCCAGATTAACACTAGACAATTTATCCTTTGCCTTTGAAGTGGCCTCCTTTTGTTTGTTTCCAGAGTCCATAGATGAACATAAGGAATCTGGATCACTAACAAGAGGAGTAGACACCACATGATCCTTGATGGGATTACTATTTATTGGTCTAGTCTTAGCGTTCATCAACGTCTCAGGGGTGGTGGAACCACTTTATAACCCAATCCCTCCCCGTTGTTCTGTTCTCTCACTAAGTGTTGGACTATGTGTGAAGAACTAGTCCAACTATGCAGTTTCTGTTTTAATGAATTTACTTCTACTTCTACAACTGCCTTTTCCTTCTTAGTGTCTTCTAGGGATTTTATATAATACCTAATGTCATTAGCTTGGTTAAAAGCAACTACTTCGGTTTCCCTAACCTGTTTAGTCAAAAGGTCTATCTTTTCTTTATAACTATGCTCATTTTGTTTTAATACCCTATTAGCCTCAATGCAGCATGATTATTAAACATTTGGTCACTAGTACTTACCTGAGTTGATTCAGAAGAGTTAGCCATCAATGCAGCATCAGATGTCTCTGGTTCAGATGATTCTCTCTTTTCTGTCCCTGACGTGGTAGTCTCCTCTTTAGGCTTATAACTGACCTCGGTTGCAGTTACTTCTTCACTATGTGACATCGCTAACTCAACTGCTAGATCTCCTTCACTAGCGGAATCACTGTCAATATCTTCTACACTTGCAATGTTTGATGCCCTGGTGAGACAAACCTAAAGCTCCAATCCTGTCCTTCATCATCATGAGTAGTCAAGGCTTTTGAATCCTTGGTTGATGAAGTAGAACTGGTAGCTTGCTTGTCTTGACGAGTGAAGGACGAGAACGGGTTCCCGTTACTCGTCTTCTTAGGCTTGACACATTCTCTTTTGAAGTGCCCCTTCTCTCCACAGTTGAAGCAGGTCACTTTGCTCTTGTCAAAGCCAAATGTGGTATCCTTAGTAGCTACCAAGTTCTGTCCAGTTTGTTTTACAAACTTCTTTGCCCTCCGGACAGCACTAGCTAAAGCCCACATTATATCCATCCTCTCAAGCTCCATTTCGTCCACCTGCTCGTAGTCCTCGTCTGCCAGATGGCAGTTTCCAATCTTCCCAGCAACAAGTTCATCATTAGAATGGACCATTGCAGCCAAAAGTTCCATGTGTTCTCGAGCTACATCCACCGTCACATTTCCGAGATTCTCGGTCTTCAGTTTAGTAGCACTTGCTTCGGATCCAAGATAGTGGGAACAAGAAAATCCCGATGTGTCTGATCCTGAAGGAGATGCATGTGAAGGACCCGATGAGCTAGACACAAATGCAGTCTGGAGAGGTGCTCCAGATTCTTAGCTTGAGGCGTGGCATTGTATAAAGCTGGATTTTGATTGTATGAGGACTTCTGAGCTCTGTACTTCATCCTAAGTGACTCTTCTCAAACTAAAGAATGAAGTCAATATCCAGTTTTGCCAGCATTCCATTCTGTCTAAGATTAGACACAAATGAAGCCACTTTCAGGCAATCCGTCTGCAAATTAGTAACATCCTCTTCCATGTTGTAGTAGCCACCCAATGTGTATGCAGTTACTCATCCGATGGTAGAATCTATCTATAACTCGTCCAAACTCTCATTTCCACGATGAGAAGTTATCGAATTCCTTCTTTAAATCCTTAGCCTTGATTGCCTTATATGAAGCATTCCCGTATGCCTCTTTTCTAGTCATCCAAAAGTTTCTTGGACTGCTTATTTTCTGAGTACTGGTTGAATATGTCTTTAGGAAAGATTATGTAATCATTGCATAAAATCTTTTTTTCTGCTTGTATTTGACTTTCTGCATGTCGTCATTATCTACGTTAGCGTAACTCCAAGAAGCTCCACGGTGTACTATATCCAATCTCGAGGCTCCCACAAGGGGAGTCGGATCCACTCCGTTTTGAGTAGATTCTGTAAGGATTCCTTAAGTCTGATGCAACCCAAAACATCCAAAGTGTCTCAGCAACATGCACTAAGTACTGAAGTGAAGAATGCTTCGGAAGTTTTACACAATACATTAGAAAACATTCTAAGTGTAAAATCTTCCGAAGCCAAGACCAATATCTTCCGAAGCCAAACATGAAGTCTTCCGAAGCTTCAAGAGACAAAGTCTTCCGAAGCTTCACCCTATGAAGACAGATTTCTTCCGAAGACTTTTAGTACACATGCTTTATCTGATGTACTGTTCCATAAAGCACCTTTTCCGCTGCATCTCTGATAAGTCACCAACTTACAAGAGTTGGTGAAAAGGTCCATGCTTTTGGTAACTGTACATTGAGGTCTTGAGTCTGAAACTTTCCACTTTATGTACTTTATCCTTTTGTAATGTAAGGATGTGAGCTATGGCATGTCATAGTCACAAGGTCAAAAGGCAGATATGCCTTTTGATTCTACAATTGATTTTGTTAGTGTCTAGTCAATTGTATCCAGCTGGCTTTCATAGTATAGCCGGCTGTAGGTTGTAGTATAAGTATTTCAAGTTTCTTGTATCTTTAATATACTTTGTAACACTTGTAAAAGAATTGAGAAAGCAATATACTGCATCCTTGAAAACCATATTCTCTGTTCTGTCTCTTGCTTACTTGTGTTCTTTGTATCACTTTTGGTTAACCCAGTTTACTGTTTGATTAGAGTTTAGATAATCTCCTCATTGTGTTGTTGTGTTGTAATTGTGTTCAAACCCTTAAACGATCCTGCAATTGGTATCAGAGCTTTCAGGCTCTTGATATAAGATCTAACCATCTTAAGATCCCTCACACACAAAAAACTAAACTCTTCAAATGGCTTCCATCTCAAAGACTGATATGGAGACTGGAACCATGAACAAATCCCCACTGATCACTCTTGATGATTTTGACACCTGGTGCATGAGGATGGAAGGCTTCATCAGGTCTCTTGACTCAAGAATGTGGGAATCTGTTGAAAATGGACCTTTCATACCCAGCACCCCCTCTGCTACTGGTGCTGGTATGATTCCTAAAGATATGGCCAACTACTCAGATGAAGATAGAAAAAGAGTAGAGATTGACAGGAAGGCCATGACTGCTCTTCAGACTGCTCTCCCAAACTCTGTATACAGAGGTTTTAAGAAGTGCAAAACAGCTAAACAGCTGTGGGATGCACTGAAGCTGATGTATGAAGGCTCCTCTGAAGCCAAGGAGAACAAGAAAGATCTTCTGAAGCAGCAGTTTGAAAATTTCACCTTTAAAGCAGGTGAAACCATGACCCAACAATACTTCAGGTATGTTGAGATTGTGGATACCCTAGTGGATGGAGGAGTTCCTCTTGAGAACAGAGACATTGTAAGGAAGTTCATGTCCTCACTTCCTAGGCAATGGACACACTATTGTGTGGTGATCAAGAGGACTGAGAACCTTAAAACTCTTACTCTGAGAGTTATATGGGATTCTCAGTGGATACCAGATGGAGATGAACATACAAGGTTCATCTGGCAACTCCAACAATCAAATGGGTTCAGCCCTTCATGTGGTTGAAAGGGACAGCATAGAACCCCAACATCATCTCATATGCTACCCTGACAACTCACAAAAGGGTCCTTTCATCACCTTCCGGAGACACCAAGGGAAAACTTTACTCAAGGAAGTCCATTCCAAGAGACAAGTTCTTCTCAAGCCTTTGTGTCTACTGATGAAAGCTGTGGGAATTATCTCTTCACTCTTGAAGACCTGGACTGCATTCATCCAGATGACCTGGAATACATGGAGATAGTTCAGCAGATGGCTCTCCTCACTCACAGAGCCAAGAAGTTCTACAAGAGAACAGGAAGAAGATTTCCAAGCAATGCTACCAGTGGAAAGTTTGGGCTGGATAAAAGCAAAGTTAAGTGTTACAACTGTAACCTTATGGGTCACTTTGCTAGGGAGTGTAAGGCACCTAAAGCAAATGGGGGCCAAACACCACCCAGACCAAACTACACTGACAAAGCTCCTCAGTCTGAGAAGCCTAAGCAACATGCTGCTGTTGCTGTTGAAGAAGGAGGCTTTGACTGGAGTTTTCAGGTGGAAGATGCTTCTCCAAACCAAGCACTGATGGCTGACCATGATGAAGCCAAGGTATTGGAACATCTCTGTACTCCTGAATGCATTGCTAAAGTGAATAGATACAGGTCCTACAACTTAGAGATGAGATCCGATCTTGAGTCATTAAACATATTAAAATCTGATTTTAGAAAGTCTGAAAATGATTACAAGTTAAAAATAGAAGATTTGGAGAAAACCATTTCAGTACTAAAACATGAACATACAGATTTTAGAACTCAGATCCAAGATCTCATAACTAAATTGACTGAGTGCCAGGCTGAGCTTGTGATCAGCAAAGCCAAGGCAGAGAAAAGTGTTCTTGAAGAAGAGACCTTCAAAAACATGATATCATCCCTGCATAACAAAGTGTGCTATCAAAATAGACAGGGACTAGGATCAAATGAGATAGCTCCTCCACACACAATCTTGTCTGTAAGATATCCTAGGTGTGGAACTTGTGAAGATGAGCTTCCTCTCATAGATCCTATAAGTGAGGATGATGAAGAAGTGATAGTGAAGAATTCCTCTGAGAAGAGTGAAGAAGAGGATTCTTCCAAGGGCCACTATCCTTCTGAGGAGAAGAAATCATCTGTGATGACCAAGTCCAAAGAAAGAACTTGATCAGGAAGAGCAAAAGGAAAGCAAAGAAGGCTCAAGAAATCAAGGCTACTTTTGATGCTAGCAAGCAGAAACAAGTTTTTATCTCTGCAGGTTTCAAAGTAGTAAGGACTGAAGACATCAACCAAGACTCCTCATCTAAGAGTCCTGGTTCATGTTCAAATCATCTCAGAGCAAAGAAGAAGACTGAGCTGCTGTGTACCACTGCTGCACAGCCTGGACCATCAAACTCCAAGAACAGTTCACAGCCCAAAAGAACTGTCTCAGCATCTACCAAGATGAAGGTGGAGAAGGGATGTGACCAAAGCCAGTCTTGCTCTCAAAAGGAGACTCTTTTGAAGAAAAAATGTTATGTGTCATGTGTGAAAATACTTCTCACATTGCTAAGGATTGCCCATACAATCCTAGGAGTACCATCCACATGACCAATACAAAGACTTCAAAGAATCTCAAGAAGTCTCAAGCTTCGGAAGGAAAGTCTGTTTCCTTCGGAAGCTCCAAATCAAAGAAGAAGGTAAATGGAAAATTACCTTCGGAAGTAAAATTGGTCTCGGAAGAAAGGAGTTCTTCCGAAGCACTGAAGTCTGCTGCAGTGACTGCAGAATCTTCCGAAGGTTCAGTCATCAAAACCTGTGAAGTTCCAAAAGCTTCAAAGGTTTTGAAGGTCAAGTCCAAGAGTCCAAAGGTGGTGTGGAAGTCTAAGAAAGACCAAATGACTGAATTTCTCCATCAACAATAGCTGAAGATCCTCACAGTACAACCATAGGATCTATTACTGTTGCATTACCTTCTATTACACTTACTGAGCCCAAGACAAGTACGGCTTGGGTTTCCAAATGTAACTAATCATTTCTTTGTGCAGGAACAGCTCAGACAAACGGAAACGTCTGGATAATTGACAGTGGCTGTTCCAGGCACATGACAGGCAATAGGTCTCTACTCCATATTTTGAGAGAATTGATGGAGGACCAGTTGCTTTTGGAGGAGATGAAGGTGGTTACATTTCTGGAAGGGGCAAGGTCACAAATGGTAAGCTCAGCATTGAAAAGGTAAACTTTGTTAAGGAGCTTGGGTACAATCTTCTGAGTGTATCCCAATTTTGTGATCAAAGACATAACATGCTCTTTACTGAGCATGAGTGCATTGTTCTCAAGCCTGGTGTGGTCATTCCTCATGAGCACATCCTGCTCAGAGCCCCTAGGAAAGGGAACATGTACAAGATGGATTTGCAAGAAACATCTCCCTCTGGAGAAGTTTCATGCTTTCTATCTAAAGCCAATAGTGATGAGTCTTTCCTATGGCATAAAAGAATGTGCCATGTAAACTTTAAAAACATGAATAAATTGATTAAGCATGATCTGGTAACTGGAATGCCAAAGAAAGAGTTTACAAGTGATGATCATTGTGTTGCATGCCTGAAAGGGAAGCAACATAAGGCATCCCATAAGCCTAAGGAAATGAACTCCATCACTACACCCCTACACTTGTTACATATGGATCTCTTTGGCCCCACCAGTGTAATGAGTTTAGGAAGGACCTTATACTGTCTAGTGATCACAGATGATTTTACAAATTCACTTGGGTCTTCTTCCTTAGAACTAAAGATGAGACTCCTGAGATTCTAAAGAATTTCATCTTAAAGATTGAGAATCAATGTGATCACAAGGTCAAAACCATAAGATGTGATCAAGGAACTGAATTCAAGAACCAAATCCTTGATACATTTTGTGATGAAAAGGGTATTACAAGACAATACAGTGCTCCCAGGACTCCTCAGCAAACGGAGTTGCTGAGAGGAGAAACAGGACACTTATTGAAGCTGCAAGAACTATGTTGTCTGACTCTAAACTGCCTATCACCTTCTGGGCAGAGGCAGTTAATACTGCTTGCTATGTGCAAAACAGAGTTTTAGTAGTTAAGACACATGGTAAGACTCCTTATGAACTTTGGCACAAGAGGAAACCTTTCATTGGTTTTCTCAGGTCATTTGGATGTCCCTGCACCATCTTGAATACCAAAGATCAAGTTGCCAAGTTTGCTGAGAAATCAGACGATGGACACTTCATTGGATACTCTTCCCAAGCTAAAGCTTATAGAGTATACAATCTCAGAACTAGAATTATTGAGGAGTCAGCCAATGTGACTTTCAATGAGCACACACCCAGTGTGGCTGGTTCTGGTCCGGATTGGCTATTTGATCTTGATTTAGTTACCAACTGTTTTAATAAATCTTGTGAGCATGTTTCAGGATCTGCAGAAAATTTAATACAGGTGATCCTGATCCAAGATTTGAGCTAGGAAGACCTTCAACTCACACACCTTCAGCTCCAGTTGAAACTACTTCAGCAAATGAGGTTTCTATCAGCACAACAATGACAAATCCAGCTGATACATCTGGCATGCCTTCAAATTCCAGCTCAGAGGCTTCTCAACCAGATAAAGACATCTCAATTGCAGAAGACAACAATGGTGATGGTGATAGTGATCAAGAATTTCTTGATGCTAATAACCATACCATAGATGACAACATCAATGATGTCACACACTCATTGGATCAAGTTAATCTTGATAAGTGTGATAATGTGGAGGATCAATCTTCAAGACCAGATCTAAATTTCTCAAATTTGGATCTATCTCAGCAACTTGCTGTGATCCCTCAGCTAAGGATCCACAAGTCTCATCCTACCACAAACATCATTGGAGATGTTATCTCCGGGGTAAAGACAAGAGGGCAAACCCATGAAGCAAATGTTTGTCTTCACTCTTCTTGTTTTCCCAGTTAGAGCCAAAGAAAGTTGAGGAGGCTCTAAAGGATGGAAGTTGGGTTGAAGCTATGCAACAAGAGCTGCTTCAATTCAAAAGGCAGAAAGTTTGGAACCTTTGTCCTCTTCCTCATGGGAAGACTACCATTGGAACCAAATGGGTTTTTAGGAATAAGAAGGATGATAGAGGAATCATCATCAAGAACAAGGCAAGACTAGTTGTTCAAGGATACACACAAGAAGGGATTGATTACACTGATGTCTTTGCTCCTGTAGCAAGACTAGAAGCTGTTAGGATATTTCTGGCATTTGCTGCATCCAAGAATTTCAAAGTCTATCAACTTGATGTAAAGTGTGCTTTCTTATATGGAGTGATTGATGAGGAGGTTTATGTCAAACAACCACCTGGTTTGTAGATCCTGATCATCCTGATTATGTTTGCAAGCTTGACAAAGCTCTTTATGGGCCGCATCAGGCACCCAGGAAGTGGTATGAGACACTGTTTGAGTATCTCTGTAAACATGGATACAGGAGAGGTACTATAGATGGAACTCTCTTCATCAAAGGACAAGGAAAAGACATTCTGCTAGTTCAAGTATATGTGGATGACATCATCTTTGGTTCAACCAATTCAAAGCTCTGCAAAGACTTTGAAAAGCTGATGAAAGACAGATTTGAAATGAGTTCAATGGGAGAACTCAACTTCTTTCTGGGAATTCAAGTGAAGCAGGTTGAAGATGGCATCTTCATAAGTCAGTCAAAGTATGTTCAAGATATACTCAAGAGATTCAAAGATGATTGTAAGATTGCTAAGACACCCATAGCCAGAAACCACTCCCTTGGTCCAGATCTTGAGGGGGAGTGTGTAGATGAGCACTTATACAGGGCTATGATTGGGTCTCTTATGTATCTTACAGCTAGCAGGCCTGATATCATGTTTGCTACATGTATTTGTGCAAGATATCAAGCAAACCCTAAGATGTCTCACTTAATCACTGTGAAAAGGATTTTAAGATACCTCAAAGGTGCTTCAACACTTGGTCTATGGTATCCAAAGAATCCTAATTTCAATCTGTATGCCTATACAGACAGTGATTATGGTGGTTGCAACATGACTGCAAAGTCTACATCTGGGGGATGTCAATTCCTTGGTGGAAGGGTTGTCTCATGGCAATGCAAGAAACAATCCTGTGTGTCTGCATCAACTGCTGAGGCTGAATACATTGCTGCTGCAAGCTGCTGTGCTCAAGTGCTTTGGATTCAAAATCAGATGCTAGACTATGGATTTAACTTCAAAAGACTCCTATCCACATAGACAACAATAGTGCTATCTCTATCACTGAGAACCCTGTGCAGCACTCAAGGACCAAACACATCAACATCAGGTATCATTTAATAAGAGATAACTATGAAAAGGGATTAATTAAACTAGTCAAAGTTCACACAGATGAACAATATGCTGATCTGTTCACAAAAGCTTTTGATGACAGAGAGATTAAGTATCTGATATCAGCTATTGGGATGATTAACTTTGAGTAGACTTTTTCTTAAAACTAATTCTAATTATTTCTTCTTAAAAAATATGTGTGTCCTAAGTTGTCTAGTTCATCACTTTCATAAGCTCATGTTTTTCTTTGAATGTAAAACTCTTTTTGAAGACTTTCCTTAGATTCTTGAAAATTTTCTGATACTTCGGAAGATAACGTTTTACCTTCGGAAGAAAAATATGTCTTCAAAATAAATGACTGTCTAAGAGATTTTACCTTCGGAAGAAGTCAAAATTTATCTTCCGAAGCTTAAAATTCTTAACTTAGACACTTATTCATTTTTAAGGACTTTTTCCTTCCGAAGCAAAATTACTTTCGGAAGCTTTGTTCATTCTTATACAAAGCATCCAAGAGTTTATTTCTCTTCCGAAGCATAAATCTTCAAGACTCTCAGGAAAATTCTTCCGAAGCCATTTTAGCTTCGGAAGCTTTTTCAATCAAAACTTCCGAAGACAAATTACCTTCGGAAGCTTTTCGAATTCCAAGAAAACTACTTTTTGAGCAAAAAGGTAAACTACTTTTTCAGAGGTGGGACCGACATACGGATTTCAAAGTTTATCCTCTTTCATTAAACTTTATCTGAAATCCTTCTCTCTCAAATAAACCCAACGGTTTCCCCCTCTTCTATCATCTGCTTTTCTTCCAAACCTAAAACCAAAGCTTTCTCTCTGAAATTTCTTTCCCATTTTTCTTTTGTCTTTGAGCTACCTCACAATGGCTGACCTTGCTCACAGAAATGATCCTAACTTTGCCATGCAGCTACACAGACAACACAATCAGGTTGCTCTGTTATGCTCTGACAAAGATCCTCATTTCTCAGAGGTTTGCCGTTTCTTGTCTTTGTCTCACTACTTCACCTCCCTAACCATTGATCCTCCTCTATATGAGGATCACTTGCTTGAATTCTGGAAGACCTGCCAAGAGGTCATTATGGATGGGGAGAAGGCACTGTCTGCCACAGTGCAGGGGAGAACAATCTTCATCACTCCGGCCATCATCAACCGACATCTTCAGCTGGATGATGAAGAAGGTGAAGTGTTCTTCCCAAAGGAAGCGGTTAATCATTCCTTCGAGCAGATGGGCTATGAAGGAGATTTCTCTGTAAAGACCTTCAGGAAAGGGAAGGTCTCATCCCAGTGGAAATACCTGCTCCATGTGGTTATCCACAGCTTATCAAACAAGCATGGTGGATGGGACCAGATTCCTGAGGATCTCTCCTTTATAGTTCATGGAATGATTCAGGGGGTCAAGTTCAGGTATTCACAATTTGTTTATACTAATTTACTTGCAAACTTAGACTCCTTAGAATACTACATGTTTCCTAGATATGTTCAACACATTCTCAACTGTGAACTGGGCTCACAGTTGAGGGAAACAAGTAATATTCTTAAATTGGGACAGATGAAGCCCGGCATCTTTAAAATTATGAAGAAGCCAACTGTAGGCTTCTCAGGGGTAGAAACAGCCCTAGTCCCAAAAATGTTAGAGCTCATTGCTCAAGGTGACAACCTAGCAGTCCAAGCTAGTGTTGAACCCACACCTACTGCTCTCCAACCCTCTACAACCTCAAATATCCATCACCTACCAAAGAAAATCCAAACGAACCCCTGCTCAGACTATTCAGTCTGTGGAGGCCCCCATATACTCACCAATACAGGAAGAAGTGGATACTGGAGCTCCCACTTCTCCTGAGGAGCAGACCACTCCCATTGTTTCAAGAATCAGTGATGAGAGGTTCCTCATGCTCACACTGATGAGCTCACTAGCCCAACAGCCTTAAGCTCTCACTCTGAGTCTCAACACTCAAGTGAACAACCTTCAGGGGACAGCTACCATCCCCAGCCTTTGGATCTCAACCAACCAATTCCCAACCTATCCTTCTATACTGATGAAGACTTAGGATTCAGTGAGTACCATGAGTCTCTCTTCCATCCCCTACTCAAAGAGATGAGTACTCTGACTCTCCTCAGTCTATCCCACATCAGTCACCTATTACTGAGGTGGACACTTCTGAACTGTTCAGGATGTCCATATGGAAGAGGCTCTCACTTTTGAAAGTGATTACATCATTAAGACCTCAACCATGGCAACTCTGCCCTCTGGCATCTCAACTGAGGCTGCCAGTGAGCAGAGGAAAACCAGCAGCCAAGAAACTCAAGCTGGTGGTGAGCGAGAGGACTTTGGTCCAATCATCTCATCCCCCAGTGATTCTTCTGATGAAGATGAGGGGAACTTGAGACTAAAGGTGCAGAAATTGTCAAAAACATGCACCTATTTAGTCTCTAAGGTTAGTCACTTGGAATCTCAGGTGACTACCTTACAAAACAGGGTCAATGATCAGCAACTTCAGATTTCATATCTAAAGGAAAAACTAGCTGGGAGACCTTTAAGGAGAGCTCAACCAGGAACACAAGAAACCTGTGGAAGTGATTGACTTATCCTCCAGCTCACCTATGCAAGTAGGTGATGCTACCAAAAAGGGGGAGAAAGTTATTACAATCACAGAACCTGGGAGTTCTTCAAAGAGAATGGACATAGAGGACTCACCATCCTCACTTGCTGTTGTGCATTCTCAGCAACTTCCTCAAGTTCACATTAATGTGGACTCTATAGACTCAATCATCAGGAGTCTCTTTGAGGAAGGTATACCAAGGGCTGTCTCATCTCCACCACAAGGAACTGGCAACTACATCATAAGGTGGAGGTATGATGAGGACAGAAGAGCCCTTATACTTCACAGAGTTCAAGGCCAACAAGAAGTCTTTCAGTTCCAAAGCCTGAGCTTCTATGAAAGACTGGATTTAGTCAACATGCCACTTGTCAATCCAAGCAAATCTAGACAAGCTGACAGGCTGGCTCAAAGAATCCAAGACAGGATCCTTGCAGAGTTCTCTCTAAGAAGGAGACTTAGGCAATCAGGCAATGTCATCGGTCAACTGGATGTTGAGGTGGACCCTAAGATTAGTTTCATAGGGGAAACCTTGGCTGAAGGCCCAGTGGCAGAACCTGAGACCCTTGTCTCACCATCAACAACTGCTGCAGAGGTCCAAACTCCATCTGAGACACCTGCTGGTGAAGGTGTTTCTCAGCCTCTCTCTGGCCAGAGCATGGAAGCTACACCAAGCAATGAAGGCCAAGCCTCAATCCACCCTGAGTCACAAAGGTCTGTTGGTGACAAAGGGAAAAGGATAATGACTCCTGAGGAAATTGAGGAGGAAGAGAGAGAGAGGAAAAGGAGGCTAAGGGAGAAAGTTCTTCTGGGTCATCTAAATTCATGCAAGCTGCAATCAGGGCTGCCCCCAGACCAAATACTAAAGATGATGAGTTAAGGGCAGTCAGGATTACCTATTTACAGACCAGGAACTATGATGTTGATGAAATCATCTCCCTCCCTTAGAAGATGAATGAGCTGGCTGACATGGAAGTGTCAAGAGAGATAAAGGAGAAAGAGAGATGCAAGGTTACTTCTCCAATTCAAAGGAGGAGAAGAGACAAAAAGACTTTACAAGCATACTCCCACTCTCTCTCCAGTTCAAGAAAGTCCTGCACAGGAAGATGTGGCTCCACAAGAACCTCAGGTAGATAAAGAAGAGGATAGAATCAAAATGATAAACTACCTGAGTGCCACAGGCTTCTATCAGGCAAATGCACTTCTTCCCCTGTCCTATGACTTCATTGAGTTCGAGTACTTAAAGCAACTTGAGCTTGAGCTAGTCAAAGAAAGAAAAACAACCAAAAGGAAGCTAAGGGAAGAAGCTGCAAAGTCAAGAGCCATCATTCAAAAGAATGCAAAGAAGTCTGCTGACAGACAAAGAATGATGAGCTTCTTGAAGTCATATGGATTCTCCGGAAGGAGACTTGGTCCCATGTCTCTATCTACAATGGATGAGCATATAAGGGTGATCAAGCAGAAGATTAAAAGTGGTGAATTGATTGACTTGCACTCTCTTCCAAGTCAAGTCCCACCTGAAGTGGAGGTCAAGTTTGAACAACCAGAGACACCTGAACCAGAACCTCCAGCTGAGCCTCAGCAAACTTCATCTTCTGATCCAAGACAGGGTCAAACTCCCTCTCCTTCTGAACCTGGAGGGGAGGAACACCCAACTGAGAAAGACACTGATGATCAACATGGTGTGCAGACCAGTCTTCTCAGTTAAAGACATTAAGAGAGCTAGAGAAGAAGAAGAATATGCTACTAAACCAAAGAAGAAAGCCAGTCACTCACCTCTACACCCATCAGGAATCAGCTGAGGAAGTGCATGATGAGGCAACCCAATCAACTCCTATGCAAGTGGCTCCTCTAGCAACTGAGACACCTATCTTGTCCTGGACTTATTCTACCAATCCAGAAAGATGGCATGTTGTCAGAGATCAAGGTGTTGAGAATGTCTACTCCTGGCAAGACATAATCAACTTACCTCTGCATGATCTCTTTGAAATGAGAAGATACTATGAGAGTCTTGATGATCCTGACCACCAAATGAAGAAAGGAATGGTCTTGATTGTACTGAAGACTACCAACATCTGAAGATCTTCTAAGTGTTTTGGTAGCATCAGCCTAGGGGGAGTTTGTAAGGATTCCTTAAGTCTGATGCAACCCAAAACATCCAAAGTGTCTCAGCAACATGCACTAAGTACTGAAGTGAAGAATGCTTCGGAAGTTTTACACAATACATTAGAAAACATTCTAAGTGTAAAATCTTCCGAAGCCAAGACCAATATCTTCCGAAGCCAAACATGAAGTCTTCCGAAGCTTCAAGAGACAAAGTCTTCCGAAGCTTCACCCTATGAAGACAGATTTCTTCCGAAGACTTTTAGTACACATGCTTTATCTGATGTACTGTTCCATAAAGCACCTTTTCCGCTGCATCTCTGATAAGTCACCAACTTACAAGAGTTGGTGAAAAGGTCCATGCTTTTGGTAACTGTACATTGAGGTCTTGAGTCTGAAACTTTCCACTTTATGTACTTTATCCTTTTTGTAATGTATAAGGATGTGAGCTATGGCATGTCATAGTCACAAGGTCAAAAGGCAGATATGCCTTTTGATTCTACAATTGATTTTGTTAGTGTCTAGTCAATTGTATCCAGCTGGCTTTCATAGTATAGCCGGCTGTAGGTTGTAGTATAAGTATTTCAAGTTTCTTGTATCTTTAATATACTTTGTAACACTTGTAAAAGAACTTGAGAAAGCAATATACTGCATCCTTGAAAACCATATTCTCCTGTTCTGTCTCTTGCTTTACTTGTGTTCTTTGTATCACTTTTGGTTAACCCAGTTTACTGTTTGATTAGAGTTTAGATAATCTCCTCATTGTGGTTGTGTTGTAATTGTGTTCAAACCCTTAAACGATCCTGCAATCTTCAAAGTACGTTGTTTCCGGTGGGGAAAACTCATCTAAGTCAAGAGCTTTGGTGGTTTATTATGATTACCCACCTCACTCTTCAAAGCAACAAACAGGTCTGTATCTAGAGTCCTTGTCAGCAGTAAAGGCTAACATTTGATCTTCCATTGTGAATAACTTTAAGTCTAATAACTTTAATTCTAATAAAACAAATTGTCACGGGGCGATGAAGGGTTCGTATGGTCTAGTTGGGTATGATCCCTCTACGACTGGTCAATCGTGCCGCGCTGCTGAACTAAGCGATTAGCTCAGTCGTTGCGAATGAATCTGATGGTAGAACCAGTACGACCGAAAGGTTCAATCGTACGGATGGAGATGCGAATATGTCCAATCGTGCGTCTGAGCAATGCGAATGAGGTCAGTCGTGCGAATGGCTCACTCGTGCGACTGAAGCTGCTATTTTGCGGAAAATTTCTAGGTTTTAACGTGTTTTAGCGTAAAAATCGGAAATTTCGCAAGGTCTAATAGCCTAAGTCCATAGAAACCAAACTTTGATGAGCAGGGAACGTCCAAGATCACTTTTGACACAAAAGATTGCGTTTTAGTGCAAAAACACAAACTTTTATCAATCTTGATTGAATCACACGTAATCAAGAGTCAAAGCTCTGATACCACTTTTAGGACCTTGTATTTGAACGAAATACCTGGAGATTAGCGTGTAAACCAGATCAAATAGTGCGGAATCCTATTTGATTGGCGATCCAATCAGTGAGAACACATGAAGAATCAATCAAGAATTGAAACTAACGTCAGAAATCGATTGGGAATCGATCTAATGTGTTCTATGAACTTGGAGAACGAATTGTGAAGGTTCTGGATGGCTAGAGTACGTCTGGAATCGTAATTTAATCAAAAGCTCTTATTTTTTACGAATTGGGTTGTATTTATAGGTTGGCATTATTCAATCGTGCGATTGAACCATTAGTATGGTTCAGTCGTGCGATTGAACCATGCGGTTGATTCATCCGCATGACTGAGTGTTCAGTCGTGCGACTGAGCCAATCTTATGTGTCAATCATACGACAAATCCAGTCTCCCGGTTCAGTCGTGCGACTGAGTCATTCGTATGAAGTTATTCATGCTTATGGTCCATTCGCATGGGCCATTTGCATGAGAACTTCATTATGTTAAGTTTGAATGTATAATTAATAAACATTATGTGTAACCATTCAAACAATCTCTACCTAATTAACCAATTTAATATCAACTCATTAATGAAATATTAGTCATTACAAATCACAAACAACCAATATCATTTCATTAATCATATCAAATTACACCAGAATCAGATAAACAAGATCTATTACATTTCATATCATGATCTAGTGACATACATGTATCAACAGAGGCTGTACACTCTTAGGCATACTTTTCAACATCAAAGAGAAAGAGTGCGGATCTGGCCAGACCCCAAGGTAAGTTCTAGAATTCATAAGAAGAATATACCAAGTAGATATCATGGCCAAGTGAAGAAGACCTTGAATGCTGCAATTACATTGGCCATGGTAGTCTCACCCTGGGAAATCATTGAAGAATTCAAGAGAGCTCACAACTCCAAGACAACCCCTCAATCTATTCTTGAGAACAAAATGATCAAGAAGGGGTTGTTATACAAAAGACTTGAAGATCTTCAGAAGAGTGAACTCCAGTTGTTGCTTGAAGGCTCTCACCCTGATGAATTGCTTACAGAGAGATAACAACTGTGGAGTTGAAAAATGGAAAGACAATGAGATACCTGTCTGAGTATTATGGCCCAGAGTTCTTCTTCGAGGGAGAAGCAGAAGAACTCACCAAGGAGGAACAAGTTATTCTCCTTGAGGCCTATGCTAGTGAGTCTTATAGACTCATTAATGGGAATTAGGTTTCATGGTTGGGACAAGACTCTGTGTCCAGTTTCCCTAAGATAGAGTTCCCTTCCATACTTAGCCAATCAAAAGATTAGAAACCTTTTCCCGGCATGTGCTTAACTGATTACCTCTGAAGCTGATCAAGAGGGTGTTTCTGCCAAGATTAAGTGGGATCATCAATAAGTTTAGAGGTTTTGGCTGCATTGGTTCAGGGGGAGTTTGTTGGACCAAAAGAACCAATGAGCCTGATCAGAAAAACCTCTAAGTCCCACAGACATTACAACTACTGAAGAAGATCACAACAGCTGAAGACATCAGCTGATTACAATGTCTGAAGACAAAGTCTGAAGCCATCAGCTGAAGACAAAGTCTGAAAGTAAAGTACTGAAGAACAAAGACTGAAGACAAAGACCGAAGAACAAAGTGATCAGTAGTTGTCACAACAGCTGAAGTAATTAACTTCAGTAGTTGTGATGGTTTCCTTTCAGTACTTGTAATTACTTTTCAGTAGTTATAGTTTCAGTAGTTGTAGTTCAGTAGTTTTATGTTTTTGTACTTAAGCATTCTCTGAGATGTAATCAGTAGTTGAGAACATTCTCAGTTGTTTGCATTGTTTCAGTAGTTTGAATAATTCTGTTAGATGTCACTATCAAGTGACATCAGCAGACGTCACATTTCCTATATAAGGAATGTTGACCTAGTTGTAATGTGTGACATTGAGCCACCACGAAAGCATATGAATGAAATATTTCTTTTGCAGAATTCTCTCTTTCTATAACCGCTTACTGTTACATTGAATATCAGTTGTGTTCTTGTGAATTGTTTAATTCATTGTTCGAATTCCGTTGCAATACTCTCTAATCAATCAAACTTAGATCACTGATCCTAACACCTCTTTTAAGCTCAAATCAACCATTCTAAACCTTAGGGAAACATACCACAACATCATTCATGAACAACCAAGCCCAAAATCAAGCCCCAAACGAATCATACACATACACATACATACGACAATAGGTTTACACCCAAATACTCGAAAAATGGTTTTCTGATGTGTTCCAGCCCCAAAATCATTTAAAAATGTATAAAAGAGAGGTCCTAGAACTCACATAAATGATCCCGTCGAGTAGAGCTTCGATCTGACCTGCTACACGATGATTTCCACCCTTGAATCCACACGAACCAAGCTTTTCTCCTCTTTTTCTCCTTTTCTCTCTTCTCCCTTGGCCGATTTTGCAAGAATGGGGATGGTGTGGGCTGCCCTCCCCTTTTATACTTCCACTCATCCAAGTTTCTTCCCGTTTGGCAAGTTTGATCCCTCGACTTTGGACTTTATTTCTTTTCTTCTTCATCGGCTTCAAAGAAAATTTCTAGGTGTTACAGTTTCCAAATAGTAATGCTTTACCAAATGGAGCCATTTCATGTGCCTTACAACTCTTAGCTTATTCTTTTTTAAATTACTATCCTTTTTATCCTCATTCCCATGTCTAACTCATTTTGTATTCAACATGTCTCGTCACCATGGAAAGCGTGGAAGTTTCAATCGTAAGCTTGCTGCAATGATCGCTCAACAAATGGCTGTCATACTCCCGTCAATGGTTTCTGAACATAACAACACTCTAATGGCCAATAGAATCACCAATGGAAACAATAGTGGTGGTGAAAACAATGCCCATGGGCAGAATAGCAACAACCAAAACGGGAACAATTGCACTACACCTTTAAACATTTCAACTCGCGTAAACCCACTAGCTTTAGTGGAAAAGAAGGAGCCACTAGACTTCTCGAGTGGTTTGAGAGTATGGAGAACACGTTCATTGTTAGCAAGTGTCTCGATGAACTCAAGGTTCGCTATGCTGCAAGTGTCCTTTAACAACGGGCACTGACATGGTGGAATAGTTATAAAAGGAACCGAGAGGCTGAAGTTGCCTTGACATTACCTTGGGAGGAATTTAAGGATATAATGATCCAAAAGTTCTTCTCGAGGAGTGAGTTGCAAAAGCTGGAGGAAGAATTCTGGAACCTCAAGCAAGATGGTGGGAATCAAAAGCTTCACATTCAATGCTCCCACCACACATGGTGGATACCGTGCCCCGTAACATTGAGAAATTTATCAAGGGGGTACAACCTGAAATACAAGATGTCGTGGTGGGTAGTAGGCCCATAACTTTGGAGGAGCGATTACTATCTCCACACAACTCATTGAGAATCATATTAGGGCTGGCACTATGCTAGTGAAAGGTGCCAAAACTACTGCAAAAGTGACACCCGAAGCTACAAAGGAGGTGAAGGCCGAGTCCTCCTTCCAAAACAAGAAGCGCAAGTTCACTTGGACTTGTAATTACATGGTGAGAGCACCAAATGCTCCTCAAAGGCAAGTGGTTGTTGCAAATCAAGCCCCCATGGCGAGAGCCTATTCCGGGTCGTACCCGATGTGCAATACTTGCAAGTACCATCACGCGAGTAACACTCCATGCCAAGTTTGCTCGTTGTGTGGGAAGTATTGTCACACCCCAACCTTGATGGTGGAATCATCGAGATATGGGGGTTAAGATTGTTCATAGCCACATAACATTATTATTTAATCCAAATATTATCATCATAAGTTTCAAATGTAACATTACAAACATAAGTCTTGAATATGAAAACAAACATAACATAAGATGTAAATAAATCATGGAAATCCATTTATTTAACTAGGTCCACTCCTACATGTGAATAAGCCTCAAAGATAGCATCAAACTTGGGCGTTTTCTGAAACAAGTTATAAAATAAAAGGTTAACATAAAGTTGGTGAGATTTCCATAGTTTTCATACATACATATAAAAGATGGCAATTCATGTCATAAGTTAGTGAACAAAGCAACTAGGGATGTATGACAAATGTAACAATCAAACCTTGACAGTTTACAAGATTACACGTTTACAAGTTTACACGATTAGCTAAGTGTACTTGGATTAACCAAGAAGGCTTGTCAGGCCCATACATCTATGATGTCACCAGGCTAGCAATAGTTAATGTGAATCCAAGGATCGCAATCAGGAATTATCAGTGTCGGTTGATGGCAAGTCAATGCTTGCGGAATCAACGTTAATTTGGTTTAATTGTTTGTAATAACTTTAAATATCAACAAATATTCAGGAACACACTCAACAAAACACAACTAATGAATAATAAGTATTTCATTAGAATATGTTAATGATTACAAATATAATGAATGAATGATATCAAAGTATGTTATGATGTGACGGCTGCTAGGGTTTGATTGAGTGACTTTGATGTAATTGTCGTATTGATATTGCTGTTGCTATTCAATCAATCATCTAAACAATCGTCCTTGAATCGAAACCTAGGATCCATATATATAGACAATGATTTTTCTGTTATAGGAAACACCGGATCTCTTGGGATTTGATTTGTTTCAGTTAAGGAATCATGGGATTTCTAGGGATTCACATAACTACCTTGTTGACTTGTTGACTTGTAACACTTGTATTATACAAGTGTTTGGACTCCGCAGATATAGTGTCTTCAGTTGGAATTTTTTCTTCGGTAGATGATTTGTTCTTCCGTAGAAGTCTTGTTCTTCCGTAGAAGTCTTGTTCTTTCGTAGATGATTTGTTCTTCCGAAGGAAACTTGTTCTTCTGAAGGAAACTTGTTCTTCAGTTCTGGTTGTTCATCCGCAAAGGCTCTTCGGATGTAAGGTTACTTGTAAGAAACATATCTACGGAAGAACAAAATGTTCATCTGTAGAGGTTTCTTGGTCAATTTCAGAATTTGACCAAGTATTATGTTTGTACCTGTAATTATCCATAACACACATATATGGGTTAGCATATATAATTAATGCATGCATAATAAATGACAATTACACATATTTATTACAAGAATTGATGAATGTTCTAAGCCTATAAAAATTGATCTAGACCTATAAGTCCTAGATCTAACAATACTCCCCTTTAGGCTTAGATCCTTGTAATCAATCCTTCAAAACAGAAAGCTCCTTGACTCTGGCAATGATCTTGTTGTAGAAGTAAGACACAGCAGTCTTCTGATCATCATACTTGTAGTTGATCTTCATCTTGCTGAACTTCTTCAGAGTCTCAAACCTTATCCCCAGAACATCTTCCTTCGTAGTGAGTGTGTCTAACACATTGTTGTTATTCACCACTTCTAGCTCATCTTACTTTGAAATTCTGAGTTCTGTGAATTCATCAAAAGTTTTTCCCTTCAGCAGTCCAACATTGAATCTTCTTCTTTTGTAGGCTTTGGAATGTAATTTGTCAACCACTTGTATCACATGGACATGTAGGAACAAATCATTTTGTGCTTTTTCATGAGCCAGCTTGGGAAATAATTTTTCATTAAGCTACGAGGTGTAGCTGGGATGAAGTAATTTGATTTCCAAAGGATCAAAGATCTTGATCCGGTCAGCTTTCTTGTTTTCAACATTTCTTAGCAGGACCAACTCCTTTGTTTTCTAAACATAACCCCATTCAGTTATAGGGTATGTGAATTGAGTCCCTTCAATGCATTTGATTGTTGTTGTAGTTCTTATTTTGTAGCCAACCCTCTTCAAGAATTCATCATCTATAGATTATGAGGCATTGGACTTGTATCTTTTAAGCCCTTTGATTCTCTTCTGATGCTCTGCATTTTCTCTTTTAGCTTCTCTGTGGACATCATCTTTAAATTTAGTCTTGAGCTTTCCCACTAGAGTTGAGAAGTCTCTTCCTCTAGAGTGAATGGATAATTGCAGATAATTAGGCTTTGAGGATCTTTGATGTCATTCTCTGGCAGACTCACCACTGAAAATACATCATGGAAGTATTCAACTCTTCCGAATGTTCTTTTAATAATAGCACAATCCCAGTTTGGATCATATTTCCAGGCCATGATCCTGTTCTCTTCCACAGAACTGGGAGTTGTGAGGTGGTCTATTAGTTGTATTAGAGTGGATTTCTGTTCAGTTATCTCCCTCACTGTAGTGCCTAGTGGCCATACTTTGCATGGTATTACTTCTCTTGGCTCTCTGATCAATTTGTCCTTCCCTTTGTGCTGATCTTTAGATTCAACTGTTATAGGTTGAGCAGGAAGTTTGCTTTGTTGCTCATAGGATGGATGTGGAGCTTCAGTTCTGAATTTTACACTAGTATCCAGCTCAACTTTCATCACATGCTCCATCATCCTTCTAAGTTCTCCTACTGACCTTCCCTTAAGCTCATGTTGTTTGTAGTTATGGCCTTGTAACTAGCAAGTCATGTTGTATTTACTCAGCTTAGCTGTGTCACAATGTCCCAACTCCTTCTTTATCTTCTGGATGGATTGAAAGGTGCTGAAAGCTTCATAGTTAAAATTTGGAATCATAAAGCATGCAAGCTCGAATTCTTTGAACAGATTCTTCATCTCAGTCATGTTTAGCCTCTTAACCATGTCATAAGGGAAACCATGGTTGATCAGGGTCATAAACATAGCAGATTCAGGCCTTTCTTCCATGATGTCTTTTGTTGTAACAAGAACATCAGTCTTTGATTCTTCTTGAGCTTTGTTAGGTTCATCTTCAATTAGCTCTTTCCATTCAGCATCACTCTCAGAGTCATCAATAATAGCTTGC
Organism: Flaveria trinervia; assembly: GCA_025506515.1. Taxonomy (NCBI): domain Eukaryota; kingdom Viridiplantae; phylum Streptophyta; class Magnoliopsida; order Asterales; family Asteraceae; genus Flaveria; species Flaveria trinervia. Next base: position 30,415,738 of record CM046447.1, read on the forward strand.
TTTGATGTTAAATTTTCCATAGAAGGAGTGTGCTCAAAAGAGGTATGTCTTGACCGTTTAGGAGAGTTTTCAACATTGATTACATGAATCTTTGTTGGGCCCAAATACTTCCTCTTCCTTGAGTATTGAATGACTTGCTTAGAAGATTCAGCAGGTTTCTTTTGTTGGTTTGATTCAAGAGCACATAGCTTCATTATCACTTCATCAATCTCTTCTTCTTTTCTTCTCAACAGAGCTGATTGATCATAGAGAGTGTCATTGCTTTGACTAGTTTTCATTGTTAGCTTCTTATTTTCTTCTTTCTCTTTCTTTACTTCTTCTTTGAGTTCAGAGTCTTGTTGAAGAAGAGCATCAATCACTTCATTATTGCACATGACATCTTCTCTCAATCTTTTGATTCTTGATTCTAGTTGCATCAGCATTTCATCTTTTACTTTCATTATTCCCTTCAACTCTTGTATTCTTTGCTTTCTATTGTTGGACTTTAGTACAAGCTTGTTGTATTCAGGAACGAGATAACTCTTGCTGACGGGAATGTCAGAATCACTTAGATCCTCTTCATTGTATGCTATCACATCAACATAGTTTGCTTCTTCTTCTCCTTCCTGATGTTGAGAAGCAATCTCATCATCCGTTACTTCTTTATGGGCTTCACCTGTCGAGCTTGAACTGGTTTCAATAAGTTGAACTTTTGGTTCTTGATGTGGTTGTTGTTGATGATGATGATCAGTGACTGGAGAAACTGGTTCAGTTTCATTTAAGAGTACAGGGGATTCAGTTTTGGATAATGATAGTTGAACTGTACTTGCTTGTGAGGCTAAATCTGTCTCCCCAGTGTAAATGCTCTCAGGGGCTGAATTTTCTGGATTTGGAGGTTGTTGAAAAAGTTGCATTTGAAGCTGATTTGGTGATGGAGGGTGGATTGGAGAGATTGGCTCTGTGTTTTGGCTGTTTTGTGATAGAGGGTGAAAGGGAGAGATTGGTTTAGTGTTCTAGCTGGTTGGTGATTGTGATTGGGATGTTTGTTGTTGATTTGGTGATTGATGGTGGATTGGAGAGATTGGTTCTGTGTTTTGGCTGGCTGGAGATTGAGGTTGGGATGGGGATGGATGAGGTTGCTGATGTATGGGTGATATATCTGGTGAGTGAGTGTCTTGAACAGAGTTGGTTGGAGAGCTCTCTTGTTGATCTTCCCACACAAGCTCTTGAGGAATATTTGGAGTAGCATCAACCACATGTGCAAACATGGGCATGTCTCCTCCTTCATATTTCATAGATATCTTATTTAGTACTGATCTGCCAAGGTGTGCTTGAATGAACACACCACCATCCACAGTAGTTCCAGGAAGATCAACATTAATGATCAGTTGTAGAAACATTGGAAACATATACATCTTATCAGCCTTCTACACTTTGATGTGATCACATAAGCAGTTGAAGATGTACATTGAGTAATTGTAGGTTCTTCCCTCAAAAACACCAATAATCCCGTAAGAAATATGCCTTGAAAATCTGTCAAGACCAGATTTTCTATATGAGATGCACTTAAGAAAAATGTGGCAGAGAAATCTGTATGGCTTGCAGAGCCTTCCTTTCTTGATTTCTCCCTTGTTGAAATCACCATCATGCCCCATCAGAAGAAAAACTTTCTCTATGTAATCATTTTCGAACACATCAGGATGACCAGCTTCGACATCTCCCAACTCAAGAACCCTTCTTATTGTCTGTTCATTGACTATCAGTCATTGATTCTTTACATTAGCCACAATAACTTCACCATCTTCGTCTATGTGTGCAAAGTTCCAGAAATTAGTGATATGTGATTGATGAATCACAGGCTCTGCTCATAAGGCATAGAACAGCCTCGATCTTCTTAGATATCTGATAATTTCTTGACACCCTTCTAAAACAGGATCGTTAGGGTTTAAGAAGGCACCCACATTGTGTTCTCTCGCAAATTGATTATCCATCTGTTCATAAAAAGAAGATTTCATTAGAATCACATTATAGATATGAGAATACGAACAGTTGTGAGATAAAACACGAATCAAGCAGTTCATTCTTGAACACTATGACATATTTTACCTTAACAACAATAGATTAGGAACACAGATATATGTTTGTTTAATGTTTTGATGTGTTAAAATTTTAAATGCTATGGAAGGGGGAAAAGTCTGTTGAGAATGAGTTTTTCTAGGTCTGAAAAGTGAGCTGAAAAAGCGAATAATGAATTTGAGAAGTCAAACCACATCATTTATACTCTCAAACACATTAATTTTCTCTCATTAATTAAGTGGGACCCTCAACGTATTCTTCCACAGAACATCTACGGATCAACAACATCTGCTGATGAAGTGTAACTTACATTTTCACAGTTTACCACTGTAATATTAAATTATATTTGTTGATCTTTGTTCATCCGTAGTTAACCAATCTATGGATAAACATTTAAGTTTTCCACATTATAGCTTCTGCTGATGCTTATGATAGCACTGTAGCTTCTGCTGATGCTTAAGATAGCACTATAGCTTCCGCTGATGCTTAAGATAGCACTGTAGCTTCTGCTGATGCTTAAGATAGCATAATGCAGAGAAATATTGTTGTATGTATGGTCCAAGTCCATTGGTTAGAACCATTTATTGCTTTAGGACCTTGTTGACTTTGTATACATGGCAATTTAGCACAAGAAAGTTTAAAAGGATTTTAATAAAATTTTCATGTATCCAGAAGCTAAGATGATGCACAGATTCCAATTCCTTCAAATTGATAATGAGATAGACAATGCTGCTGATTGAAAAACTTGACTTCATGTATTCTAGCCCCCCTAAATTTGTGATTAATGGTGAAATTAAGCATTTATCATAAATTTCTTTAAGAGGAATAACATGATTTTTAACTGTATAATGATGATCAGACATATATACACATATGATGGGATCATACTATCATACTAAGCCTCTTCCTGATGAGTTATTTTGTTGAATTGATAACTAAACAAAGTTCTGATTGCAAGTATATTGTCCACTTAAATCCATACAAGAGCTCATGTATCAACTAGGCATGCTAATTATCATGTTTTCATATTGATTAGGAAATAACTGTTATGGGCTTCACATTCAATTCATAAAGATTTTGTCCTCCCTTTGCAAGTCAAATCATCACTTTTCAAACTTAAGAACTATGTACTTTAAGTTATAAGTTCTATCTTGAGATGCATTTGGCATCTCATTAATGCAATGATGTAAAAGCTCAAGATAATATACAATTGATCACATAGGATTCTTTTCAGAGCTTAGATATGATCATCATCAGGTCACCAGGTCTTTACTCACATAAAACAAAGGTGCCTTTAACCCAGGTCTTTATTTACACAAAACAGAGGGATGATGAGGATCATGATCTTTTCACCATTTGTAACTGAACTTCAGTATGGTGCCTTTAACCTAGGTCTTTATTTACACAAAACAGAGGGAGTATGATTTGCAAAGATAGCTATTATAAAGTGTTGGTACATAGTGTTTTTAGATGAGTGATTTGGTCACATCAGAAAAAGACTCACCTTGTATTCTCAAAATGAAGTTTCCCATAAACAATCACTTTAGCATTATGTTTGGCATGCACTCAGTTTAGTTTCCACTCAAGATGAATCTACTCACATATCAAGAAGCTTGCTAAGATTTATTGTTATTTATGTATTCAGGAATAAGCAAAGCTATAGTGTACTATAATTTCCCATGCATATGTCATGCTTAAGTATCATTACACACAATATTTTGTTTGTTTAAATTGATTAATCTAAGTTAATCATGCCTAGAGACTAAACCAGAAAGTTAAATCTGACTGAGTTAAAGGCTTTAGTGAATAAATCAGCAAGCTGATTGGTTGTATCCACTTTGACTAACTTAATCAAACCCTTTTCTGAGCAATCTCTTAGAAAATGATATCTTATCTCCATATGTTTTGTTTTACTATGTTGCATAGGATTAGCAGTGATAAACATAGTAGCAGAATTGTCTATATAAATTGAAGTTTGAAGGAAGTTGTAACCATAGTCAAGTAATTGGTTTTGCAACCAAAGAACTTGAGAGCAACCAGCTGAAGCAACTAGTACTCAGCCTCAGCTGTGGATACAGAAACATTGGTTTGTTTCATACATTGCCATGATACTAGCCTTGGTCCAATGACTTGACATCCACCGGTTGTTGATTTTCTATTACTGTTACATCCACCATAGTCACTGTCTGAGTATGAGTAGAGTGTAAAGTCTCCATCCTTTGGATACCAAAGACCAAGTCCTGGTTTTCCTTTAAGGTATCTAAAAATCCTTTTTACAACATTGAGATAAGACTCCTTGGGATCAGATTGGTACCTAGCACATACACACACAACAAACATAATATCAGGTCTACTGCCAGTTAAACACATAAGTGAACCTATCACTGATCTATATAATTTTTGATCAATAGATTTTCTTGAAGGATCAGGAACAATCTTATCAATTGTTGATGCTGGTGTTTTGCATGAGGATACTTCAGCAAGATTGTATTTCTTCAGAATTTGATGTATGTATTTTTCTTGATTGATGAAGATCCCATCTGATTTTTGATGAACTTGAAGGCCAAAGAAGAAGGTTAATTCACCCATTGAACTCATCTGAAATTCAGATTTCATCAGCTCTTCGAAATTTACACACAATCTCTTATAAGTTGAACCAAATATAATGTCATCAACATATACTTGAACTACTAAGAGATCTTGATGTTCTTGTTTCAGAAAGAGTGTCTGATCAATAGTTCCTCTTTTGTAGCCATGCTTGGGCAAGAAAGATGATAGTGTTTCATACCATTTTCTTGGTGCTTGATGAAGACCATACAAGGCTTTATCTAGTTTGTATACCCTATGGGGATAATGAGGATCTTCAAAACCAAGGGGTTGTGACACATAAACCTCCTCATCAATTTTACCATATAAGAATACACACTTGACATCCATCTGATACACAGTAAATGTCTTATATGATGCATAGGACAGAAACACTCTTATGGCCTCAATTCTTGCAACTGGTGCAAAAACTTCATCATAGTCTATTCCTTCTTCTTGAGTGTATCCTTGTGCGATCAACCTTGCTTTGTTAATTACAATAATCCCTTTATCATCCAGTTTGTTTTTGTATAGCCATCTTGTTCCAATAGGATGTTGACCTTCAGGCAAATCAACTAGAGATCATACCTTTTGCTTTCTGAACTGTTGAAGCTCTTCTTGCATAGCTTCAATCCAACTATTGTCTTTTAAAGCAGCAGTGATGTTTGGAGGGACCACTTGAGAAAAAAAACAACTGAAGAGACAAAGGTTGGCAGTACCACTTTGGCTCCTTATAGTTCTCTTTGCAGGATTTCCAATGATGTTGTTGATTGGATGAGTCTTATGGATTCTCATTGAAGGTGTTGATTCAACTGGTATAGATGATTCTAGGTTAGTCATTTCCATTGCCTCACACTGATCCAACTCAGGTTGAGATTTTAAGAAATAGTCAAAATGTTCAACATGAGTTGAAGGATCATGAGAGTCTTTTGTATGGGCTGCAGGAGCATCTCCAGTTTTGGTTTGCTGTTCTGTAGGAACTGCTCCGGATACATTTTGCTCTTCCGTAGGAACTTCTCCTGATACATTTTTCTCTTCCGTAGGAACTTCTACGGAAGCATTTTTCTCTTCCGTAGGAACTTCTCCGGATGATTAATGGTGTAGTATTTGAATTGATAGTTTTGTATTTATTTGACACTCTATGTTGTTTTCCTTTGTAACATGAAGAACAGTGAGTTGAGGAATGAAACTCTTTGCTTGGCAATCCAATGACCAGATCATTTTTCACTAATTTATTCATGTTTTTCTTGTTAGAATGGACAAGCCTTCTATGCCATAATTGAGACAAATCTTCTGATTGTTTAGATATAAGGCATGTTTCATGTTTTTTGAGAGAAGTGTTGTTCATATCCAAAACATAAGTGTTTCCTTTTCTTGCTGCTTTAAGGAGGATCCAATCTTCTGGAACAATAAATCCTCGCTTAAGAATGTAACAGTTAGTATTATCAAACAATGTGGTATAATTTTGATCACAAATTTGAGACACACTAAGTATGTTATACTGTAAATTTTCACAGTAATTTACTTTCTCAAACTTGAGCACACCATTTGTTATCATCCCTTCACCAACAATTTTACCTCCTATTTTATCCCCACCAAATGCCACATAAGAAGCATTTTTATGTTTAAAATCATGGAGAAGTGAACAGTTTCCTGTCATATGCCTGGAACAACCACTGTCAACATACCACTTGTTGTCAGCTCTCCAATATTGTTCCTGCATTCAGAAATAAATCAGTTAGAAGTGACAACCCAAGTTTGAATGATTTTGGTTTGTCAACAGTGTCTAAAATTTTTACTCCTTCTTACTTAATCCTAAAGTTTTAATATTAATTTCATATCTAGTTGATTCATTTTGATTTGATGGTGGTGAGGATGATTCTATTGAAGCTGATGCAGAAGCTTTATAGTCTTCTTTCTTAATTGATTCTTCCTTCACCCTATCTTTCTTTGGTTGATATTTTGATTTAGAAGATGAACCTACACTTTTGAAGGTTTCAACATCTGGCTTTTGATTGAGACACATGTGATCCCTTTTCAAAATGATCAAAGAAATTATCACTGCTGATTGACTTCTTCTCAGTCAAGTCCACCTTTTTGTGAGGTGTTTTGGATTGGCTTGATGTTGTTTTCTTCACAGATTTAGCATCTTCAGAAGATTTCTGTTTTGGTTTTGACTTTTGCTTTTGATTTACCTTCTTTTGCTTTGAATCATCTTGACTTTCAGTAGATTAAGAGTCTGATTCTATCAAATCAGTTTTTGACTTCTTTGTGCTTTTGCTTTTGTTCTTTTTGTTAAAATAGCATTCCTAAGTTGAATGATTATTTTTGTTGCAAATAGCACAGAATTTGTTGAAGTAACACTCTGAAGTCATATGATTGTTCATATTGCATATGGAACAGTAACTGCTGAAGTAGCAGTCTTCTGTATTGTGATTTGTCATATCACACCACTTGCAATACATTTCTTTAGATTCTTCTTCATGCTTATCTTTCTTCTTTTTCTTGTTCAGTTTGGGAGCCTTTGTTTCCTCTTTTGAATAATTCGATTTGTTCTTGCTGTTCCTTGAAGCATCATCAATTGAATCTTTCTTGTCCTTTGATGACTTTTGTTGCTTCAGATTCAACATCTTTTGTTTGTTAATAGTCTCTCTTTTTGGCACTCATCCGTAGATTCAGCTTTCTTCTTCCATAGAAGTTCTATGGATTCAACAAACTTTGCTTTCCGTAGATCTTTTACTGAAGAAATTTTCTTTTGTTTAGTTGATACTTGTTTCTTCTTACCTTTATCTGCATGGGATAACAGTACATCTTCAGTTGATCCGCAGCCATCAACTTCTTTTTGAAGATTCAGTTCTTGCAGTCCTTCATTGAGTTTAGCAATCCTCTTGCAGATAGTCTTTAGCATGTTTCTCTTCTTTGGAGGATATTGCAGCTTTGATTCTTCAAGAACTTTTGGAATACTGGTTTTAATATGAACATTCTTACCAATGGTCATTTGATCAACATCATGTTCATCAAAATCATCCAAGTCATCATAGTTATCATAATCAAATTTTGAATCATTTTGATTTAAAAATTCTAATTCAGAGGATTCAGTTTCACTTACCTCAGCTTCATTGTTAATGTTGATTTGAGTTGATTCTATTTCAAACTTGGTGCTAGGCACAAAATGATTTGACAGAGTGTTGGTCATTGTTGTAGGTAAAGATGTGTAATTATCATTTATAGGTGGTGCAACAACATTATAACCCAACCCAGACCTTTTCTTTGATTCAATATGAGAATTTAGTAATTTCTCATATTGCTGAGATGATAATTGAAACTTCTGATGTTTCACTTCAGTTGAAGTATGATCAGCCATGGATTTTGTTAAGGAAGTGGTCAGATGCTCAACTTGGGCTTTTAGGCTATAGTTTTTAGAAACAAATTTTTCTAAATCCTTTTGCAAAGAGTTAATTTTGATTTGATACAATTTATGTTCTCTAACATGGGATTCATTCAAAATCATAGTTTCTTTTACTTTGTCAGCCAACTGTTGAGCATGGACTCTATAACTTTCAACTTCCTCAACACATGTTGATGAACACAACCTTTCTTTTACCTCTCTGGCCATTGGAGGAACTTTGTGTTCCATATGAGCCAGCAATGCATGATTCTCTTCCAAGACTTCTTTTTCATATACTCCAGTCACACGTTCCATCTTGAAGTATGATCAGCCCTGACTCCTTTGAGTTACTAGGTCCAGCTGATTCATTAGTGGCTGGTGGGGATGCATTGATCATTTGAGATTGTCTGTGCAGAGGGCTTTGAGAATTTGATTGTTGATGAGGTTGAATCTGATGTTGTTGATGCTGCTGATGTTGTCTCGTCTTTGGATATGACTATTGATTACATTCTCTGGAGAAATGTCCATAGAGATTGCACTTGAAGCATCTTACCTTTGATTTGACAACACCAATCTTTGATGTTTTACTTGCTGATGCCAAGTTCTTGTTTCTCCTGAGATATTGCTTTGCTCTATAAGCAGTCATTGCCATCTGCCATTGTAGGTCCATTTTTTCCACTACATCAGGATGTAGTTCTTCTAAGTCTTGTTGGCAGATATTTGCTGACGTTAGAGAGCTTCCCAGATATGCTTGAAAACTAGAACTAAAAGCTGCAAAGGCTGCTTTTTGTTCTTCAGAATCCAATATCACAGTGATTGGTTCTGACTGATTGTTTGAATGTGAAGACTTAGCTGTTGTTGCAGTTGTATCTTTTCTCTCAGGAGTTCTACCTTTATCCTTTTGATTTTTATCTTGAGATGATTTCTTTGAGGGTTTAGAAGCATAAAAGCTAATTTCCTCCTCATTATCACTCCAAGCACAAGAGTTATCACTTTCATTGATTGAAATAAATGCACTTCCAGCATTATTTGTTTCTTTGAAGTGATAGGGTGAGACATGACTTCTCGCGCTCTTGTTTCTTTATTTTTCATCCATTTCAAGAGCTTCCACTTTTGCAACCAGAGTATCTAGACCAGTTGACTTCAGATCTATATTGTTCTTGAACATGGATACTATTTGCTTCCAACTTTCTGGCAAAGTGTGGAGCATTTTCTTGTTTAATTCCTCATTGGTATATTTCAACTCCAAAATATTCATCTCAGTTACCAACTGCATGAACCTATGAAGTTGTTGAGGAATTGATTCACCCTCAATATGATGAAATGTTTCATATTGTAACCTGACGGTGTCTCTCCTTATGCTTCTAATCTCATCGCTCCCTTCGCAGAGAGTATGAAGTATCTTCCACAAGGAGTTTGCTGTTTTGTAGTTCTCACACTTGATCAATATCTCTTCAGGTAAAGCCATACTAAGCAAACTGTATGCTTTGATTGACCTTTTTGACATCATCAGGTGATAGATCTTTGGTACTGATTGGTTGATTTTTGTTGTTATAATCTGGCCCAAGGTGGGTGGAATATAAGGACCTTCAATGATGGAGACCCATAAGTCAAAATCAGTATAGTTTATATGATTCCTAAACTTGATTTTCCATGACTTGAAGTCTACTTTTGTTTCCAACTTCGGTGGTTGGTAAGATGATCCACTGAAGTTGCTCATGATGTTAATTGATGAGAATGATCAACAAAATCTGCTATTCAATTGATTTGAATATAGATACGAGTTAATCTAATCGAATGTTGTTGAACGACAAACAAGTTTCACATAAAATTCTTTTAAAAAACAGTAGATCTAACACAACAAAAACTGACAAATCTACAGATATCAAAGCAATTAAACACAACTATCACTGATAGGTCAATTTATCTAAATCAATGAGCACTTGACTCTAATACCACCTGTGAATCCAAAGATCGCAATCAGGAATTATCAGTTTTGGTTGATGGTAAGTCAACGTTTGTAGAATCAACATTAATTTGGTTTAATTATTTTTAAAAACTTTAAATATCAATAAGTATTCAAGAACACACTCAACAAAACATAATTAATGAATAATAAGTATTTCATTAGAATATGTTAATGATTACAAATATAATGAATGAATGATATCAAAGTATGTTATGATGTGACGGCTGATAGAGTTTGATTGAGTGACTTTGATGTGATTGTCGTATTGCTATTGCTGTTGTTGTTCAATCAAATGTCTAAACAATCGTCCTTGAATCGAAACCTAGGATCCATATATATAGACAATGATGTTTCTGTTATAGGAACACCAAATCTCTTGGGATTTGATTTTGTTTCAGTTAAGGAATCATCAGATTTCTAGGGATTCGCATAACTGTCTTGTTGACTTGTTGACTTGTAACACTTGTATTATACAAGTGTTTGGACTCCGCAGGAATAGTGTCTTTAGTAGGAATTTGTTCTTCCGTAGATGATTTTTTCTTCCGTAGAAGTCTTGTTCTTCCGTAGACGATTTGTTCTTCCGAAGGAAACTTGTTCTTTAGTTTTGGTTTGTCATCCGCAGAGGCTCTTCGGATGTAAGGTTACTTGTAAGAAACATATCTACGGAAGAAAAAAATGTTCATCCGTAGATGTTTCTTGGTCAATTTCAAAATTTGACCAAGTATTATGTTTGTGCCTGCAATTATCCATAACACACATATATGGGTTAGCATATATAATTAATGCATGCATAATAAATGACAATTACAAATATTTATTACAAGAATTGATTATAGACTATACAAATTGATCTAGACGTATAAGTCCTAGATCTAACAGTTAATGATTGCACATATAATAGTCAATACATGGTAATTATTAAGATCAACTAACCGCAATATACTAGTGAATTGTCAAGTGTTTACAAGAATCAAATGAGTTTACAAGTGCAATGGTTATAAGATAACATGTTTCACCCCAAAGTGTAAAAATATGCAAAAGAGGTATAGAAATACTCACATGATCAATAAGTATATAATTGATGAATAATAAGAAAAATAATAGTCGTCGTTCCTAAATATATATATATATATATATATATATATATATATATATATATTTACAAGATTTTAAGTTTAATAGGAAGATTAAGGTTTTATTATGAACTAGGATTTTGAAAATAATTTGGGGGTTAATGGCTAAATAATATTATTAATCATGTTTTGATTCAATGAAAAATAAAATATACTATTTATGTATTTAATATGAAGAAACGAAAAAGAAATCATTTGTAATAAGGTTTAAATAAACTTTTGTAATTATTTATAATACACATGATTTAAACAATAATTTAAAGATAATATTCGAAACAATAATAATTCAATAATTTAGACCATTATTCTAAGTCTATTTTTATAAAAATATAACATTTGTTAGTAATATATAAAAAAATATTAATCAATCTATACAAAGTAATTAACTGACTTTTAAAATTAAATAAGGTTTACAAAATTTCTTTTTATAATTTTTTGAAATTTTATATATTTTATAAAAGGCCAAAAAGCCCAAAACAATTGAGTTGAGGTTGCCCGGGTTCGAACCCGGGACCTCAAGTTTGTGCAGTGTTGAAGTGATCGGTAGACCAGGGCCGTAGCCGTGGTAAACTCCTAGTTCCAAATAATAAAAACACAATTTCAAAGCTCCCATAATTCTTAAGAGTCCTAGTTTGATTTTGTTTCAAATTGATCATTAGATCGAATGCGTTTACAGAAATAAACATGCGGCTTTGCTTCCCCAGATGATTTCGAGTATATTTTTATGTTCAATTTACCTGAATGAAGTTAGATTGACGATGAATAGATGTAAGAGATATCACGACCGAAGCTTGAATCCGATTGTTGTGCACGATTGATGCTAATCCAATTAACTTCGTGTGAAGTTGTGGATGATGTTCACGATTCTAAGCCCTCAATCATTAGAGTTGATAATGCTAGAAGACTGAGGTTCTATTAGACACATGTTGCGATGAAAATGGTAATCAAAAGCGGGGTTTGTGTGTTTCTTAGATGAAATTTCAAATAGGGATGTGTTAGAGATGATTAACCGATTGATTATGTTCAGTTAATTAGGTAATTACTATGATTTGTACATTGAACGGTTAGGAAGTAAATTAGGGTTTTGGTTTCGAGTGATTCGATAGTAAAATGAATGTTTCAGGTTGTATTATCAACGGTTACAATTCGATTCATGTTCTAGGCTCGATTTGGAACTGTTTGAGTGTTAGAAACTATCGATTTTTTCAGTAGTTTTGGGCTCACTGGAGGGTCGCCGGAAGTCACACCAGACGGCCACTGGAATCACGGGAGGGTGGGGGGGGACCATTTGGGGGGTTTTGATTTTTAATGCTAACCAAGCACAAGCCAACAACGACGTGGTGAATGGTACGTCGTTAAATTTCTTTTAATCTTTCCTTGTCTTGTAAGATGCCTACCTGTGTTCATCACACCAATAATAGGTTATTGTTGAACAGGTATGTATCTTGTAAATAGTCATCATGATTTTGTATTGTTTGATACGGGTGCGGATAGGAGTTTCATGTCTTTGGAGTTCGAGCCTATACTTTCTAAGCCACGTGTTAATCTAGAAAGATCCTTTACAGTCGAAGTCCCCCATGGAAAATCAATCGTCCTTGACGTCGTAATACGTAATTGCACCTTGAGTCTTAACGAACACAAGTTCTTCATCGACCTTATTCCTATGCAACTGGGAAGCTTTGATGTTATTATCGGCATGGATTGGTTAGCCAGGCAACACGGGGAAATTCTATGCTTCAAGAAGTGCATTCGAATTCCTTTACCATCGGGTGATACTTTGAAAGTCTTTGGGGAGAAATCATCAAGTACTCAAACTTATGTCATGCATCAAGGCCTGAATGTGCTTAAGTAAGAACTACGTAGCTTTCATGGCGTATGTAGTTAATACGAAAGCCAAGGGTAAAGAACTGAAAGATATTTCTGTCGTGCGAGATTTTCCTGAAGTTTTTCCCGAGAATCTTTAGGGTTTACCTCTCGTACGAGAAGTTGAGTTCAAAATCGACTTGATACCTGGTGCAAACCCTGTGGCTAAATCACCTTATCATCTTGAACCATCTAAAATGCAAGAGTTAGCTAGTCAACTGCAAGAGTTGACCGATAAGGTTTCATTCGTCCCAACTCTTCACCATGGGGTGCACCTATGTTGTTCATGAAGAAGAGAGATGGATCTTTCCATATGTGTATGGACTACCGGGAACTCAACAAGCTCACCATCAAGAATCGATACCCTCTACCTCGAATCAATGATCTCTTTAACTTCAAGGAGCACCCCATTTCTCGAAGATTGATCTACGTTCTGGGTATCATCAGTTACGTGTCCACGATGACGATATTCCAAAAACCACTTTCTGTACTCGATATGGACATTACGAGTTCATGGTTATGCCTTTTAGTTTGACCAATGCACTTGCTGTGTTCATGGATCTCATGAATCGAGTATGTAAACCATATTTGGATAAATTTGTGATCGTGTTCATCGATGATATTTTTATCTATTCCAAGACAAAGACCAATCATGAAATGCACTTGCGACAAGTTCTCGAGCTTTTAAAGAAGGAACACTATACTCCAAGTTTTCTATGTGTGAGTTCTGGCTAGAAGAAGTTCAATTCTTAGGTCATGTGGTGAATAGCCAAGGAATTCACGTTGACCCTACCAAAATAGAAGTCATCAAAAAATTGGTGCATTCCTACAACCCCAACTGAGGTTCGTTCTTTTCTGGGCTTAGCAGGGTATTACTGTAGATTCATTGCAAATTTTTGAAGATTGCTAAACCACTGACGTTGCTAAACCAAAAGAACCGACTCTTTCAATGGGGACCCGAACAAGAGAGGCTTTCGAGACATTAAAACGTAAGTTGTGTATACTACTATTCTAACACTCCCCGATGGAAATGACGATTTTACCGTGTACTGTGATGCCTCTAATCAAGGTTTTGGTTGTGTTCTTATGCAACGACAAAAAGTCATAGCATACGCATCAAGATAATTGAAGGTTCATGAAGTGAACTACACAACCCACGATCTTGAACTTCGTGCTGTGGTTTTTGCTTTGATGATTTGGCGACACTATCTTTATAGGATGCAATGCATAGTCTACACTGATAATAAGAGTCTCCAACGCATGTTCAATCAAAAGGATCTCAACATGAGACAAAGATGTTGGATCATGTTGATTAGCTACTACGCCTGTGACATTCGCTATCACCCTGGAAAGGCGAATGTTGTAGCCGATGCGCTGAGTCGCAAAATCCACAACAAGACTGTCTCACTCCAAGAAATCTAAGATCGAAGGAAGTGGTTTGACACATTAGGGGAATTTGATACCGAGATCCATGTGGATGTTAACGAGGCTACTATCATGCTTCAAAACATAAGGATTGATAGTGATCTCAAGTTATGCATTCACGAGGCTCAACAAGCAGCATTAACCGACGAAGGGAAAGATTTGACGTCTAATCTTCCGTCACAACTAAGGACAAAACCGAATGACATTTGGTATTTCTTGAATCGACTTTGGATCTCGAATCGTGATAACCTTCGTCACTTCATTATGAACGAAGCGCATCAAACTCAATATTCTCCTCATCCTGGCTTTGACAAGATGTACATGGATCTGCGTGGCCAATATTGGTGGCCTGGGATGAAGAAAGATATAGTGTCTTATGTTTCAAAGTGTCTCATGTGTGCAAGAGTTAAAGATGAACATCAACGACCGAGTGGTTTACTTGAACAACCCGAAATACCTATGTGGAAATGGGAACATATATCCATCGATTCATAACCAAGTTACCTTGCACTCCTCGGGGCCATGATAGTATATCGGTGATTGTTGATCGTTTGACCAAAATGACACATTTCATACCAATACAGACACTTACAATGTTTCAAGATTGGCTCGTATCTACATTGACGAAATTGTGAGTTGTCATGGCGTGCCGTTGCACATCATATCCGACCGAGATGCTCGTTTCATTTCACACTTTTGTTCATCTATTTTTGGGTACCCAATTGGATTTAAGTACGGCTTACCATCCTCAAATGAAAGGTCAAACCGAACGAACAATTCAAACCCTCGAGGACTTGCTACGTCTTTGTGTTCTTGACTTTTGTGGTGATTGGGATACGCATTTGCCGCTCGCGGAATTTTCGTATAATAATAGTTATCACTTGAGAATCAAGATGGCACCATTCGAAGCACTTTATGGTCGTAAATGCCATTCACCAATCTGTTGGACCGACATTGGTGAAAATTTCATTAGTGGTACTGAACTTATACAAGAAAGGACCGGTAAAGTCTCCATAATCTGCAAGAACTTTGAAGTGGCAAGAAGTCGACACAAGAGCTACGCCGATAACCGACACAAGCCATTGGAGTTCCAAGTTGGAGATATGGTTCTTCTTAAGGTTTCACCTTGGAAAGGTGTTGTTCGCTTTGGAAACAAGGGTAAACTGGCTCCAAGATTTGTAGGACCTTTCAAAATCGTGAAAAGGATTGGGAAAGTGACTTATAGACTGGAACTACCTTCCGACCTTAGTGGAGTTCATCTTGTGTTCCATGTCTCAAATTTGAGGAAGTGTTTGGCTGACGAGAGTCAGCATGTTCCATTAGAAGACATCAAGATCGACGAGTCATTGCACTTTGTTGAGAAACCTATTGAAATTATGGAGTGCATTATGAAGAAGACTAGAACCACAACTACTCCAATTGTCAAGGTTCGTTGGGAGAATAAGTGTGGAGCTGAGTTCACTTAGGAGCATGAGGACCATATGAAGAAGAAATACACGCATTTATTCGCTGAGTTCATTCTTAATTTCATGACGAAAATCTTTTAAGTTGGGTAGACTGTAACATCATGTATTTTTGGTTAACTAAAATTTACCTTCGTTAAATTCTTGTAAGGACCTTTGTTGTCAAATACAAAACTCGTGGATTTAAAAGTTACTAATATTACTTATTACATAACAAGTAATAATAATAATAAATATAATAACAATAGAAATTAAAAAAAAGTAGTATAGAACTAATAATAATAATAATAACAACAACAACAACGACAACAACAACAGCAACAACAACGACGACGACGACAACAACAACAACAACAACAACAACAACAACAATAATAATAATAATAATAATAATAAAATAATAATAATAATAGTAATAATAATAATAAGTAATAATAATGGTAATAATACTAATAATAATAACTAGAATAATAGTATAATACTAATAATAATATTATTTATAAAAAAATTACTAATCTTAGAAATGTTTAAAAACTTAATATAATTAAGTTATGGGGTTAGTTGGTCATTTTTAAAACTCTAAATGAAAGTTTTGTGCATAAAATATTAAAACAAAACTGCAGGGACAGATTGTGTAACTAGCTAAAAACCCAAAACCCCTTTTCCCCTCTCTCCCGTATTTCCGGCAACTGCACATCGTCGGAGCTCCGGCCACCTTAAAACCGTAAAAATCAACGAATTATGACCCAAATCGTTTCGTGAGCATGATTCGAAAATGAATGCAACAATAATTAAGATTTAAACATCGGTTACCACCTACTCGAATGCATAACTGATGCATCTTAAACTCCATAGCCGTTTGGGTAATAAAGTCTAATAATAGTCTAATTACATTAACCTGAATGACCATCTAAGTGATCTTAAACGATTCCAACACTTAATTTCACTTGAAAACATACAAAATTACTCAGTTGAATCTCTCCCCATTGCAAACCTGCGATCTGATCGAAACCCATCTTCCGACCTATCTGATTCGAAATTGATAAGGGCTTTGCATCAAGATCATCGTTCGAAGTTGTCGACGAGTTTAACTCGATTATCACCAGCATTTGCTCATCGATTGGACACAAGGCAACCGCGACCTATTCTTCGTATTGTATACCTTCAATCAATCATCAACTGGGTAATTAGATACGTTAACATACGTGTAATTACATGGGGAATCAAAGCCCCATGATTATTCCCGTAAGAATTATCGATTTTATTGGGGATCGTGTACTCGACGAATACTAACAGATTTATGCGTATACCGAATCAAATAGTGCGGAATCCTATTTGATTGGCGATCCAATTAGTGAGAACGCACGTAGAATCAATTAAAGATTGAATCTAAACGTGAAGAACGATTAGCAATCAATCTACTGCGATCTTTGAAATTGGAGCAGGTTACTAGAGGTCTCTGGACGGCTAGGGTACGTTTGGGTATCAAGATATTCGAAGTGTCAAGTATTTCCACGATTTAAGTGGTATTTTTAGGTTTAGGTTTCTCATTCGGGCGACTAAACCATTAGCATGGTTCAGTGGTGCGATTGAGTCATGCGGTTGATCCATTCGCATGACTGAGTGTTTAGTCGTGTGACTGAGCGAATCTCATCTTTCAATCATACGACTGATCCAGTCTCCTGGATCAGTCGTGTGACTGAGTGATTCGCATAAAGTTGTTCAGGCGTATGGACCATTTAGGCGCATGGACACTTAGTCGAATGGCCATTCGGACGCATGACCACTGTTAGGGCGCATGGTCCATTCGGACGCATGAGAACTTCATTTTACTAAGTTTGAATGTATTTAGTATTATTAAATTATTTATACTAGTTCAAACAACCACAAACCTGTATAGTCAATTCAATATGCGTTAAACAACTCATTAATGAAATATTAACATGATAAACATAACCAAACATTGCATTTCATTAAGTACCCAACCATTACATATGTGTAAGACACTACAAACGTATTACATAAGATCAGAAACTAGGGACACATGTATCTACAAACTCCCCCTTGGACCTAGTTTCATCTAATGTCTTACATCCTTCATAAGTTCCTTGAACTTCTTGTACTTCTCTTCTCTAGTGACTCCGGCGTGTATCTCAAAAGCAAAACAGAATCTTATAACGTTCTGAAATAGTAGAGCTTGTACAATATCTTGAGAGTCATAGAATAATGGCCACTTCTACAATGTATAAACATCATCTGCACATAAGTTTGTAAGCCACATAGGGTCAAACACCCTGATGGTTTCCATAACACCATCCTTATTCAACACTATTACTACCTCTCCTATCCTCCAATCATAGTACCACCATTTGAAGTGTGGAGTGAAGTCCAGTGGCATCTCCCTTAGAGGGGTCTTTGACATTGTGTGCGGAGGACTCCACTCAGCACGTTTTTCGGTTTTCCAGTTATGGGATCAACCTCAGATGTCTGAGATACCTTCTTGGCTGTTGAGGTTTGAAGTTGACCCATCTGGTGTGGTACTCTCTTTCAAGAGTAGTCTCAAACCAGCTTGACATTTTCCTTGGGTCAGCGTATAGCAATTTTAGCTTTGCTAACTAGTTCAGCTCAATCCAGGAAGAGTCTTGTGGTCATGTGGGAACCTGAAATACTCAATCCCTTTCTCACATTTAACTGCATAAATGTTGAGATCTTCAAAATACGCCCATGCTATTATTCTGCCCGACACCTTTTGATGTTTATTCACTTTATATAGCTTGGTGTAGGTAGTTGACGTTGAAGCATCACGTTGGGCTCTTATTTCTTCAAAGCAAGCAGCCCACTTAGCCTTTCTGATATTAACTTCAGCTTCAGAGGCTTTGGCTATGTCTTCTTTCTTGTCTGACTTTGCTTCCATTCTATCTAGAGTCTCAAAAAGTTCACTAACAAGGTTGTCTCCTAGACTAGGAATGACATTACCTTCAATGTCAATGTACTCTGGATAGTGTTGATGTGTGACATCTTCTATCTCGATCTCATCAACGTCGTGGAGCTCATCATCACTTTCAACTTGGACTGTTGGAGCATCTTTCACGATCTCATCTGGATTGAGTCGAAAGATTTCTGCAAGTTGCTCGTTAGTGAGATCATGAATTATCTCTCTTTCTTCAGGAGTGTAATTCACTGATCTCCTGACAATACCCTGCAGATCAAGAATCATCATGAGCTGAGTCTTGATCTGTTGGAGGGGAGCAACATCATACTCATCTCTCTGGAAGTTTGGATCTGCTTGATTTAAAACATGTAACATAACAATCATTA
Organism: Flaveria trinervia; assembly: GCA_025506515.1. Classification (NCBI taxonomy): domain Eukaryota; kingdom Viridiplantae; phylum Streptophyta; class Magnoliopsida; order Asterales; family Asteraceae; genus Flaveria; species Flaveria trinervia. The sequence continues at coordinate 30,434,938 of CM046447.1, forward strand.
GTGAATAATCAAAACTGAAAACATCAACATTAAATATAAATATTCATTACATTAATTAGATACAAGATTCAAATACATATGATTTAAATAACATAAACATCTAAGTATTACTCTTGTCTTGTATCATATACTCCTCTAGTGACAAGGATGAAGTAGAGGCACCTTGATCTTGAGCTTGTTTTGTCCTCCTTTCACTTGTAGATGTGGCACCCGTAGCAGATGCATCCTCATCATCATCATCAACATCATCAGCATCATCACCAGCATCTGTATCATCTCCGTGATCGTCACCATCATCATCATCATCATCATCATCATCATCATCATCACTTTCATCATCACTTTCATCATCATCACCATCGTCTCCCTCTCCCTCTTTGATCTTTAACGGCTCGCCTTCGATCCTTTGAGCCTCAACATAATTGTCTTGTTGGTAGTCTCCAACTCCTTTATCCTTTTAGCTGATTGGGCATGCTGTGCCTGGAGTTGGGACATCTCTATGCTCTGTGCAGCCATCTACTGTGCTTGTTGCTCTATCAACTGTGCTTGCTGAGATATCTGCAGAGATTGGGCAGCAGTAAGGTCTACTAGCTGACGAATCTGAGCAGTCTTTTTGTCATCGGCAGCCAACAGCTTCAGCACCATACGGTTAAGTGCCAAGAGTTGTTCCTCTACCCCACTAGGAGGTAGAGAGGACCCTGATGGATAGGAGGGGTACGATGACGGTCCGGCATGATGGCTAGTGGTGGTTGTGGTGGCAGTGAAGATTGGGGTGGTATAGATGAAGGTGGTGGTGGATGAGTGAAGATAGGGGGTGGTATAGATGAAGGTGGTGATGGTATGGTAGTGGTGTGTGAGGTGGTAGATATGTGGTGGATGGGATGGCGGTAGTGGTGGTAGGTAGAGTGGTGGAGGTGGTGGTAGTAGTGGTGCTGGTGATGAAGGTCATCCTCCTCTTCTTCTTCAACCCGTGGGGCTGAGCCATCCTTTTCTTCCTCGGTCCCCTCGAGGTGGATGCTCCCCCTGGAACACTGCTTGGCTGATCGGAAGCATAAGTAGGATCATTGCCAGCCTCTCCCGACTCGCCAGGGCGTTCATCAACCGCTCGGAGCCCTCGCTCGGAGCCCTCGTCGGTGGCAACAACCTTGCTGCCCACCGTTCAAGTCAGAGGCTCCTCGTCCGACTCCTTTTCCTCATCAGGTTGGAAATCCTGATGGAACCCTGCAGCCTCTGTCTCCCCTTGGGTGGGTGCTGGAGATGCTGTATCAGCAGTGGGGGCTCTCGGTTGAGTGGGCCCTGCATCTCCACCATCATCGCTGTTGTCGTCGTTGGAGTCTTCTTCAGGTAGCTCTAGTTGCTCAACATCCGAGTCACTGTCTACGTGATGCCATTTATGCCCCCCCGGCGCCACGTAGTCCACCTTGGCTAGATGGCCTATGAGTCTCTTAACCGGGGCTTGACCTGCTTTCCCCGGTAAACCTTCATAAGACCTAGCATCGTATCATCCATAATCTCTAAAGCCACAGCGTCGTGGCTCTCCTTTGGTAGTGTGGGCAGCTTCTCATCAAAGATCATCTGTAAGAACCTAGGGTACATGCATAAACCCTCTTTGCCCTTTGCCTCCAAGTTCTCTATCAAATAAGAAAAGATCATGCTAGAAAAGCTGAAAGGGTGGTTCAGCAACAGTGCCACGTAGGCATTTTGAATCTGGTCATAGGTCATCAAACCCACCGCTTCACAACGCCACACACTTGAGGATGACGTGTGCCAAGTACTTGTACTGGGGGCACAGGTTGCTTTTGTTGAGCACCCCTATGTTGATATCCCCAACGTACTTCATCCTCATGAAGCACCCTCTCACCGTCAGTGGGTGAAGTTTGGTGGGGTGGTCTGTATCATCTCCCAACCCAAGTACACGCTGAATATCTTCAGCCGTGATCTCTATGTCCAAACCAAAGATAGAACTCATTATGCAGTACGGCTCACGTGATCGGTCAACTAATACATTCTCCTAGAAGGCCTGTTGTATAGACCTGTAAGGGGTGCATGGTGTAGATATCGCCTTGTGGATCCTTGATCGCTTGAGAAAAGCAATGATCCCTGCAAACTCAGTACCATTCCGAGTTGTGGAGTCCAAGTGAGCATAGATGTTGTGCTTGGGGTTGATGGACCACTTCTCTGCCATGAATCTGTTACATAAAACACATAAACATTAGCTAACCACACGTCACAAATTAGTTCTAGTTAACTTGGATGAATTCATTCTGGTTCATTCACGCGATTGAACCATGCGACTGGGTTTAGTCGGTTGTCCTGTCATGCGACTGGATTCATCGGGTGATTAAACATGTGATTAAGTTCAATCTGGTGAATGAGCAGGTGAATGAGCAGGTGAATGGTTCAGTCGGCCGACTGAGCTCATTTGCATCACTCATTCGGCCGAATGAGTCATTCGAACCACTCAATCGCACGATTGAAGTTCATCCGTGTGTCCATTTGCATGACCCACTATTTAATCAAAGAAGTACGAATTCGGACCAAAACTCAAAGTTAGACGTCGTGTTTTGGTTCATTCAACTCACAATCACATAACTAATAACCTAATAACATTAATATTAACATATTACATAGTTAAGTTAGGTTATTACTCCATTAAGTGGTCCGGTTCTTGTGTGGGTCGACATTCTCAAATTCTGGCACCATTCTATCAGATTTCGGTGAGATTCCAACCCGTTGTACCTGTATAATCACTCACAAATGTCAGAAGATCACAGAAATCAGAATTTTTGGTCTAAGGAAATTTGGGTAGCGTAACGGTAGTCTGTGCGATATGAGTACGATTACGGGGTGATGAGTCGAATGCGATCGACTGTGGCTCTATTTATACTTAATCTGATTTCAATCGGCTGACTGGGCCCATTCGCTCGGTTCATTCGGGCGAATGGACTCAATCGTGCGATTGGCTTAGTTGATTAGATTCAGTCGGCCGACTGGACTTCAGTCGGGCGACTGACTCATTCACACACTTTCATTTGGTCGAATGGTTCATTCTGATAAGCTATTCGGGTGAATGGACCATACTCATGTGCCATTCGGATGTTTAGTGCATGAGTATGGTTCATTCGCATGGTTGGTCCATACTCATGGTCCATTCGTGCGATCGGATCATACTCATGATTTTGACTTTATGACCATTTCTCACTTAACCCCTTTTAACTTTTGATTAAACTTTATGTGCATTTGATCATCTTAGACATGATCATTTTAACTTGAAAAGCTTTTGACCACCTCAGACGTGATCCTTTTAAACAAATTTGTCACGTCAGACGTGTCTGATTTTTCCTTTGAAATCACGTGTGGTCACCTCAGACGTGACCCTTTTAGATGATTAACTCCCTTACTGAATTCCATGACGTAGTCCGATATTAAACAAACTGAATTGACTAAATTGAAATAAAATAAAAGACTTAAACTGAAATACAAAACTAAACTTGGTTTTGACTTTTTGTGTGAGGTATAAATCCTAAGATGGATATCTAATGGATTCAGTTCGGAATAGACAGGTTCAATTACTTTTGACCATAACTGGACCAATTCAAACTGGAATCATACAGGCAAGTCAAATCATTTGGGACATGTTATCAACACATTTTGATGCTTATTGGACCAAAAGAACCAATGAGCCTGATCAGAAAAACCTCTAAGTCCCACAGACATCACAACAACTACTAAAGACTTGATCAGCTGTTTGACAAAGTCTGAAGACTTCAACAGCTGAAGACTAAAGTACTGAAGACTTCAACAGCTCAAGACCAAAGTCTGAAAATCAACAGCTGAAGACTAAAGTACTGAAGACTTCAACAGCTGAAGACTAAAGTACTGAACACTTCAACAGCTGAAGACCAAAGTCTGAAGATCAACAACTGAAGAACAAAGTACTGAAGATTAACAGCTGAAGTACAAAGACTGAAGTCATCAGCTGATGACAACAGCTGAAGTTCAAGTACAAGTACTGAAGCCTTCAGAGTTTGTTACAACACCTGAAGAAGCATTCTTCAGTTGTTGTGATGGTTTCCTTTCAGTAGTTTCTTTTTGTTTCAGTATTTGTAAAACGACTGAAAAGCATGTTCTTCAGTCGTTGTAGTTTCAGTAGTTTCTTTTCAGTAGTTGTATTGATAGTTAACACTTAGTATTTTTGTAAGAAGATGTCACTGTTTTGACATCTTCAGTAGTTGTGTTAACTCTCAGTAGTTTGAATAATTTTGTTAGATGTCACTATCAAGTGACATCAGCAGACGTCACATCTCCTATATAAGGAATGTTCCACCACGACATTCCTATATAAGGGATGATTGACCTGATTGTAAGTGTCATTTTGCCACCACGAAAGCGCGTATTGAATGAAATCTTTGATTTGCAGAATTCTTTCTATAATCGTTGTTCTTACTTTGAATATCAACTGTATTATGGTGATTGTCTAAATTCATTGTTTGATTTCCGCTGCAATACTCCCTAATCAATCAAACGTAGATCACTGATCCTAACAATTGGTATCAGAGCCGGTTAATCATTGATGATCTAACAATTGATCATTGCAACTGCTAATCGATATCTGCATTTGATTGAATTGGCATATTTGCAAGAATTGGTTATAGTTAATTGAATTTCTGCTACTTTCGTTTTATTGCTTTCTGTTTTCTCTTGGTTCAATGTGGTCTGTTGTGTTCTGTTCTAAATCTGTTAAAACTTAATTGATTTTGGTTGAATCTGAGAATGACTACTCCTTCTAATGACCCTCATAATACCGGTTCCTCAACCAAGCCTCCGATGCTGTTAGGATTGAGTATAACATATGGCAACGAAGAATGCTTCATGACCTGTCTGTTAATAGTTCAAGTTGTTGGACATCAGTGGTACATGGTCCACATAAGCCTATGGTGAACAATCCGGAAACCAATCAAATGGTTCTGAAGAAGAAGGAACAATACTCAGATGAAGATCGGAACTGTTTGAGATTGATGCTAAAGCCCATGGAATTGGTTATAACCATATTGCACCTCCAACAGATTTTACTCCAAAACCAATAGTAAAATCTGAAAGTGAAAGCAATCTCCAAACCACATTATCATGTGCATCATTCACAAATGATCTTCCAAAATCACAAGATGAAATAAGGGTTGATACCTCAACAAGTCAATCAGCTGATGGTTAACTACTGATAAGCACCTGAAGCTGAGTATTTCAGATGTTGTCCCTCAAAGTAACTTAAGTACTGAAGGACAAGTTACAACAACTAAAAAGCATTTCAAATCAGCTGAAATAAATGGATTAACAACTGCTGACAATAACAGCTGAAGAACAACTCTTCAGTTGTTACAGATTCTTCAGTACTGAAAAAATTACTCAAAGCAGAAAGTAGAACTCAGCACACTTTAGTAGTTTTCTCATCAGCAGTTGATCAATCTAAGATGAAGAATAAGCCATGTGAAATATGTGGTAAATTCAATCATCTTTCTGATGAATCTTGGTACAGAAAGGGTTCCAAACTCAACAGAGATAAGCTCATTAAAATCCAGATGGATGAAATAAAAACTGAGTTTGAGACCAATTTTGTACCACAATCATTCCATTGTGATAAACCCAAGCCTTCAACCAAATTCAAAAAGAAGGATAAGGTTAATCACAAAACAGCTGATGGTGCTCCTCATGATAAACATTAGACTAAGTTTGATAATTCAAGGAGGAAATGGTGAATCACAGGAACTCATCAACACAAGTACTAATATGTCACAAGAGCTGAAAGCTTTGGCTACAAATTAGACACAACTTGTTATGATGGTTCAGCATTTGTTGGGGAGAGTTAACCAATTAGATGCACCTGTGATCAAATCACTGAAAAGGCATTCCAAGCCCAAATCCAAGGAATCCATTTCAGCACCATCTCCTTCTTCAGCTGTTAATCATAAGAAACAAGTTATGGTTGCATCTGTTGATGAAAACAGACCCAAAACCAAAAGGTTTGGGTCTCAAAATCTAACTTGTTTTTCTTTTATGCAGGGTTCTTTAACATGCCAAAGGAGCATCTGGTATGTGGACAATAGAGGATCTATGCATATGACTGGGAGCAGTTCTCTTCTTAATGACTACTCTCAAGGAAAGAAGGGATTTGTTTCATTTGGAAATGATGCTAGAGGTTACATCATTGGGAAAGGATATGTGTCTAATGGACCAATCAGGTTTGATGATGTCAACCATGTGGAGAAGCTCAAGTACAATCTGCTGAGTGTCAGTCAGATGTGTGATAAAGGGCATGTTGCACTTTTCACAAGCCAGAACTGCAGGATTCTGTCTTCCCAAGTTCTGAGGCTGATTGACAAGGTAATGGATGAACATACTCTCCTGAAGGCCAACAGGATTGGAAGAGTGTATGCCTTGGATTTGTCAAAGAAGATTGATTTGAAGGGTCATCCATGCCTGTTCTCCAAAGCCTCTCTTCAGGAATCTAAACTATGGCATAGAAGGCTGGGTCATGTCAATCTCAGAAACATGAATCAGCTGATCCACAATCGTTTAGTGAGAGGTTTATCAACAAAGGAGTTCCACTGTGATGAAGCCTGCATTGCTTGTTTGAAAGGAAAACAACACAAACTCTCATTCCCTCCCATTGAAGAACCTAAGTCCACTGCCTGCTTGCAGTTACTGCACATGGATCTATTTGTCCTGTGAGAGTGATGAGCATGGCAAAGAAGAAATACTGTCTGGTAATTGTGGATGATTACTCCAGATTCGTTGGACTTTCTTTCTACATTCAAAGGAGGGTTTGCTCAGAAGATTACAAACTTTGTGTTGTATGTTAAGAAGCAGTTTCCTATCAGTTGAGTGTATAAGGAGTGACAATGGATTGAATTCAGAAATCATGCACTTGATGATTTTTATCTTTCAAAAGGAATCAAAAGGCAGTTTAGCATCCCAAGGACTCCAGAACAAAATGGAGTAGGGAGAGAAAGAACAGGACTTTAATTGAAGCCGCAAGGTCCATGTTGGCTGACTCTGGTTTGCTGTTGACCTTTGGGCTGAAGCTGTCAATACAGCTTGCTATGTGCAGAATAGAGTGTTAGTAAATCAGAGGTTGATGAAGACTCCATATGAAGCTCTACATCATTTGGCTCCTTTGATTTCATTCTTCAGAGCCTTTGGATGTCCTTGTTTCATTCTCAACACAAAGGGTCAACTCCACAAATTGATCCTAAGGTGGATGCAGGGTATTTTGTAGGTTATTCATCCACTTGCAAGGCTTACAGAGTCTTCAACTGCAGAACAAAGATAGTTAAGAAACCTTGCATGTGAAATTCAATGAATCTCCTAAGGATAAAATTCCACAAAACCCTGTGGAGTTGTTTGATCTGGACATACTGCAATATGCTCCTTATCAACTCCAGTTGTTGCAGATCATGTGGATAAATCATCTTCTGCAGCAAGTCTTCCACCTAGTGGTACTGAAGATGATGATGATATCATACTCAGTCACCTTTTCAAGTTCAGTGACCAACTGCCTGAGTCTGCTAAACTTGATGTTCCTGTACCTTCAATAGCTCCATCCACAACAAATGCTGATGAGATTTCTGATTCCTCTACATTGTTTGATTTGCCATCTAATACTTGGTTTCAAGAATCTGAATCAACATCTGCTGATGCTGAACCGGCTACAAACACTTGCACTGATCTTATTGTGCACCAAGAGCTGAAGGATCACCCCATGTCTCAAATCATTAGTGGTATCAATGCTGGCGTCTCAACTAGAAGTCAATTGTCTAACTTGTGCTTCTATGCTCTCTTCATCAGTCAGCAAGAGCCAAAGAACTATCATGTTGCTCTGAGAGACAATGGATGGGTGGAAGCCATGCAGCTTGAGCTACTTCAGTTCAAGAAACAGCAAGTGTGGGAACTGGTTCCTCTACCCCTAGGTAAGTGTGCAATAGGCACTAAATGGGTGTTTAGGAACAAAACAGATGAAATGGACTTATTGTTAAGAACAAGGCCAGACTGTGTTGTTCAGGGGTTTTCACAAGAAGAAGGTATTGATTATGATGAGACCTTTGCCCCTGTAGCCAGACTGGAGGCAATTAGATTGTTCTTAGCCTATGCTGCATTTCACAATTTTAAAGTTTTTCAAATGGATGTTAAAAGTGCATTTTTATATGGTAAAATAAAAGAAGAAGTTTATGTATGTCAACCACCAGGTTTTGAGGATAATAAACATCGAGATGGGTATACAAGCTTGATAAGGCTTTTATGGGTTGAAACAAGCTCCTAGAGCCTGGTATGAGACTTATCAAATTTTCTTCTTCAAAATAATTTCACTAGAGGCTCATAGATAAAACTTTATTCATTAAGAAGGTGGATCAGCATAAGCTACTTGTTCAAATTATGTTGATGATATTATTTTTGCATCCTCTGATCCCCAGTTGTGTGATGACTTTACCAATTTAACGCATAAGAAGTTTGAAATGAGTGCAATGGGAGAATTACAGTTCTTTCTAGGATTGCAAATCAAACAAAAGGCTGATGGGACTTTCATTCATCAGTCGAAATATACAAAAGATCTTTTGAATAAGTTTGATTTACAAAATTGTAAGCCCTGTTCTACTCCCATGTGCAACACCACACAACTGGATGCAGATCAGAAAGGTAAAGCTGTTGATGAAACACTTTACACATGTATGATTGGGTCCTTGATGTACTTAACAGCTTCTAGACCAGATATTATGTTTGCAACGTGTGTTTGTGCTAGATTTCAGGCTGCTCCTAAAGAGTCTCACTTGATTGCAGTCAAACGGATCTTTAGATATCTGCAGCGTACACAATCTCTGGTTTATGGTATTCCACTGGACACTCTTGCAAATTGGTTGCTTTTTCTGATAGTGACTATGCAGGGTGTAAGTTAACCAGAAAGTCAACTTCTGGTGGATGTCAATTCCTAGGCAACTCTTTGATTTCTTGGCAGAGTAAGAAACAAACATCTGTTGCTACATCCACTGCTGAAGCAGAGTACATTGCTGCTGCAAGCTATACTTCTCAGGTACTCTGGCTTCAGAACCAACTTTTGGATTATGGCATTACAGAGACTAAGACTCCATTATTAATGGATAGTGCTTCAGCTCTTTGAATTGTCAAGAATCCTGTCCAGCACTCTAGGACCAAACATATAGAGATCAGACATCATTTTATTAGGGACTGTTTTGAAGAAAGTCTGATTGATCCAAAGTTTGTGCCTAGTGCTGATGAGCTTGCAGACATTTTTACTAAGCCTTTGGATAGTTCGACTTTCCAAAACCTAGTGTAAGGCTTGGTATGCTACAGCTAGAATAAGTGATAACTACTGATGATCTCAGTAAATAAGTACTGATGATCATTTGTAACCATACCACAAATAAGTATTGATTCTGTTACAAGAACTGATACAGTCATAACTACTGATATAAGTACAAACAGATAAGTACTGACGTCCTATGAAACAATTGAAAAACAACCAAAAAGACTGATGAGTAAGTGTTGAGGACAGTATGAAATAGCTAAAAAGCTATGAATTGACGAAAACTACTTATGAGAATTTTCTCTTCAGTTGTTTCTAAAACTGTTGCTTCATCTTAAACAACTGATGACTAATACCACATCGTCAGTTGTTTAAAACAACTGATGACAAAACCACGTCTTCAGTAGTTTCATAACTGCTGATGACTAATACCACGTCGTCAGCTGTTTACAACAACTGATGACAAAACCATGTCTTCAGTAGTTTCACAACTACTGATGACTAACACCACGTCGTCAGCTGTTTCCAATATCTGAAGCTAAAACCATGGTCTTCAGTAGTTTTATAACTACGGATGCCTACAACCAAGACTTCAGTTGTTTCAACCTTTGAAGGTTAATACCACGTCATCAGTCGCTTAAAACTACTGATGACTCATACCAAACCCTTCAGTTGCTTTATAACCCATACCCTATAAATACCTTGTCTTATAGAGCTTCATCATCTTAAACCTAACGTTCAAAAACTCAGAACCTTCTCTCACATCAATGGCGAACATGAAGCTTAAACCACGACACAACTTGTTGCTTACCTTACCAAATCACCCTTCTGGACAAAATTGATAATGCCATTGATCAAATGATCAACTCTCCATACAAAATGGCTTTCCTTCTAAATCCTACCATTCATGCCGAATCCCTCCAGCAGTTCTGGACGAACGTCACCCTCGTCACTAGGGACAATGACACCGACTCTCTCCAGTCGTTCGTCAACAATCGTCAGGTGGTCATCACTCCAGAAATCCTTCGACAAACCCTACAACTGGATGATGCCACTTTCCCCACTGGGTATCCAAAGGGCACCACTGATCTATCATTTGCCCAACATGGATACCAGGGTAACCTTAGTGCCTCTACCATCCTGAAGAAACATTTCCATGATGCGGAACGACTAATTTTTCATATGGTGAATGTATGCTTAGCTCCTAAGACTTCTTCTTGGGATCAAATGTCGACGAGGTGGCAGCAGGTATTATTCTCTATCCTTGACCAACAACCTTAAATTTTTCTCAAATATTATTTCTTGAACTCAAGGATATGGCCTCCAAGCCTATAGCTAACCGATGGATATTATATCCTTAGTTCCTAATGGCCATTATAGTAAACCAGCTGAAAGCTGACGGACTTGTTGGCCTTGGAGTCCCTGCCACGGCTGTATTGTCTGAAGTATACTCCATGCACAACTCAGACCAGTCACTCAAACTGGCTGCCAAACTACGAAAACCCATGCAGCTGGAACCCACAGCCACCACCTCCAAATCCTTTGTCCCCACCAAACCCAAACACAAGAAAGCCAAAAAGGCTACTCAGGGAAATGAGTCCCCTGAGGATGCCCCTGCAACACAAACGCAGGTTATATCTACTGGTCATAACCCCCCAGTAGATACACGGACTCACTCACCTTCAGCCGCTCAGTTTCCTCTCAACAGGAGCCTGTAGCAACCATCTCTGGGGCACCTATACATCTGGAACCTTCCTCACTTGAGGAGGTTGCCATTGAAACACACCACTCTCCCCGGGTGCATATTGCCTTCACACCCTCTCCCACTGCAACCGCCCCCAAAGTCCTACCATCATGATTGCCAAAATGCTGACTCAGTTGCACTCCTCACCCCCTCCCCAGATACCAATCACAACAGGGATAGCCCCAACCATTGAGGGGGAGGACCAAAGTGCTTCTGACACCCCACAGCACAGGGGTTACCATATTCAATCTCCAGGTGTAGAAACGGAGATTCGAATTTTTGGTGAGGCTGCCACTTCTCCTGCTTTAGCAAATGATCAGGATGAATTGGTACTGTCCATAAGACCTCACCAGAGGCAACTGCCGATGAAGGACATGGTCCTGAGGCAGGAAGTCCCCAGTACCATGACCAAGGGGCACATGCTACTACTGATCTACATTCAGAGCATGTTCATCCTCATTCTATCAGGAGGTTAGGTGATTCAATAAACACTGATGATGACCTGGGCTTCTTTTATGATGTTTTAGCCCAAAACACCATCCTCGAGGATGAGGTGAGCAGTCTCAAAGAGCTGCTTGCCAACATTTCTCAGGATCAAAGACCATCTACCCCTCACAACCCACAGATGGCACCTTCCTCTGAAGGTCTCCCATACACTGAGCCACTCCAAAACACTCAGCCACGTGCCTTTGCTTCTGGCACTATTTCTCAGGGACAGAACCCCCCTGAGCAAATTGCTGCTATCTTTCAACATTCCTTACCTCTCATCACATCAACTATAACTGATATGGTCCTTAAAACCCTTGATGAGAGGCTTCCCTCAGTTATACAACCCATGATAGAGGATGCTATGAGCAAAAGGCTTTTTGACAATCAAACCCTTGCAACCAATGCAACCAAAAAGGGGGAGATTCAGTCAGTGAAAGCAAAAAAGAAAGAGGATGGCAGATAAGAAAGAAACTGAAAAGGAGAAGGTGAAGGATGCTAACATGGAGAAAGTGACCGAAAGTAATAAAGACTTTCATGTCACATACAAGAAAAGGAAGAATGAGAAGGAGACTGACTTGGAGACAATGGTGAAGAAGGCTGATGCTGAACACAGCTAATCAATGGATAACATCATTGATCAGTTGTGTAGGCAAGGCCACGACACTGAAAAACTTGACTCAGAAATCAGAAGACTAGAGATTGAAGAAATCCAAGCTAGATGGGCAAGTTATGATGTGTTAGAAAGGGAAAGGTTAGAGATCATGATCAGGTTCATAGCAAAATATCTAGGTAGATCATTGATTGAGATCAAGGCATGGTCCAGGGACAGCATCTTGGCAATAACCACCAAGATCTGTTCGTCTGAAGTATACACAAAAGGATTGGTTATTGAAGCCTTAAACGAAGCTGGTCCTGGGAGCAGGACTGAACTAGTCAAGCAATCTAAAGCCGACCTCACATCCAGAATGCTAGAACAGCCTGTCAACATTCCCACACCAAAACCACCACAACCACAACCCACCAAACCAACTCCTCTACCCTCAAAATCAGTAGCCGATGAAGTACCCCAGAAGAGGAAGAGAAGGGTACCGAGGCTAGAAGAAGATGAAGAAGATAATGATGAAGATGAAGATAGGCTGCCACTCTCAGCTGTTATACAGTTGCCGAAGGCCACAAGTCACTCTCCAACAATTACTCCTAAAACTCAAAGACAAATTGTGAAAGTGAAGCTAAAAGAAGAAGAGCTTCACAAACAACATGATGAGGAATTGTTGAGGACGGTTGACAAAGCATATGCTGCCACATCTTCAATCATCAACATGAAGAAGCATGCTCTCAGATTATACACTCTTAAACATACATTTCAATATCAAAAGGAGAGAGTGAGGATTTGGCCTGATCCCAGGGTGTCTCATAGGATTCACAAGAAAAACATTCCACAGAGATACATTGGCCAAGTGAAGAAGATTGTAGATGAAGTGATCTCACTAGTCTTTGTAGTATCACCCTGGGAAATCCTAGATGACTTCAAGAAAGCCATAAAGCCAACCGGACCCCACAAAAGATGCTGGAAAACAAAATGGTGAAAAAGGGGTTAGTATATAAGAGGCTTGAGGAAGTTAGAAAGAATGAGCTCTAGTTGTTCTTAGAGGGTAATCACCCTGATGAATTTGCTTATAGAGTAATAACAACTCTGGAACTCAAAAATGGGAAACAGGTCAAATACCTATCTGAATATTATGGGCCAGAATCACTTTTTGAAGGAGGAGCTGAAGAACTTACCATGGAGGAATAGATAACCTTCCTTGAGGCCTATACAAGGGAGTCATACAGACTCATTGTTGGGAAGTAGATCTCATGGATGGGGTAACAGCTCTGTGTCCAGTTCCCCAAGACAGAGTTCCCATTCATTCATTCTTTGCCAATTCTTTGCCAAACATATCATTGAGACTTCTTCCCAGGCCTGTGCTTATATGGGTCACTTCTGAGCTGATCTAGAAGACAAAAAGACCAAATCTTTCTGCCATAATAAGTGGGACATCTTCAATAAGTTTAGAGGTTTTGGCTACATTGGTTCAGGGGGAGTTTGTTAGACCAAAAGAACCAATGAGCCTGATTAGAAAAACCTCTAAGTCCCACAGACATCACAACAACTGCTGAAGACTTGATCAGCTGTTTGACAAAGTCTGAAGACTTCAACAGCTGAAGACTAAAGTACTGAAGACTTCAACAGCTGAAGACAAAAGTCTGAAAATCAACGGCTGAAGACTAAAGTACTGAAGACTTCAACAGCTGAAGACTAAAGTACTGAAGACTTCAACAGCTGAAGACTAAAGTACTGAAGACTTCAACAGCTGAAGACCAAAGTCTGAAGATCAACAACTGAAGAACAAAGTACTAAAGATCAACAGCTAAAATACAAAGACTGAAGACATCAGCTGATGACAACAACTGAAGTTCAAGAAGTCCAGGTATTGAAGCCTTCAGAGTTTGTCACAACAGCTGAAGAAGCATTCTTCAGTTGTTGTGATGGTCTCCTTTCAGTAGTTTCTTTTTGTTTCAGTATTTGTAAAACGACTGAAGAGCATGTTCTTCAGTCGTTGTAGTTTCAGTAGTTTCTTTTCAGTAGTTGTAGTGATAGTTAACACTTAGTATTTTTGTAAGAAGATGTCAGCTGTTTTGACATCTTCAGTAGTTGTGTTAACTCTCAGTAGTTTGAATAATTCTGTTAGATGTCACTATCAAGTGACATCAGCAGACGTCACATCTCCTATATAAGGAATGTTCCACCACGACATTCCTATATAAGGGATGATTGACCTGATTGTAAGTGTGATATTTTGCCACCACAAAAGCGCGTATTGAATGAAATCTTTGATTTGCAGAATTCTTTCTATAATCGTTTGTTCTTACCTTGAATATCAACTGTATTCTTGTGAATTGTCTAAATTCATTGTTTGATTTCCGCTGCAATACTCCCTAATCAATCAAACGTAGATCATTGATCCTAACAATTGGTATCAGAGCCGGTTAATCATTGATCGATCTAACAATTGATCATTGAAACTGCTAATCGATATCTTCATTTGATTGAATTGGCATATTTGCAAGAATTGGTTATAGTTAAATTGAATTTCTGCTACTTTCGTTTTATTGTTTTCTATTTTCTCTTGGTTCAATTTGGTCTGTTGTGTTCTGTTCTAAATCTGTTAAAACTTAATTGATTTTGGTTGAATCTAAGAATGACTACTCCTTCTAATGACCCTCACAATACCTGTTCCTCAACCAAGCCTCGATGCTGGTTAGGACTGAGTATAACATATGGCAACGAAAAATGCTTCATCACCTGTCTGTTAACAGTTCAGGTTGTTGGACATCAATGGTACATGGTCCACATAAGCCTATGGTGAACAATCCGGAAACCAATCAAATGGTTCCGAAGAAGAAGGAACAATACTCAGATGAAGATCGGAAACTGTTTTAGATTGATGCTAAAGCCCATGGAATTCTGGCCATGGCACTGGCGAATGAAATCTATTCAGGGCTTATGCATCATGAAACTGCTCATGACCTCTGGAATGCACTGAAGGAACAATTCGGTGGAACTGATGAGGTCTTAGCAAACAACAGAGAAATCCTTGCCCAACAATATGAAACATTCTCTCATAGGAAGGGTGAGACACTGACTCAACATTTTGAGCATTTTTCCTGTTTGATCTTTGAGCTAAAAATGGTCAAACGTGAATATACCAATAGCCAGATGAACAATAGATTCCTTAGATCACTGCCTGAGAGATGGGACACATACACTATTGTCCTACGCTCCAGTGCAAATCTGGATAAACTATCTCTCACCCAACTTCATGGGAAACTGCTTACATTTGAGAGAGAGATAGAGCAGAAAAGGAAACTTGCATCATTAGGAAAGCTCACTGATGACTTTGTACCAGGGAACACTGCCTTGGTTGGTCATGAGTCAGAATATGCTGCATCTGAAAGTAATTATGATGAGCATATAGATTTTCTCTTAAGACAGTTCAGATCATGCATTTGTTGGTGTTGATAGTCATTCAGGCTGTAATATTGACAATTTATGTTTTATCATGGATGATTTGAAAGGAATAGCTGATGATGATCTAGAAGAGATGGATATTCTGAGCCAAATGGCCTTGATTAATATCAGATCTCAGAAGTTCTACAAGAGGACTGGCAGGAAATTTCCAGGACTCTCTGGCAAAACCAAAGTTGGTTTTGACAAGAGTAAGTTGGTAGGAAATATCATATCATACTTCAAGATGGAACGTGTGACTGGAGTGTGTATGAAAAACAAGTCTTGGAAGAGAATCAAGCATTGATGGCTCATATGGATGAAACAGTTCCACCAATGGCAAGAGAGGTAAAAGAAAGGTTGTGTTCATCAACATGTGTTGAGGAAGTTGAACGTTATAGAGTCCATGCTCAACAGTTGGCTAAAAAAGTAAAAGAAACTATGATTTTCAATGAATCCCATGTTAGAGAACATAAATTGTATCAAATCAAAATTAACTCTTTGCAAAAGGATTTAGAAAAATTTGTTTCTGAAAACTATAGCCTAAAAGCCCAAGTTGAGCATTTGACCACTTCCTAAACAAAATCCATGGCTGATCATGCATCAACTGAATTGAAACTTCAGAAGTTTCAATTATCAACTCAGCAATATGAGAAATTACTAAATTCTTATATGAATCAAAGAAAAGGTCTGGTTGGGTTATAATGTTGTTCCAGCACCTATAAATGATAATTATACATCTTTACCTACAACAATGACCAATACTCTATCAAATCATTTTGTGTCTAGCACCAAGTTTGAAAAAGGATCAACTCAAAACAAAATTAACAATGAAACTGAGGTGAGTGAAACTAAATCCTCTGAATCAGAATCTTTAAATCAAAATGATTCAGAATTTGATTATGATAATTATGATGACTTGGATGATTCTGATGAACATGATATTGATCAAATAACCACTGGTAAGAATGTTCATATTCCAAAAGTGCTTGAAGAAACAAAGTTGGCATATCCTCCTAAACAAAGAAACAAGCTAAAGACAATTTGCAAGAGAATAGCTCAATTGAATGAAGGTCTTCAAGAACTAAGTCAGCAACAAGACTCTTCCAGGAAATTGAAAGATGAATCTGCTATCACTGAGGAAAGAGAGAGATTCAAGGAACAAGGAAAGAAAAAGGTATCAGCAGATCATCAACCGAAAAAGAAAAATTCAGCAGATGATCTACGGAAGAGGAATTCAATAACAATCAATCAGAAACATGAAGTTGATAGAGATGAAGCACATCCAAAGATGAAGAAGAAAGAGAAACATAAAAAATTAGCAAACCATAAGAATGATTCTGAAAAGGAATCAGATGGAAAATATTGCAAATGGTGTGACATGAGAAATCACAATACTGAAGAATGTTACTTCAGTAGCTACTGCTCTATTTGCAATATGAACAATCACATGACAGAAGAATGTTACTTCAACAAACATTGTAGCATCTGCAACAAAAATAATCATTCCACTCAGGAATGTTATTTCAACAAAAAGAACAACACAAAAAGCACAAAGAAGAAAGAGTCAGATAAGTCTGAAACAGATACTGACTATGACAAAGGTTCAAAATTGAAGGAGACTAATCTGAAATCAAAGTCAAAATCAAAGGACAAGATATCAGCAAGTGCTCATCCATTGAAGAAAAGAACAACTGATCAGCAGTCAAAAACACCCCACAAAAGGGTATATTTGACTGATAAGGAATCAAAGGATGATGATTCTTTTTTTGATAATTTGAAAAGCGAATTCAAATACCTCTTTCAAAAACAAAAGATAGTGAAACGTTTAAAGTTTCATTATCAAAACAAAAGACTCAAACAAATGAAGTTGATTGATTCAAGCAGAATGAGAAACAAGAGCCTACTTCATCAACATCCCATTCAACAGAATCATCCTCATCTAAAACAAATCAGAATGAATCAACCAAATCTAAAATTGAAAGTCCAAAACTTAGTCATGAAGGAGTAAATAGTTTAGACTCTGTTGACAAACCCAAGATCACTAAGACTTGGGTTGTTACTTCTAACTGATTTATTTCTGAATGCAGGAACAATATTAGAGAGCTGATAACAAGTGGTAGGTTGACAGTGGTTGTTCCAGGCATATGATAGGAAACTGTTCTCTTCTCCATGACTTCAAACATAAAAATGCTTCTTATGTGGCATTTGGTGGGGATAAAATGGGAGGTAACATTGTTGGTGAAGGGATGATAACAAATGGTGTGCTCAAATTTGAGAAAGTAAATTACTATAAAAATTTACAGTATAATCTACTTAGTGTGTCTCAATTTGTGATCAAAATTATACCACATTGTTTGATAATACTAACTGTTACATTCTTAAGCCAGGATTTATTGTTCCAGAAGATTGGATCCTCCTCAGAGCAGCAAGAAAAGGAAACACTTATGTTTTGGATATGAACAACAGTTGTCTCACAAAACATGAAACATGCCTTATATCTAAACTATCAGAAGCTTTGTCTCAATTATGGCATAGAAGGCTTGTCCATTCTAACATGAAGAACATGAATAATTGGTGAAAAATGATCTGGTCACTGGATTTCCAAACAAAGAGTTTCATTGCTCAACTCACTGTACTTCATGTTACAAAGGAAAACAACATAGAGTGTCACATAAATACAAAACTATCAATTCAAATACTACACCACTCAAATTGCTTCACATGGATCTGTTTGGTCCTATCAATGTGATGAGCATTGGAAAAAAGACAATATTGTTTGGTGATAGTTCATAATTTCACAAGGTCTTTTTCTTAAAACAAAAGAATGAAACATCAGAAACATTAATGGACTTTGTGATCAAGATTGAGAATCATGAAAGAGTCATTGGGAAAATTTTCAGAAAAAGCATATGATGGTTTCTTTGTTGGATACTCTTCAACATCGAAATCATATAGGGTTTATATTCCACAACATAACATTATGGAAGAGACTCTTAATGTGTCTTTTGATGAATCTGTATTTACAAAGTCAGTTAAAGGTTCATCATGGTTGTTTGACATAGATGCTTTAGCCAAATCATTTAACTATGATTATTTGAATAATGCAGGATTGATGAAGTGTGTTATCCATTGTTCCACCTCTTATGACTGAAGTAACCTTATCTGCTGATCCTCCAAGGATACCCCATACTCGGATGAAAACACTTCAGTAGATGCAGATACTACATTTGACAACAAACATGCTGCATCTGGAGATATGAATGATGTGCCTTCAACAAAACCAGGCTCTCAAGTGAATGCAATAAATCTTGGAAATGATTCTTGTCCTCACTTAATATCCGAAGAAACTCCTACGGAAGAGCAAAATACTTCCGGAGAAGTTCCTACGGAAAAGCTAAATGCTTTCGGAGAAGTTCCTACGGAAGAGCAAAATGTTTCCGGAGAAGTTCCTACGGAAGAGCAAAATGTTTCCAGAGAAATTCCTACGGAAGAGCAAAATGTTTCCGGAGAAGTTCCTACGGAAGGGCAAAACAAATCTGGAGATACTCCTGCAGCCCATACAAGAGACTCTCATGATTATTCTTCTCATGTTGAACATTTTGACTATTTCTTAAACTCACAAGCTGAGGTGAATTAGTGTGAGACACTGGAAATGACTAACCTGGGATCATCTATACCAGTTGAATCAACTCCTTCAATGAGGATCCATAAGACTCATCCAATTGTCAACATCATTGGAAATCCTAAAAAGAGATCTACAAGGAGTCAAAGTGGTACAACCAACCTTTGTCTCTTTAGTTGTTTTCTTTCTCAAGTGGTGCCTCCAAATATCACTGCTGCTTTAAAAGACAATAGCTGAATTGAAGCTATGCAAGAAGAGCTTCAGCAGTTCAGAAAGCAAAAAGTGTGGTCTTTTGTTGATTTGCTTGAAGGTCAACATCCTATTGGAACAAGATGGCTATACAAAAACAAACTGGATAAAAGAGGGATTATTGTAAGAAACAAAGCAAGGTTGATTGCACAAGGATACACTCAAGAAGAAGGAATTGACTATGATGAAGTTTTTGCACCGGTTGCAAGAATTGAGGCCATAAGAGTGTTTCTGGCTTATGCATCATATAAGAAGTTTATTGTGTATTAGATGGATGTCAAGTGTGCATTCTTATATGGGAAGATTGATGAGGAAGTTTATGTATCACAACCCCCTGGTTTTGAAGATCCTCATTATCCCCATAGGGTATACAAACTAGATAAAGCTCTATATGGTCTTCATCAAGCACCAAGAAAATGGTATGAAACACTATCATCTTTCTTTCTCAAGCATGGCTACAAAAGAGGAACTATTGATCAGACTCTCTTCCTCAAACAAGAACATCAAGATCTCCTAGTAGTTCAAATATATGTTGATGACATTATATTTGGTTCAACTAATAAGAGATTGTGTGTGAATTTTGAAGAGCTGATGAAATCTGAATTTCAGATGAGCTCAATGGGTGAATTAACCTTCTTTCTTGGCCTTTAAGTTCATCAAAAATCAGATGGGATATTCATCAATCAAGAAAAATACATACATCAAATTCTAAAGAAATACAATCTTACTGAAGTATCCTCATGCAAAACACCAGCATCAACAATTGATAAGATTGCTCTTGATCTTTCTGGAAAATCTATTGATCTAAAATTATATAGATCAATAATAGGTTCACTTGTGTATTTAACTGTCAGT
This sequence comes from Flaveria trinervia, assembly GCA_025506515.1. Lineage (NCBI taxonomy): Eukaryota > Viridiplantae > Streptophyta > Magnoliopsida > Asterales > Asteraceae > Flaveria > Flaveria trinervia. Next base: position 30,455,261 of record CM046447.1, read on the forward strand.
AGACCTGATATTATGTTTGCTGTGTCTGTATGTGCTAGGTACCAATCTGATCCCAAGGAGTCTCATCTCAATGCGGTAAAAAGAATTTTCAGATACCTCAAAGGAAAACCAGGACTTGGTCTTTGGTATCCAAAGGATGGCAACTTTACACTCTACTCATACTCAAACAGTGTCTATGGTGGATGTAACAGTAACAAAAAATCAACAACCGGTGGATGTCAATTCATTAGACCAATGCTAGTATCATGGCAGTGCAAGAAACAAACCAATGTTTCTGTATCCACAGCTGAGGCTGAGTACATTGCTGCTTCAGCCGGATGTTCTCAAGTTCTTTGGTTGCAAAACCAATTACTTGACTATGGTTACAACTTTCTTCAAACTTCAATTTATATAGACAATTCTACTGCTATGTTTATAACTGCTAATCCTGTGCAACATAGTAAAACAAAACATATTGAAATAAGATATCATTTTCTAAGAGATTGCTCAGAAAAGGGTTTGATTAAGTTAGTCAAAGTGGATACGTCAAATCAGCTTGCTGATTTATTCACTAAAGCCTTTGATTTAGTCAGATTTAACTTTCTGGTTGAGTCTCTGGGCATGATTAACTTAGATTAATCAAGTCTAAACAAATAAAATACTGCGTGTAATGATGCTTCAGCGTGACATATGTATGGGAAATGATAGTACACTTTAGCTTTGCTTATTCCTAAATACATAAATAACAATAAATCTCAGCAAGTTTCTTGATATGTGAGTAGATTCATCTAGAGTGGAAACTAAACTGAGTGCATGCCAAACATAATGCTAAAATGATTGTCTGTGGGAAACTTCATTTTCAGAATACAAAGAAAGTCTTATTCTAATGTGACCAAATCACTCATTTAAACACACTATGTAAAACACTTTATAATATCTATCTTTGCAAATCATACTCCCTTTGTTTTGTGTGAACAAAAACCTGGGTTTATGATCACCATTCTGAATATCAGTTACAAAAGGTGAAAAGATCATGATCCTTATCGTCCCTCTGTTTTCTGTCAACAAAGACCTGGGTTAACGACACCTCTGTTTTACGTGAGTAAAGACCCAGTGACCTGATGATGATCATATCTAAGCTCTCAAAAGAATCCTATGTGATCAACTGTATATTAATCTTGAGCTTTTACATCATTGCATTAATGAGATTCCAATTGCATCTCAAGATAGATCTTATAACTTAAAGTACATAGTTCTTAAGTGTGAAAAAGTGATGATTTGTCTTGCAAAGGGAGGACAAAATCTTTGTGAATTGAATGTGAAGCCCATAATGGTTATTTACAAATCAATATGAAAACATGATAATCAGCATGCCTATTTGATACATGAGCTATTGTATGGATTTAAGTGGACAATATACTTGCAATCAGAATTTTGTTCAGGTATCAATTCAATAACATAACTTATCAGGATGAGGCTTAGTATTATAGTATGATCCCATCATATGTGTATATATGTCTGATCATTTTCATACAGTTACAAATCATGTTATTCATCTTAAAGAAATTTCTGATAAATGCTTAAATTCACCATTAATCACAAATTTAGGGGGAGTAGAATACATGAAGTTGAGTATGTTGAGTTACTCAATCAGCAGAAATGTCTATCTCATTATCAAGTTGAAGGAATTGGAATCTGAGCATCATCTTAGCTGCTGGATACATGAAAATTTTAATAAAAATCTTTTTAAACTTTCTTGTGCTAAATTGCCATGTATACAAAGCCAACAAGGTCCTAAAGCAATAAATGGTTCTAACCAATAGACTTGGACCATACATACAACAATATCTCTCTGCATTATGTTAGTTTTAGCATTAGCAAAGCTACAATGAGGAAATCTTAAATGTTTATCCGTAGATTGGTGCACTACGGATGAATAAAGATCAACAAATGAAATTTAGTGTGGTAATTAGCGGAAGAATACATCATCAGCAGATGTTTTCGATCCGTAGATGTTCTGCAGAAGAATACATTGAGGGTCCCACTTAATAAATGAGATAAATTAATGTGTCTGAGAGTATAAATGATATGTTTTGACCTCTCAAATTCATTATTCGCTTTTTCAGCTCACTTTTCAGACCTAGAACAACCCACTCTCAACAAACTTTTTCCCACTTCCTCAGCATTCAAATTTCACCAAATCAAGACATTAAACAAACATATATTTGTGTTCTTTATCCGCTGTTATTAAGGTAAAACATGTTGTAATATTCAAGAATGAACCATTTGATTCTTGTTTTATCTCACAACTGTTCATGTTCTCATATCAATAATGTGATTTTAAAGAAGTCTTTTTCTTATGAATAGATGGATAATCGATTTGCGAAAGAACATAATGTGTGTGCCTTCTTAAACCCTGATGATCCTATCTCAGAAGGGTGTCAAGAACTTATCCGTTATCTAAGAAGATCGAGGTTGTTCTATGCACTATCGCCAGAGCCTGTCATTTATCGATCTCATATCACCGATTTCTAGAACTCTGCATATGTGGAAGAAGATGGTGAAGGTATTGTTGCTGATATTAAAAATCAAAGGATGATAATTGATGAACAAACAATAAGAAGGGCACTTGAGTTGGGAGATGTTGAAGCCGGACACCCTAATGTGTTCAAAAATGAATACATAGAGAAAGTCTTCCTCATGATGGGATATGATGGTGATATTGAAAAGGGAGAAATCAAGAAAGGAAGACTCTGTAAGCCATATAGATTTCTTTGTCACACCTATCTCAAGTGCATTTCAAACATAAAATCTGGACTTGATAGATTTTCGAGACATATCTCATCTGGCATCATTGGTATTTTTGAAGGAAGAACCTACAATTACTCAAAGTACATCTTCAATTGTCTATGTGATCACATTAAAGTGCAGAAGGTTGACAAGATGTATATGTTTCCAAGGTTTCTTCAATTAATCATTAATGTGGAATTGCCTGGAACTTCTGTGGATGGTGGTGTGTTTAGTCAAGCACACCTTGGCAGATCTGTTCTGAACAAAATTTCTGGGAAATATGAAAGAGGTGATATGGACATGTTTTCACATATGGTTGATGCTGCTGCAAATATCCCTCAAGAGCTTGTGTGGAAAGATGAACGAGAGAACTCTCCAACCAAGTCTGTTCAAGACACTTTCTCACCAGATACATCACCCATACATCAACAATCTCCAGCCAGCCAGAATACTAAACCAATCTCTCCCATCCACCATCCATCACCAAATCAAGAACAAACCCCTCAACCACAATCTCCAGCCAGCCAAAATACAGAACCAATCACTCCCATCCAACCCCACTCACCAAATAGTCTTTACATTGGGGAGACAGAGTTAGGCTCACAAGCAAGTACAGTTAAACTGTCATTATCCAAGACTGAATCCCCAATACTCTCAAATGAAACTAAACAAGTATCTCTAGTGTCTGATCATCATCAACAACAACAACCTCATCCAGAACTTGCAAATCAAGTCATTAAGCTCAGTTCAAGCTCAGCAAGTGTAGACCCAGAAGAAGTTAAAGATGATGAGATTAATGCTCAACATCAGCAAGAAGAAGAAGAAGCATACTATGTTGATGTAACTACCTACAATGAAGATGATCTGAGTGATAATGATATCCTTGTCAGCAAGAGTTATCTGGTTGCTGAGTATAACAAGCTAGTGCTAAAATCAAACAAAAGAGAGCAAAGAATACATGAGCTGAAGGGAGTGATAAGAGAAAAGGATGAAGAGTTGATGAAAAAAACAAGCTTGAATAAAATGACTGAGAGAAGATGCTCAATGTGACAAGGAAGTTATTGATGCTTTGCTTGATAAGGAGTCGGAGCTTAAAGAGTCAGCAGCAACTGAAAAAGAAGAAAAGGAAAGGATGATGATGAAGCTTGAACAAACAAATAACACTATGTCTTCTCAGTCAAATGTGATAAAAAGAAAAGAAGAAGAGATTGAACAGCTCAAAATGAAGATCTGTACATTAGAGTCTAATGTTAATGTTTCAACCGTTCAAACAAAACAATCTACTAAGGCAACAAAAGAGCTAATTCTGTAGTCAAGGAAGAGAAAGTACCTTGGTATGACTGAGAAGAAGAAAACTGTTGATAAGAGTCCTTCCAAGAAACAAAAGCTGACACCTCCTGAACACACACCATCAGTAGATTTATCTACTGTGAAGTCTATTTCTCATCAGGATGGTGACAGTGATGAAGAGTGGAAAGAGCTGACCAATGAAGACACTGCACCAGATAAGGAAGTATCAAAGGTTGATGATCTATTGGCTACAAAAGACATATTAGAAGAGAGACCTGAATCGACCATGTTCATGACACTCATAAATCATGGTTTCCCGTATGACATGGTTGAAAGGCTAAACATGACTGAGATGAAGAATCTGTTGAAAGAATTTGAGCTTGCATGCTTTATGATTCCAAACTGTGATTACGAAGCTTTCTGCACCTTTCAATTCATCCAGAAGACAAAGAAGGAGTTGGGTCAATGTGACACAGCTAAGCTGAGTAGATATAACATGACTTGTGGTTACAAGGCCATAACTACAAACCACATGAGCTTAAGGGAAGGTAAATAGGAGAACTTAGAAGGATGATGGAGCATGTGATGAAAGTTGAGCTGGATACCGGTGTAAAATTCAAAACTGAAGCTCCTCATCCATCTTATGAGCAACAAAGTAAACTTCCTGCTGAACCTATAACAGTTGAACCTAAAGATCAGCACAAAGGGAAGGACAAACTGACCAGAGAGCCAAGAGAAGTAATTCCTGGCAAAGTATGGCCACTGGGCACTATAGTGAGGGAGATAACTGAACATAAATCCACTCTGATACAACTAATAGACCACCTCATGACTCCCAGTTCTGTGGAAGAAAACAGGATCATGGCCTGGAAATATGATCCAGACTGGGTTTGTACTATTATTAAAAGAACATCTGGAAGAGTTGACTACTTCCATGATGTAATTTCAGTGGTGAGTCTACGAGAGAGTGACATCAAAGATCTTCAAAGCCTGATCATCTACAATTATCCAATTCACCCTAGAGGAAGAGACTTCTCAACTCTAGTGGGAAAGCTCAAGACTAAGTTTAAAGATGATATCCTAAGTGAAGCTAAAAGAGAAGATGCAGAGCATCAGAAGAGAATCAAAGGGCTTAAAAGATACAAGTCCAATGCCTCAGAATCTGTAGATGATGAATTCTTGAAGAGGGTTGGATACAAAAGTAGAACTACAGCAGCAATCAAATGTATTGAAGGGACTTAATTCACATACCCTATAACTGAATGGGGTTATGTTGAGAAAACAAAGGAGTTGGTGTTGTTAAGAAATGCTGAAAACAAGAAAGCTAACCGTATCAGGATCTTTGATCTTGTGGAAATCAAACTACTTCATCCCAGCTACACCTCATACCTTAATGAGAAATTCTTTCCTAAGTTGGCCGATGAAAAAGCATAGAATGATTTGTTCCTGCATATCCATGTGATCCAAGTGATTGACAAATTACATGCCAAAGCCTACAAAAGAAGAAGATACAATGCTGGACTGCTAAAGGGAACAACTTTTGATGAAGTAACTGAACTCAGAATTTCAGAGCAAGATGAGTTAGAAGTGACGAATAACAACAATGTGTTAGACACACTTACTATGGAGGAAGATGTTCTAGGGATAAGCTTTGAGACTCTGAAGAAGTTCAGCAAGATGAAGATCAACTACAAGTATGATGATCAGATGACTGTTGTCTCTTACTTCTACAATAAGATCATTGCTAGAGTCAAAGTAACTTTCAGTGTTGAAGAACTGATTGCAAGTATCTAAGCCTAAGGGGGAGTATTGTTAGGTCTAGGTTCAGTAGATCTAGTTCATTATGTATAGGCTTAGTACTTGAATTAATATCTATAATGAATATTGTAATTCATATTGTGTATGCATTAAATATATAGGTTAACCCATTTTTGTGTGTTGATTTATGTATGGTTGCAGGTACAAACATTATACTCGGTCAACTACGAAATCGACCAAGTGTAAGAAACATCTACGGATGAATATTTTGTTCTTCCGTAGATATATTTCTTACAAGTAACTATTCATCCGAAGATCCTCTGCGGATGAACAACCAGAAGGAAGAACAAGATTGCTTCGGAAGAACAAGATTGCTTCGGAAGAACAAGATTGCTTCGGAAGAACAAGATTGCTTCGGAAGAACAAGACTTCTGCGGAAGAACAATTCTTCTTCGGAAGAACAAATCATCTACGGAAGACAATCTTCCTGCGGAGTACAAAACACTTGTATAATACAAGTGTTACAATTCAACAAGTCATCTAGGCAGTTATGCAAATCCCGAGAAATCCGGTGTTTCCTATAACTGAAACAAATCAAATCCCAAGAGATCTGGTGTTTCCTATAACTGAAACATCATTGTCAATATATATGGATGCTAGGACACAATTCAAGAAGGTTGTTTTAGATGATTGATTGAGTGACAACAACAACAGCATTATAACAATCACTTCAAAGTCTCTCAATCAAACCCTAGCAGTCGTCATATCATATCATACTTTGATATCATTCATTCATTATATTTGTAATGATTAACATGTTCTAATGAAATACATATTAATCATTAATTGTGTTTTGCTACATGTGTTCTTGAACATTTATTGATATTTAAAGTTATTGCAAAACAATTAAACCAAATCAACATTGCTTCCGCAAACGTTGACTTGTCAATCGACCGACATTGATAATTCCGGTTCGCGATCCTTGGATTCACAAGTCCATCATAAGAGTGGACTACAGTAGCTAAAAGATCCATGTGCTCTTTAGCCACCTCAACTGTCACATTTCTGAAGTTTTCGGTCTTCAGCTTTGCTGCATTGGCTTCGGGTATCATATGTTGGGTACCAGACGACTCTGATGTTTCTGTCCACGAAGTAGAAGCTTGAGCTGGACTAGCTGAGCTTGACACAAAGGCAGTCTGCAGTGGTGCTCCAGATGTCTTGGCTTGAGGAGTCGCGTTGTAAAGAGCAAGATTCTGATCATTATTAGACTTTGGGCTCTATACTTCATCCTTAGCTCTTCCCCTCTTAGTTTCAAAATGAAGTCATTGATATCTAACTTCGTTAGCATACCATTCTATCTGAGATTTGAGACAAAGGAAGCCCATTTCTCCCGTAATCCATCAGCAAAGTTGGACACATTATCTTCCATCGACGTTGTTACCCCATGAGTGTGCATCTCTCTCATCAAGTGATAGAATCTATCAATCACGTCATCCAGGCTTTCCTTGCCCATTGAAGAGAAGTTGTCAAACTCCTTCTTCAAAGCCTTCGCTTTTATAGCCTTGAGTGATGCATTTCCATCATACCTCTTTTCCAATGCATCCCATAATTTCTTTGCTTGTGTATACTCCGAGAATTGATGGAAGATATCCTTCGGAATAGATTGTGTAAGAAAAGCATAGACTTTCTTTTCAGCATTGTATTTGGTCTTTTGTCCATCAGTCATGCCACCAAGTGTGAGTTTGACACCATCAGCTCCTACAGGCATGTTGTACTCCGACTCTATAGACTCCCACAGATTTGGATCTACTTCATTTAAGTAGATCTCGAAACGTTGTTTCCATTATGGATATTCGTCTAACGTGATAAGCTTTGGGGATTTGTTGTGATTCCCCACCTCATTCTCCAGTAGCAGTAAGTTTTGTATACGTGAGTCTCTCCTTGCTGTAAAGGCTGAATATTGGTCTTCCACTGCTATTAACTTTAACTTTAAACCAACCTTTCGAAATTTGTGCAAATGAAGTTATGCTATTGGGCTATTAGGGCGATTGAACTACGCGGATGGTTCAATCGTGCGGCCGAACGAATGCAGATGACTCAGTTGGCCGAATGAACTAATGTGGATGAACAATGCGAATAGGGTTCTCAGTCAGACGAATGGAAGTGCGGCTGAGTCCAATCATGCGTATGGGGAATGCGTATGACCTCAGTCGTGCGATTGAGTCAATCGTGCGACTGAACCTGCTGGATTTCAAAAATTTCTAGGTTTAAGGTGCTTGAACGCAAAAACATGCATTTTTGCTAACCCTAATTGTCGTATGCCAGAAAAAACTTAACTTTACAATCAGGAGACGTCTAAAACCCGATTTGACACAAAAGATTGCGTTTTTGAGCGTAAAAACACAATTTTTATATCAAAACGATTGAATCACACGTAAATCTAGAGCCAAAGCTCTAATACCACTTATTAGGGATTGTGTACTCGATGAAAACTAACAGATTTACGCGTATACCGAATCAAATAGTGCGGAATCCTATTTGATTGGCAATCCAATTAGTGAGAACGCACGTAGAATCAATTAAAGATTGAATCTAAACGTTAAGAACGATTAGCAATCGATCTACTATGATATTTGAAATTGGAGTAGGTTACTAGAGGTCTCTAGACGGCTAGGATACGTCTGGGTATCAAGATATTCGAAGTGTCAAGTTTTTCCACTATTTAAGTGGTATTTATAGGTTTAGGTTTCTTAGTCGGGCGACTGAACCATTAGCATGGTTCAGTCGTGCGATTGAGTCATGCGGTTGATCCATTCGCACGACTGAGTGTTCAGTCATGCGACTGAGCCAATCTCATGTTTTAATCATATGACTGATCCAGTCTCCTGGTTCAGTCGTGCGACTGAGTCATTCGCATGAAGTTGTTCAGGCGTATGGACCATTTAGGCGGATGGACACTTAGCCGCATGGCCATTCGGACGCATGACCACTGTTGGGGCGCATGATCCATTCGGATGCATGAGAACTTCATTTTACTAAGTTTGAATGTATTAAATATTATTACATTATTTATACTAGTTCAAACAACCACAAACCTATATAGTCAATTCAATATGCGTTAAACAACTCATTAATGAAACATTAAACATGATAAACATAACCAACATTTGCATTTCATTAAGTAACCAACCATTACATATGTGTAAGACACTACAAACATATTACATTAAGATCAGAAACTAGGGACACATGTATCTACAAAAAATTTGGTTCAAATCAAACTAGGGTTCATATGATTTGGGGCTTTTTTGCAATTAGTGTTTTTAAGTTTTTAAAGCCCAACTTTAGCACGGCTGAGGGCCTTGGTTCATTGGTAAGGTGCATGACCCATATAGGAGGTCCCCGGTTCGAACCCAGGGAGCCTCACATAATTTTTTAGGCCTTTTTGGCCTTAAAATTAACTATTATATATTTCTAAAAATTATAAAAAGTCATTTTATAAACTTTGACCATTTTAAAAAATCATTTGAATATTTTCTGTAAATTATTTACTTAAAAAAACATTTGATATAAATAGTGATTTTTATAAAAAGTAATACATTGTTCCCATAAATATTATTCAACCGCTACTTTAAATTTATTGTTTTAAATTGTGGCTACTAAAATTTTTTTAATCTTTATATATATATTATATACAAATTGTTATACATATTATATATTTTTTATATGTATATGATCTTACATAATATGTAGCAAATTTGTTTGAGTTTAATAAATATAATTGATTCTATTTTGTTAAACCTAATTTTTTGACAAGCCCTAAATACCAAATTGAAACCCTTGTTCTCATTAATTTGTTAAACTTATTATTAAACTTAAATCTTATAATTATATAATTAGGTGTCTCGTGACAGTTTACGTTGGAACGACACTTATTATTAAACTTATTAATCATCAATTATATATTATTGACCAAGTGAATATTTCTATACCCCTTTTGCATATTTTTACATGTTGGGGTGAAACATGTGACCTTATAACCATTGCACTTGTAAACTCGTTTGATTCTAGTAAACACTTGGCAATTCACTCGTATGTTATGGTTAGTTGATCTTAGTAACTACCATGTATTGACTATTATATGTTGGTAGCCTGGGAACGTCATAGATCTATGGGCTTGACAAGCCTGCTTGGTTAATCCAAATACACTTAGCTAATCGTATAATCTTGTAAACGTGGAATCTTGAAAACTATCATGGTTTAATTGTTGCATCTGTCATACTGTTGGATCATAAAGAAGGCTAGTGCAACCGAAACCAAATCCCTTAGACAATTTGGGTGCATCTAATAAAAGACCTTTGAAGCAAAGTGTGGAACTTCCGAAGGAAATAGAGTTCTTCCGAAGACAAGTGCAAGATTAACTTCCGAAGAAAAACTCTACTTCCGAAGTCAAAGAGTTCACTTCCGAAGATCAATTCTGAGAAAAAAAGATCAGAAGTAAACTTCTGAAGTATGAAGAAAAGAAAAAGTCCTCGAGCCTTGGAAGAAGTAGCCTCTTTCGAAGTATAAGTGGCTTGGGAAGAACTTGTTCTTCCGAAGCCAACTACCCTTCGAAAGACACTACTATGAATTAGTGGACATAAGTATGGTGTCTCAGATACTCTGCTGTAGACCTCTGATATACTGCATGGCGTTTTCTCAAAAGCCATGTAGTTAACCATACTTTATTCCACTGTTCACCTTTATTAGTTAGTATAGTTGCCAACTTTAGTTGGTGACAAAAGGTAAGTCATGGACATATCATGACTACCATATTTAGATAAGACATTATCTAAGATACCTTAAACTATAGCTTTGTAGTATTTGCTTTTGTTAGAGGATTCCAGCTGGTATCAAAGTATATCTAGCTGTAGGTCATATTATATATAATTTCTCATTGTAACTCATGCAATATGCTTGTAAGAGTCTTGTAACACTTTGAGTTGAGAAGTAATATATGCAAGTACCTTGAAAACTATCTTTTGTGTTTATTGTTACTTATTATATTATTATCAACACTTAAAAGAGACTCTGCTTCATCTGATCGGAGTGTAGTATAAGTGAGTTTGAGAGAAAAACCAAGTGTTAAGTGACAAAAACCGATCCTGCAATTGGTAGCAAAGCTTCTTAGGCTCTTGATTGTGAGATCTTATCATCCAAATCAACCTGTTTCTCACTCCTCCTTACACCACACTCAATATGGCCCTCAACAAATCTGAAGTACAGATGAAAACCATGACTAAAGCTCCCATCATTACCCCTGAAAACTTCAAGTCATTGAGCAGACGCATGGAAGGCTTCATTAGGTATCAAGACAGCAAGATGTGGCAGTCTATTTTCAATGGCCCGTATAATCCCAAGGTGGCAGCACCAGGAGGAAATGGAGCCATGATAGAAAAGGCTGTTGAAGACTACTCTGATAAGGACCAGAAGAAGATAGACATTTACAGCAATGCAATGACTATTCTTATGACTGCAATACCTAACTCCATCATGGTGAGGTTTGAGCATTGAAAGTCAACCAAAGAACTATTTGATGCATTTGCTCAAATGTACTCTAGTTCCAATGACTCCAAGAAGGACTCACTGAAGTAGCAATTTGAGAACTTCACCTACATTGCTGGAGAGACCCTCAACCAGCAATACTTCAGGTACATGGGCCTCATTTCTTCCCTTCAGTTTGTAGGAATTACTCCCGAACTTAGAGACCTCACAAGAAAGTTCATGAGTGCACTCCCTAATCAGTGGACACTCTACTGTGTCTCTATCAATGAGGACAAAAAAATTGAAAATCCTCACCATGACCAAACTCTATGGGATCCTTGATGGATACTGTTTGGAGATGTAGAGCAAGAGAGGCCATCGGAGAAACAGAACCCTGTGTCTTCCTGCTAGCAATGCTTTGATAGTTGTTAAAGGCTCAGGACCCACACAACCTCAACACTGCCTAACATACACCCAACAACCATCCTGCTCATCTGGACCATACATTACATTTCCTGAGACCCCAAGGTCTCAACAGGCTCAACATAGTTCCTTTCAGGACAACTGTGCCTTTGTCTCAGGAAGTGGACACTCTAGTGATTTTTAGTACTTCTTTGATTATCTAGAGTGCTTCAGTCCAGTTGTTGTAGAATATGTGGACATAGTCCAACAAATGCTCTTTTAACCTACAGAGCAAAGAAGTTCTTTAAGAGAATTGGAAGACAATTTCCCCATAACCCAACCAACAACAATTTGGGTTTGACAAAACCAAGACCAAATGCTACAACTATAACCAACTTGGTCATTTTTCAAGGGAATGCAAGGCTCCAAAGTCAAATTCGGGAACCCCATAGGCCTCCACACATCCCTCTACATCAAATCCCACTGGAAAGTCAACAGAGAGAGCTGCAATGCCTCAAGAAGTTGACTAGAGCTTTATGGTACAGGATGTGATTCCTGCTCAAGCACTCATGGTAGGAACATATGTCAATAAGGTATATGAACATCTCTGTACTCCTGCATGTATTGCTACGTTAAACTGTATCAAGACTACAATGTGGAGACTAAATCCAATATTGAGACTCTAAATGTTTTAAAATCTGATTTGAAAAGGGATGAATCCGACTATCAAAGGAAAATTGAAGAGTTTGAGAAAATGGTGTTCTTGTTAAAACACGAACATACAAACTATAAGACTCAAATAAAGGACTTGATATCCAAATTGTCTGAGGCTCAAGCCCAGCTTATCACTACTAAGGCTCAAGCCTAGCTTGTCACTGCTGAGGCTCAAGCCAGGAAGTACGTCATTTCTGAGAAAAACTTCCAAGCTATTATTGCATCATCCTCTCACTCCAAAATTTGTTATCAAAACAAAGGAGGGTTAGGGACCAATGAAATTGCTCCACCATATTCTTATGAGTCCATAAGAAAACCAAGATATGGTACTAAAGAGCAATAGGTCCCATCTTATGACCCATCTTCACTTGAGTTGAAGAATGATGCAATAATAGAGGCCACCACAGGGAAGGAACCGGTAAATCAACCCACTTCTCCCAGTGATGATCAAATCCTAATCACCAAAGCCAGAAGAAGTAGAGCTAAAGCATCAAGAAGAACTGCCAAGAAAGTGGCTGAGTCTAAGCTGATGATTGACATAAAACAAAAGGGTGTATTCATCTCAGCTGGATTCCAGGTTGTAGGTAACTCTGATTCAAGAAAGGAGTGTAGTACCAACACTCCTGTCCTACCAAAGGATTAGAAGTTAAAGGGAAAGGTTGCCAATTAAGAGAAAAAGAGCAAGAAACAACAATCCTCAAGTTCCCAAAAGACTAACATTGGATGCATAATGTGTGGTCTGCAAAACCATATGGCTAAAGATTGTTATTACAATCGAGCTAGCACACATTATGCAAATAATGTTAAAAAGGAAGGAGTCAGGAAAGGTTTCTCATTTGGACCCTATCAAATGGTCCAATTGTTGAAAAAGGGAAAGTTGGTTTCCGAAGCAAGGTTCCTTTCAAAAGAAAATCCTTCTTCTGAAGGGAAAATGGCTTCGGAAGCTAAGCTATCAAGAATCATAAGAACAAAAGAGTTCCCTTGAAACCATCCCAGAAGAAGACTGGAAGAAAAGGTGGTGAAGGTTTCTTTCGAAAAGAAAGAAGCTTCGGAAGAATGCCATGCTACAAAAGTGTCAACAAGCTCATCCTCCATGATCAACGAAAATACGGATTGGAAGATCAAGAAAGATGTTGCAGCCCAAACCTTTTCTTCAAAGACATCCATTAAACCCCCATGCTTAACCTTTGGTTCAATTATGTCACTATCATTGGAAGAACCCAAGATTAACAAGGCTTGGTTTTCCAATCAAAACTGAGCATCTTATCTTATGTGTAGGGAAATCCATATGACAAGAATAACAATATTTGGATCATGGATAGTGGATGCTCTAGGCACATGACATGGAACGGATCTCTCCAAAAATTTCAACATTATGATGGAGGTCCTGTCCAGTTTGGAGGTGAGGCCAGAGGATATATTTCTCGCAAAGGATGTATATCCAACCGGAAGTTTAAAGTTGACAAAGTTCACTTTGTTAAATAGCTTGAACATAATCTGTTAAGTGTTTCTCAGTTTTGTGATCAAAAGAATCAAATGTTCTTCACAGAACATGAGTGCATTATCCTCAAACCAGGGATGACAATTCCTCCGGAATTGGTGCTTCTTAGATCTCCTGGTAAAGGGGATATGTAAAAGCTTGATATGAATAATGCTTCCTCAATGGGTGAAGTATCATTTTCTTTTCAAAGCTGATGGTGATGAGTCACACGATATGACAAACGAATGTGTCACGTAAGTTTTAAGACAATGAATAAATTGGCTAAAAATAACTTGGTACATAATTTGCCTAAAAAGGAATTTTTCTACAAAGATAACTGTGTTGCATGCCTGAAAGGGAAGCAACATAGGGCATCTCATAAATCCAAAGTTGTTAACTCCATCACCACTCCATTACACTTACTGCATATGGATCTATTTGGTCCCACAAGTATAATGAGCTTTGGATGGAAATCATACTGCCTTGTGATTATTGATGACTTTACAAGATTTACATGGGTATTCTTCTTAAGATCTAAAGATGAAACTGCTGAAACATTAAAATCTTTTATTCTTAAAATAGAAAATCAAATTGATCACAAGGTTAAGATAATTAGAAGTGAGCAAGGGACTGAGTTTAAGAACCTTGTTCTTGACTCATTCTGTAACTCAAAAGGGATTTCCAGACAATATAGTGCTCCCAAAACTCTTCAACAAAATGGTGTTGCTGAGAGGAGGAACTAGACACTTATTGAGGATTGTCAAACTATGTTAGCTAATTCCAAACTACCTCTAACATTCTAGGCAGAGGCAGTCAACACTGCATGCTATATGCAGAATAGGGTTCTTATAGTTAAGCCACATTGAAAAACCCCTTATGAGCTATGGAACAAGAGGCCATAGTTCATTGGCTTTCTAAGGTCCTTTGGTTGTAGGTGTACCATGCTTAACACAAATGAAAATTTGGCAAAATTTGTTGAAAAGTCGGATGATGCTATCTTTGTTGGATACTCCTCTAGCTTAAATCTTATAGAGTTTACAACACCAAGAATCAACAATTTGAGGAATCATCCAACATTGTTGTAAATGAGCACACTCCTTGTGTTAGGGAGAATGGCCTTGATCATATTTTTGACTTAGAATTGTTTCCAAACTTTTCTAAACCATCTTGTGAGAACATTTCAGCTGGAACGGATACTCAAATAAATTCTGAAGTAACCAACTATTTGAGTTACCCAGACCTATTCCAAGTTCTCCAAGAGCTACCACAAATCAAGCTTCCACTATTGATAGATCTGACAGTATAACTATCTCAAGGGATAGTGGAGCTTCAACCAGTGATTCACCCGTTGACCCTCAAAGCTCATCAGGTGACCCTGCACAACACCAAGCTGATGAAAGTAACATCTTGAAAGAACATGCAACTGTTAATGCTGCTTCACAGCCAACAAATGATAATGTTCTCTCATTCATTCAATTAGTTCTCATTAAATGAGTTTGAAACAATAGCTTAACAAAGTGTTCTATGTCATACCCCAACCTTGACGGTAGAATCATCGAGATGTGGGGGTTAAGATTGTTCACAACCACATAATGCTATCTTTATATGAAAATAATATTATTATAAGTTTCAAATGAAGATACAATCATATGTCTAAAACATGGAATAGTTTCAATCAAAACAAAACATAACATAAGCACTTTATTCTTTTAACTATGTCCATATCCTAGTTTATTGCAAGCATCAAAAGTTGACCTCAAACTTGCGCGTTTCCTGAAACATGTTAAAAATAACGGGTCAAATATAAAGTTGGTGAGCTACCAGGGGTTTTATATACATAATATATCGAATATTACAAATAGCAATTCATGTCATAGGTTATGAGTTAGCAAGTTTCTAGAACACATATAGCTACAACTAAACCACAACTTGATTACAAGTTTATATGATTGGCTAAGTGTACTTGGTTCTCATGATGAACAAATCATACGTCATTAAGAGCCGACAATACATCGGCTTTAGCACCAAATAGGCTTGTGAGGCCCAAAGATCTAAAGACGTCGGCAGGCTAGCAATAGTTAATGATTGTAAACAAAATATGTATCTCATATAAGGCTTACAATTATATAAATAACCATGACAAATAAAAGTATGAATTGCAAGTGCTTTACAAGATTTAAATGTTTATGCGTGTATGTCGATAAGATTAACATGTTTCAACCCAAAACGGTGTGAAGAAATTTAAAAAGGGGCAAGGAAACTCATATGACAAATAAGTATATGAATAACGATTAATGAGAATAATAATAGGTATCGATGCAATGTAAAACGTCACAAGGAACTTAAATATATTTACAAGAATTAAGTTCAATAATAAGTTTAATGAATTAACGTGCACTAGGGTTTTAAGTGAATTTTGGGATTTGTTACATAATTATAATTAACAAATGGAGCTTCGTTCATATTCTATTGGAGAAATATATGTTTATATATTTTAGTCAAAAGGAAAATACCATTTAAACAATTTTGGAGGAATTAACTCCTTTATGCTAATTTGTAGATTTTAATAACAACTTTGTATATAAAATGTTAAAATTATCATTATTAATCATAGTGACCAATAATAATTTAACAATTAAACTATTATTATAAAAATTCCTGTAAATATACTAAGCACAATATTTGTTATTAATATTTTTTTAAAAAGAAATATTAAGGTTTTTAAAATAATGTTTTATTACAAAAATTAATTAGATGACTTTAAAAATATGAACAAATTTTACAAACCACCTTTTATAATTTTTAAAATTTTTTCTATATTTTTAGAGGCTGAAAAGCTTAAAAAAAGTGGGTTGAGGGTGCCTGGGTTCAAACCCGGGACCAAAAAGTGTTAAGTGCAAGAGTCTAACCAGTGAACCAGGGCCGAGGCCTTGGTTTAATTTGGTTTCAAACTCTTTTAAAACCGAGTTAAAAGTTCCCTCGAAATCACATGAACCCTAACTTCGATTGATTCCAAAATTGAAACACCAATCGATGTTGTTAATCAAATTATGGTTAGGGCTTTCATTCCTCGACTAAAATTGAGCATGTATGCATGTTTAACCTATTTTGGAGATTAGTTTGATATGAACAGATGAGGAATAGGCTGCGACTACAACAGGATATGATTGGTATGCAAAAGATGATGGAAATCAAATTAAACTCGTGGACAACTTTGAGTGATGCTTTAGATCCAAGCCCCTTATCAATTTCAGTTTAATTTGACAATATGGCGAGTTCAATTGAAATGCAGGTCGAGACTCCAGAGTGAATTCAATGAGATGTGTTTGTATAGAAAGTTGTATTTGATTGTCGGTAGTTAGGTGATTGTTTATGTTACTTTATATGGATTATAATTAGGATTAAATGCTCAAACGGCTTTATGGTTAAAGTCAAACTTCGGTTTAATGTTTGAATGCTCATAATGACCCTTAAAGTCGAATTAAAGTGTAGTAACAGGTTCGATTCTTGTTCTAGAAGTGGTTCAAAAGGATTGGGGTTCACGATTCGAAGGAGTTTGGAGGTTTCAACATCGCTGGACTTCGGCCAGTGAGTTGGCCGGAGTCCACTGGGTTTAAAGTGGGTGGGGGTTGGGTTTGAAACTTTAAAATTTATACTTTGGCCCTTTGAAATTCTAGTTGTTATTATTTTATGTAAAAACTTTCTTTTAAAGTTTATAAAATGGCAAGACAAACCCCCTAACTTAATTAAGTTTTGTTTAACATCTTTAATTATTTACAAATTGTTATTATTAGTAGTAATATTATTATTATTATCATTAGTATTACTATCTTAGCTATTATTACTAATAGCATAATTATTATAACTTTTTATTGGTACTACTATTATTAATTATATTATTGTAATTATTACTATTGTACATTTTAATATTAAAATTTTAACTTTCATACATTAATTTTAATGACAACCATAATATAGCCATAAGTTTCAAGATTGACAACAATAGCCCTTACAAGAATAAACAAAACCAACTATTAGTTAAAAAAAATACGACATGTTACATTCTCCCCAACTTACAGAATTTCGTCCCAAAATTAAGAATGAAACTATACAAACAAATGCGGGTACTTCTTCTTCATATGCTCTTCATGCTCCCAAGTAAATTCAACGCCACGCTTATTCTCTCAACGAACCATGACAATTTGGGTAGTCGTAGTTCTAGTCTTCTTCATATGCGATATATAATTTCAACAGGTTTCTTAACAAAGTGCAATGACTCGTCGATCTGGATATCTTCCAATGGGACATGCAGACTTTCGTCAGCCAAACACTTTCTCCAATTTGAGACGTGGAACACAGGACAAACTCCACTAAGGTCGAGAGGTAATTCCAGTTGGTAAGCCACCTTCCCAATCCTTTTCATGATTTTAAAAGGCCTACAAATCTTGGAGTCAGCATACCTTCCTTTCCAAAGCGAACAACACCTTTCCATGGTGAAACCTTAAGAATAACCATCTCCCCAACTTGGAACTCCAATGGCTTGTGTCGCTTATGGGCATAGCTCTTTTGCCGACTTCTTGCCACTTCAAGGTTCTTGCGAATTATAGAGAATTTATCGGTCGTTTCTTATATAAGTTCAGGACTAGTGATGAAGTTTTCACCAATGTTAGTCCAACAAATCGGTGAACGACAATTACGACCATAAAGTGCTCCGAATTGTGCCATCTAGATACTCGAGTGGTAACTATTGTTATACAAAAAATCTGTGAGTGGTAAATGCGTATCCCAATCACCACCAAAGTCAAGGACACAAAGGCGTAGCGAATCCTATAAGGTTTGAATGGTTCGCTCGGTTTGACCATTAGTTTGGGGATGGTAAGCCGTGCTTAGATCCAATTGAGTACCCAAGAGCTTTTGCATGGATGACCAAAAGTGTGAAGTGAATTGAGCATCTTGATCGGATATGATGTGCAGAGGTGCCCCATGACAACTTACAATTTCATCAACGTATATACGAGCCAACGTTGATGCCTTGTAAGTGTCACGTATGGGTCTGAAATATGCCGATTTGGTCAATCAGTCAACAATCACCGATATGCTATCATGTCCATAGGAGGTTCGGGGTAATTTAGTCATGAAGTCTATAGATATGTGTTTCGATTTCCACATAGGAATCTTAGGTTGTTCCAGTAATCCACTTGGACGTTGATGCTCGGCTTTAACCTTCATACACATGAGGCACTTAGCTACATAAGTCGCTCTATTTTTCTTCATTCCAGGCCACCAATATTGATCACGTAGGTCCATGTACATATTATCGAAGCCAGGATGAATAGAATAAGGAGTTTAATGAGCTTCGTTCATGATAAAGGTACAAAGCTTTATCCCGATTTGGAACCCCAATTTGATTTGCAAAGTACATCACCCATTGGGTTTCGTTTCCATTTAGTTAGAAGGTTATGTTCCAGTTCATCCTTCGTTCTTCCTTTTTGTTGAACTGCTTGTTGAGCCGTTTGTTGAGCCTCCAGGATACTAGACTCGATGTCACTATCGATTCTTAAGGTTTGTAGTAGTACGGTAGTCTCGTTGACATCTAGTCGAATCTCGGTATCAAACTCTCCCAAAGTGTCAAACCATTGTTGTCGATCGCGCGAATTTCTTGGAATGAGACTGCCTTGTTATGAACCTTTCGACTTAGTGCATCGGGCACAACATTAGCTTTACCAGGATGGTAATGAATGTCATAGTGGTAGTCAATAATCAACTCAACCCAACAACATTGTCTCATATTGAGAATTTTTTGATTAAAATCGTGTTGAAGGCTTTTGTGATCGGTGTAGACTATGCATTGTGTACCATAAGATTCGACATGAAAGATTGCAAGTCAGCCAAGACACCCATACCCAGAAACCATAATCTCTATCTTGATTCTGAGGGGGAGGATACTGATCAATATTAGTATAGGGAATTATTGGTTCTCTAATGTATCTCACAGCAAGTTGACCTGATATCATGTTTGCAACTTGCATTTGTGCAAGATATTAGGCCGCTCCAAAGGTGTCTCACCTAGATGCTGCCAAGAGAATCCTTAGATACCTCAAAGGAGCCCCTAAATTAGGTCTTTGGTATCCTAGTAACAACAATTTTAATCTTTATGGATACTCTGACAGTGACTATGGTGGCTGCAACATTGACAAGAAATCAACATTTGGTGGATGTCAATTTCTTGGTGGAAGGATTATCTCATGGCAGTGCAAGAAACAATCCTGTATCTCTACATCAACCACTAAAGCTGAATACTAAACTTTTCAAATGGCAGCCATTTCAGGCTCTTGATATAAGATCTCACCATCTTAAGATCCCTCACACACAAATACTAAACTTTTCAAATGGCAGCCATTTCCAAAACTGATATGGAAACTAGAACCATGAACAAGTCCCCACTGATCACTCTTGATGAGTTTGATACTTGGTGTTTAAGAATGCAAGGTTTCATCAGGTCTCTTTTTTTAAGAATGTGGGAGTCTATTGAGATGGATCTTTCATACCCAGCACCCCTTCTGCTACTGGTGCTGGTATGATTCCCAAAGATGTGGCTAACTACTCTGACGAAGATAGGAAGAGAGTAGAGATAGACAGAAAAGTCATGATAGCCCTTCAAACTGCCCTTCCAAACTCTGTGTATAGAGGTTTCAAGAAGAGCAAAATAGCCAAGCAGCTGTGGGATGCACTGAAACTGATGTATGAGGTTTCCTTTGAAGCCAAGGAGAACAAGAAGGATCTCCTGAAGCAGCAGTTTGAAAACTTCACCTTCAAAACAGGTGAAACCATGACTCAGCAGTACTTCAAGAATGTTGAGATTGTGGATACCCTAGTTGATGGAGGAATTTCTCATGAAAACAGAGACATTGTAAGGAAGTTCATGTCCTCACTTCCTAGGCAATGGACACACTACTATGTGGTGATCAAGAGAACTAAAAATCTCAAAACTCTTACTCTGACAGAGTTATATGGGATTCTCAGTGGCTACTAGATGGAGATGAACATGCAAGGTTCATCTGGCAACTCCAACAATCAAATGGGTTCAGCCCTACATGTGGTTGAAAGGGATAGCATAGAATCCAAACATCATCTCTTATGCTACCCTGACAATTCACCAAAGGCTCCTTTCATCACCTTCCCAGAGACACCAAGGGAGAAATACCCTCAAGGAAGTCCATTCCAAAAGACAAGCTCTTCTCAAGATTTTGTGTCTTCTGATAAAAGCGGCGGCAACTCTCTTTTCACTCTTGATGACCTGGACTGTATCCATCCAAATGATCTGGAATACATGGAAATAGTCCAGTAGATGGTTCTTCTCACTCACAGAGCCAAGAAGTTCTACAAGAGGACTGGAAGGAAGTTTCCAAGCAATGCAACCATTGGAAAGTTTGGACTGGACAAAGGTAAAGTCAAGTGTTACAACTGTAACTTGATGGGCCACTTTGCCAGAGAGTGTAAGGCACCTAGAACAAATGGTGGCCAAACACAATCCAGACCGAACTAAACTGACAAAGCTCTCCAGAATGAGAAGTCAAAGCAGTTGCTGTTGTTGCTGTTGATGAAGGTGGCTTTGACTGGAGCTTTCAGGTGGAAGATGCTTCTCCAAACCAAGCACTAATGGCAGATCATGATGAAGCCAAGGTATTAGAACATCTCTGTACTCGTGAATTACAACTTGGAACTGAGATCTGACCTTGAGTCCTTAAACATTTTAAAATCAGATTTTAGAAAGTCTGAAAATGATTATAAACTAAAGATAGAGGACTTAGAGAAAACCATTTCAGTTCTAAAACACGAACACACAAATTTTAGGACTCAAATCAAAGATCTCATAACTAAGTTAACTGAGTGCCAGGCTGAGCTTGTGATTAGCAAAGCCAGGGCAGAAAAGAGTGTTCTTGAAGAGGAGACCTTTAAGAACATGATATCCTCATCCTGCACAACAAAGTGTGCTATCAAAGCAGGTAGGGACTGGTATCCAATGAGATAGCTCCTCCACACATAATCTTGTCAGTAAGATCTCCTAGGTGTGGAACTTGTGAAGATGAGCTTCCTCTCATAGATCCTATGAGTGAAGTGGGGAAGAGATAGTGAAGAATCTCTCTGAGAAAAGTGAAGAGGAGGATTCCAAGAAGGGCCACTATCCTTCTGAGGAGAAAAAGAAGACTGTGATGACCAAGTCCATGAGAAAGAACTTGATCAGAAAGAGCAAAAGAAAGGCAATGAAGGCTCAAGAGATCAAGGCTACTTTTGACCCTAAGCAAAAACAATTTTTTATCTTTGCAGGGTTTAAAGTGGTAGGGACTGAAAACATAAACCAAAACTCTTCTGCTAAGTTGTTCAACTCATCTCAGTAGCAAGAAGAAGACTGATCTGCTGTGTACCACTGCTGCACAGTCTGGACCATCAAATTCCAAGCACAGTCCTCAGCCCAAGAGGATTGTCTCATCATCTACAAAGATGAAGGTGGAGAAGGGATGTGACCAAAGACAGTCTATTCCAAGGAAAAGGCTCTTGTGAAGAAGAAGATGAATTGTGTCATGTGTGAAAGTGCCACTCACATTGCCAAGGATTGTCTCTTCAATCCTAAAGGTATTTTCCATATGACAAAACAAAGACTTCAAAGAGTTCTAAGAAGATTCAAGCTTTGGAAGGAAAATCTGTTTCCTTCGGAAGCTCCAAGTCTAAGAAGAAGGGAAGTGGAAAATTACCCTCGAAAGAGAAGTTGGTCTCGGAAGAAATGTCTGCTACAGTGTTTGTAGAATCTTCCGAAGGTTCAATAATTAAAACTTCCAAAGTTCCAAAAGCTTCTGAAGTTTTGAAGGTCAAGTCCAAGACTCCAAAGGTGGTGTGGATGTCTAAAAAAGACCAAGTGACTGAGAATTCTCCATCATAACAGCTCAAAATCCTTTCAGAACAACCATAGGATCTATTACTGTTGTATTACCTTCTGCAAATGAACCCAAGACAAGCAAGGCTTGGTTTTCCAAATGTAACTAATCTTTCTCTTTGTGCAAGGAGAGCTGAAGACAGACAAAAATGTCTGGATCATAGACAGTGGCTGTTCCAGGCACATGACAGGCAATAGGTCACTACTCCAGAACTTTGAAAGGATTGATGGAGGAACAGTTTCTTTTGGAGGAGATAAAGGTGGTTACATTTCTGGAAGGGGCAAGGTCACAAATGGTAAGCTCAACATAGAAAATGTAAACTTTGTTAAGGAGCTTGGATACAATCTTCTGAGTGTATCTCAATTTTGTGATCAGAGTCATAACATGCTCTTTACTGAGCATGAATGCATTGTTCTTAAGCCTGGTGTGGTTATTCCTCATGAGTATATCCTACTTAGAGACCCCAGGAAAGGAAACATGTACAAGATGGATTTGCAAGAAACCTCTCCCTCTAGAGAAGTTTCATGCTTTCTGTCTAAGCCAACAGTGATGAGTCTTTCTTATGACATAAAAGAATGTGCCATGTAAACTTTAAGAACATGAATAAATTAATTAAGTATGATTTGGTAACTGGAATGCCAAAGAAAGAGTTTACAAGTGATGATCATTGTGTTGCATGCCTGAAAGGGAAGCAACATCAGGTATCTCACAAGCCTAAGGAAAAGAACTCCTCACTACACCCCTACACTTGTTACATATGGATCTCTTTGGCCCCACCAGTGTAATGAGTTTAGGAAGGACCTTATACTGTCTAGTGATCACAGATGACTTTACAAGATTCACTTGGGTTTCTTCCTTAGAACTAAGGATGAGACTCCTAAGATTCTAAAGAATTTCATCCTAAAGATTGAGAATCAGTCTGATCACAAGGTCAAAATCATAAGATGTGATCAAGGAACTAAATTGAAGAACCAAATCCTTGATACATTTTGTGATAAAAGGGGTATTACAAGACAATTCAATGCTCCCAGGACTCCTCAACAAAATGGTGTTGCTGAGAGGAGAAACATGACACTGATTGAAGTTGCAAGAACCATGCTGTCTGACTCTAAACTGCCTATCACCTTCTAGGCAGAGGCAGTCAACACTGCCTGCTATGTGCAGAATCGAGTTTTAGTAGTTAAGACTCATGGCAAGACTCCTTATGAACTTTAGCACAAGAGGAAACCTTTCATTGGTTTTCTCAGGTCATTTGGATATCCTTGCATCATCTTGAATACCAAAGATCAATTGCCAAGTTTGCTGAGAAATCAGATGATGGACACTCTATTGGATACTCTTCCCAAGCTAAGGCTTATAGAGTGTACAATCTCAGAACTAGAATTGTGGAGGAGTCAGCCAATGTGACTTTCATGAACACACACCCTGTGTTGCTGGTTCTGGTCTAGATTGGTTATTTGATCATGATGTAGTTACCAACTGTTTTAAAAAATCTTGTGAGAATGTTTTAGGATCTGCGGAAAATTTAAATATAGCTGATCCTTATCAAAGATTTGAGCTAGGAAGACCTTCAAGTCATACATCTTCATCTCCAGTTGGAACTACTTCTGCAAATGAGGTTTCTATCAGCACAACAATGACAAACTTAGCTGATACATCTGGTATACCTTTAGATTCCAGCTTAGAGGCTCCACAACCAGATAAGAACACCTTAATTGTGGAAGACAACAATGGTGGCGGTGACAGTGACCAATAATTTCTTGATGCCACTAACCACACCATAGATGAGAACATCAATGATGTCACACACTGCTTGGATCAAGTTTCACTTGAAAAGTGTGCTGATGTGGTGGGAGAAACATCCATTCCAGATCTAAGTTTCTCTAATTTAGATCTTTCTCAACAACTTGCTGTGATCCCTCAGCATAGGATCCATAAGTCTCACCCTACCACAAACATCATTAGAGATGTTGTCTCAGGGGTAAAGACAAGAGGACAAACCCATGAAGCAAATGTTTGCCTTCACTCTTGTTTTCTATCCCAGATAGAGCCAAAGAAAGTTGATGAAGCTCTAAAGGATGGAAGTTGGGTTGAAGCTATGCAACAAGAGCTGCTTCAATTCAAAAGGCAGAAAGTTTGGAACCTTTGTCCTCTTCCTTCTGGGAAGACTACCATTGGAACCAAATGGGTTTTTCGGAACAAGAAAGATGATAGAGGCATCATCATCAAGAACAAAGCTAGACTGGTTGTTCAAGGATACACACAAGAAGAAGGGATTGACTACACTGATGTCTTTGCTCCAATGGCAAGATTAGAAGCTGTTAGGATATTCCTAGCATTTGCTGCATCCAAGAACTTCAAGGTCTTTCAACTTGATGTGAAGTGTCCCTTTTTGTATGGAGTGATAGATGAAGAGGTTTATGTCAAACAGCCACCTGGTTTTGTAGATCCTGATCATCCTAATTATGTCTGCAAGCTTGACAAAGCTCTCTATGGGTTGCATCAGGCACCCAAGAAATGGTATGAGACACTATCTGAGTATCTTTGTAAACATGGATTACAGAGAGGTACTATAGATGGAACTCTCTTCATCAAAGGACAAGGAAAAGACATATTGCTAATTCAAGTATATGTGGATGACATCATCGTTGGTTCAACTAATCCAAAGCTCTACAAAGACTTTGAGAAGCTGATGAAAGATAGATTTGAAATAAGTGCCATGGGGGAACTCAATTTCTTTCTGGGAATTCAGGTGAAGAAAGTTGAAGATGGCATCTTCATAAGTCAGTCAAAGAATGTTCAAGACATACTTAAGAGGTTCAACATGACTGAGTGTAAGATTGCTAATACACCCATAGCTAGGAACCACTCCCTTGGTCCTGATCTTGAGGGGGAGTGTGTAGATAAGCACTTATATAGGGCTATGATTGGATGTCTTATGTATCTTACTGCTAGCAGGCCTGATATCATGTTTGCTACTTGCATCTGTGCAAGATATCAAGCCAACCCTAAGATGTCTCACCTTATCACTATCAAGAGGATTCTAAGATACCTCGAAGGTGCATCGACACTTGGTTTATGGTATCCCAAGAATCCCGACATCAATCTGTATGCCTATATAGATAGTGATTATGGTGGTTATAATAGGACTGCAAAGTCTACATCTGGGGGATGTCAATTTCTTGGTGGAAGGGTTGTCTCATGGCAATGCAAGAAACAATCCTGTGTCTCTGCATCAACTGCTGAAGCTGAATACATTGCTGATGCAAGTTGCTGTGCTCAAGTACTTTGGATTCAAAATCAGATGCTGGACTATGGGTTAAACTTCAAGGAGACTCCCATTCACATAGACAATAACAATGCTATCTCAATCACAGAGAACCCTGTGCAACACTCAAGGACAAAGCACATCAATATCAGGTATCATTTAATAAGAGATAACTATGAAAATGGATTAATTAATCTAGTCAAAGTTCACACAGATGAACAATATGCTGATCTATTTAGAAAGGCTTTTGATGAACAGAGATTTAAATATCTAATATCAGCTATTGGGATGATAAACTTTGAGTAAGCTTTTCTTAAAACTAATTCTTATTATTCCTTAAAAATTATGTGTGTCCTAAGTTGTCTAGTTCATCACTTTCATAAGCTCATGTTTTCTTTGGATGAAAATTTCTTTTTGAAGACTTTCCTTAGATTTTTGAAAATTTCTGATACTTTGGAAGTTATGCTTTTAACTTCGGAAGCAAATCATGCCTTCAAAATAAATAATTTTCTAAGAAATTTACCTTCGGAAGAGCTTTCAGATTTATCTTCCGAAGCTTAAATACTTGTCTCAGACACTTATTTTCAAGGACCAATTACTTCCGAAGCAAAATTAACTCTCGGAAGCTTTGTTGTTTTATATACAAAGCACTCAAGTTTTAATTTCTCTTCCGAAGCAAAATTCTCAAAACTCTCAGGAAATTCTTCCGAAGTCATTTTAGCTTCGGAAGCTTTCTAATTAAAACTTCCGAAGATAATTAACCTTCGGAAGCTTTTTGACTTCCAAGAAAACTACTTTTTGAGCAAAAGTAAACTACTTATTTAGAGGTGAGACCGACATACGGATTTCAAAGTTTATCTTGTTTCATTAAACTTTATCTGAAATCCTTTTCACATATAAACCCAACGGTTTCCCCCTCTTTCTCTCATCTGCTCTTCCTCCAAACCTAAAACCCTAAATTTCTCTCTGAAATTTCTTTCTCTCTTCTTTCTTTGTCCTTAAGCTACTTCAAAATGGCCAACCTTGCTCATAGAAATGATCCCAACTTTACCATGTAGTTACACAGAGAACACAATCAGGTTGCTCTGTTAAGCTCTGAGAAAGATCCTCATTTCTCAGAGTTTGTCATTTCTTAACTTTGTCAAACTATTTCACCTCCCTAACCATTGATCCTCCACTCTATGAGGATCAGTTGCTTGAATTCTGGAAGACCTACCAAGAGGTCATTATGGACGGGGAGAAGGCACTGTCTGCCCTAGTCCAAAAATATTAAAGCTCATTGCTCAAGGTGACAACCTAGCAGCACAAGCTAGCATTGAGCCCACACCTGCTACCTCCCAACCACTCTCACAGCCTCAAATCACCATCACTTACCAAAGAAAATCCAAACGAACCCCTGCTCAGGCTACTCAGTGTGTGGAGGCCCCCATATACTCAACCATACAGGAAGAAGTGGACACTGGAGCTCCCACTTATCCTGAGGAGCAGACCCCTCCCATCATCAAGAATCAGTGCAGAGGTTCCTCATGCTCTGCCTGATGTGCTCATTACCCAAACTACCTTAAGCCATCACTATAAGTCTCAACGCTCAAGTGATCAACTTTCAGGGGATAGTTACCATCCCTAGCCTATAGAACTCAACCAACCAATTCCTAACCTTAACTTCTATACTGATGAAGATCTAGTTTTTAGTGAGTATAATAAGTCTCTCTTCTTTTCCACTACTCAAAGAGAGATGAGTACTCCTGAGTCTCCTACATCTATCCCCCATCAGTCACCTACAACTGAGGTGGACACTCCTGAACCTGTTTAGGATGTCCATATGGAAGAGGCTCTCACTTCTGAAAGTGATTACATCATTAAGACCTCAACCATGGCAACTCAGCCCACTAGCATCTCAACTGAGATTGCTAGTGAGCAGAGGAAAACCAGCAGCCAAGAACCTCAAGCTGGTAGTGAGAGAGAGGACTCTGGTCCAATCATCTCATCCCCCGAATGAGTCTTCTAATGAAGATGAGGGGAATCCAAGACTACTGGTGCAGAAACTGTCTAAAACATGCACATACTTAGTCTCAAAGGTCAGTCACCTTGTATCTCAGGTAACTACCTTAAACAACAGGATCAATGATCAGCAACTTGAGATTTCATATCCTAAGGATAAACTAGCTGGGAGACCCTTAAGAAGAGCTCAACCAAGAACACAAGAACATGTGGATGTGATTGATCTATCTTCCAGCTCACCTATGCAAGTGGGTGATACTACCAAAAAGGGGGAGAAAGTCATTACAGCCACAAAACTTGGGAGTTCTTTAGGGAGAATGGACATTGAGGACTCACCATCCTCACTTGTAATTGTGCATTCTCAGCAACCTCCTCAAGTTCACATTGATGTGGACTACACAGACTCCTTCATACAGAGTTTGTTTGAGGATGGGATACCAAGGGCTATGTCACCTTCACCATCTTCCAATTACATCATTGGGTGGAGGTATGACGACATCAGGAAAGCCCTAATTATCATAAGAGTTCAAGGATAACAAGAAGTCTGCAATTTTCAGTCCTTGAACTACTATGAAGGTCTAGATCTAGTCAACATGCCACTTGTCAACCCAAGCTAATCAAGACAAGCTGAGAGGCTGGCTCAAAGAATCCAAGACAGGATCACTACAGAGTTCAGCTTAAGAAGGAGACTTAGGCAATCAGGCAATGCCATCAGTCAACTGGATGTTGAGGCAGACCCTAAGATTAGCTTCATAGGGGAAACCTTGACTGAAGGCCAGTGGCAGAACCTGAGAGCCGGTCTCATCATCATCAACTACTGCAGAGATCCACATTCCTTCTGAGACACCTGCTGGTGAAAGTGCTTCTCAACCTCTCTCTAGCCTGAGCTCAGATGTTGCAACAAGCAATGAAGGCCAAAGCTCTCTCCACGCTGAGTCATAAAGGTCTATGGGTGACAAAGGGAAAAGAAAAATGACAACTGAGGAGATTAAGGAGTAGGAGAGAGAGAGGATAAGGCTAAGGGGAGAAAGTTCCTCTGCTGAGTCTTCAAGACTCATGGAGTCTGCTATCAGGGTTGCCCCCAGACCAGATACTCATAATGATAAGTTAAAGGTAGTCAGGATAAACTATTTGCACACTAGGAACTATGACATAGACAATGTCATTTCTCTCCCCTTAGATGAGTTGAATGAACTGGTTGACCTAGAAAGGTCAAGGGAGAAGAAGGAGGCAGAAGATGTAGAACTCCTAGTACAAGTCAAAGAAGAGAAAAGAAGGAAAAGACTGTACAAGGATATGTCTACCCTCTCCCCAGTTCAGGAAAGTCCTGCATAAGAAGATGTGGTTCAACAAGAACCTCAGGTAGACAAAGAAGAAGAGAGGATCAGGATGATAAACTACCTAAGTGCCACAGGCTTCTATCAGGTAGATGCACTCCTTCCTTGTCCTATGATTATGTTGAGTTTATGTACTTAAAACAGCTTGAATTTGAGATAATCAAGGACAGATTGACAACTAAGAAGAAACTAAGGGAAGAAGCTGCAAAATCAAGAGCCATCATTCAAAAGAGCATGAAGAAGTCTGCTAATAGGTAGAGGATGATTAGCTTCTTGAAGCTATATGGATTCTCTGGAAGGAGACTTGGCCCCATGTCTCTTTCCACTATGGATGAGCATATTAGGGTGATCAAGCAGAAGATCAAAAGTGGAGTGCTCATTGACTTACACTCCACTCCAAGTCAAGCCCCACCTGAAGTGGAGGTTAACATTGAACAACCAGAGACAACACAACCTAGACCTCCTACTAAAACTCAGCAAGCTTCATCTTCTGATCCACAGTAGGGTCAACCTCCCTCTCCAGAAGATCAAAAGTGGAAAGCTCATTGACTTACATTCCACTCCAAGTCAAGCCCCACCTGAAGTGGAGGTTAACATTGGACAACCAGAGACAACACAACCTGGACCTCCTGCTAAAACTCAGCAAGCTTCATCTTCTGATCCACAGTAGGGTCAACCTCCCTCTCCTTTAGATCCTGAGAGAGAGGAAGTCCCAACTGAGAAAGACAATGAAGATCAATCTGGTGCTGCAGGCCAGTCTTCTCAGTTAAAATCTGGTGAGATAAAGAAGAGGATGGCCTCTAAACAAAAGCCAAAGAAGAAGAAGACTGTACCCTCTTCTAAATCCCAGGATGAATCAGAACATCTTGAGATTGTGCAGCTAGAGGATGCTACATCAACTCCAATTCAAACAGCTCCTCTAGCATAAAGAAGACCCATCTTGTCTTGGACATACACCACAAATCCAGAAAGATGGCATGTCATTAGACATCATGGCATTAAAGACACTTACACATGGCAAGATATGTTTTAGTTGCCTCTGCATGACCTCTTTGATATGAGAAGACACTTTGACAGTCTGAAGGATCCTGATCACCTTATAAAGAAAGGATTGGTGATCATCATAATGAGGACCGTTGATATCTGAAGTCTTCTAAGTGTTTTGGTAGCATCAGCCTAGGGGGAGTTTGTAGAGATTAATGAAGAGGCTGATACAACCTAAACATCTTAAGCCTATCCTACATGCTGCACCAGTACATTAAAGAAGAAGCTTAGGAATTTTTACACATGAAACAGAAAATACTCCGAGTGTGAAATCTTCCGAAGCCAAGACCAATATATTCCGAAGCCAAACATGAAGTCTTCCGAAGCCTCAGAGACAAACTCTTCCGAAGCTTCAAGATCATGAAGACAGATTTCTTCCGAAGACTTTTAGTAACATGCTTTATCTGATGTACTGTTCCATAAAGCTAGACACATTTCCGCTGCATCTCTACAAGTCACCAACTTACATGATTTGGTGAAAAGGTCCATGCTTTTGGTAATTGTACATTGAGGTCTTGAGTCTGTAACTTTCTACTTTATGTACTTTATCCTTTTTGTAATAGATAAGGATGCGAGCTATGGCATGTCATTAGTCACAAGTCAAAAGGCAATCTGCCTTTTGACTCTACAATTGATTTTGTTTATGTCTAGTCAATTGTATCCAGCTGGCTTTCAAAGTATAGCCTGCTGTAGGATGTAGTATAAGTATCTTATGTTCTTGTATCTTTTGAATATGCTTTGTAACACTTGTAATAGAACATAGAGAAAGCAATATACTGCATTCTTGAAAACCATTCACTTGTGTTATTTGTTTTCTGTCTCTTGCATTACTTGTGTTCTTAGTATCTCAACTTGGTTAATCCGGTTTACTGTTTGATTAAAGTTTAGTTAATCTCCTCTTTGTGTTGTTGTGTTGTAACTTACACCCTTCAACAATCCTGCACATTGCTACTGCAAGTTGCTATGCCCAGTTGCTATGGATTCAAAACTAGATGATAGACTATGGATTCAACTTTATGAGCACTCCTATACACATTGACAATAACAGTGCTATCTCTATCACCGAAAATCTTGTGAAGCACTCCAAGACAAAACATATGGATATCAGGTATTATATTATTAGAGATATTCATGAGAAAAATCTAATTAACCTAATCAAAGTTGATTCAAATGAATAATATGCTGACTTGCACCAAAAGCTTTTGATGAACAAAGATTTAAGTATCTCATTACAGCCATTGGGATGATAAACATTGATTATTCTACCTCTTTTGAAAACATTTTTAAATATGTAATGTCTTATGTCAATGCACTCTAAGCCCTGTTACAAAAGGTCTTTCTCTGAAAGTTTCACTACGTATAAATTCTTCCGAAGAGGAATTAACCCTCAGAAGATGTTTTACATATCTTTCGAAGCAAAATTCCTCCAAGGATAAATTTCTTCTCGGAAGAGTTTTTAGTCTCGGAAGAAGTGATTGATTACATATCAGATCTACTTCCAAAGCTTATAAAACTCTCCATTCGGACGGTAATCTTTACTCTCGATAATAGGATTCTACCTTCGGAAGTAAATATTACCTTCAGAAGATAAATTACCTTCGGAAGTAGTTTATACTCGGAAAAAATACTTTACTGTCTAATGGAAATCTTTTGGGCCCCACACTATGAAAAGTAAAGATTTTGTTAATGATGTCGGATTATTTAACTGAACTAAACCTTTACCGTCCCTGTCACATCTCCCACTAAAACATCAAATCATCTTATCCAAACCCCTTCTACTGCCATTTCACCCACTTTTAAATAATCCGACTATTCACTTTCATCTTCTTACCACATTTTACTGCCCTAAAAGCTTTCTTCATTCTCAATTTACCCAAGTTCAAACTCATATTCCTACACCTTTCACAAATGGCACTTAACCCTTAGAATAATCAATTCGCTCTTCTTGATTCCTCAAGAGATGCTGACTTCTCTGAGATCATTTCCTCTCTTACCTAATCATCTTATTAGACTGCCCTGATTGTTAAACCTACCATGTATTCAATCATATGGCTGAATTTTGGGAAAATGGTCAGATTGAAACCCTAAATGGGGTTCAGGTAATAAGATCGAGCATTTGTGGCCAGGAGTTGGTCATTATTGAACAACTCATCAAGGAGTATCTCGAGCTTCATGATGAGGGTGCCCCCACAAAGTTCTCCAAAGTAGATTGGACAACACCTACATCCAAATGGGATATGGTGGAGACATTAGCAGGTCCACAATCTACAAGTTCAACTTCTCATACAACTGGAAGTTCCTGTTGCATGTCGTTCTTCATTGCCTGTCCAACAAATCTGGGGGAGGGGATCAAATTCCATACGAACTAGGGTGCCTAGTTCATGGAATGTTGAGAAGCCTTAGATTCAACTATTCAAGATTTCTGTTGACCAATCTCATGGGAAATCTCCAGCCGAAAACATTCTTCATGTATCCTAGATTTTTGTAGCACATAATCAACTATGAGCTGGACCACAGTCAGCTTGTCTATGCAGCTGCTCTGGTTGTCCCTCAAATGAGGCCAACCCTTTTCAGAACATTGAAGAGAGTGTCCACCAACTTCACCGGAAGACATACTGCTCTGCTTCCAGGTATGACTGAGCAAATAGCTCCTGTTGACATCCCTGTTAACCCCACAGGTGATGAACCCACACCAGCAACTACCATCACATTGCCAAACCTACCTTCTCCTCCCATCACCATCACATATAAAAGAAGCCCTAAACGAACCCTTAGTCTGATTGAACAAGCTCCTCCTATTCAATCCAAAAGGACTAGAGTGGAACAATGGGCTCCCACTTAGTTTGAGGTATCACCATCCTTCACAATTGACCTCAATACGGGTATTGAGTCTCCTCAGTCTCAAACCCATGAGCCCGAAACCCAAACTAAAAGCCCTCAAGGTGAGTATCTATACTCTTCTGAGCAGCCATAAAGGGACAACCCCACCATAGGCTCAATGGCTGTAGACATTGATCAAGTTCCCGGGTCATTAGTTTTAACCTCTCTATCCTTTACTAACCTTCTCTTCAAAACTGATGAAGAGATTATGTCTCTTCATGGCAATGAAGTTGATCTACAACACTCTCTTAAAGATCAACTGAGCCTAGAGAGACCTCTTATCCCCATCAAGAAGCCTTTACTGAGATGAGTCCCACTGATGTGAATGGGACTTATGTAGATTCAGCTCCCACTACAGAAGGTGCCTGAATGGACCTTCTGGATAATGGTAACATTTCTGAGCCTGAATCTACGGCAAGCATGCCTTTTGACGACTCTGAAAGAGACATCATTATGTAAGGGAAACTAGGGTGCCTACTTCATGGAATGGTGAGAAGCCTTGGATTCAACTATTCATGATTTGTGTTGACCAATCTCATGGGAAATCTCTGGCGGGAAATATTCTTCATGTATCCTAGATTTCTGCAACACATAATCAACTATGAGCTGGACCAGAGTCAGCTTCTCTGATTGTCCCTCAAATGAGGCCGAACATTTTCAAAACGTTGAAGAGAGTGTCCACCAACATCACCAGAAGACATACTACTCTGCTTCCGGGTATGACTTAGCAAATAGCTCCCGGTGACATCCCTGTTAACCCCATTGGTGATGAACCCAAACCAGCAATTGCCATCACATTGCCAAACCTGCCTTATCCTCTCATCACCATCACATATGAAAGACGCCTCAAACGAACCCTTGTTCTATCTTCTCTGATTGAACAAGCTCCTCCTGTTCAATCCAAAAGGACTAGAGTCAAACAATGGGCTCCCACTCAGTCTGAGGGATCACCATCCTTCATAATTGAACTCAATATGGGTAGTGAGTTTCCTCAGGCTTAAAATCATGAGCCCAAACCCAAACTGAAAGCCCTAAGGTGAGTATCTATACTTTTCTGAGCAGCCCAAAGGGACACCCCACCATAGGCTCAATGCCTATAAACATTGATCAAGTTCCTGGGTCATTAGGTTTAACCTCTATATCCTTTACTGACCTTCTCTTCAAAATTGATGAAGAGATTACGCCTTTTCATGGAAATGAAGTTGATCTACAACACTCTCTCAAAGATTAACAGAGCCAAGAGAGACCACTTATCTCTAGCCCCTATCAGCAAGCCTTTACTGAGGAGTCCTATTGATGTGGAGGGGACTCATGCAAATTCAGCTGCCACTACAGAAGGTGCCTCAATGGACCTTCCGATAGTGGTAACATTTTGAGATAAATCGGCGACAACCATGCCCTTTGATAACTCTGAAAGAGACATCATTAAGGAAGGGAAACTAGGGTGCCAAGAAACCACATCTGGTGGTGAGGATGAACAAACCAGGTATGTTACCTCATGTCATTATGATTCTTCAAAAGAAGATGAGGGAAGTCTATAACTCACCATTTAATACCTGCTTTATAAAGTCTCAAATCTTGAGTCCAAGGTTAGAATTTAGATGATAGGTCTGCCACTTAACAACTTCAGATTGACCGTCTCAAGGCTCAACTAGTTGAGAAACAGATTGAGAGATCTGTTAGGCATGTACCCATTCAGGTCTCCTTGACCTCTTCCTCGCTCATCTAGCTGTCAAGATGATGCTACCAAAAAGGGGGAGAGTGTTCAGGGACAAAGAAATAAGGAACCACTGAGCCAAACTTCAACTTCCAGATATTCGGCTCCCATTGCAACTATCTTTCATGAGCCATCCCAAGTTTTACTGGAAATTGACCCAGGGATGCTCAAAGATCTTTATAGGATCGTCTCCAAGTTCCTATTGAGATCTTCTCTAGATCAGCCTAGCCCTGATGCGGTTATGATGTACTTTGGAGCTGAAGAGCTTCAGAGGTTAAGTGCACCTTCTACCACTGTGGAAGAAGTTGGTCAACCTAAGGTCCAAATGGAACCCAGATTCAATTCAAAGGGAAATAACGACTGATGGCCTAAGAACCAAAACAGTTGGGACAGATACTGCACTCCCTCAAACTTCCAAAGCTGAAGTCAAAGCCTCGGAAGAACAAGTTAAGTCTTCCGAAGCTGAAATGGAAGATGCAGAGGACTGTTCTCGTTGTCCGAGGATCTAATCATCTCAGATTCAATTTGAAAAATGGCATCTCAGGTGAATAGTGAGGACATTCTCAACCGAACCCTAGCTCAGACACCTTCACTACCTCCATCACAATCTAAACCCTCCATCCAAGAACCACTAAAGTCAAGCACTTTCAAAGATGATATAGGAAAGAAGAAAATGACTGTGCAAGAGCTTCACGAGGAGGAGAGGATTGAAAAGCTTAAAAGAAAAGGTATACTTCCAACTCAGAACTTGTTAGCTACCAGTTCCAAAGCAGCTGTAGCCAACCAGGAGGCAGTCAACAACAAAAAGAGGGTAGAGATCATTGACAGGGTCATCAAGCTTGGAGCTGCCAATGAAGACATACTCCTGCTACCATTAGAGGAGTTAGTAGAGCTAGAAAAGGCAACCAGGCTACATAATGAACAACAGAAGGAAGCAATACGCTTGGCCTTAGAAAAGGAAAGAGAAAGAGAAAAGAGGGAAGATGATCTACAGCTTAGGAGGGAAAGGATATCTTTCCTAACCTCTAGAGGTTTCTCAGTTCAAGAACTATCTCCACATAATAATTATACAATCCTAGCTTTTCAACAAAGAGCAGGATCAACTAGGAAAAGAGAGAAAGAGAGCTGCAAGAGAGAAGTTAAAGGAAAAGAAGAAGAAAGAAGAAGAAGCCGGGGTCACTACGACCAAGAAGATAGGTGAGAAGGCCTAGATGAAAGACTATCTCCGGGCTCACAGCTTCTCTGGTAGGCAGGTGGGACCTATGTCTGAAAAGATACTTCAACGAATTGTTAGCGAAATTAAGGCTGACATTCATACGGAAAAAGGAAAGAGATGTATAGAAGGGTAAAGGGGATGATCTTCAAGCCAACCACTCAACCCTAACCTGAACCAATTCCCTCTCCATTCCCCATCAAAACTGAACTCTAACACCTGAACCTACACCACTATCCTTACCTACTTCCTCACCTCAACCACCTAAACTTCCCATCCTATAACCCAAAACACTCTCCAGAACCACAACACCACAACCTACCCAACAACCTTCCAAACCATCTATCTACTCACCTTCCAAAAATTTCTCCTTAGAAGAGTTCAAAGCAATCAAGACAAAGCTCACTAATTGCACAACTCTAAGCGACATCTCTTATGGGGAAGACTATGTCAAACTGACTTACGTTGATGAATCTTTATGTTCCCTCACAAGAGATCAATTTCTTGGTATGCCTAAAGGAATACAGACCATGCTGCTAGACTTCTTGGTATCAACTTTGATTCCTTAAACGATGAAGAGAAGAAGCTGAAAAGAAAGCTTGTGACTCTACTGGATACAAAGAGAGAGGACAAGATTCCTAGTCAGCGCTTTGTGCGTAGAAAGAAAATCATCTAGTGGAGGTTCGATGAAGCCTCTCACAACTTTGCTGTGGAGAGAGAGAGAATGGTGAAAGCAACAGGCTGAATGCCTCTTCTCTGCTAGACTCTACCAGATTTGATAATGCTGAGTTAGCAGAGAAACCATTCTCCAATCCCTCCAACTCCAAAGATGCAAGCTCACATCAGAAGTCACCTTAGCAGCCTTCATCTTGCTAAGCTAACCACAACAGAAAAGATTGAAGAGGATTTGAAACTGTGAGAGAAGGAAGACAAGGAAAGGTCAACCACAAAGGAAAAGCCTTTCTACACATGGTGGAAGGCCCTAAATTGGAACCCATTGTTAGATGGGAGTATGATTACAACTCCCATCAACTAACTCTTTTCAGAGGGACCCAGCAGAGGGTGCACATCATTCAGAGTGATAGACTAGATCTTCTATCAACTAATGATTTGTACAAGTTTCTTAGCACCACTTCTGGGAAGAACAAAAAATAGATAAATATCTACTTTCCCTGGTGCTAAAAGTTTTGAGAAGCAGAAACAAGTGAGGTTTTGGTAGCATCAACCTAGGGGGAGTTTGTTAGATCAAGAAGATGGCTGGTGCAACCCAAACCAAATCACTTAGACTATTTTGGTGCATCTAATAAAAGACTTCCAAAGCTAAGTGTGGAACTTCCGAAGGAAATAGAGTTCTTTCGAAGACAAAGTGCAAGATTAACTTCCTAAGACAAACTCTGCTTTAGATGTCAAAGTGTTCACTTCCGAAGATCAAGTCTGAGAAGAAAAGATCAAAAGTCAACTTCCGAAGTATGAAGAAAAGAACAAGTCCTCAAGCCTCGGAAGAAGTAGCCTCTTTCGAAGTATAAGTGGCTTCGGAATAACTTGTTCTTTCGAAGCCAACTACTCTTCAAAAGACACTACTATAAATTAGTAGACATAAGTATAGTGTCTCTAACACTCCACTACAGACCTCTAATATACTGCATGGCGTTTTCTCAAAATCCATGTAGATGACCATACTTTATTCCACTGTTCACCTTTATTAGCTAGTACAGTTGCCAACTTTAGTTCGTGACAAAGGGTAAGTCATGGACATGTCATGACTACCATATCTTAGATAAGACATTATCTAAGATACCTTCAATTATATCTTTGTAGTATTTTCTTTAGTTAGAGGATTCCAACTGGTATCAAAGTATATCTAGCTGTAGGTAGTATTATATATAGTTTCTTATTGTAACTCATGCAATATGCTTGTAAATGTCTTGTAACACCTTGATTTGAGAAGCAATATATGCAAGTATGTTGAAAACTATCTTTTGTGTTCATTGTTACTTATTATATTATTATCAACTCTTAAGAGAGGCTTTGCTTCATTTGATCCGAGTGTAGTATAAGTGAGTTTGAGAGAAAAACCAAGTGTTAAGTGACAAAAACCGATCCTACACATACATCCGTAGTTACTTTGCTCACTAACTTATAGTATGAGTTGCCATATTTTGTATACTTACGTATGAAAACTATAGAAATCTCACCAACATTATGTTGACCTATTTATTTTTAACATGTTTGAGGAAACGTGCAAGTTTGATGTCTTTTTTTGAAGCTTACACACATCTAGGATTGGACCTAGTAATAAATGAATTGTCTTGGATTATTTCATCTTATGTTATGTTTATTTTCATATTTGAGTCTTATGCTTGTAATTTACATTTGAAATGTATGATTAAAATATTGGGATTAAATAATAGCGTTATGTGGTTGTGAACAGTCTTAACCCTCATAACTCGACGATTCCGCCGTCAAGGTTGGGGTGTGTCATCTAGGGCTTGTCGGCGGATATTCACCGGCACATGATCACCGCCCGAGCGTGTACCTTTAGGTTGGTGGTTGATCTAGCTGGAAGGCTGTATGACGAGAGGGATGTGGTGGTGGTTGAGGTGAGCAAGAAGTGTGGTGGTGACCAGAACTAGAATGGGAAGTGGTTTCGACGGGGTGGTGCCCCGTAAACAACAAGGTTACAAGGGTGGATGATCGGCATGTAGCCACACCTGTTTTAGGGATGAAGAGGTGTGGTAAATGTGGTAAGGAGCAGACCAGAGAATGTAGCTGGGAATTGAACTTATGCTTTAAGTGTGGGAAGCCTGGTAACATGGTGAGAGAGTGCAAGGTGGCAATGTGTTGTGTCAGAGATTTCTGGAGCAAAGAAGACGACCGGGACTGAAGGGCAGAAGGCAAGCGTCAGAGCCTTCACGATGACCTAGGAGGAGGCTAGGATGGAACCCTATGTTGTGTCAGGTATGTGTCTTGTAAACCAAACACTTGCTTATGTGTTATTTGATTCTAGTGCTAGCAGAAGTTTTATTTCTATTGCTTTCTGTGTTAACTTGCCTGTTAGTGGTAGAAATATTGATGAGCCCTTCAATGTAGAAACTACAATTGGTAAGTGTATAAGGATTTCTGTGCTAATAAAAGGTTGTGACATAGAACTAGAAGGTCATAAGTTTCCTGCTAGACTATTTGTGAAGACCTTAGGCGGTTTTGATATAGTCCTAGGGATGGACTGTTAGCGGCCTACGAGGCAAACATTGTATGTCGCAAGAAGATGATTCGACTAATAATGCCTGATGGGAGTTCCATAATGATCTATTTCAATTGAGTTACTACAATCTCTAAGGTAATTTCAATGGCGGTGGTGGGAAAATGCATGAGTCGTGGATGTAGGGCATACCTGGCCTACATAAAAGTGTGGATATGTGAACAGCAATATAGTCTAATGCACCAGTTATGTGTGAGTTCTTAGATGTATTCCCAGAAGATTTACCAGGTGTGCCACCAGACCGTGAGATTGAGTTTCAGATCGACTTGATACCCGGTGCCCAACCTATTGCCAAGGTGTCGTATTGTTTAGCTCCCTCTGAGATGAAGGACTTGATGGAGCAACTGCAAGAGTTGTTTGACAAAGGGTTCATTAGAAGAAGTATCTCTCCTTGGGGTGCTCCGGTCTTATTCGGGAAGAAGAAGAATGGTAGTATGAGGATGTGCATCAACTATCGTGAGTTGAAAAAGTTGATGATGAAGAACCAGTACCTGTTGCTAAGAATTGATGACTTCTTTTATGAGCTCCAAGTTGCCAGTTGATTCTCAAGGATAGACCTTCGATTAGGATACCATCAGTTGAAAGTGAAGAAGCAAGATATTCCTAAAATAGCTTTTTGTATACGTTATGGTCAATATGAGTTTCTCATTATGTCTTTTGGTTTATCAACGCGCCATCTACTTTATGAACTTGATGAATCGAGTGTGTTGGCCGATGTTAGATAAATCAATGATTGTTTTTATTGATGATATCCTGATTTATTCGAAAAGCGAATTAAAGCATGCAGGTCATATTCAAGAAGTATTGTAGACGTTGAGAGAGGAGAAGCTGTATGCCAAGTTCTCCAAGTGCGCGTTCCAGTTACGCGAAGTTCAATTTTTGGGTCACGTGGTGAATCCTGAGGGGATTATGGTAGACCCGGCTAAAGTGGAAGCAATGATGTAATGAAAGTCTCTAAAGACAACATCTGAGATCCGTAGTTACTTGGGGTTGGCAGGATATTTTAGGAGATTCATCCAAGACTTCTCTGATATAGCTTTTCCATTAACTAAGTTGACTCGTAAAGATGTGAAGTTTGTATGGGGTCAAGAGAAAGAGAAGGACTTTGAGGAGTTACAGGCAAGGTTGACTCAAGCTCATGTCTTATTCATTACTCGAAGGAAGCAAGGATTTGGTGGCCTATTCAGATGCTTCTTATTCGGAGTTGGGTTGCGTGTTAATGCAGCAAGGGAAGGTTATAACATACGTATCCCGACATCAAGAGGTTCATGAGGTTAATTATCCTACTCATGACTTGAAGCCAGCAGTTGTGGTATTTGCATTAAAGATCTAGAGGCATTCCCTATATGGGACGCAGTTCACCATCTTCATGGACCACAAGAGCTTGAAGTACTTCCTTGAGTAGAAAGATTTGAATATGAGGTAGTGGAGATAGTTGGAACTTATAAAGGATTATAATTGCGAGATCCATTACCATCCGAGCAAAGCCAATGTAGTGGCAGATGTCCTTAGCCAAAAGGAGAGGCCTAACCCAATTTAGGTAAAGGCTTATCAGTCAGTTATAACCTCCGACGTGATAAAGTAGGTCAAGGAGTTTCAAGATAAAGTGTTGAAAGAAGATCATCTTAACTCCAAAGTGATGAGAGGTCTTACCGCGGAGTTGGGTGAAAACACTTTCGGTGTTAGAACCCTATTCGGACGGATGTGGATTCCTCGTTATGGGGATCTACGTGAAAAGATCATGGAAGAAGCTCATAAGAGTCGATACTCCATTCATCTCGATGCTACGAAGATGTATCAGGATATGCAGAAAGATTATTCGTGGTTGGGTATGAAGCGCGACGTAACGGAGTATGTGAGTAAGTGCCTTACTTGTTTGCAAGTGAAGGTAGAGCATCAAAAGCCATACGGGAAGATTCAACCCTTGGATATACCCGAGTGGACACCATGGACTTTATCATGAAGTTACCACATACCGCAAAATGGTATAATGTTATATGGGTGATAATTGATTGTTTGATGAACAGTGCCCACTTCCTTCGATCCGTGAAACGTATTCATCCGAGAGATTAGTAGATCTATTTAGCAAGGTGACGGTAACTCGTCATGGTGCACTAGTGTCTATTGTGTCTGATCGTGACACCCAGTTTACATCTAAGTTTTGAAAAATATTTCATGATGTGATGGGGACGAGGTTACACATTAGCATGGCTTATCATCCATAGACAGATGGTCAGTCGGAGAGAACTATTCAGATGCTAGAGGATATGCTTCGGGCATGCGTCATTGATTTTGGAGGAAGTTGGGATGACTATTAAAGTTAGCTAATTCTCATACAATAACAGTTATCATGCCAATATTGGTATTTCCCCTTATAAGATGCTATACGGTAGGAGATATAGAACACCCATTTGTTAGGGTGACATTGGTTAGAAAAGTTGGGAAGTATCAAGGTGATCAATGCTACGACTTAGAAACTTGAAAAGATCAAGACCTTTATGAAGGTTGCCTACGATAGGCATAAGTCGTATGCTAACAAGAGATGTAGGCCAATTGAGTTCAAAGTGGGTGATAGAGTTATGTTGAAAGTCTCACCTTGGAAGGGTATCATTAAGTATAGGAAGCGAGGCAAGCTAAACCCAAGGTATATAGGGCCTTTCCAAAATATTGCTTGAGTAGGAGAGGTGACCAATCGGTTGGAGTTATCCTATAAGTTAATTGGAATTCATCCGACATTCCCTGTTTTTCATTTGAGGAAGTGCTTAGCCGATAAAGATATGGTCGTACCACTGGAGGACATTGGAGTGGATGAACAACCTAATTATGTGGAGCAACTAGTGGTGATCATTGATCAGAAGGAGAAAAGGTTACAAAATAAAGTGGTTCCCTTGGTACGAGTACAATGGAAGCATAGAAAGGGATCTGAGTCTAGTGGGAGACTGAAGAAGAAATGAGACAACATTATCCACGTCTGTTTAAGGAATAACAGGTTTCGGGGACAAAACCTTTAAAAAGGGGTGGACTTGTAATACCCGGAAATTTTAAAAGATGTAAAAAGAAGAATAAAGGAGAAATGAAATTTAACCAAGTTCAGGGGTTAAATGTGTAAAAAGGTACAAAAATTTATATTATTTTGTACAAAACCATCATAGCCGCCCATGCCATGAACTTTTCACCTTTGTTGGTCCATTTGATCATATTACAGTACAATGAATTGATGAATCGTTCAATATCAAACACCCATACTAAACAAGATGAACAATGAAGATTGAAAACAATAACAACTCATTCAATATAAGACAATAAAGATCAATACATTCAATAACATCAAAGCACAATGATATTTCTATGAATTTGCTGCTTAGGAAGGTAACTTGCAACAAGGATCAACGATTAGGGTTTTGCAAGCTTACTATAACACCCAGTTATTTTCTTTGAAGCCAAAGAAAGAAGAAAAAAAAGAAAGAAAAGGAAGAAAATAAATAAAGTCCATGTTAAGGGATCAATCTTGCCAAAAGGAAGAAAGGTTTGGAAGAGTGGGTAAAAAGGAATGGCAGCCCATTCCCCTCTCCCATTCTTACTTCCATTCGGCCAAGGAGAAAGTGAGGGAGAAAAAGGGGCAAAAGCTAGGGTTTCTAGAAGAATCAAGTGCAAAAGTCGAAGTCAAGCGGGTTTGTGGGAAGTTATACCGAAGAGGCTATCAAGGTGAGTTCTAGGACCCTCTTTTACATGTTTTTGACTAATTTTGGGAATGGAACACATAGTATACTGTTTTTGGTTGTGCGGGTGTTAATCCCGTTTGTGTATGTTTGTGTGGGTGTGCGAACGGTTAGGGTTCGTGGTTTGGGCTTGTGATGCTAGAATGATGTTGTGGTTATATTTCTAGGGCTTAGGATGGTTGATTTAAGCCTAGAACAAGTTAGAAAAGGGCTGGAAGTCGAAATTTGTAGTTCAGGTTCGAAGAAGACTGCATTCTGCACCCAGCTAGGGCTCATGCGACTGGAAGTCCATGCACCAGAATGGCATACGACTGGAGGCCATACGACCGAAAGGTATGGTACTAAGTCATGCGCTTGATAGTCATGCGACTGAGGGTCATGCATCTAAATAGTTATGCGACTCAAGAAATGCAGATGAAAGTCGTGCGACTGGAGGAAATACGGCTGAAGGTCATGCGACTGAAGCCCATACGCCCGATTGCCATACGACTGAGGGTTATACGCATGGAAGTCATGCGACTGAAGGCTATGCGACTGAGTTTCCATATGGCTAAGTGTCCATTAGCCCAATAAGTGCCTATACACCCAAATAGGGCTCATGCGCCCGAAAGAACTTAGTTTACTTTTTGATTTTCGGGAAATGAGTAGTTGTAGGCTTTGACTTGGGAGGTTCTCGGGGGTTCATATAAGTTGACTTTTGAGGTCATAGATGATATGATGGGCATGAATGATGATGTATGTTTGGTGCTTATGCATGATTGTATGAA
Source organism: Flaveria trinervia (assembly GCA_025506515.1). Classification (NCBI taxonomy): domain Eukaryota; kingdom Viridiplantae; phylum Streptophyta; class Magnoliopsida; order Asterales; family Asteraceae; genus Flaveria; species Flaveria trinervia. The sequence continues at coordinate 30,499,335 of CM046447.1, forward strand.
TGTGGTATGGTATGTATGTATCATGGTGCCTGGTATTGTGATGTTGTATGTTTATATTCATGTTCCTTATTATGTATGATTATTTTCCCGTGGCTTTACTTTGAATGTTAATGAATGAAATTAAAAGTATTATGTAAAGTAATATGGAAGATAATGAAAAGAGGAACATAATGAATGAATGCATGCATTAATGAATGAATGAAAGGAAGAATGCAAGCATATGTATGGAGGGTCACACCCAATGAAGGGTATTAGCTCAATCGTGTGCGGGTTAGCTACCCCAAAAGGATGCACACTAAGCTTAATTAGTGCGATTAAGCAAATGTATGGAGGTTCACACCCAATGAAGGGTGTCAGCTCAATTGTGTGCGGGTTAATTACCCGAAAAGGATGCACACAGGGGTCCAATCCTTGTGAGTGACCATATGTATGGGATCCTAGCCACTTAAACTAAGTACTAGAGTTAACTTCGTGCATAATGTTCGGGTCTTTGAAAGACCTCAGGCCTAGTACCCACTTTATGCATGACGGTGGGGTGAAGCACATGGCATTGGTCCAAATGAATGTAAACACTTAATGACGAATGTATGACATGAACGAACGTTAATGAAGATAATAATGATATTATCTATGTGTACGTATAATGCATGATCACGTGTGATTCTAAAGATGATTTTAAATGAAAGATAAAATATGTTTTTTTTATAAAACTAGAACTCACTCAGCAACGCTGACTTTTATGTGTTTTTGGTTGGCAGGTAATGATTGCTGAGGATGGCACGGGGCGGCTACTCGGCTCATTTTGGATGGCATTCCTTTGTATAATGTTTTTGCATTATAATGCGAACAAATGATATTTGTAATGAATGTTGTATTATTTTGCAAAAGCGTTTATTTTAATGAAAGGAAATGTCGTTTTTAATGTTCCACTGCAATGTTTATTTAAGCTAATGTAAATATAGTTTTATGTATGATGATCGACCAGTTGGTATCAGAGCCAAAGTTTAAGCGAAACAAGTAAATTTTCAAAATAAACCTTAACTTAAACTGAAAATAGGACGGAAAGGGAAGGGATGCCAGTCTGAGTAGCTGCATGCCATCAGGTATTTCCTTAATGTTAATCGAGATTACATGTGCATGTTATGTGGGTTTTGTGTTGTTTGTAGATTTAAATACTGTTGTAGTAAGGATAGGTGATGCTTGGGGTACTAAGAGTAAAGTAAGTGGCTAATCACAACTGGCCACAATAGTTAGGGACTTATTATACTTGACATAAACTAAGCTATTCTCTTGAATGACCGTGTTGGTGTTTGTATCTTCAGTGTGTGTTAGAGGCTAGCCGGTGGTAGATCATCTAAAGCTTCGAGGGGTGGAGGTTGTGGTGGACGTGGTGCTGAACCGCGACCCAAAAGAGGAAGGCCTAGAGTTGAAAAGATGGTTCATGAAGAACCCGAGATCCCTTATCCGGAGGGCGGGGATGAGAGCGCCAATTTGAGAGCCTCGGTAAAGGAGGCCTTTGTAGAGAAGTTCATCAGGTCATGCAGAAAATCTTACCATCTGCGGTGACCGAAGTGATAAATGATGTAAGGGAGGAGAAAGAAAAGAGAGAAACAGGTCCTGGGGAGAACGAGAGCGACCGGAGCCTGAAACAGTTCTCTCCGATGATGAAGAGGAGGAGGAAGGAGAGCCTGCGCCAGAGCGGCACGAGGCTATAACTACGGGCCATTTCAATGGTGTGTAAGCCCCCTACTTTTGATGGTATGGCACTACTGCTGCTGCTGCTCACTGATGGGTGAGGAAAATGGAAGTTGTTTGAATATTAGCGAGTGCTAGCCACTCATTTGTGGACTTCGCTCTGTGTTAGTGGGACAATATTGTCCAAGCCGACGGTAGTCGGGCAATTAGGAGAATAAGGTGGTCTGAGTTGAAGAAGCTGGTAATTGAGGAGTTCTGTCCTTACCGAGAGATGGACAAGGTGGAAGGGAGTTCCTGCATCTAGAAGCGGGAACAATGACACATCAACCAATACCACCAATTCAATGAGATGGCAGTCTAGTGCCGGATCAAGTGACACCCTTGTCACGAAAGATCAAGAGGTATATCCAGGGTTGCGGCGGATGTCTGTAGGCAGATGATCGCTGCCCAACAGAGCACGTTTAGGTCAACAGTTGACTTGGCGGGGAGGTGTATGATGAAAGGACTATGGAGATGGCTGAAGGCAGCAAGAAAGGTGGTGGTGATCGGAATTGGAATGGGGGCGGGTTGACGTGGCGGGGCCACTCCAAGCAACAAAGGTGCACGGTGGGTGACCGACATGTGGGTCACATTAGGAGTATGGTCGAAGAGGTGTGGCAAGTGTGGGAAGGAGCACACTGGCGAATGTAGGTTGGGATCGATGTGTGCTTCAAGTGTGGGAAGCCTAGTCATATAGCCAGGGAATGAAAAGTAGGGAGATGTTCGATTATGGTGCGGAGGGCCACATGAGTAGGGACTACAAGAAGCCGAGGGCTGAAGGTTCAGGGGTTAAGAAGCCTAGGGGAGAAGGACAGAGGGCAAGCGCCAGGGCATTTACGACGACGCAGGAGGAGGTAGGACGAACCCTGATGTTGTGTCAGGTACATTTCTAATAAACCAAACTTTAGCCTCTATGTTATTTATTCTGGTGCAAGCAAAACTTTTATTTCTGCTATTTTCTGTGCTAAACTGCCCGTTAGTAGTAAGAATATAGATACACCCTTCGGTGTAGAAACTACCATAGTAAGTCTACCAGGATTTCCAAGATTATAGAAGGTTGTGACGTCAAATTAGAAGGTCATAAATTTCCTATTAGACCATTTGTGATGACCTTAGGTGGTTTTGATGTAGTTCTTGAGATGGATTGGTTAGCGGGCTACGAAGTGAACATTATATGTCGCAAGAAGATGATTCAGTTAACAGGCCTAATGGGAGTATGGTGGCGGTTTATGGTGATCAACTCACTGCGATTCCGAAGGTGATTTCAATGGCGGTGGTGGGAAAATGCATGGTGCGTGGATGCAATGCCTTAAGGATGTGGACACACCAACACCACAAACTGTCCGATGCACCGGTTTTATGTGACTTTCCAGATGTATTTCCTGAAGACTTACCAGTAGTGTAACCTGACCGTGAGATCGAGTCTCATGTAGACTTAATACCGTTTGCCCAACCTGTAGCTAAGGCACCATATCGTTTGGCTCCGACTGAGATGAAGGAGTTGATGGAGCAATTGCAAGAGCTGCTTGATAAGGGGTTCATTCGACCGAGTATCTCTCCTTGGGGTGCTCCAATCCTGTTTATGAAGAAGAAAGACGACAACATGAGGATGTGTATCGACTACTGTGAGCTAAATAAGTTCACGATAAAGAACCGATACCCGTTACCAAGAATTGATGATTTGTTTGACCAGCTTCAAGGTCGCAGTTGGTTTTTCGAGGATAGATCTTGTGATTGGGCTACCATCGGTTAAAGGTGCAAGAGCAGGATATCCCTAAAACAACTTTCCGCACGCATTATGGTCACTACGAGTTTCTCGTTATGTCATTTGGCTTGACCAACGCGCCAGCTGCTTTTATGGACTTGATGAATCGATTGCGTCGGTCGATGTTTGATAAATTAGTGATTGTGTTTATCAATGATATCTGATTTAATCCAAGAGTGAGGAGGAGCATGCCGGTCACATTCGAGAGGTTTAGGAGACATTGAGATGGGAGAAGTTGTATGCTAAATTCTCCAAGTGCATATTCTGGTTGTGTAAGTTCAGTTTTTGGGTCATGTGGTGAACCCCGAGGGGATTATGGTGGACCGGACAAGGTGGAGGCGGTGATGCAATGGAGTCTCCAAAGACGCCGTCCGAGATCCATTGTTTCTTGGGTTTGGCAGGCTACTACAGAAGGTTTATTCAAGACTTCTCTAAGATCGCTTATCCACTAATCAAGTTGACCCATAAGGATGTAAAGTTTGGGTGGGATCAGCTCAAGAGAAGGCGTCTGAGGAGTTAAAGGCGAGATTGACTCAAGCTCCTGTTTTGTCGTTACCCATGGGAGTGAAGATCTGGTGGTTTATTCTGATGCTTCCTACTCAGGGTTAGGGTGTGTGTTAATGCAGAGAGGAAGGTTTATATCCTATGCATCCCAACAGTAGAAGTTCATGAGGTTAACTCTCCTATCATGACTTGGAGCTAGCAGTTGTGGTCTTCGCGTGAAGATTTGAGGCATTACCTATATTGGACAAAGTGTACCATATTCACTGACCACAAGAGCTTGAAGTACTTCTTCAAGTAGAAAGATTGAACATGAGGCAGAGATGATGGTTGGAGCTCATAAAAGATTATGATTGTGGGATCCATTACCATCCGGGCAAGGCCAATGCGGTGGCGGATTCCCTTAGCCGAAAAGAGAGACCCGACCCAATTCGCGTGAAAGCTTACCAGTTGATCAGGTCCTCTGATGTGATGAAGCAAGTAAAGGAGTTTCAAGATGAGGCATTTAAAGAAGATCATCTTAACTCTGAAAGGATGAGAGGTCTGGTTACGGAATTGGGTGAAAACACACTCAGTGTTAGGACCCGATTCGGGCGGATGTGGATTCCATGTTTTGGGGATCTACGCATGAAGATCATGGATGAAGCTCATAAGACTCGGTATATTATTCATCCCGGTGCTACAAAGATGTATCAAGAAATGAAGAAAGACTATTAGTGGACGGGTATGAAGTGTGATGTGGTGGAGTATGTGAGTAAATGCCTTTCTTGTTTACAAGTGAAGGCCGAGCACCAAAAGCCGTATGGGAATCCAGCCTTTGGATATACTGGAGTGGAAGTGGGAGCATATCACCATGCATTTTATTACGAAGCTACCGCATACCATGAAAGGTATGATGCTATATGAGTGATTGTTGATCGTTTGACGAAAAGTGCTCACTTTCTACCAATCAGTGATACGCATTCTTCTGAAAGATTAGAGGATCTATTAATCAAGGAGATTGTGACTCGTCATGGTGTGCCGGTGTCTATTGTGACTGATCGTGACACCCGGTTTTACATCTAAATTTTGGAAGAAATTCCACGATGCGATGGGGACGAGGTTACATATTAGCACGGCTTATCATCCTCAGACAAATGGTTAGTCAGAAAGGATGATCCAGGCACTGGAAGATATGCTTCTGGCATGCATCATTGATTTTGGAGGAAATTAGGAGACCACTACCGTTAGCTGAGTTCTCATATAACAATAGTTATCATGCCAGTATTGGTATGCCTCGTTATGAGATGCTATATGGTAGGAGATGCAGAACACCCATGTGTTGGGGAGCGTCGAGGTGGTCGAGGCTACTACTAGGAAGCTGGAAAGGATCAAACCCTTTATGAAGGTAGCTAAAGATAGACAAAATTCATATGCTGATAAGCAACGTAGACCGATTGAGTTCCAGGTGGGTAATAGAGTTATGTTGAAAGTCTTACCTTGGAAAGGTATCATTCAGTTTAGAAAGCGGGGCAAGTTGAGCCCGAGATACATAGGGCCTTTCCGAATCATTGCTCGAGTAGGAGAGGTGGCCTATAGACTAGAGTTACCAGATTAGTTAAGTGGAATTCACCCGACATTCCATGTATCACATCTGAGGAAATGTTTGGCAGACAAGGATATGATTGTTCCGCTGGAGGATATCGAGGTGGATGAACGGCTCAATTATGTGGAGCAACGGCTCAATTATGTGGAGCAACCAGTGGCAATTATCGATCGTAAAGAGAACAGATTGAGGAATAAAGTGGTTCCACTTGTGCACGTAAAGTGGAAGCACAGAAAGGGATCTGAGTCTACATGGGAGACTAAAGAAGAGATGAGACATCATTACCCATGTTGTTCGAGGAATAACAGTTTTCAGTCAGGATAAACCTATATAAGGGGGTGGACTTGTAACACCTGGTTATTTTCTTTGAAGCCAAAGAAAGATGAAAAAGAAAGAAAGAAGAAAAGAAATAAAGTCCAAGTTGAGGACCAATCTTGCCAAAAGGAAGAAAGGTTTGGAAGAGTGGGTAAAATGGAATAGCAGCCCATTCCCCTCTTCCATCTTACTTCCATTCGGCAAATGAGAAAGAGAAGGAGAAAAAGAGGCAAATGCTAGGGTTCATGAAGAATCAAGTGCAAAAGTCGAAGTCAAGCGGGTTTGTGGGAAGTTATACCTGAAGAGGCTGTCAAGGTGAGTTCTAGGACCCGGAATGGAACACATAGTATACTGTTTTTGGTTGTGTGGGTGTAAATCCCGTTCGTGTATGTTTGTGTGGGTGTGTGAACGGTTGGGATTTGTGATTTGGGCTTGTGATACTTGAATGATGTTGTGGTCATGTTACTAGGGCTTAGGATGGTTGGTTTAAGCCTAGAACAGGTTAGAAAGGGGCTGGAAGTCGGAATCTGCAGTTCAGGTTTGAAGAAGACTGCATTCTGCACCCAACTAGGTCTCATGCGACTAGAAGTCCATGCGCTCAAATGGCATACGACTGGAGGCCATACGACCAAAAGGTATGCGACTGAAGGTCATGCGCCTCATAGTCATGTGACTGAGGGTCATGCGACTGAATAGTTATGAGACTTGAGGAAATGCAGATGAAAGTCGTGCGACTAGAGAAATGCGGCTGAAGGTCATGCGACTGAAGACCATATGCCCGAATGCCATACGACTGAGGGTCATACGCATGGAAGTCATGCAACTGAAGGCTATGCGACTGAGAGTCCATACGCCTAAGTGTCCATTCGCCCCATAAGTGCCCATACTCTCAAATAGGGCTCATGCGCCCGGAAGAACTTAGTTTATTTTTTGATTTTCAGGAAATGAGTAGTTGTTGGCTTTTACATGGGAGGTTCCCGGGGGTTCATGTAAGTTGACTTTTGAGGTCATAGATGATATGATGGGCATGAAAGATGATGTATGTTTGGTGCTTATGCATGATTGTATGTATGTGGTATGGTATGTATGTATGATGGTGCCTGGTATGGTGATGTTGTATGTTTATATTCATGTTCCTTGTTATGTATGATTATTTTCCCGTGGCTTTACATTGAATGTTAATGAATGAAACGAAAGTATTATGTAACATAAAGTGGAAGATAATGAAAAGAGGAACATAATGAATGAATGCATGCATTAATGAATGAACGAAAGTAAGAAAGGCTTGCAAGCATATGTATGGAGGTTCACACCCAATGAAGGGTGTTAGCTCAACCGTGTGTGGGTTAGCTACCCCAGAAAGATGCACACTAGGGCTTAATCAGTGCGATTAAGCAAATGTATGGAGGTTCACACCTAGTGAAGGGTGTCAGCTCAACTGTGTGCAGCTTAATTACCCCAGAAGGATGCACACAGGGGTCCAATCCTTATGATTGATCATATGTATGTGATCCTTGCCGCTCACCCTAGGTACTGGAGTCAGCTTCGTGCATAATGTTTGGGTTCTTTGAAAGACCTCAGGCCTAGTACCCGCTTTATGCATGATGGTGGGGTGAAGCACATGGCATTGGTCCAAATGAAACTAAAGACTTAATGACGAATGTATGGAATGAACGAACGATTAATGAAGATAATAATATTTATCTATATGTACGTATAATTTGTAAAAAACAGTTTTAAATGAAAGATAAAGTATGTTTTATTATAAAACTCAACTCACTCAACAACGCTGACTTTTATGTGTTTTCCAGTTGGTAGGGATGGTTGCTGAGGATGGCACGAGGTGGCTACTCGGCTCATTTTGGATGCCATTCTTTTTATAATGTTTTTTGCATTATAATGCAAAAAAACGATATTATGTAATGAATGTTGTATTATTTTGCAAAAGCATGCATTTTAATGAAATGAAATGTCGTTTTTTAATGTTTCCGCTGCAACGTTTATTTAAGCTAATGTATATATATGTTTTATGAGCGATGATCGACCAGCTGTAAGTGTCCCGGGAACGGGGCCTTACACTTACCCACAATGATAATGATCAAAAACTATATATAGCAGTCGTACTTTTGTAGACTGTTTCGCTGTTAGCGAAACCGTTCTGCCGAAATTGTAATTTTGCCCGGCAGAAACAATAGTTTCACCGAGCAAATTAAACTATAGTTTCACTCACAGTTTTGCTAGACTGCAAAACTACATAAAGCTAATTACATTCAAAAGGAAACTAACAAAAGACCTATTAGAAGCAAAAATAAACATTCCAATCTAAGGTGAGTCCTACCTATACATGACCTTCAACCTTTTCATTGGCTTATAGATAGAGAAAGTGTAGAGCTTTGGTTTTTGAAGAAGGAAGAACAAGAAGAATTCAAATTCAAGGTGTTTGAACTCATAGCCTCCAGGTTTGAAGGAAGTCATACTCGAAGTTGCAAGAGATGAATTCTAGGTCCCCTATTTTAAATGTTTTAAACTTCATTGGGGTTGGAAATGCATGTATGTATGTTTTTATTAAAGTGGGTATTTATACCCGTATGTATGTATGCATGTGTATGCGGGGTGGGGTATGTTTTGGGTGATTATGATGTTATGATTATGTTATATGTGTTTATGTTTCTTAGAATGTAAGAACTAAGCTTAGAACATGTCAGATTTGGATTTGGGACTTATTATGATGAATTAATTAAAGTTAGTTGCTCATGCTCCTAAGTCCCCACGCGCCTGAAGTTCATGCTCCCAAATAGTTCCCATGCGCCCAAAAAATTACCCAAATGCCTAAGTGTTTGGTCATGCGCCCAAATAATGGCCATGCACAAAAATTTTCTCATGCGCCTGAAAGGTCATGCACTTGCATAGTGCTCATGCTCCTGTATAAGGCTCATGCGTCTAAAGACTAACTTTAGGAAGAAAGAAAGTTTTTGGTGTTGACTTGGGATGTTCCTAAGCGAGATTATATGATTTCTTATGATGATGTATGATGTGGTATGTATTTTTTTAAGGATTCCAACAAGTCTGATGTAGTCAAAACATTGAAAGCATCCAAAGTCTCTTTGCATGCATGCACTGAAGTACTAAAGTAGAATTGCTTCAGAAGTTTTACACCTCACACCAGAAATACTCTAAGTGTAAAATCTTTCGAAGCCAAGACCAATATCTTCCGAAGCCAAATATGAAGTCATCCGAAGCTTCAAAGACAAAGTCTTCCGAAGCCAATTTTATGAAGATAGATTTCTTTCAAAGAATTTTATGTACATGCTATTATTTGATGTACTTTTCCATAAAGCTAGACCACCTTTCCATAGAAAAATTGTTTGACTCACCAACTTTCACAAGTTGGTGAAAAGGTCTATGCTTTTGGAATACTATACATTGAGGTCTTGGGTCTGAGCTTTCTACTTTATGACTATATCCTTTTTGTAATATATTAGGATGTGAGCTATGGAATGTCATAGTCACTAGTCAAAAGGCAATCTGCCTTTTGTCTCTACATTTGATTTTGTTATCTAGTCTTATGTATCCAACTAGCTTTCAAAGTATAGCCGACTCTAAGATGTAGTATAAGTATCTCAAGTACTTGTAACTTTCTTTCATGCTTTGTAACACGTTGTAATTGAACTTGAGATGCAATATACTGCAATCTTGAAAACGAAATACTTGTAATGTTATCTTGTTCAGTCTCTCTTTTACTTGTGTTCTTAGCATCTCTCATTATAGTTAAACCAGTTCCCTATTTGATATGTCAAGTGTTCTAAAGAACTCTCCTCACTTGTGTTGTTGTGTTGTAAAAGTGCATCACCCCTTCTAACGGTCTTGCATTTGGTATTAGAGCATGTAAAGCTCTTGATATAAGATCTCACCATCTTAAGATCCCTCACACACATAAAACACTTAACAACTCCGATGGCAGCTATCACCATGGCTGATATGGAAACTGGAACTATGACAAAGTCTCCACTAATCACTCCTGAAGACTTTCATACTTGGTGTCAAAGAATGGAAGGCTTCATCAAGTCTCAAGACTCCAGGATATGGGACCCCGTTATTGAAGGATCTTACATACCGAGCACCTCATCTACCACTAGTTGGTATTATTCCAAAGGCTATAGCTGATTTCTCTGATGAAGACAGGAAGAGAATAGAGATTGATCAAAAAGCCATGACAGCCCTTCAGACTGCTCTTCTAAACTCTATCTATAGAGGCTTCAAGAAGTGCAATACTGTAAAGCAACTATGGGAAGCATTGAAGCTTATGTATGAGGGCTCAACTGAAGCCATAGAGAACAAGAAGGATCTCCTTAAGCAGAAGTTTGAAAAATTCACCTTTAAAGTAGATGAGACCATGACTCAGCAATACTTCAGGTATGTTGACATTGTGGATACTTTAATGGGTGTTGGAGTAACTCTTGAGAACAGGGACATTGGAAGGAAGTTTATGTCGTCTTTTCCTAGACAATGGACACACTATTGTGTTTTTATCAAGAGGATGAAGAACCTTAAGACACTTACTCTTACTCAGTTGTATGGTATTCTCAGTGGCTACCAGATGGAGATGAACATGCAAAATTCATTTGGTAACTCTAGAAATCAAATGAGTTCAGCCCTTCATGTGACTGAAAGGGATAAGATAGAACCTCAAGATCATCTCATATGATACCCTCACAACTCACAAAAAAGTCCATTCATCATATTTCTAGAGATTCCAATAGAAAGCTACACTCAAGGAGGTCCTTTCCAAGAGATAAGTTCTTCTCATGCTTTTGTCATTGCTGATGAATCCATAAGCAACCTTTTCTTCACCCTTGAAGACCTAGACTCTATCCATCCAGATGATCTGGAATATATGGAGATAGTTCACAGATGTCTCTTCTCACTCTCATAGCCAAGAAGTTTTAAAAGAGGATAGGGAGGAAGTTTCCTAGCAATGCAGCCAATGGAAAGTTTGGGTTGGATAAAAGCAAGGTAAAGTGTTACAATTGTAACTAGATGGTACACTTTCCTAAAGAGTGCAAGGAACCAAGAGCAAATTGTGGCCAGACTCAAGCCAAACCACACTACACTGAGAGAGCTCTCCAAAATGAGAAGCCAAAGTAGCAAGCTACAGTTGTTGTTGAAGAAGGAGGCTTTGACTAGAACATTTATATGGAAGATGCATATCCAAATCAAGCATTCATTGCTGACCATGATGAAGCAGAGGTATTGTATCATCTTTGCACTCCTGAATGTATTGCTAAACTTAATAGATACAGGTCCTCCAACTTAGAGAATGGATCTGATCTTGAGTCCTTGAATATCTTAAAATCTGATTTCAAAAAGGCTAAAAATGATTATAAGTTAAAGATAGAGGACTTATAGAAAACCATTTCAGTTCTTAAACATGAGCACACTAATTATAGGAGTCACATACAAAAGTGAGTTATCATAATAAGCAGGGACTGGGATCTTGTGAGATAGCTCCTCTACACATAATCTTGTCTATAAGATCTCCTAGGTGTGGAACTTGTGAAGATGAGCTTCCTCTCATAGACCCCTTGACTGAAGAGGTTGAAGAGGAGATAATGAAGAATGGCTCTGAGAGGAGTGAAGAAGAGCATTCTAAGAAGGGTCATCATCCCTCTAAGGAGAGTAAAGATTTTGAAATGACCAAGTCCAAGAGAAAGAACTTGATCGGAAGGAGTAAGAGAAAGGTAAACAAGACTCAAGAGATCAAGGCCACTTTTAGCTTTGCATAGAAACAAGTCTTGGTTTCTGCAGGATTTGAAGTGTTAGAGCTGAAGACACAAACTTGAACTACAATAACAAAAGTTCTAGTTTATGTCCAAGTCATCCTATCATCATTAAGAAAGCTGATAAGTTATGCACCACTACTATACAACATGAACCATCAAGCTCCAAAGGTAGTTCTAACCCCACAAGAATTGCCACATCATCTGAGAAGATGAAGATGGAGAGTGAAAGTAATCAAGTTCAGCCTTGTTCACAAAAGAAGCCTCTTAGAAGGAAGAAAATGGACTGTGTTATGTGTGGGAGTACATCTTATCTTGCTAAAGATTGTTTCTACAATCTAAAGAGTACTCTCCACATCACAAAGAAATAAGCTTCCACGAGTCTGGAGAAGAAGAAGAAAGCATCAGATGGAAAATCACTTTCCTTCGGAAGCTCCAAAATTAAGAAGAAGACAAGTGGAAACTTGCCTTCGGAAGAAACTTTAGTCTCAAAAGAAAGGAATGCTTCCAAAGTACTAAAGCCTATTGCAATGAAAGCAAGATCTTCTGAAGACCCAATCATCAAAACTTCCAAAGTCAACAAAACTTCTGATGTATGAAGGTCAAGACTAAGCTTCCAAAGGTGGTGGGGAAGTCAAAGAAAGACCAAGTGACTCAAAGTTCTTCATCAACTTCAACAAATGATCCATCCAACATGACTCTAGGATCAATTACTTTTGCATTGTCTTCAACTTCTTTTGATCAGCCCAAGACCAATGCGGCTTTGGTTTCCAAATGTAACGAACTGTCTCTTTTGTGCAGGAACAACTCAAGACAACAAAAATGTATGGATCATTGACAATGGCTGTTCCAGGCACATGACAGGCAAAAGGTCATTACTTCAAAAGTTTGAAAGAATTGATGGAGGACTTGTTGCTTTGGATAAGGTGCTGGAGGTTACATTACTAGAAGGGGTAAGGTCACAAATGGTAAGATCAATATTGAAAAAGTAATTTTTGTCAAGGAGCTTGGGTATAATCTAATTATGTCAAGGAGCTTGGGTACAATCTTGTGAGTGTATCCCAATTTTGTAATCAGAGTCATAACATGCTCTTTACTGAGCATGAGTGCATCGTTCGCAAGCCCGGGGTGGTCATTTCTCATGAGCATATCCTGCTCAGAGCCCCCAGGAGAGGGAACATGTACAAGATGGATTTGCAAGAAACATCTCCCTTAGGATAAGTTTCATGCTTTCTATCTAAAGCAAATAGTGATGAGTCTTTCCTCTGGCATAAAAGAATGTACCATGTAAACTTTAAAAATATGAATAAACTTATTAAGAATGATTTGGTAATTGGAATTCCAAAGAAAGAGTTTACAAGTGATGGCCATTTGTGGCATGCCTGACAGGGAAGCAACACAAGGTCACATGGGTCTTCTTCCCTAGAACTAAGTATGAGACTCCTGAGATTCTAAAGAGTTTCATCTTAAAGATTGAGAATCAATGTGATCACAAGGTCAAAACCATAAGATGTGATCAAGGAACTAAATTCAAAAACCAAATCCTTGATACATTTTGTGATGAAAAGGGTATTACAAGACAATTTAGTGCTCCCAGGACTCTTGAGCAAAATGGTGTTGTTGAGAGGAGAAACATGACACTTATTGAAGCTGCAAGAACTATGTTGTCTGACTCTAAACTACCTATCACCTTCTGGGCTGAGGCAGTCAACACTACTTGCTATGTGCAAATAGAGTTTTAATGGTTAAGAGTCATGGTAAGACTCTTTATGAACTTTGACAAAAGAGGAAACCTTTCATTGGTTTTCTCAGGTCATTTGGATGTCGTTGCACCATCTTGAATACCAAAGATCAAATTGCCAAGTTTGCTGAGAAATCAGATGATGGACACTTCATTGACTACTCTTCCCATGCTAAGGCTTATAGAGTATACAATCTCAGAACTAGAATAGTTGAAGAGTCAACCAATGTAACATTCAATAAGCACACTCCCAGTGTGAAAGGTTCTGGTCCTGATTGGCTATTTGATCTTGATTTAGTTACCAACTTTTTTAACAGATCTTGTGATCATATTTCAGGATCTATAGACATTCTACTTACAGGTGATCTTGATCCAAGATTTGATCTAAGAAGACCTTCAAGCTACACATCTTCAGCTCCAGTGGTAACAAATCTTGCAAATGAGGCTTCTACCAACACATAATGACAAATCCCGCTGATGCCTCTGGAGTACCTTCAAATTCGAGCTTAGAGGTACACATCTTAAATGAAGGAGCTTCAAATGTTGGAAAGCATGGTGGTGGTGTCAATGATCAGGAAATTCTTGATTCTGAAAATCACTCCATGATGAAAACATTAATAATGTCACACACTCATTGGATCAAGTTAATCTTGATATGTGTGCCGATGAGGAGAATGAATCCTCATTGCCAGATCAAAATTTCTCTAATTTAGATCTGTCCAAGCAACTTGCTATGATCTCTCAGCTAAGGATCCACAAGTCTCACCCTTCCACAAACATCATTAGAGATGTTTGTCCGGGGGTAAGAACAAGAAGACGAACCCATGATGCAATTGTTTGTCTTTACTCTTGTTTCTTTTCCTAGATAGAGCCAAAAAATTGATGAGGCTCTAAAGGATGGAAGTTGGGTTGAAGCTATGCAAGAGGAGCTACTTCAATTCAAAAGGCAAAAGGTTTGGAATATATGTCCTCTTCCTCATGGGAAGACTGCTATAGGAACCAAATGGGTGTTCAAAAATAAGAAGGATGATAAAGGACTTGTCATAAAGAACAAGGCCAGACTAGTTGCTCAAGGATATACTCAAGAAGAAGGAGTTGATTATACAGATGTCTTTGCTCTTGTAGCAAGACTTGAAGTTATTAGGATATTCCTAGCTTTTGTTGCATCCAAGAACATCAAGGTCTACTAGCTTGATGTCAAGTGTGCTTTTCTTTATGGGGTGATTGATGAAGAAGTATATGTCAAACAACCACCTGGGTTTGTAGATCTTGATCATCCCGATCATGTCTGCAAGCTTGATAAGGCTCTTTATGGGTTGCACCAAGCACCAAGAAAGTAGTATGAGACTCTATCACTGTATCAGCATGGCTACAAGAGAGGTACTATTGATGGAACTCTCTTTATCAAAGGAACATGATATGACATTATGCTAGTTCAACTATATGTGGATGATATTATCTTTGGGTAAACTAATTCAAAGCACTGTAAAGACTTTGAAAAGCTGATGAAAGATAAGTTTGAAATGAGTGTCATGGGGGAACTCAATTTCTTTCTAGGAATTCAAGTGAAGGAAGTTGATAATGGCATCTTCATAAGTCAGTCTAAGTATATTCAAGACATACTTAAAAGGTTCAACATGACTTATTGTAAGGTTGCTAAGACACCCATAGCCAGAAACCACTCCCTTGGACCTGATCTTGAGGGGGAATGTATTGATGAACATCTCTTCAGGGCAATGATTGGGTCTCTTATGTACGTCACAACTAGAAGGCCTAATATCATGTTTGCTACATGCATTTGTGTAAGATATCAAGCCAACCCCAAGATGTCACACATAATCATTGTCAAAAGAATTCTAAGACATCTTAAAGGTGCTCCATCACTTAGCCTTTGGTATCCAAATAATTCTAACTTTAATCTGTATGTTTATATAGATGGTGACTATGGTGGCTAGAACATGACTGCAAAGTCTACATCCTGGGGATGTCAATTCCTTGGTGGAAGTATAGTTTCCTGGCAATGTAAGAAACAATCCTGTGTATCTGCATCAACTGCTGAAGCTAAATACATTGTTGCTGCAAGCTCCTATGCTCAAGTACTTTGGATTCAAAATCAAATGCTGGACTATGGATTCAACATCAAGGAGACTCTCATCCACATAGACAACAATAGTGCTATCTCAATCATAGAAAAACGTGTGCAACACTCAAGGACAAAGCACATCAATATTAGGTATCATTTGATTAGAGATAACTTTGAAAAGGGATTAGTCAAATTAGTCAAGTTCAACACAAATGAACAATATGTTGATCTATTCACCAAAGCTTTTGATGTACAAAGATTCAAATATCTTGTATCAGCTTTGGGATGATTAACGTTGAGTAGATTTTCTTAAAACTTAATCAAATTATTTCTAAAAACTATGTGTCCTAAGTTGTCTATTTTATCACCTTCATATCACCTTGTTCTCTTTGGAAGAAAAATCACTTTAAAAGTTATTCCTTTAACTTTTGAAAATTTTGATCTTTTTATCCTTCGAAAGATTTAAAATTACCTTTGAAAGAAACTTTTGACTTAGAAAACAAAGCTCTACCTATGTAGTTTTACCTTCGAAAGAAATTTCTGAAATATCTTCCAAAGCTTAAAATCAACTTAAATACCTGTATGTTTTATATGAACAAATTTTTTTCCGAAAGCAAACTTGTCTTCGAAAGTTTTAATTCTCCATAGAATAAAAAACTCTATGTTCTAAATCTCTTCCGAAGCAAAATTCTCAAAAATCTTTGAAATATCTTTTGAAGTCAAATTTGCCTTCAGAAGCTTTTCTTCAAGAACTTCCGAAGCAAATTAACATTCGGAAGATTTCTCGACTTTCAAGAAAACTACTTTTTAGGCAAAAGAAAACTACTTTTTAGAGGTGAGACCGACTTCCGGATTTCAAAATTTATCCTTTTTCATTAACTTTGTCTCAGATCCTTTTCACATAGAAACCCAATGGTTCCCCCTCTTTCACTATCTTTGACCTAAATTCTCTCAAACCGCCTTTTTTCTTCATATTCCTTCACCCTTAAGCTTCTCAAAATGGCAAATCTAAATCTCTGAAACAACCTTGATTTTTCCATGCAACTTCACAAGCAAAAGAACCAGGTTGATCTGTTGAACTCTATGAAATATGATAGTTTCTCAGAGATTTGCCGTTTTCTAGCTCTATCACACTACTTCACCTCCCTTACCATTGATACTACTCTGTATAAGGATCATTTTCTTGAATTTTGGAAGACTTGCCAAGAGGTCATTATGGATGGGGAGAAGGCACTGTCTGCCACAGTGCAGGGGATGACAATCTTTATCACTCCTGCCATCATCAACAATCATCTTCAGCTGGATGATGAAGAAGGTGAGGTGTTCTTACCAAAAGAAGTTGTTAATCATTCTTTGAGCATATGGGCTATGAGGGAGATTTCCCTATAAAGACCTTGATGAAAGGGAAGGTCTCATCATAGTGGAAATACCTCTATAGCTTGTCCAACAAGCATGGAGGGTGGGACCAGATTCCTTAATATCTCTTTTTCATAGTGCATGGAATGGTTCAGGGGGTCAAGTTCAAGTACTCTCAGATCGTTTATACAAATTTACTTGCTACCTTGGATTCCTTAGAGTATTACATTTTTCCTAGATATGTTCAATACATTCTCAACTGTGAACTGGGCTCATAGTTGAGGGAAACAGGTAATATTCTTAAATTGGGATAGATGAAGTCCGACATCTTTAAAATTTTGAAGATACCAATTGTTGCCTTCTCAAGGGTAGAAACAGCCATTGTCCCCAAAATGTTAGAGCTCATTCCTCAAGGTGACAACTAGTAACACAAGCTAGTGTTGAACCCACACCTTCTACTTCCCAACCACCAAAAAGACCCCAAATCACCCACACTTACCAAAGAAAATCCAAACGAACCCCTACTTAAGCTATTGAGTCTATGCAGGCTCCCATACACTCACCCATACAAGAGCAAGTGGATACTAGAGCACCCACTTTTCTAGAGGAGGAAACCACTCCCATCATTTAAAGGATTAGTGATGAGGTTCCTCATACTCAACCTGATGAGCTCACAAGCCATTCTACCTTAAGCCTTCATTCTGAGTCCCAACACTCAAGTAAACAACCTTCAGGGGACAATTACCATCCCCAACCTCTAGACTTAAATCACCTAATCCCAAACCTTGACTTCTATACTCATAAAGATTTAGGTTTCAGTGAGTATCATCATTAAATCTCACATCAGTCACCTATCATTAAGGTGGATACTTCTGAACCTATTGAAGATATCCATATCGAAGGGGTTCTCACTTCAGCAAGTGATTACATCATTAAAATCTCAACCTTGGCAACTCAGCCCATTGACACTTCAACTAAAGTTCTCATTCAGCAGAGGAAAACCAGCAGCCAAGTACATCATGCTAGTGGTATAAGAGAATACTTTGATCCAATTCTCTCATCCCCCATGATTCTTCTGATGAAGATGAGGGGAATCTGAGGATAGAGGTGCAAAACTGTCAAAAACATGCACTTACCTAATCTCCAAGGTCAGTCATCTTGAAGCTCAGGTGACTACCTTGCAAAACAGGGTCAATGATCAGCAACTTGAGATATCCAATCTAAAGGAAAAATTAGCTTGGAGACCTTTAAGAAAAGCTCAACCATGAACACAAGAACCTGTGAATGTGGTTGATCTAATCTCTAGCTCACCTATGCAAGTGGGTGATGCTACCAAAAAAGGGGAGAAATTCACCACAAACACAAAACCTGAGAGTTCTTCACAGAGCATGGACATTGAGGACTCGCCATATTCATTTCCAACTGTCCATACTCAATAACTTGCTCAAGTTCACATTGATGTGGACTCAATAGACTCCTACATTCAGAGTCTCTTTGAGAAAGGCATACCAAGGGCTGTATCATCTCCATGTCAAGGAACTTCTAACTACATCATAAGGTGGATTTATGATTCACACAGAAAAGCCCTTATTCTTCAAGGAGTTCAAGGGCAGCAAGAAGTCTTCAATTTTTAGACCTTGAACTACTATGAAGGTCGACCGGATCAAAATGCCACTTGTCAATCCAAGACAATCTAGACAAGCTGATAGGCTGGCACAAAGGATTGAAGACAGAATTACTGAAGAGTTCAGTCTTAGAAGGAGACAAAGGCAATTAGGTAATAATATTGTTAACTGGATGTTGAGGCAGACCCTAAGATTGCTTTGAAGTGGAAACCTTGATTGAAGGCCAAGTGGTAAAGCTTGAGAGCCCTGTCACACCTACAACTACTTCCGCAATTCATTCCCTTAGTGAAACACCTGCTGGTGAAGGTGTATCACAACCCCTCTCTGGCCAGAGCTTGGAGGCTACACCAAGCAATGAAGGCCAAAGCCCTTTCCACGCTAAGTCACAAAGGTCTGTGAGTGACAAAGGGAAAAGATAAATGACTTCTGAGGATATTAAGGAGGATGAAAAAGAGAGAGAAAGAGGAAGCTAAGGGGAAAATTTTCCTCTGGGCCTGCAAGATTCATGGAAGCTACAATCAGGGCTGCCCGAGACCAAACACTCGAAATGATTAGTTAGGGGCAGTCAGGATTACTTACCTGTAAAACCAAGAAATATGACAATGATAAGATTATATCTCTCCCTTTAGAAGAACTTAATGAACTGGTTGGCATGGAAGTGTCAAGTGAGAGAAAGGAAGCAGAGGATGCAAAGTTACTTCACCAAATCAAAGAGGAAAGGAGACAAAAGAGATTATACAAGCATGTTCCCACTCTCTCCCCAATTCAAGAAAGTCTTACACAAGAGGTTGTGGCTCCATAAGAACCTTAGGTAGACAAAAAGACTGATATGATCAATATGATTAACTACCTGAGTGCCACGAGTTTAAATCAGGCATCTGCACTTCTTCCCTTGTCCTTTGAGTACATAGAGTTTAAGTATCTCAAACATCTTGAGCTTGAAGCACTCAAAGAATATAAGGCAACAAAGAGAAAATTAGTGGAAGATGCAACAAAGTCAAGGGCCGTCATTCAAAAGAGTATGAAGAAGTCTGCTGACAGACAAAGAATGATAAGCTTCTTAAAGTTGTATGGATTCTCTGGAAGGAGACTTGGCCCTATGTCTCTATCTACTATGGATGAGCATATAAGGGTGATCAAGCAGAAGACCAAAAGAGGAGAACTTGTTGACCTATACACCCCACCAAGTCAAGTCCCTTAAGAAGTGGAGGTTAAGGTTGAACCTTTTGAGACAAAACAACCTGGACCTCCTGCTCATCCTCAACAAACATCATCTTCTGATCCACAGTCGGGTCAAACTCCTTCTCCTTCTGAACCTGTGAGGGAGGAACACCCAACTAAGCAAAACAAGACTGATGAACAAGGTGCTACACACCAGTCTTCTCAGTTAAAGACATCAAAGAGGAGGAAGAGGATGGATTCTAAACCAAAGTCAAAGAATAAGAACAAGTCTAAACCATCCACCTCCATACCTCACGATGAGTCAGATCAACCTGAGGGAGTACATGAAGAGGCAGCCTAAAAAACTCCAATCCAAGTGACTCCTCTTGCTTCTAAGAGATCCAACTTATCTTGGACCTTCATAACTAATCCAAAAAGATGTCATGTGATTAGGGATCAAGGTGGTGTGAATGTATACACATGGCAAGACTTATTCAACCTACCTCAACATGATCTCTTTGAAATAAGATGATACTATGAAAGTCTGAGTGATCCTGAACATCTAATAAAGAAGGGCCTAGTCATCATCATCGTGGGGACTGTCAACTAATGAAGATCTTCAAATGTTTTGGTAGCATAATCCTAGGGGGAGTTTGTAAGGATTCCAACAAGTCTGATGCAGTCAAAACATTCAAAGCATTCAAAGTCTCTCTGTACGCATGCACTGAAGTACTGAAGTAGAAATGCTTCGGATGTTTTACACCTCATACCAGAAATAAAAATCTTCCGAAGCCAAGACCAATATCTTCCAAAGCCAAATATGAACTCTTCCAAAGCTTCAAAGACAAAGTCTTCCCAAGCCAAGTTTATGAAGGCAGATTTCTTCCGAAGACTTTTATGTACATGTTATTATCTGATGTACTTTTCCATAAAGCTGGACCACCTTTCCGCTGCAACTCTATTGACTCACCAACTTTCAAAAGTTCGTGAAAAGGTCCATGCTTTTGGAATACTAAAAATTGAGGTCTTGAGTCTGAGCTTTCTACTTTATGTACATTATCCTTTTCGTAATATATTAGGATGTGAACTATGGCATGTCATAGTCACTAGTCAAAAGGCAATCTGCCTTTTGTCTCTACATTTGATTTTATTATCTAGTCTTATATATCCAACTGGCTTTCAAAGTATAGCCGACTGTAGGATGTAGTATAAGTATCTCAAGTACTTGTAAGTTTCTTTCATGCTTTGTAACACTTTGTAATAGAACTTGAGAAGCAATATACTGCAATCTTGAAAACGAAATACTTGCAATGTTATCTTGTTCGGTCTCTCTTTTACTTGTGTTCTTAGCATCTCCCATTATAGTTAAACCAGTTCCCTATTTGATATGTTAAGTGTTCTAAAGAACTCTCCTCACTTGTGTTGTTGTGTTGTAAAAGTGCATCACCCCTTCTAACGGTCCTGCATATGTCTATATATGTTTCCTTTAGGTTCCTTATTATGTAAACTTCGGTGGCTTTACGTGGTATGTAATATCAGTAAACGTAAAGTATTATGTAATAAAAGAAAAAAACTAACGATGAATGAAAAGTGGAACATCAGGAATGAATGAATGCATGCATGAAAGAAATAATGAACGTATGAAACTCTTTCAAAAACTGTAAGGAGGTTCACACCCAATGAAGGGTGTTAGCTCAACGATGTTCGGGTTAGCTACCCCGGAAGGATGCACACTGGGGTTTAATAGTTATGATTGAACATATGTATGGGACCCTTGACGCCTGTCCTAGGTACTGGAGTTAGCTTCGTGCATAATGTTTCGGGTCTATTGATAGACCTCAGGCCCAGTAACTAGCTTCGTACATAATGTTCAGGGCATAGCACATAGCATTGCTCCAGAATGTAAGCAAGAATGACGACGAATGTACGAAATATAAGTAAAGAAGACTATGAATGAAAACGAATGATAATGACGACGTACATTAAATAAAACATAATGAATGATGAAAGATAATAATAAGATTATCTATTTGTACATATGATGCATGATCACATATGAAAGTAAAGAACAGTTTTAAATGAAAGTAATGTATATTATATTTTAATAAAACTAGAAGTCACTCAACAACGCTGTCTTTTTATGTATTTTCCAGTTGGTATGTAGGAGTTGCTGAGGATGCCATGGGACAACTACTCGGCTTATTTTTTATGGCATCCATTTTGTATAACGATAATATTTTTGTGATGTAATGCAAACAAATGATATTTGGTAACTTAACAATGTTGTATTATTTTTAAAAAACAATTATTTATATATGGAATGGTTTATTAAGTAATCCGCTGGAATGTTTTAGTATATGTAAATGTATGTTTTTTAATTAATGTGCAATGATAGACGAGCTGTAAGCGTTCCGAGAACGGGGCCTTACATCCTTATCATGGTCTAAAGATCACATCATGCATGGAGACCTATTATCTGAAGAAGTAATGCTATGCTTTCTTAGATTACATCGTTGAAAAGACCCATGAGTAGAAAACCATCCAAGACATACCTATTATTCAAGATTTTCGTAAAGTATTTCCTAAAGACTTGCGTGGAATTACACATATTTGAAAAGTTAATTGCTTAAACAATTTCACTCCTGGTTCAGTTCCTATTACCAACAATTTATCGTTTTGCACCATCTGAGCTGTAAGAATTGTCTAGCCAATTGCAAAAGCTGTTGGATAAGAGATTCATTAGACAAGCTTTCCATCTTGGGGAGCCACGGTCCTATTTACCAAAAAGGAATATAGATCCCTTTGAATGTGCATTGGTTATTGCGAGGTCAACAAGTTGACAGTCAAGCACCGTTATCCTCTTCTAGGAATCAATGACTTATTCGGATTAGTTACAAGGAGTGATCTTCACCAAGATTGATATTCGATTAACTTACCACAAATTACATGTTCATGATGATTACATCCAAATACCACCTTTGGAACTCATAATGGGCATTACGAATTCGTGGTTATGCCTTTTGGGCTAACTAGTGTGCCCTGTGTTCATGGATCTAACGAGTCAAGTTTGTAGACCCTATTTAGAACAATTTTTCATTGCCTTTAATCGATAACATGTTGATCTACTCTCTAATGCAAAGGAACTTAAGGATCATCTAAAGCTTATCTTGGAACTTTTGAAGAAAGATGAGCTTTATGCCAAGTTTTGAAATTCATTCTTCCTTGGGTTTCACTGGCTACTATCAAAGATTCATCTCAAAAAATGTTTTATTACCCCTAACTACCTTAACCCAAAAGTAAAAACCCTTTGCTTGGGATCAAAAACAAGATGATGACATTCAACTCCTTACACAATAGGTGTGCAACTCCATACTTGATGGCAATGATGATTTCGCCTTTCATTGCAATGCCTCTAATCAAGGTCTTGGTTGCTTGTTAATGCAAGAGGCAACACCATCACCTATGCCTCAAGAAAACTTAAGGTTCATTAAAAGAACTACGTTACTCATGACCTTTTGTTGAGTGTAGTGATTTTTACTTTGAAAATCTAGAGGCACTAGCTTTCTAATACAAAGAGTGTCATCTTTACCGACAACAAACACCTTCATCATATTCTTGATCAAAGGGATCTCAACATGAGGCAAAGTCATTGGGTTGATTTCTTAAGCAATTTTTATTAAGAAATCATCTATCACCCTTGGAAAGCCATGTGGTGGCTAAAGCCGTTAGCCGAAAGGAGGGGTCAAACCATCATGAATTTATGCAATGGGAATGATTGTTCAAACCACTCTTAAAGCCATGATCCATCAAGCTTAACAAAATTTTCTTCCAAAAAATAAGTAGAAGAAATAGTTGGATTATGGTGTCAAAAAGCATTTAAAGTCCAAGTCTCATGAAATTCTTTATTTTATGGGACGCATATGGATTCCTGACTCGACACCCTTCCGCAAGCTTATTCTTGATGAAGCACACAAAACATGTTATTCCATTCATCCTAATGATAATAAAACTTATCATGATGTACTGGAATTTTATTAGTGGTTGGGGATGAAGAAGGATATATATCTTTATGTGAGGAAGTACCTTACATGCTGAAAAATCAAAGTCAAGCATTAAAAACATTCTTGTCTTTTTTTTAAACCCGAGATCCCTCTTTCGAAATAAGAGCAAATTTAGATGGATTTTAACACCAAGATCCTTTGAAATCCTTGTGGGAGTGATTCAAACCAGATCATAGTTGATCGTTTGACCAAATCAGATAGCTTTTTCCCAATACGTGCAGATTTCAAGATAGAGAAGTTGCTAGGACATAGTTGGTCATAGTTGATCGTTTGAAACCATGACTTGTCACGATGTGGCTACTTTTTTATCTCTAATCTTGAAAGTCGTTTTACCTCTTGCTTTTAGAAATGGTTACAAAAATCCTTAGGGACTCGTATCATCCTCAAACTGATGGCCAAAATGAAAGACCATACAAACCATAAAGGACATGCTTCACACTTATGGGATTAATCTAGGGGAAGTTAGGATAGCCATTTGCCTCTTGTGGAATTCTATTAGAACAAAAGCTACCATATGAGCAACTAATGTGCTCCTTTTAAAGCTTTATACGGTAAAAAAATGCACCCGTATATTGGGCCAAAATTGGTGAGTCTCAAATTACCGGTCCCAAAATTATCTAAGAGACTTCCGATAATATCTTCAAGATCGAGAAAAGACTTAAGGCTGGTCATGATCGTCACAAGAGTTATGCTGATAATGAAAGGAAGCCACTTGAATTCCAAGTCGGTTACATAGTCTTGCTTAAAGTTTCTCCTTTGAAGGGCAATATTCATTTTGAAGGAAATGGGAAATTGGCACCTAGGTACGTGGGTCATTGTGAAATCCTTAAAGGATTGGTTTGTAGCCTAAAGTTGAAGCTAGCAGCTGAACTTGGTAATATGCATTACATTTTTCTCGTGTCCAACATCATGAAATGTCTTGTCATGACACCTTTCACATTCCTATGGATGAGATTTGTATTGATTATAAGCTGCATTTTTGTGCGGCAATATTTTCATATTATAGTCCATGATCATGGTTGTAGAACTTGTTACACACTACTAGGTCAATCGACTAGTGAATTGAAAGTACTCGACTTAGGCGGGGAGTACTCGATGACTACTTGGATATGGTAAATTAGAAAGAATTTTCAAAAAAATAAAAATATGTCAAATATCATTAACTAGGCTATAATCAATAGGATCAAATATACTAGATTGAATTCTATGCGTAGTTGTAGCAGAATTACAACTATCAAAGATCAAACACAAAGAAATTACCCAGAAAATTACTTGCATATTGATGAACAATCTTATAATACAATAGGGATTGTAATAGTTATGTAGGGTTTAGAGTTATCAAATTTGTAACAAGCTTATCTATTTTAGGGTCTTATAAAAGAACATGTACAAATTACTTAATTACCCTGAAAATATATAGGATAATGTAAGTTATATTAAAAAGAATGGCCAACGTAACCAAAGAGCTTCCAACATGCATGCACTAATGTACAAAGTAGAAGTTACTTTGAAATTTTTACACTCTTCATAGGAAAACATTCTAAGTGTAAAATCTTCCGAAGCCAAAGACCAAATCTTTTGAAGCCAAAGATGAAGTATTCTGAAACTTCAAAGACAAAGTCTTCTGAAGCCAATAAAGTGAAGACTGATTTCTATTGAAGACAGATAAGACATGTTTTCTCTGATCAACTTTCTGATCCATTTTCCACTGCAACTCTGAAGACTCACCAACTTGCATAAGTTGGTGAAAAAGTCTATGCTTTTGCAACTATAGATTAAGGATTAGAGTCTGTAACTTTCTACATTCTATCTTTTGACCTTTTTGTAGCATATTATGATGTGAGCTATGACATGTCATAGTCACAAGTCAAAAGGTAAATTGCCTTTTGACTGTACATTCATCTTGTTGTCTAGATTAGTGTTTCCAGCTAGTTTTCAATGTATAACCGGCTGTAGGATGTAGTATAAAGTTTCTCATGTTCTAGTATTTTTCTTATACTTTTGAACACTTATAATAGAAATGAGAGCAATATACAACATTCTTCAAAAACTATACTTATTATGTTCTTGTTCTTTTGTTCTATCTCATTAATTTCTTGTGTTCTTAGTATCCTCATATACAAACCTGATTCCTTATTTGATCTGTTAAGTGTTCTAACACTCTCCTTATTGTAAGACTGATTGTAATAACTACCCTTAACCAGTCCTTGAGAAAATCAAAGTACAAAAGTATATAACTATATATCTATTTCTCTTTTTCTTTAGCTGCATTTGTTTTCATTAATATGTATTAACTAATATGGATGTCCAAAACCTTGGTTGCATTTCTTTTGTTCATGTACATTGCATTTGTCTTTCCTCATCCGCATTATAGCATTCACAATAGGCCCCCTATTTTCTATGTGAGTGTGTGCCATATATTATGGGGGATGGTTATTAGTGGTTATGAGTGAAGGAGAGGGAAAAATTTATGAGTATTGTATTGTGATACCCCATAACTGAAAACACGGTACAACCCCTATAAAATTTTAATATTTTTAAAAGTGGTGGTGAGTAGAGGAGAGAGAAGATATAATGATAAAGATATTAAAATGTATCATTTTGTTAAAAGGGCCAGTAAAAAAGTAGTGCTTTTTGTGTAAATATGAGGATGGGGATGAGGAGCTAGTGTGAATTCTCTTAGTCATATGCGAATGAATAAATGCTCATCTGCATTTTTCTAAGTTATCTGCATCGACTAATGTGGATGTACAAGCTCTTAGACAAAATCTTCATCGATATTTCTGTTGTTGTATTCACATTAACCTCAATACTTGTACTAGTTACAACAAGAACAACTTACCACTCACCACTTAGATTGACATGCACGATCCTTTCAAGGTCCAACAATACTTTCCTAAGCATTATGTAGCCTATGTTCTTCATAAGTACGTAGGTGATTGAAGTTGTGAAGACTCTAGTGGATCTTTGGTTATTGTTGGTTTTTGTTAGGAAGTTTATGTTGATTCTGATGTTGTTGTAGGTGTTGATGCTAGTGCTAGTTCACGAATTGTTGGGTGCTAAGTAATATAGATTTCTATAATAGAGTTGATCGTTATGGCAAAATTATTTTCCTCTTGCATTATATTACTATCAAGTACATGTATCTTCAAATGGTTTATCCTCTAAATAGTTTCTACTAGGATCTATCTCCAAGACTATGGCTCGTACATAATTATAGAAGATGAGCCATCTCTATGTATGACCAGATAATCATTTGAATTGATCCTATCATATGTTATCAAGGTTTAATGGAACTCTTTTTCTTTTATTTGCTATTATATTCTTATTGATCCTATCATGTGTTATCTTCATGATTCAGATACACTTTAGGAAGAAAGTTTGGCCATCTTCACTTAATATGTTTTCAAGGCTCCTAAAGTGCCTAGTGAACATATAGTGGATGTATGATTCATCTAACAGCCACACTTCATAACCACGAAACAACTTGAAATCTAGGCCATATTTGCCTTTCCACCTCCTCTTTATAACCAATTCATACGTTTCCTCATCATACCTTCTTTTTTTCAAGTCTTCTGTTAGATTTACTTTTTCTCTTGGAATCACCAACTCTTCAACTATTTTCTTCTCCTTTTTAACAAAAAGGTTAATAAATGCACTATTATTTCTCAAGGATGTTTGTTTCAAAGCTTTGAAGTTGTTAGTTCTTTTGAAAATCTTCAGAATTGGCTCAAATTTATGACCCCTTGCCATAGCAGCATGATTTTTCAACTCTAAGTTGGCTAACTCTTTCAAGTCATGAATTTTTAGGGAGTTGACTAAATCAGTGTACTCTAGTAAAAATGAACTAAGCATGAAATCCTCTTAGCCATGAACATGTTCCAATGTTTTCATACTTCCAATTTATGATTTTGACATTAGTTTTTCCTTTGGGAGCCGATACACCCTATAACCTTCTTGAATTTGGAATTGAGAAGGTTGTTTAAACCAATCAAGATTCTTACTTAACAATGGTGCTAAGGTATCATGATGATCATTAGAGATTTGCACTTGTTAGAATGAGGTTCTTGGTCTTGGCTGTGTTTTGGTCAATTCTTCTTCAACCTCCTTTTCCCTTTCATCTCTTGAATATATTTAAAACTGCAGCCGCAAGAGACTTAGTCTACAGTCGAACCAACTTCCTCTTTGTAAATTCAATTCTGATTAAGTACACCTTAATTTTTATAAGGCTTATTGAAAGGCTAATGCACCCAAAAAAATAGACCAAGTCTTTCTTGCATGCATGCATTTAGGGCAAAGTAGAAGTTGCTTCGGAAGTTTTACACCCTGCATCTGAAATATTCTAAGTGTAAACTCTTCCGAACCCAAGACCAATATTTTTGGAAGCCAAAAGTGAAGTATTTCGAAGCTTCAATGACAAAGTCTTCCAAATCCAATTAAGTGAAGATAGATTTCTTCCAAAGACTTTGAAGAACATGCTTTCTCTAACTGACCAACTTTCCGCTGCAACTTTGAAGACTCACCAACATATACAAGTTGGTGAAAGGTCCATGCTTTTTATAACTGTACATTGAGGTCATGAGTCTGTAAGTTTCTACTTTATGTAATCCTTTTTCTAATATATTAAGATGTGATCTATGACATATCATATTCACTAGTCAAAAGGCAGATTTGCCTTTTGACTCTATATTGATTTTGTTGTCCAGCTCAAATGTATCCACCTGACCTTCTAAGTATGGCTGACTATAGGATTTAGTATAAAGTATCTCAAGTCTTTGTATTTTTCTTGCATGCTTTGTATCACTTGTAAAAGAATTTGAGAAGCAATATACTACAATCTTGAAAACCAATATATTTGTTATTCTTAAGTTTATGTCTCTTGTTTACTTGTGTTCATTGTATCATAATCAAGTCTCGGTTCCCTATTTCATCTATTAAGTGTTCTAACACTTTCCTCATTGTGAGACTAAGTGTATTGACCATCCCTTAAGCGGTCCTGCAATTGGTCTCAGAGCATTCCTGCCTCTTGATTGTAAGATCTCACCATCTTATATCCCTTAGTCTCATAAACGCTGATATGGAACCAAAACCATAACAAAGTCCCCACTGAACACTCCTGAAGACTTTGATATTTGGTGTCAAACAATGGAAGGCTTTATCAAGTCTCAAGACTCCAGGATGTGGGAATATGTTGTCTCTGGACCTCACATACCTAGCACCTCTTCAGCTGCTGCTGGGGTTGGTATGATTCCAAACAAGCTGCTGACTATTTTGAAGAAAATAGGAAGAGAAAAGATACAGATCAGAAAGCCATGACTACCCTCTAATGTTTTCCTCCAAACTCCATATACAAGGGCTTTAAAAAGTGCAAAACTTCTAAACAACTATAGGATGCACTGAAGCTCATGTATGAGGGTCCAATGAAGCAAAAGTGAACAAGAAGGACCTCTTGATCCAACCGTTTGAGAACTTCACCTTCAAAATATGTGAAACCATGACTCAACAATAGTTTAAGTTTGTTAAGATTGCAGATACTCTAATGGATGTTGGAGTAATTCTTGAAAATAGAGATGTTGTAAGGAAGTTCA
Organism: Flaveria trinervia; assembly: GCA_025506515.1. Lineage (NCBI taxonomy): Eukaryota > Viridiplantae > Streptophyta > Magnoliopsida > Asterales > Asteraceae > Flaveria > Flaveria trinervia. Next base: position 30,528,627 of record CM046447.1, read on the forward strand.
TGTCCTCTCTTCCTAGACAATAGACACATTATTGTGTTGTTATCAAGAGAATTGTAAACATTAAAACTCTCACTGTTACAGAGTTGTATAGTATTCTTAGTGGATACAAGATGGAGATGAATATGCAAAATCCATCTGGTAAGTCTAGAAATCAAGTGAGTTAAGCCCTTCATGTGATTGAAAGGGATTGAAGAGAACCAAAATATCATATTATCTGGTACCCTGACAACTACCAAAAGGGCCCTTTCATCACCTTCCCAGAGACACCAAGGAGAGTTACACCAAAGGAGGTCCATTCCAAGAGACAAGCTCTTCACAAGCTTTTGTGTCTACTGATGAAAGTAATGGAAACTTTCTCCTCACCCTTGAAGATCTTGACTCTATTCATCCTGATGATTTGGAGTACATGGAGATAGTTCAACAAACGGCCCTTCTCACTCATAGAGCCAAGAAGTTCTATACAGGAACGTTTAAGGGATGGTCACTTATAACACAACATGTAATAAGGAGAGTGAGTTAGAACACTTAACAAATCAAATGGGGAACTAGCAATTAATCATACTTTGATACTAAGAAACACAAGTAACAAAGAGATAGAACAAGAACGATAAAACAAGTGTTTGGTTTTCATGAATGTTGTATATTGCTCTCTATTTCCTTACAAGTGTTACAAAAAATTAAGAAAGATACAAGGGATCAGAGATACTTTATACTACATCCTACAACCGGCCATACTTGGAAGTCCAGCTAGATACATGATCTAGACAACAATAAAATCAATGTAGAGTCATAAGGCAGATTGCCTTTTCATTGGTGACGATGACATGCCATAGCTCACATCCTAATACATTACAATAAAGTACATAATGGAAAGAAACAGACTCAAGACCTCAATGTGTAGTTACCAAAAGCATGGACCTTTCACTAACTTGTGAAAGTTGGTGAGTGAAACAGAGTTGTAGCGGAAAGTTGGTCCAACTTTATGGTACAGGTACATCAGATAAAGCATGTACTCAAAAGTCTTTGGAAGAAATTTTTCTTCAAGTGTTGGCTTGAGAAGACTTTATCTTTAAAGCTTTGGAAGACTTCTTGTTTAGCTTTGGAAGATTTGACACTTAGAATATTTTCTAATGTAGAAAATATTTAAAGACTTCAGATATTTACAGTCCTCATCATGATGTTCTGACTCATCTTGAGATTTGGAGATGGATACCTCTTTCTTCTTCGTCTTAGACTTTGGTTTAGAAGCCATCCTTTTTCTCCTCTTTGAACTCTTTAATAGAGAAGACTGGCCTGCAACACCTTGTTGATTATCCTTGTTTTTCTCAGTTGGATCTTCCTCTCTCACAGGTTCAGATTGAGAGGGGACTAAATCCTGCTATGGATTAGAAGATGAAGCTTGCTGAGACTTAACAGGAGGTCTAGGTTGTGTTGTCTTAAAAGGTTCAACCTTAACCTCCACTTATTGAGGAACCTGACTTGTGGGGAGTGTAAGTTAACAAGTTTTCCTCTTTTAATCTTCTGCTTGATTACCCTGATGTGCTTATCCGTAGTGGATAGAGACATAGGGCCAAGTCTCCTTCTAGAGAATCCATATAGCTTCAAAAAGCTCATCATCCTCTACCTATCAATAGACTTCTTTAGGTTTTTTTGAATGATGGCTCTTGTCCTGGCAACTTCTTCCTTCATCTTCCTCTTTGTTTTATTTCTTTCTTTGAGTACTTCAAGCTCAAGTTGCTTAAGATACTCAAACATAATGTACTCAAAGGACAAGGGAAGAAGTGCATCTGCCTGATAGAGACGGTGGCACTCAGAATTGGGGAGTTTCTTTGATCCTAGTAGTTTCTTTGTCTACCTAAGGTTCTTGTGGAGCCACAACATCTTGTACAAGGCTTTCTAGAATTGGGGAGAGGGTAGGAACATATTTCTAGAGGCTTTTCAGTCTCTTTTCTTCCTTAATCTGAAGAACCAATCTTGCATCCCCTGCCTCCTTACTTTCCCTTGACATTCCTTGTCAGCTAGTTCATTCAGTTGCTCTAAAGGGAAATCAATTATCTCATCAATGTCATAGATCCTGGTCGGTAAGTAGTTTATCCTGACTGCCCTCAAATCATCATTCTGGGTGTTTGGTCTGGGGGCAGCCCTAATTGCAGCTTTCGTAAAGCTTGAGGACCTAGTTGAACTATCTCCCCTTAGCTTCATTTTCCTCTCTCTCTACTCATCCTCAATCTCCTCAGGAGTCATTTTCCTTTTCCCTTTGTCACTCATAGACCTTTGTGACTAAAGGTGGAGAGAGCTTTGGCTTTTTACTTGGTGTAGCATCCAAGCTCTGGCCAAAGAGAGGTTGAGATACACCTTCACTAGCAGGTGTCTCATTAAGGAATGAATCTCTGAAGCAGTTGTAGGTGTGAAAGGACTCTCAAGTTCTATCATTGGGCATTTGTTCATACATATGTACCTAGATTCGGATCTTAATGTAATATGTCTTGAATGTCTTACACTTATGTAATGCTTGGGTACTTAATGAAATGAGAATGTTTGGTTGTGATTTATAATGTTTAATATTTCATTACTGATTTGTGTAGCGCATATTCACTAGATTATATAGGTTTGTGATTGATTGAATTGATATGCATAATGTTATAATAATGAATACATTCAAACTTTCTTAAGTAATGTTCTCATGCATCCGACTGGACGAGCACCCCAACAATGGTCATGCGTCCGAAAGGCCATGCGACTGAGTGTCCATGCGCCTAAATAGTCCATACGCTTGAACAACTTCATGCGATTGACTCAGTCGCACAACTGAACACTCAGTCGTGTGAATAGATCAACCGCATGGCTCAATCGCACGAATGAACCATTCAAATAGTTCAGTTGTACGAATGAGTAACCCTAACCTATAAATACCACCTAATTCGTGGAAAAATGTAAGCATTATACACACTTCCACTCCAGATGTACCTTAGCCGTGCAGAGAACTCTAAGATCATACTCCAAGTTCATAGATCGCATTGGATCGATTCCTAATCGATTCTTAACGTTAGATTCAATACATAATTGTTTCTACATGCGTTCTCGCTGATTGGATCACCAATCAAATAGGATTCCGCACTATTTGGTTCGGTATACACGTTAATTAGTTAGTACATCGTCCAGTACACGGTCCCTAACAAGTGGTATCAGAGCTTTGGCTCTTGATTACGTGTTGATTCAATAGAGCTTGATACAAAAAGTGTGGTTTTTCACCTAAAACGTAATCTTTTTGTGTCAAACAGTGTCTTAGACGTCTCCTGACCATAAATTTTAGTTTTTCCGGCATACGGCAATTAGGGTTTGTGAAAATTTGAGTTTTTGCAGCCAAAACACGTTTAACCTATGAATTTTCAAACTTCAGCAGGTGCACTCGCACGATTGGCTCAATCGCATGACTGAGTTCATTCGCATTCCCCAAATGCATGATTGGACTCATTCGTATCCTCATACATACGACTGAGAACCCTACTCGGACTGTTCAACCACATTAGTTCATTCGGGCAGTAGGGGTTTGTTAGAACAAGATACATAGTTTAACCATTTAAACTTTGTGAAGATGCAGCGGAAACAAACTTTATAACATAGTTTATAAACTGAAAATTTCGGTTTCAAATTGTTATTATAAAGTAACAAACAAACCCAAGGACAAAGGACCTTTTATATGTGAATAAGACTAGCTCTGTAAACACAAAACACATATTATGGACAGCCACAAAGAGGCTGCCATAAACTACCTTTCAGCAGCAAAAGACGGATATGGAAGATGATGTGGACAAGGAAAAACGACCAAGGCACCAAAAGAAGGTCCTCTCAAGCTTGCATACCCATAAGTGTGATACAAACACCTCTTGATGCTAGGATTTTACACCAAAAACGACCACCAAGTGCTGCTGAAAACCCTTATTTTTCAGCCTTGAATATCTTCAACAATAGAGAGAAAATGGCCCTTTTGCATGAGAGAGAGAGAAGTAGATGGAGTGTGTCTCTTGTCAAGTTTTTAGTTCCAAGGCATTAAAAGAATCAAAAGGAGATCCACCCACAAAAGGGGCGGCCGAACTCCTTTTGATTTGGGTTCCCCCCCCATCAAAAAAAAAAACTAAAACACCCAATTTAACACATTAACAAGTCACTAATTTGAGTTATATATATAATTAACCTTTTAATTGTATAACTCACACACACTCCATTATTATTTGATGTTATTTAAGTAACTTAAATAACATTACAAACAATATCTATCAACAAAATATCCATATAAATTGTTCAATCTCATATGCAACTTATTTCAAAACCCATTTTCTAAATTGGTGTATTTATTTAATTGTATGATCATATCATCAGTTAAATATTATTTGGTGTTGCTAAGCTTGTTATTGGGTATGACCCAACTTGGATCATAACGTACTAACCACATCAATGTTCTATGTGCCTTGGGCATAAAGAATCCAACAATCTCCCACTTGCACAAGATTCATAGAAGATTGATGCAAGCAGTAAATACTGCCTAACAACGGTTTACTACCCTTAATACGCATGACTAAAAGCCATTCAATAACATCATCCCCTTTAAGTATCCAACTTGAAATGATTTAGGTGAATCAATCATTTATCCTTTTGTTACAGATGTCATGTTAAATCCAAGGACACAGAATGATCATTCCTTGTTGATTTAACTTAATCAGGCCTTTGACATCTTGCTCTCAATGAATAAGAGGAACAAAGTCCATCTTGAATACATACGTTTCTCACAAACACTTTGTGTCACGCCTGAATATAGCCTTACGTACTGTCCATTATTTCAGGGCAGTGAAGAACTAGCTCAAGGTATAGCACTTCGTGAATATCAAAACCCAATATGTATCTCAGGTCTGAGGATACCAAATAATATTGGCCTTTTCTTAAATTTACTTATGATCAATCTAGAAGATTCCATGTAGTAAAATTTGAGATGCGGGTCAGTCCAATATTTGTATCCCACAAATATCTATGAACTTTGGTAGCAACCATTTGCTTTATATTCATTGCTTGTGAATATCCACCAATCCAAATTCATAATAATCTTACCCTCATACTTGGTCCCACAAGTATGAACGACTATGGACATTTAGAGTAAACAATTTACCCATCGATTAAACATGCTAAATTGGAACATTTATTGAAATATTATAACCAAATAATTTTATTCAAGTAGTAAGGGAGTTCTAAATATCCAAATACAAAATCACAGATCAAATCCAATCACTAGAATATCGAAGTTCCATGGCACACGTATACTTTCATACTTTGCCTTTTCTAGGAGCTTCGTAATAGGATCTGCAATATTTTGATCTGTGTGAACTTTGCGAATACATATCTTTCCTTTCTAACTTCATCTCGTATGTAGTTGATCTCTGCTCAATGTACCTAGTCTTTTGATGAGCACGAGGGTTTGATTTGAGCAATCGCACCCTCGTTATCACAAAAGATCTCTAGGGGGTCGTGAATGGAAGGGATAACCCCTAGATCGGAAATGAATTTCTTCAACCATGCAGCTTCTTGAGCTGCAATGAGGCGGCGACGTATTCAGATTCTGTAGTTGATAAAGCCACCACATCTTGTTTAGAGCTCTTCCAAGAGACAACTCCATTTAGAATGAAAATGTATCCCGATTGTGATCGTGAATCCTTACTATCGGTTTGAAAACTCGCATCCATGTACCTTTTATGACGAGTTCCTCATCACCAGATCCTAGATTAGAAACATATCTTTAGTGTCCTCCTTAGGTACTTAAGTATGTTCTTAACAACCATCCAATGACTGCTTCCAGGATTTTGCTAGTATCGGCTTGTCATGCTTAAGGCGCATGAAACGTCAGGTCGAGTGCATATCATTGCATACATGATGGATCCAATAACAGATGCGTATGGGATTACCTTCATTTTATCTTGCTCATCCTTTGAGCTTGGACATTGAGTCATACTCAATATTGTTCCTCTTTGAATAGGTACTGTACCTTTCTTAGAGTTCTCCATCTTGAACCTTTTCAAGATCTTATCAATGTATGCGCTTTGATTTAAACCAATCAACCGCCTTGATCTATCCATATAGATCTTTATTCCGAGAATATAGGCGGCCTCACCAAGATCCTTGATGGAAAAACAACTTCCAAGCCAAGTTTTTACACCTTCCAAGGTTGGAATATCATTTCCAAATAGTAGTATGTCATCAACATACAATACGAGGAAAGTGATGATGCTCCCACTAGCTTTCTTATATACACAAGCTTCATCAGCGTTCTTAATGAATCCAAATTTAATTACTTTTTCATCAAAACGGTGATTCCAACTTCTCGATGCTTGTTTCAATCCATAGATTGATTTTTTTAACTTGCATACTTTGTTAGGATGTTTTGGATTGACAAAACCTTCAGGCTGAACCATATAGACATCTTCCTCAAGATATCCATTTAGGAAAGCGTTTTGGCATCCATTTGCCAAATCTCATAATCATAATGAGCAGCTATGGCAAATAATATCCTAATAGATTTTAGCATCGCAACAGGTGAGAAAGTTTGATCATAGTCAACCCTTTGAGTTTAAGTGAAACCCTTTGCTACAAGTCTAGCTTTATAAGTATCCAAGTTTCCATGCATATTGGTTTTCTTCTTGAAAACCCACTAACTTCCAACTACTTTGGAGTTAAGAGGTGGTACAACCAAGTCCCATACTTGATTGTCATACATGGACTGCATCTCAACATTCATGGCTCAAGCCATTTGTCATAATCCGAGTTGGACAACACATCATGGTATGTGATTGGTTCATCGGAATCTATCACATAGCATCCATAAGTGAAAAATCCACATCTTTCAGGTGGATTACTAGTTCTACCATATCTGCGAACATTTCTATGTATTGATCAACTATTTGATCACTTTCAACATCCTCATATTGAGTGCTAGTGTCAACCAAACGTGTATCGGGTTACGGTTCTTCATCCTCTTCAAGATCCACGGTTCTACTACCAGTTCCTTCCATAAGGAACTTGGTTTCCAAGAACTCACCCTTTTTGACAACAAACTCCTGTTGTTGTATTTGATCATACAAATAATATCCCATAGAATCTCTTGGATATCCAATAAAGATACACTTAGTGGAATGGCTTTTTAACTTGTTCGAGGTGGGAGTCTTCACAAAGCCTCACACCCCCACACCCTCAAATATGAAAATGATGGAACCCTTCCATGCCATATTTCATAAGGTGTTCTTTTCACTTTCTTGTTTGGGGCCATATTCAAAATACGGGCCACAGAGCAGCAGAGCAAAACCCCAAAATGACAGAGGTAATGAGCTTCTAGCCATCGTAGATCGAACCATATCCAATAGAGTTCGATTTCTCCGCTCGGACACCCCATTATGTTGTGGTTTTCCCGGTGGAGATAGTTGTGAGACAATCCCACAACTTCTAAGATGGTACCTAAAAGCATCATTCAGGTATTTACCTCCTCTATAGGTACGGAGAATTTTAATTGACTTATTAAGTTGATTTTGTACTTCATTTTGAAAGATCTTGAACATTTCAAGAGCTTCATGTTTATGTCTTTACAAGTACACATACCCATATCGACTATAGTCGTCAGTATAGTTAATGAAGTATCTTTCATTGTACCTTGTCATCGGTTTAAAAGGACCACATACATCCGAATGTATGATACCTAATAAATCCTTTGCCCTTTCGGCTTTGCCACTAAAAGGTGCCTTGGTCATTTTACTTTGTAAACAAGACTCACATACATCAAATGAATCACATTCATTTGTTTTTAAAAGACCATTCTTTTGTAGTGTTAGTATTCTTTTCTTGTTTATATGACCAAGACGGCAATGCCAAAGATAAGTGTTACTCAAATCTGATTTGAGTTTCTTGGTACTAGTTTGGTACAATAAGCTATCATTCAATGTATTTTCACGAACCAATTATACATACTATATTGATGGGAATAGCTTAAAGTAAAACGGTCATTCAAAGTAACATGGATTTCATTCCCAATAAATGATAATACATATCCAAAATGTTTTAATAGGGCTACAGAAATAATGTTCCTAGTCAAACTAGGAGCATACAAAACATTGTACAAAATTTCTTCCAAACCATTTGGAAGTTTCAAGATGTAGTCACCCGGGCTTTAACTTGAACTTTACCCCTATTGCCCATGTAGAGGCTAACATCCCCTTTGTTGAAGTTGCTATTCTTTTGAACCCCTACAACAATTGCAAATGTGAGTTCCATATCCGGTATCTACTACCCATGTGTTAGAGGATATTAAGTTTAAATCAATATGGTCATGTATATGGTACCTGAGGTCTGCCCGGCATCCCTCTTTGTTTTCAACTCTTGGAGATGGACAAGACAATTTCTTGCCCAATGTCCAATCTCCCCACACTTGAAGCATGGGTCATTGGAAGCAGCCTTTTGCCTCTTCTCCTGTGCTTTGGGTGGCACCCTTGCCACCCTTTTCCCTTTTCCCATTAGGGTCCCTTACCCTTTGCAACACTTGCCTTGGGTGCGGGATGAGGCCTTTTCTTGTTCCCACCTTCATTGATGGTGAGAACGGGTAAAACCCTTTTATCCATGGCCGCCTCGGCCGTGTTGAGCATAGAGTGAAGCTCACCAATGCTTTTGTCCCAAGCATTCATGTTGTAGTTCAACACGAACGTCTCGAACCTTTTGGTAAGGCCATTGACGATCAAATCCGTGGCCAATTCCTTTGAGACGGGACAATTTAGCATTTCAAGGCGGTCTATGTGACTTTTCATCATAACTATATAAGATGAAACTGATTGGTTGTCGTCCATACGACATGCATGGAGCGCTCGAACCGTTTTGAAGCGCTCAACCCTCGCTTGCTTTGGAACGTTTCCTTCAGTTGGGTTATCATGTCATAAGCTCTGTGATGCTCATACTCCTCCTGGAGACCCAGAGTCATGCTTGCCAACATAAGGCAACACACTTGGACAGAGTCCTCGATGTACTTTATCCAATCGTTATAGGCCTCCTCATCATCCTCACTAGGTTGATCGGAGACAAGGTCGTTTAAAACATATGATCGTTTCTCTTGCTTGAGAACAATACTCAAGTTTCGATACCAATCGATAAAATTGTTAAGATTTAGAGTTCCTTTTGGAGAATCGCTCATAAAGATTGGGCGGACGTGGATGAATTATCATGATTATCTTAATTATTAGTGGCCATCTACAAAATTTAACAAAGATCAATTTTAGTATATTCGATATTGTTATTTTAATAATTAATACCTTTTAAGGTCATTTTCATATTAAAATCTAGAACCCAACATTACATTTAAATAGTGGTTAGGTGACCGTTATCCCACGATCTAAATTAATAAGGTGGTCAACGATTGACGATGGCAACCATTTGCAACTTCTAGAGGTATGGGATCGACTTGAAACATCATATGTAAAGTCGGCATGGTAATCCCATCAACACCATTTGGAAACCATATCGTAGGTGATCCATTTGACATGGTTTGAAAATCAAGACACCCTACTTACACAGACGTGTGAGTTTTCCAAAATAAGTGGTTAGGTGACTTTATCCCACGAATATGGCATTCTCACCTCAAGTCACAAGTTCTCTCAAAATGGTTAGGTGACCTTTATCCCACTAAGAGTCCGAGTAACTCAAGTGTTGTGTAAAAGGACGGTGTTGATCTTATTTTTTTTTAAAATATTTAGAGATTTTATAATTCTAGTTAGAAAACCCTATGTGTTTATATTTGCATGCTTTCAAATACAAGATACCCTATGGTACATTGATTATAACCCCTTTTAATCTTTAAAATCATTAAACTATTTGAATAACCTTTTATTACCTTTTATTGATTAAAGACCATTTAGATAGTTTGTTATGATCATTGAAAGGATTGTCAAGCAAACATCATATATAAGCAATCAACCACAATACCATAACCAAAACTACCATGAATCAACCAAATGTTAGTGCATAACCATAACATCTAAAGTGGCCACACTTGTTTGCCATCACAAGTGTGGACCATAGGACATTCCTAAGGGACAAAACACAACACAAAAGGCTTCCATGAACCTCCCACTTGAAACCGCATCCAAATGCTCCATGTTTCTTGTGTCTTTCCTTTGTGCTTCTAACGCGTACATCTTCATATTACAAGATATTATATCCTAATACAAGATTTCTAGCAAAATGAAAAGTACCTAATCTATTTATTACATCCCAATAATAATTAAAATAAACTTTAAACAAAGCACAAATAAATGATTATACAACCCAATCGAATGAATAAAAAACAACCATTACAATCATCCAAACAACACAAGGTCAAGGGCTAGGTTATGCACCATAATGAACAATGATCATATCATCCAAACAACAATGAATCCCCACTAAAACCCATGAAATTTCAGCCAACACAAACTGAAATTTCGGGTTTTATCTTGTCCAAACAAACAAACAATACATCATACATGTCTTTCAAAGTTTAATCACAAGCATGTGTGATATAACTTTGAAAGTTTGGGGATTCATAATACATGAACATAGCAGCCCCTAAAGGGGTTTAAAAGTCCCATAAAACGAATTTTTCAAAGACAAAACAAGCTAGCTATCCACTTAACCTGGCTCTGATACCAATGTAGGGGTTTGTTAGAACAAGATATAGAGTTTAACCATTTAAACTTTGTGAAGACACAGCGGAAACAAACTTTATAACATAGTTTATAAACTGAAAATTTTGGTTTCAAATTGATATTATAAAGTAACAAACAAACCCAAGAACAAAGGACCTTTTATATGTGAATAAGACTAGCTATGTAAACAGAAAACATATATTATGCACAACCATAAAGAGACTGCTATAAACTACCTTTCAGCAGCAAAAGACGGATATGGAGGATGATGTGGACAAGGAAAAACGACCAAGGCACCAAAAGAAGGTCCTCTCAAGCTTGCATACCCACAAGTGTGTTGCAAACACCTCTTGATGCTAGGATTTTACACCAAAAACGACCACCAAGTGCTGCTGAAAACCCTTATTATTCAGCCTTGAATATCTTCAACAATAGAGAGAAAATGGCCCTTTTGCATGTGAGAGAGAGAAGTAGATGGAGTGTGTCTCTTGTCAAGTGTTTAGTTCAAAGGCATTAAAAGAAATCAAAAGGAGACCCACCACAAAAGGGGCGACCGAACTCCTTTTGATTTGGGTTCCCCCCCCCCCAAAAAAAAAACTAAAACACCCAATTTAACACATTAACAAGTCACTAATTTGAGTTATATATATAATTAACCTTTTAATTGTATAACTCACACACACTCCATTATTATTTGATGTTATTTAAGTAACTTAAATAACATTACAAACAATATCTATGAACAAAATATCCATATAAATTGTTCAATCTCATATGCAACTTATTTAGAAAAGCCATTTTCTAAATTGGTGTATTTATTTAATGGTATGATCATATCATCATCAATGTTCTATGTGTCTTTGGCATAAAGAATCCAACACGGCTGAATGACTCATCCGCCTTAGTTCAGTCGCATGATTGAACCATACGCCTAATTCAATCGCCCAAATAATACCAATCGCATACCTTCATTCGCACACATAAACAGTTTGTTTGATAGTAAAGTTAAGTGAAATGGAGGACCAGTTTTCAGCATACACAGCATGTAGAGACACTCGTATTCAGAATCTACTGCTATTGGCGAATGAAGTGAGAATTCATAATAAACCCCCAAAGCTTATCACGTTAGACGACCACCCACAATGGAAGAAACGTTTTGAAATCTACTTAAATGGAGTAGATACAATTTTTTGGGAGGATATAGAGTCTGGGTACAGCATGCCAGTAGGAGCTGATGGTGTCAAACTTACATTAAGTGGCATGTCTAATGCACAAAAGGTGAAACACAACGCTAAGAAGAAAGTCTACGCTTTACTCAGTCTATTCTGAAGGATATCTTCCATCAGTACTCGGGGTATACTCAAGAAAATATATATGGGATGCGTTGGAGAAGAGGTATGACGGAAATGCCGCACTCAAGGCCATTAAGGCCAAAGCTTTAAAGAAGGAGTTTGACAACTTCTCTTCAATGGGAAAGGAAAGCCTGGACGACGTGATTGACAGATTCTACCACTTGATGAGTGAGATGCACACTCATGGAGTAACTACGTCGATGGAGGATAAGGTATCCAACTTTGCGGATGGATTACCAAAGAAATGGGCTTCCTTCGTTTCAAATCTCAGATAGAATGGGATGCTCTCTAAGTTAGATGTAAATGACTTCATTCTGAAACTGAGAGACGAGGAGCTTAGGATGAAGTATAGAGCCCAAAAGGCCAACTATGATTAGAATCCGACGCTTTACAACGCGAAACCTCAGGCCAAGACATCTGGAGCACCACTATAGACTGCCTTCGTCTTAAGCTCAGCAAGTCCAGCACAAGCATCTACTTTAGGGCCCGAAACGTCACGGTTGTCTGGTACCCAGTATATTATACCTGAAGCCAATGCAGCAAAATTGAAAACCGATAAGTTTGGTAACGTAACTATTGAGGTGGCCAGAGAACACATGGACCTCTTAACTGCTGTAGTCCACTCCTATGATGGACTAATCGCTGGAAAGATAGGAAATTGCCACCTAGAAGATGAGGATTATGAACATGTGGATGAGATGGAATTGGAACGGATGGATATAATGTGGGCCTTGGCAAGTGCTGTCCAACGAGCTAAAAAGTTTGTCAAGAAGACCGGACAGAACTTGGTTGCCACCAAGGACACGACCTTTGGCTTTGACAAGTCAAAGTTAACTTGTTTCAACTGTGGTGAGAAGGGGCACTTCAAACGGGAGTGTGTGAAGCCAAGGAAGACTATTAATAGCAATCCTTTCTCGTCCTTTAATCGTCAAGATAAAGCCACATCTAGCAGTTCTACTTCATCAAGCAAAGACCCTAAAGCCTTGACTGCTAACGATGATGAAGGACATGACTGGAGCTTTCGGTTCGTCTAACCTGGAGAGTCCAACATAGCTAGTGTGGAGGACATAGATGACGATTTCGCCAGTGAGAGAAACATAGCAGTAGAGCTCGCGATGTCCAATTCTGAAGACACTGCACCTGTGGTCAACCACCTGCCTGAAGAAGAAAAATCTACATCAACGTCAGAATCACCAGAACAAGAGACAACAGCTTCTGCACACATGGCTAATTCCTCTTCAACATCTCAGGTAAAACTACTGACCAGTTGTTTAATAATCATGATTGTTCTGATTGTAATAAATTTAGAGAAAGCATTAATTTAAAATTTGCTAGGTTATTAGATCATAATGATAGCTTAGTAAAGGATTTGGAACTGTGCACTAAAGCTAATAGAGTTTTAGAACAAAACGAGCATAGTTACAAGGAAAAGAAAGACCTTTGAACAAACTGCTTAGGGAAATAGAAGTAGTTGCCTTTAACCAAGCTAATGACATTAGGTACTATCTTAACTCCCTAGAGGACACTAAGAAGCAGAAAGCAGTTTTAGAAGTAGAAGTCACTTCCTTAAAACAAAAACTGCACAATTGGACAAGCTCATCTCACATTGTCCAACACTTGGTGAGAGAGAGAAACAACGAGGATGAATTGGGATAGAAAGTGGTTCCACCACCACCTGAGACCTTGATGAACACCAAAAGTAAACCAATTAATAATAACCCCATCAAGGATCATGCTTTCTCGAAAAAGAGTTTGAAAAGGAAATATGCCTTGTGTTAACCTGGAAAAAGAGTTTGAAAAGGTTAATTTAAAGTCAGGTTCAAACAAAGTCAAATCAGAACCCAAAAAGACTATTAAACCTAATCAATCAAGGGTATCATGTCAATGTCCAGGTAAAAAAGAAATAAAAGATGTAAAACCAGGTAAATCAATTAAGTTTGTAAAACCCACCCATACATCTAACAAAGAAGTGTCTCAATCTAAACAAAATAAAGTCATCCGTGTGACACCTACATCTACACAAAACAAATAAACCGTAAAGTTGAAAGCAGATCTTGCTATAATTGTGGAGAGTACGGTCACATTGCCTCTAATTGTCCTTATTATCAGACACCGAGGAAGAAAGTTGAACTTCCGTCATCTAAAACTAGATCTTTTAAGAGGAACTTAGTGATGCCTCGTAAAAAGGATAGTGAATCCAAAGTTCAACCATCAGCCAGTCGTTTGTTTATCACAAACAAGCCTTACACAAAGCTGGCCTATGGAAAGAAAAATCCACCTCAGCGTCTGAAAATGAGAACAAACAAACATTTCAGCTTCCATCAACCTCAAATGGTCAATGGCTTGAGTTTATGTTGTGTGATGCCTCGGGGAAACCCAAGCCAGTGAAGGCTTGGGTTCCTAACATGAACTAATGTTTTCACTGAGGGTGTTTGCTATAGTGCTAAGACTAACACGTGGATTGTAGATAGCGGAGCATCCATGCACATGATGGGGAACAGAGCACTCTTATCAAACGTCAGGCAAATCAAAGGAGGGCATGTTTCATTTGCTGGAAACAAAGGCGGGTACATCACAGGCCAAGGGGAAGTGGGAAATCAGAAAGTTAAGTTTGACAAGGTAAACTATGTCCAACAATTACAAAATAACTTAGTTTCTGTTTCTCAAATATGTGATAAAGGCTTCAAAGTAGTCTTTGACAACAAAAAGTGCTACGTTCTGAAGAAGGACTATGTGATCCCAGAGGACCAAGTCCTAATTTCAGTTTCAAGATATAATGATCTTTATGTCTCGGATCTTTCAAAGGCCTCCACAACAGAACGTGAAGTTTAGTGCTTCTTGTCCAAAGCTACTGAAAAGGATTCCATCTCCTCGCATGGGAGAATGGGACACATAAATCCAAGGAAGATGAATCACTTGATCCAGAATGATCTAGTGAGGGAAGTGAACGTCAAAAACTTCTAACTCCCCGATTTCCGTGTTGCGTTCAAGAAGGGCAAATAGACGAAGAAGTCTCATAAGGAAAAGAAAGTTCATTCCATAGAATTACCTCTTGAGCTTCTTCATATGGATTTGTTTGGTCCAATAAGTACAAGAAGCATCGCAGGCGACTTGTACTGCTATGTAGTTACTGATGAATACTTAAGATTCTCTTGGGTAATGTTTCTGAAGTTCAAATCAGAAACATTTGAATCCTTAAAGGAATTAGTAACTACACTAGAATCCCTATACAAGCTGAAGGTACGACAAGTGCGCTAAGAAAACGGAACCGAGTTCAAGAATCAATGGATGGAGGCCTACTGCAAGGAAAAGGGAATTTTGCATCAATTTACCTCTGCCTACACTCCTCAGATGAACGGTGTTGCTGAACGGAAGAATCGCAGCTTGATAGAGACCGCACGGACTATGCTAGCAGACTCGAAACTGCATATTCAATTCTGGAATGAGGCAGTTGCAAATGCATGTTATACGCTCAAACGAGTTCTGGTAGCTAAACGCCATGGAAAAACGTGCTACGAGTTACTACAACGACATAAACCTAACTTAGAGTATCTCGAGCCGTTTGTCGCTCCGTGCACCCTGCTGAAGAAGACCCAGGAGGGAAAATTCAGCGAGAAGGTTGATAAAGGGATCTTTCTAGGATACAACATACCGAACAAGAGAGTTTACAACAACTCAATCGGTCAAGTAGAGGTGTGGTGTAATGTTGATGTTCAGAGATACACCACACCACCTGCTGGAAAAGGGCCTGCTTACTTCTTTGACTATGATGGATTCTTCAAGTTCTTCAACATACCTCTCTCCACATATGAAGATGAGTTGGCAATCAAGATGATGTACGATGTCTTGAACACACCGTCTCAAGATTCAACACCATCCGTTTCACAAAGTCAATCATCTACTAACTCAGGGGGAGCACTTGATGTCAGTGACTCTTCCTCTGATGAAGAAAATGTGGAAAATGATCAGAACAACTAGGATGAACAGGTTCCGACTACCACAAGTTCACAAGCATCTGACCGTGATGCTTCTGAGCCATCTGAACCTCAGACTCCTATTGCCTCAGATCCAGAACCAATTTTTCACAATCTTGATTTTGAGGTGGTTGTTCCAATAACTCCCGGCTCACGTCTAAACGTCTATCATCCTTTAGATAAGGTCATAGGAGATGTGAGATCGGGAGTTCAGACCAGAAATCAGTTGTATTCAGCTGATTATGCCTCTGTGATGGAAAAGGGATACCTTCATGATGGTACCTATCGTTGCTTTGTGTTTCAGTTTGAGACAAAGTATGTTAGTGAAGCCCTGAACGATGAGGCATGGGTGAGTGCCATGCAAGAAGAACTTCTTCAGTTCAAGAAGTTAGGTGTATGGACTCTAGTGGATGGACCTAAAGATGCTAAGGTCATTGGCACCAAATGGGTCTTGAAATGCAAGAAAGAGGATCAAAGAGTAATCATCAGAAAGAAGCTTGGCTTGTTGTTCAGGGATTTCGACAAGTTGAGGGTATTTACTACAATGAAGTGTTTGCACCCGTGGCAAGAATGGAAGCAATCCACATCTTTCTTGCCTATGCATCGTATATGAAGATCAAAGTTTATCAAGTAGATATGAAGAGTGCGTTCCTTCATGGTGAGATCCCAGAGACAGTGTATGTCAGTCAACCCGAGGGATTTGAGGATCCATATCATTGGGATAGAGTTTACAAACTCGACAAGGCGCTATACGGGCTTCATCAAGCTCTGAGGGCCTGGTATGAGAAACTCTTGATGCATCTTGTGAAACATGGTTTTCACAGGGAGTAATTGACTATATATTGTTTATCAAGGAAAAAGATGGGGATTTACTGCTGGTAAAAATCAATGTTGATGACTTAATCTTCGGTTCCAAGAACGACAAATTATGTAAAGAGTTTGAAGCAGTAATGAAGGTAGAGTTTGAGATGAGTGCAATGGGAGAGATGAAGTTCTTTCTCGGGTTACAGGTGGATCACACACCAAATGGGATTTTCCTACATCAGATCAAGTATGTAGGTGATATTCTTAGTCGGTTTGACATGGAGAATGCTTCTACAGCTGGAACTCCACTTGCTACAAACCATGATGTAGCACCCGACAAGAATGGTGATATGGTAGAGGCCACTATGTACCGAGGGATGATTGGATCTCTCATGTATCTCACTGCCTCACGACCTGATATCATGTATGCTACATGTTTATGTTGACGATATCAGGCAAAGCCTAAGGTGAACCATCTTGTTAGGGTCAAAAGGATTTTTCGTTATTTGAAGGGTACACCCACACTTGGGTTGTGGTATCATCATGATGATGACTTTGACCTTACGGCGTATAAAGACTCGGATTATGGTGGCTGCAAGATGAACTACAAGTCTACATCAGCAGGGTGTTAGTTCTTTGGAGAAGATTAGTAACCTGGCAGTGTAAGAAGTAGACCTCGGTTGCATTGTCAACCTGTGAAGCCGAATACATGGCTGCTGCAAGTTGCTGTTCACAAATCATACGGATTCAACAGCAAATGCGGGATTACGGTTTGAAATTCTCTTCTACTCCTATCTTTGTTGATAACTCTCCTGCAATTGCAGTCACTAAAAACCCAGTCCAACATCCTCAGACCAAACACATCGGAATTAAATATCACTTTATACGTGATTGCTTTGAAAAGAACTTAATCAATGTGGTAAAAATAAATACAGATTTTCAACGTGCTAACCTCGATACAAAGGATTTTGACAAACCATGTTTTCTATATCTGTTAGAGGTCAACGGCGTTAAAAAGAAAAGTGAGGTCATTCCTGAAGATGAACATGTGTAGTCCGATGTGTCGTGTAAAATTTTCTTTTATTTTTCATTTTTTATTTTATTTGCTTAATTTTAAGTAGTTTAATTAAAATTGTTCTTATTTCTTTGCCTATTAAAATCCTAAAACACTAATCCATTACAGTTTTAAAATTTTAGGGGGAGATTAGGTTTAGACAATATAAAAAAAACAACAGAGGAGGAAAGGTAGCTGATAAAATTAAGATTGTATGTGTGATACCGATTCAATCTTTGGAATATGATAGTGCACGTGAGAAAACCATTTGGGACTTTAAATTTTTAAATTGAAAAAGATGCAAAGCTCAAGTATAAGTCTGTGTAGTCTAAGCAATATAAAAGAAAATATGATAGACAAACTCGATACTACTAAGTTAACACAAAGAAAGTAGACCTAGAGGTTGCTAGACCACATATGATATGTTGGTAGATTCAACACAATAGATGACTAGACCTCTTTGGTGATCTAAAGATTAAACTAAAATGTTTGACTAGCTGTGAGTAACACCTTATCCCTGGTTAACACAATCAACAAGATTCCAATAAGGGGTGACAAGCAAAATAAACGCCACGAATGTGTGCGTAAGACCAAAGCATGAGCATAAGCATATAAAAATGCAAATACAATCAACGTGATAACCTATGTTGTTGGTGAGATCTGTGCAAAAAGAATGAAATTGCTCAAACAAGAAGATAGGTTATGTGCCTCTCTGCTATGCAGTGGCACTGACCTGAGGATAAGCATAACCTATATATTCTAGAAATCATTGTTGTTTGCCACCTCTCTGTTGTGCGGTGGCACTGACCTGAGGCTTGGCTTCTCTTTGAAAGTTCTAAGAATAGTTTCTTCTTGAATACTACCCTGAGACTGCTCAAAAATCTCCTGAGGAATGTTGATTACCACGTAAGTGTGGGATCCACAAATGCTTGTTGAAATAAACAAACTTAAACCATCACCAATCTGTGCGGAAAGTCTGTGTATGGATTTAAGAGGACAAGTACGACTGATTTCAAGTCGCACGACTGAAGGTGACCAACTGTGCTAGTCGCACGACTGATCTTCAGTCTCATGAATCAACTATGCGACTGGGCTCCGTCGGACGACTAAAAGTAAACCCTAGTATAAATAGAGGGTGAGTCAGTCGTAGTTGGTCATCACTCCCAAACCATTACTCTGCCAAATTTTCATTTGAGCCTTCAAGACTATTGTTTGTTGTGTAATGATGATTTCTATTGACTATACAGGTATAATGCGGTGCAATCCATGAAAATATCCATCGATTTAAGCCCAAATCCGACTGATATGAACCCTAAAAAACCGTGACTTACATTGACAAATAGACTAATAAAACTAAGTCCATTGTGCAATTAAATGTTATACTATGTTTTGTCGATAAATTGCGAGTCTAATGAGCCAAACCATGACGTGTAACATTAAAGTTTGCTCAAAATTTGATTTTGAATTGAACAGTTAGTCTGTCATGCGAATGGACAATCTGATGAACTTCAGTCGCATGACTGAAAGGGGCGAATGGCCAAATCGCACAGCTAAACCATGCGTGTGAGTTCAGTCACACGACTAGTGTAAACACATGACATAGCATCCGTATGAACTTAGTCGCATGTTAAGTCATACGTATGAAGTCATTCGCACGACTAGATCTCAGTCGCACATTGTCATTCGCACGACATAACAGAGAATTTCATGTTCAAATGATTAAGTTCATTACTTATTGACTGACACTAACGTTTATATTCATTATGTAACAAATGGCTAGTCGTTGGACTATGAGCACCAACAATAACATCTGTGCTCATGTGGATCTAACACCCAGGAACGCAGTTGACTTCTCGGGCATTATTACTTTCCTACAGAGATCGAGGATCTTCTGAGCCATCTCGACTCCGTGCATACCCTATCGCTCGATTCAGCAGGCCTTCTGGGAAAGCGCAGTTATTGACAGGACTTCAGAGCCCCACCGGATCAGGAGTTCTATTTTTGGTTAGCGCATAAAGATCATTGAGGATGATCTCAGGATAGTGTTAGAGCTCGGGGATGATGCTGATTAGCCTACCCATCTACATCCACTAATAGTACGAGGCTGTTTTCTGCGGGCCAAGTACTCTGGGGACATCAACTCAGGTGTGCTCAACAAGAGCAACCTGCGTCCTCAGTTTATGTACTTAGCCCATGTGCTACTCGATGAGTTGTGTGATCAGATACAGAACGCCTATGTGGCGTAGGAGAGTAGTGATTAAGTTTCTTCCCTTAGGCTTGTGAGATACCTTATGTTGCTTCCCTTTTAGGCATGCAACACATTGGTCATCACTTGCAAACTCTTTCTTTGGAATTCCAGTTACCAAATCATTCTCAATTAGCTTGTTCATGTTTATAAAGTTTACATGACACATTCATTTATGCTAGGAGAAAGACTTATCACTATTTGCTTTAGAAAGAAAGCATGAAACTTCTCCTAAGGGAGATGCTTCTTGCAAATCCATCTTGTACATGTTCCCCTTCCAAGGGCTCTAAGCAGGATATGCTCATGAGGAATAACCACCCCAGGCTTGAGAACAATGTACTCAGGCTTAGTAAAGAGCATGTTATGACTCTGATCACAAAATTGAGATACACTCAGAAGATTGTATCCAAGTTCCTTGAAAAAGTTTACCTTCTCAATGTTGTGCTTACCATTTGTGACCTTTCCCTTTCAAGATTTGTAACCACCTTCATCTCCTCCAAAAGCAATTGGCCCTCCATCAATTCTCTCAATGTTTTGGAGTAGTGACCTATTGCCTATCATGTGCCTGGAACAGCCACTATCAATGATCCAGACATTCTTATTTGACTTGAGTTGTTCTTGCATAAAATAGATGATTAGTTACATTTGGAAATTCAAGCATTATTGGTCTTGGGTTCATCAAAAGAAGTTGAAGGTAATGAAATAGTAATAGATCCTATAGTTATATTTTAAGGATCCTTTGCTATTGTTGATGGAGAACTTTCAGTCACTTCGCCTTTCTTTGTCTTCTACACCACCTTTGGAAGTTTAGACTTGACCTTCATACTTTGAAAGTTTTACTAACTTGGAAGTTTTGTTGACTGGACTTTTGGAAGATCTTGCTAGCACTGTAGCAGGCTTCAGTGCTTTGGAAGTATTCCCTTCTTTTGAGACTAAATTATCTTCTAAAGGAAATTTTCCACTTGCCTTAATCTTCATATTTGAGCTTTCGAAGGAAACAAATTTTCCATCCGAAGCTTGTTTCTTCTTGGAACTCTTAGAAGTCTTTTCCTGATGATATGGAGAGTACCTTTTGGATTGTAAGGACAGTCCTTAGCAAGATGAGAAGTACTCCCACAGATGACACAATCCATTTTATTTTTCCTAAGAGCCTTCTTTAGTGAACAAGGCTGACTTTGATCACTTTCTTTCTCCACCTTCATCTTTGAAGATGCTGAGGCTATTCCTTTAGGGTGAGAACTACCTTTGGAGCGAGACGGTTCAGGTTGTGTAGTAGTGATACACAACTGATCAACCTTCTTCTTGTTGCTGGGATGATTTGAACATGAACCAGAACTCTTAGTACTTGAACTCAGGTTGATGTCTTCAGTCTTAACCACTTCTAACCCTACAGAGAAATAAACTTGTTTCTGCTTAGAGTTAAAAGTGGCCTTCATCTCTTAAGCCTACTTTTCTTTTCTTTTGCTCTTTCTGATCAAGTTCATTCTCATAGACTTGGACATCACAGTCTTCTTACTCTCCTCAAAAGGATAGTGACCCTTCTTAGAATCCTCTTCTTCACTCTTCTTAGATGCATTCTCCACTTTCACTTCTTCATTCTATTCGGTCAAAGGGTCTATAAGGGGAAGCTCATCTTCACAAGTTCCACACCTAGGAGATATTATAGACAGGATGGTGTGTGGAGGAGCTATCTCACTAGATCTCTATCCCTACTTATTTTGATAACAACCTTTTGAATTCAAGGATGAGGATATTATGTTCTTGAAGATCTCTTCTTCAAGAACATATTTTTTTGCTTAGGCTTTGTGGATCACCAGTTTATCCTGGCATTCAATCAACTTGGTTATAAGATCTTTGATCTGAGTCCTATAGTTGGTGAGCTCATGTTTAAGAACTTAAATGGTTTTCTCTAAGTCCTCTATTTTTAGTTTATAGTCATTTTCAGATATTTTGAAATCAGATTTTAACATATTGACGGACTCAAGATCAGATCTTATCTCTATGTTTTAGGACTTGTATCTATTAACTACAACTTGCTGCTTTGGCTTCTCATTTTGAGTGATTTTCTTAATGTAGTTTGGTCTGGTTTGTAACACTTGACTTTGCTTTTATCCAGCCCAAACTTTCCACCTGCTGCATTGCTTGGAAATTTTCTGCGTCTTCTCTTGTAGAACTTCTTGGCTCTGTGAGTGAGAAGAGCCATCTGCTGGACTATTTCCATGTAATCTAGATCATCTGGATGGATACAGAGTAGGTCTTCAAGGATGAATAGAAAGTTGCATGTGCTTTCATCAGAAGACACAAAGGCTTGTGAAGAGCTTGTATGTTGGAATTGGCTTCCATGAGTGTAGCTTTCTCTTGGTGTCTCCGGGAAGGTGATGAAAGGACGCTTTTCTGAGTTGTCAAGGTAGCATATAAGATGATGTTGAGGTTCTATGCTTTCCATTTTCAGTTACATGTAGGGCTGAACTCATTTGATTGATGGAGTTACCAGATGAACCTTGCATGTTCATCTCCATGTGGTATCCACAAAGAATACTATACAACTCAGTCTCGGTGAGAGTCTAAAGGTTCTCAGTCCTCTTGATAACAACATAGTAATGTGTCTATTGCCTAGGAAAAGAGGACATAAACTTTCTTACAATGTCCCTATTTTCAAGAGTCACTCCAACATTCACTAGAGTGTCCACAATCTCAACATACCTGAAGTATTGTTGAGTCATGGTTTCATATGGTTTAAAGGTGAAGTTAAACTGCTACTTTAGGAGATCCTTCTTGTTGTCCTTGGGTTCAGTAGAACCCTCATACATAAGTTTCAATGCATCCCATAACTTCTTAGCTATTTTGCATTTATTAAAACATCTATATACAGAGTTTGGAAGAGCAGTCTGAAGGGCTGTCATGGCTTTCTGTTAAATCTCTACTCTCTTTCTGTTTTCATAACAGTAGTCAACCACAGCCTTTGGAATCATACCACCCCGAGCAGCAGTTGAATAGGTGCTTAGTATGTAAGTTCTTGAGACAACAGATTCTCATATCCTGGAGTCTTGTGACTTGATACTACCTTCCATTCTTTAGCACTAAGTGTCAAAATCTTCAGGAGTGATCAGTGGGGACTTTGTCATGGTTTTAGTTCCCATATAAGGTTTAGTGAGAGCTTCCATTTGAGATGTTAAGTATTTTGTGTGTGTGAGGGATCTTAAGATGGTGAGAGCTTACAATAAAGAGCTTGGATAGCTCTAATACCAATTGCATGACCATTTTAGGGATGGTCACTTACAACAAAACACACAATGAGAGAGTGAGTTAGAACACTTAAGAGATCAAATAGAGAGCTAGCAACTAGTCACATTTTGATACTACAAAACATAGGTAATAAAGAGACAGAACAAGAACAATAACACAAGTGTTTGGTTTTCAAGAATGTTGTATATTGCTCTTTAGTTCCTTACAACTATTACAAAGCATTAAGAAAGATACAAGGGACAAGAGATACTTTATACTACATCCTACAACCAGCCATACTTTGAAGGCCAGCTGGATACATGATCTAGACAACAAAAAAATCAACATAGAGTCAAAAGGCAGATTTCCTTTTGACTAGTGACTATGACATGCCATAGTTCACATCCTAATTATTACAAAAAGGCTAAAGTACATAAAGTATAAAGAAACAGGCCGAAGACCTCAATGAATAGTTATCAAAAGCATGGCGCTTTCACCAACTTGTGAAAGTTGGTGAGTCAAATAGGGTTGTAGCGGAAAGGTGGTTTAGCTTTATTGTAAAGGTACATCAGATAAAGCATGTACTTAAAAGTTTTCTAAAGAAATCTATCTTCAAGTGTTGGCTTCGGAAGACTTTGTCTTTGAATCTTTGCAAGACTTTGTCTTTGAATCTTTAGAAGGCTTCATGTTTGGCTTTAGAAGATGTTGGTCTTGGCTTCAAAAGATTTCACACTTAGATTATTTTCTAATGTAGAGTTTGAAACTTCCACATTCTACTTCAGCATTTAGTACATGCATGTAGGACAGAGAGTTTGGATGTTTTGGGTTGCATCAGCCTTATATGAATCCTTACATTCTATAAGAGTAGAGGGAGAAAGTTTCCTAGCAATACAACCAGTAGAAAGTTAGGGCTGGATGAGAGCAAGGTGAAATGTTACAACTGTAACCAAATGAACACTATGGTAGAGAATGCAAGACACCAAGAACAAATGGTGGCCAAGCACAAACTAGACCAAACTACACTAATAGAGCCAACCAGAAGAAGAAACCAAAGCAATAAGCAGCAGTTGCTGCTAAAGAATGATGATTTGACTGGAGCTTTTAGGTGGAGGATGCATCTCCAAATCAAGCATTAATGGCAGATCATGATGAGCCAAGGTATTGGAACATCTCTGTACACCTAGATGTATTGCTAAAGTTAATAGATATATGTCCTATAACTTAGAGATGAGATCCGATCTTGAGTCTTTAAATATCTTACAATCTAATTTCAAAAGAGCTGAAAATGATTAGAAACATAAAATAGAAGATTTAGAGAAAACCATTTCAACTCTTATACATGAGCACACTAATTATAGGACTTAAATTAAAGATCTAATCAAAAGTTAACTAAATGTCAAGCTAAGCTTGAGATCAACAAAGCCCGAGTAGACGAATGTGTTCTTGAAGAAGAGACCTTCAAGAACGTAATATCCTTATCATTGCATGCAAAAGTTTGTTATCAACATAAGTAGGGACTGGCATCTACTAAGATAGTTCCTCTACATACAATCTAGTCTGCACGATCCCCTAGGTGTGGAACTTTTAAAGATGAGCTTCCCTTCGTAGACCCCATGAGTGAAAAGGATAAAGAGGAGATAGTGAAGGATGTCTCTAAGAGGATTGAAGAAGAGCATCCTAAGAACGGTTACTATTATCCTAAGGAGAGAAAAGAAGTTGGAATGACCAAGTCTAAAAGAAAGAACTTGATTAGAAACGCCAAGTGGAAATCCAAGAAAGCTCAAGTGACCAAGATCATATTTAACTCTACGCAGAAACTAGTTTTTATCTCTACAAGCTTTGAAGTGGTTAAGACTGAAGACTCAAACTTGAACTCTAGTACCAGGAGTTTCAGTTTATGTCCAAATCATCCCAACATCATGAAGAAGGCTGATCAGTTGTGTACCACTACTACACAATCTAAACCATCCAATTCCAAACAAAGTTCTCACCCTAAACGAATTGCCATATCATCTTCAAATGATGAAGATGCACAAGGAAAGTGATCAAGTTTAGTCTTGCTCCCAATGGAAGACTCTTAGAAGAATGAAAATGGACTATGTCATATGTGGTAGTACATCTCATCTTGCAAAGGATTGTCTCTAAATACAAAAATTATTGTCCACATGATCAAGAAAGAATCTTCTGAGAGTTTGAAGAAGAAGAAAGCTTCAAAAGGAAACTCTTTTCTTTCAGAAGCTCCAAAATTCAAAAGAAGACAAGTGAAAACTTGCCTTCGGAACAAAAGTTGGTCTCGGAAGAAAGGAATACTTCCGAACTATTGAAGCCTACTACAGTGATAGCAAGATCTTCCAAAGGTCCAGTCTCCAAAACTACCGATGTTGTAAAAAATTCCGAAGCATTGAAGGTCAAGTCTAAGCTTCAAAAGGTGGTGTGGAAGATAAAGAAAGAGCATATGACTGAAAGTTCTTCATCAAAATCAGCAAATGATCTTCAATATCTAACAATAGGATCACTTACTATTGCATTGTCTTCAACTTCTTTTGATAAGCCTAAGACCAATAAGGCTTGGGTTTCTAAATGAAACTAAATATCTATTTTGTGCAGGAACAACTCAAGACAAATAGGAATGTATGGATCATTGATAGTGGTTGTTCCAAGGACATGATAGGCAATGGGTCACTACTCCAAAATTTTGAGAGAATTGGAGGGCCAGTTGCTTTGGAGGAGATGCTAAGGTTACATTATGGAAGAGGCACCATCACAAATGCTAAGCACCGTAGTGAGAATGTAAACTTTGTCAAGGAGCTTGGATACAATCTTTCGAGTGTATCTGAATTTTGTGATTAGAGTCATAAAATGCTCTTTACTGAGCATGAGTGCATTGTTCTCAAGCCCAGGGTGGTCATTCCTCATGAGCATATCCTACTTAGAGCCCCCAGGAAAGGGAACATGTACAAGATGGATTTGCAAGAAACATCTCCTTCAGGAGAAGTTTCATGCTTTCTATCTTAAGCCAATATTGATGAGTCTTTCCTCTGGCATAAAAAATATGTCATGTAAACTTTAAAAACATGAATAAACTGATTAAGAATGATTTGGTATGCATGAAAGGGAAGCAACACAAGGTATCTCACAAGCCAAAGGAAAGAAACTCCATCACTACAACCTTACACTTATTATATATGGATCTCTTTGGCCCCACCAGTGTAATGAGTCTAGGAAGGACTATTAGCCCATGTTGAACACTTGAATCAACTATAACAAAGATTTGTAAGATCAACCAATGATGAACACAATAAAACCCCTTTGATCTTCAATTAAATTGCAAAATATGTTACAAATAATCCCTTAGTTTATTGATCATACAAACATTAACCAACAATAATGGCAATTAACCTATTTATAGTGAATATAATATCATTAATTGCATTAAATTCCCTAGACTTAGGCTAATTAATGGAAACCACATATAAAATATAAAAATGAGTAAAAAAACACAAAATATTTTTGCTACAAAAAATCTCCTAGTCATCTAAATCTTCAACGTCTCATCTCGGTTCTTCATCTCGTACTCGACGTTTGACTTTTGTTGACTTTGATCGTGACGTTGACTTTTGTTGACTTTGATTGTGTTGATAATATAGACTATCTTTTATAACTGCAACAATACTCCCCCTTAGTCTATTAGTATCAACGTCTTCAAATGAATCAACACCAAGAAGTCAACCATAGAAAGATCTTTAATTTGAAGCTTTCTGAATATGATGAGAAAGATTATTCATCTCATAAGCTCCCCCTATTTATATGCTCCCCCTTTTGAGTGCATCCTTTATGAAGATGTTGGAACACCTTTCTCAAATATCTAATCTTGAGTGGTTCAGAAAATGTAGGAGGAGGATTTCTAGCTAGGTATCATCTACAAACTTGAGGAATAGGTTCTCTGATCAGGTGCGCTTCTGAATTGATGATTGGCTATCACTTACAACAAATATCTTAAACATATTCACAAACACAATCTCGACATTTCTAATTAGATCATTTCATTTTAACAAAATAAACCCGTGTTTATTTGCGTTTGAAAACAAGCAAACCCGTGTTCGGTTGTACACAATTTATCTGAAATACATGAAAAATGATAAATGTGTAAAATCATAACATGGAAGACCTAAAAGAAATTTTGAAATGAAAATTTTTTATAATTTTTATTTTTATTATATACATTTATTATAACATTTTTTGATCTATATGTTTTTTATTATTATTTTTAAACCACGAACTAAATCGATCCTAAGATCACATCCTCAATATATACTTTATCACAAAGATAATCATCGACAAGCAATGAGATCACACTAATAACTGAATCTAATCACAGTCTTTGAATGATTTTGAAATTCCCAAATAGATCAATAACGATTGTTGATATGTTAGTCCACTTAAACCCATGCCCTATCTTTTTCAACAAGCAGCAGATGATTCGTTAAGGTTCGATTAAATACTTTAGAATGCTAGGACCCCACAATCATTTGGCATAAATTATCACCCAACTTCAGATTTATAGAATTTTGATACAATATTTATAGAGCAAGGCTTGTGCATTAGTGCGCAAGTGATTATCATCATAATATTGCATTCTATGATGAATTCATCGTTAAGATGATTTGACACTACATAGACCAAAATGGTGAGAGATCCAGGTCTATACTCACATATAACAAAGGAGACGACCATTTAATCATGTGCTCAAGAGAGCTCTAGGTCAGTACTATCATACAGCAAAGGAGATCATCACTCCAGGTTAGTACTTCCATACATCATAGGAGATTAGCACAAACACAAGACATATATATACACCAAACATGGCTCAAAGATATGGCTTATATGATTTGTATAAAGGTGGGTGAAAGATCGATTTTCAATCTAATTTTGTTGGGACTCGGTTTTGGTGTAGGCCAAAATGGTTGCGTAAATCCAAACATCCTTAAGCATATATTTTAATTTAAATCATCTGTTTGTATTTCTTTTACTTGCAATTAAAAACAAGATGTGAATTAGATAACAACATCAGTTACTATCATTTCTCATTTTAAACGAAAGTCATGCAAAAACAAGCATTTGAAGAAGATATACAGTCATTTCGCAGTCATCTCGAATCAAGTTCCCAGATCTCTTTTTATATTATTATTTAATTTTGATATACTCTCCCCCTAAATTTTTATTTTTGCAAACCTATTTATGTTTTTATTTTTGTTTTATTTTTTTAGATATATTTTTGAACTTTTTTTTAAACTGAACAAAAATAAAATTTTTCCAAAGAAGGTCTTTCAAACTACACTGATATGAAGATAAGAAATGAATTCTCAAGAAATATGTAGTGATTATAAGGTGAAAACTATGATTGAGCAGATAAAAATCCAGATTGTGGATAAAATTCCAGATTGTGGCAATGAACTTCTTTAACCATGCAGCTTCCTGAGCTGCTAGTGAAGCGGCGATGTATTCTGACTTTGTAGTTGATAATGCCACCACATCTTGCTTAGAGCTCTTCCAAGAGATTGCACCTCCATTCAAGATGAAAATGTACCCTGATTGTGATCGTGAATCATCCCGATCAGTTTGGAAACTCGCATCCATGTAACCCTTTACAACGAGTTCCTCCTCACGAGATCCATAGATTAGGAACATATCTTTAGTCCTCCTTAGGTACTTAAGTATGTTCTTAACAACCATCCAATGACTGCTACCAGGATTTTGTTGGTATCGGCTTGTCATGCTCAAAGCGCATGACACGTCTGGTCTAGCGCATATCATTGCATACATGATGGATCCTATAGCAGACGCATACGGGATTCCCTTCATTTTGTCTTGCTCATCCTTTGAGCTTGGACATTGAGTCTTACTCAATATCGTTCATCTTTGAATAGGTGCGGTACCTTTCTTAGAGTTTTCCATCTTGAACCTTTTCAAGATCTTATCAATGTATGCACTTTGATTCAAACCTATCAACCGCCTTGATCTATGCCTATAGATATTTAGTCCCAAAATATAAGCGGCTTCACCAAGATCCTTAATGGAGAAATATTTCCAACCCAAGCTTTTACACCTTCCATTGTTGGAATGTCATTTCCAAACAATAGGACGTCATCGACATACAATACTAGGAAAGTGCTCATGCTCCCACTAGCCTTCTTATATGCACATGCTTCATTAGTATTTTTGATGAACCTAAATTTGATTATCTCTTCATCAAAACGGTGATTCCAACTCCTTGATGCTTTCTTCAATCCATAGATTGATTTCTTTAACTTGCATACTTTGTTAGGATGTTTTGAGCCGACAAAACCTTCAGGCTAAACCATATAGGCATCTTCCACAATATATACATTTAGAAAAGTGGTTTTGATATCCATTTGCCAAATCTCATAATCATAATGAGCAGTTATGACAAACAATATCCTAATAGACTTTAGCATTGCAACCGGTGACAAGGTCACATCATAATAAACCCCTTGAGTTTGAGTGAAACCTTTTGCTACAAGTCTAGCTTTATAAGTATCCAAATTTCCATGCATATCGGTTTTCTTCTTGAAACCCCACTTACTTCCAACTATCTTGGAGTTAAGAGGTGGTTCAACCAAGTACCACACTTGGTTGTCATACATGGATTGCATCTCAACATTCATGGCTTCAAGCCATTTGTCACAATCCAAATTGGACATTGCATCACGATAGGTGGTTGGTTCATCAGAATCTACCACATAGCATCCATCTACGAAAAATCTATATCTTTCAGGTGCATTACTAATTCTACCAGATCTACGAACGTTTTATGTACATTGATCAACCACTTGATCATTCCCAACATCCTCATGTTGAGTGCTAGTGTCAACCAAACGTATATCGGTTTGTGGTTCTTGATCCTCCTCAAGATCCATAGTTCTACTGCTAGTTCCTTCTATAAGGAATTTAGCTTCAAAGAACTCAGCCTTCTTGGCAACAAACTCCTTTTGTTCCAATGGATCATAGAGATAATATCCCATAGAATCTCTAGGATATCTAATGAAGATGCACTTAGTGGAACGACTTTCTAGCTTGTTTGAGGTAGGAGTCTTAACATAAGCCTCACAACCCCATGTTGGTCCATGTGATCGTAGAGCAGTGCAAATGATAATAAGAATCGTTCAATATCCAACAAATATACTAACAAACAATAACAAAGAGGATTAAACACAATGAGAACTCATTCATAATAAGACAATGATCAATGATAATCAAGAACATAAAGCACAAGGATAATTCTATGTATTAACTGCTTTGAAATGGTAACTTGCAACAATGATAATCGATTAGGGTTTTTACCAGCTTACCACAATAGAAAGAGACAAAACAATATATAGCAGTTTATAGTTTTGCAGACAGTTTCGCTGTTAGCGAAACTGCACTGCCGAAACTATAGTTTCGCCAGGCGAAATAGTATATTCGCCAGGCAAGAAAATAGCAAACAATAAGCGAACTTATAGTTTCGCTCACAGTTTCGCTAGACTGTCAAAATACATAAATCTAGGTACTTACAAAAGGAAGCTAACAAAAGACCTATTACAAGTAAAAGTAAAGAATCTAAACTAAGGTGAGTCCAACCTATTCATGATCTTCAATACTCCCCCTAGGTTAGAGCTCACCATCTTCACTCGGCTTTATTAGTCTCTTCAGCTCCAGTGACCTTTGTTGCTTTAGATTAATCTCAGCATCTCTTGCAACAGCTCCCTCTGAAGCTTCAGCACATGATTCTTTACGGTTTCCTCCTACATCGCTAGCTCCGTCGGGATGAGCACTAGCCCTCTCAAACTGTTTGGCCAAATCTTGAATATCCATGTTATGGTCATCTTGAGCCCTTACCCACTCGGCTAATTTCTTCACCTCTGCTCTCACCCTCTGATCTTGTTGGCTACATTCATAAAGAGACTAGCTTCTTTCCGAGTCTCTTCCCCAGCCCCTGCCTTTATGTGATTCTCACACAACACTAATAAATCTTTGTCGCAGAAACTAAACAACTCCATAGGATCAAAAGCTTTAAATTCTTTGCCATTCTTCACCCTAATCACAACTTCACTAGTGTTATTATCATAAAACCATTTGTCGAAATCCTGTAGCTGTTAGGGAAGGGTATCACATAATCTCACTCTATTAATTGTCTTTGGCGGTTTAATTCTCAGAACAATTCGTCCCTTTCCTGTTTACCGATCCTTGTCTTTCTTTGACCTTCTCCGTTCTGCCTTCATGTAACCAAACGATTCGAAGTTGTCATTAAACCCGTTTTGTATTTTTTTCATTAGAAGTGTGGCTCTCTTGCTCAGATGTGCATTTAGAAGTGGTAGAGCTGCCAGACGCCTAAGATCCCATTTAGGCAAGGACTTAAAAGCCTTCCTCTTATGCAAATAGCTGATATTACCTCCCCTCCTCTTAATCTTGAACATTTTTAGCCCAGGATTATAGGCCCAGTTGATAATCTTCTTGTTGGCCTCCTGTTTACTCAACCCTCCCATATGTTGGAATTAGGGAATGAGTTCTTTTGGTTCCTTCTCTTTTACAAACCAGTCGGCTCTATCCAACTCAAACACATCTTCAGCATCCTCCCCTTTCTTTGCCACATAGATCAAAGGTCGCTCATCAACTTCATAGAACTCTGGTTCAGAATCATAGTCTATGAGTTGTTCATCTTCAACTTCTTCATCAATCAACCATTTCCCTTTTTCAACATCTCTTTCCACAGACTTCTCTCTTATTACTTCTTCTCCAACTAAATTCTTCTCTACATCTAAACCCATGTCAACAAATCCAGCCTCAAAAATTTCTTGAGCATTCTCTCCTCCAACATCCTCAGCTCTAGCTTCACAATCTCCAACATCAGTGGTTGTTGCACCAGATGTGCCCTCTCCTACCTTGGATGAAGTACCCACATTCAGAAATGGATACTTTGAAATGTCAGTCAGATCATCTAACTCAGATGAAGTTAGTTGATCAGGCAGGCCGACTACAGCTTTCAGATGTGCAATCTCCTCAAATAACTTCTTCGGTAGGCAGTGTTGATCAACAAGCATCTTCTTCATGCCCTCTATTACCTCATCTTTTTTCTTTTCTCAAATCTCTTGATTGGTAAGTTTAGTCATGATCATGCTCAGTTCGTTAGCCAAAGATGTATTAAGATTGCGAATCATGTCTTCATCAAGGTTTCCTCTTTCCTCCCTTCTTTCAGTGAAACCTTCATGTCTCTGTTTAGTACGCCTCTCAGGTTCTGCATTATCGGCTTTCTTTTTCGATCTTCTTTCCTTTCCTACTCTTATCACTTCAGCTTGTTCATTTATATCTTCCTCAAAATCATAATCTTTCTCCTTAGCATATCTTTTTCTTTTCTTTGTTGCTTCAGATCGCTGTGCCCTGAATTCTTCAGCTCCTTTGTTCTCAGATTCATCCACCCGTTTAATATTACTCCATCTCTCTAGAGGGTACATATTTTCCCAAAGATGGGTGATCTTTCCACTAAAATCATGATGAATTGCATAGCAGTCAGCAAAAATCCAATGGTTCATTTGTACTAGCCTCTTTAACTCTCCATGTTTTGGTGCATTTGGTAGAAGATCATCAAAAATCATTTGAAGAAAACGAGGATTTAACAGCCATTTGTCTTTCTTCAAGGCCATCATATTCTTAGCCATGCAAGAAAATATTAGTTTGGTAATGTTGGCCTTCTCTCCTTTGCAACATAACACCATTGCCTTTGCACAATCAATGTTTAGTCCGTCTGATCCACCTTTATGGTGATGAAGACACATAATAAAAACATGAGCAATAAACCTCCACTCCTTGGATAGAAATGACTTCTTGATCACCTTGCGGGAACCAAATGCTGGCCCCTCATATCCTATGCTTCTAAAGGCCTGGAACAACTCTGAATCTAACTTCATCTCCAGAATCCTCTTCTAGTCTCAATATCCTCGAAACGCTCTCAGCACTAATGGTCACTTCTTGATTAACAACTTTAGCAGTAATTCTTTGTGAATTTCCTCGTGTATGGTACTCTGCAGATCTCTAGAAGTCTCTGATATGAGGATCATAAAAGGTGGTTGAATGAGATATGGCATAAGCTATGTTTGATCTTTGCAGCCATTTAATACAGTCTCTGAACCCAGCAGCCTTAGGATGTGTATCATCCAGAATAGCAGTAATATTATTCGCTCATCGAACTTTAAGTTAGCCATTTGTGCCTGAGGAAGAGACCAGATAAGTTGAAATTAAGAAAAGAATAAAAGAAAATTAAAAAAAATTGATTGCCGAAAGAATAGTTTCGCTGACAGTTTCGGTCGACGAAAATGTAGTTTCGCTAGCTAAAACATATCTATTTCGCTGACCAAGAAAGATAGTTTCGACCGGGCGAAACTGTACAAGCTTATGTTCATATTCAGCGAAACTGAAGCTAGGTCAGCGAAACTGTTAGGTTCGCATGGAAAGAATAACCTCAGAGTTTCGCTGAAATATAAAGAACTTTTGTTCAGTTTCACTTGATAAACGGTAGTTTCGCTGGATGAACAACAAAGACACCGAAGAGACACAATCAAATAGACTAAGAATGTGTTATTATTAACTAGTTTAAAAGAATGTCCAGTGTTCGAAACTCACTTGTGAATCCAATACAACCAAAACACATAAGCAACAACCTAAAAACACCAAATCACGGAATCAGTCACGGTAAATCCCAAAGAAGGAAGTAATTACGAAAGTGCGAAAGTCTAGGAGGTAATTTCGCAGAGACTTAAATAGCAAATAGTTTCGCCAGACGAAACAACAGTTTCGCCAGACGAAGTTGCAATTTTGTCAGACGAAATTCAGATCAAAATGACATCGCTTATAATGAGAATGTCAAGCGAAATTGCAATTTCGTCTAGCGAAACACATAGCGAATGTATAGTTTCGCTGCAATTTTTATTATTATTATTATTTAAAACAAAGCAAACATAACAAAGCTCAAAATTGATCAGAGATCACATCCTCAAGATAAATATAGCACAAAGATAAATTAGATCATCGATCGGTAATGAGATCACATTGATAATTGAATGTAGTCACATTCTTGTGAATGAATTTTGGAATTCTTAAACAGATCAATAACGATTGCTGATATGTTTGTCCACTTAAACCCAAGCCTTATCTTTTTCAACACATAGCATATGATTTGTTAAGGTTCGATTAGATGCTTTAGAATGTTGGGACCCTATAATCATTTGGCAAAAACCCTCACCCAACCTCAGGATTTCTTGAATTTCGGTATGATCTTTACAAAGCAAGGTTTGTGCATTAGTGTGCAAGTGAGTATTATCAGAATATTGCATTCAGATATGAAATCATCATTTAGATGATGTGATACAAATTAGATCAAATAGGAGAGAGCTCCAGGTCTATACTCACGTAAAACAAAAGAGACGACCTTTTAATCATGTGCCGATGAGAGCTCCATGTCAGTACCACCATATAGCAGAGGAGATCATCACTCCAGCTCAGTACCACTATATAGCAGAAGAGATAAGCACAAGTACAAGACATATAAATACACCAAACATCAGTCATGGATAGGGCTAATATGATTAGTATGAAGGTGATAAAGATCAATTTTCAATCCGATTTTTGTCGGGACTCGGTTTTCGTTCAGGCCAAAATGATTGCGTAAATCCAAACTTCCTTAAGCATATATTTTAATGTAAATCAAAATGCTCTTGCTTACTTTATTTGTCAGGCTGAGTCTATCAAGCATATCGTTACATAATTTGTTTGTTTGAGCATTATATGTGTTTTTTTATTAAAAGATGTGAAACACATAACAACATCAATTACTATCATTTCTCATTTAAAGTACCAATCATGCAAAAATTAACATATCTACAGGAGATAACAACATTTCTCGTCATTTTCAAAACTAACACCCTGATTATTCTAATGCTCCCCCGAAATTTATATTTTATTTTTTTTAAAACAAAGAAGAAATGAAAAGTAGTTTAAAAGGATATTAGCCCGAGGATAGAGATCAATTCATAAAAATGGGGTTTATCAAAAGTTTTTGTGAAAAGATCTGCTTTTTGATTTTTTGTGTCAATGGGTATAATATTGACAGGATCAGTGATCTCAAGTTTGATGGATTAGAGTGTAACGCAGCGGAATAAGAACAAGAATTAGACAAATTATAGCAAAAATTTGATATTCGTATGCATTAAGAACAAATACGGTTGTAACGAGAGAATATATTTCTGTGAAAAGGAATATTTCAATAATATCAAATGTTTCTGCTCAATCATTCACCGATTACAATTAGGTTGACACTCCTTATATAGAGTGCAATCACTGCTGATATCACGGGATAGTGACATCTGGCAGATTTATTACAAAAATAACTAAAACATAACAAACTACTGAAATGTTCACAACTACTGAGAACATATGAGAGTGCTAAGTATAAAACATAAAACTACTGATACGAAACTACTGAAACTACAACTACTGAAGAACAAGCTCTTCAGTCGTTTTACAAAACTACTGAAACTACAACGACTGAAGAACAAGCTCTTCAGTCGTTTTACAAAACTACTAAAAGAAAAACATAAAACTACTGAAGGAAAACCATCACACTACTGAAGAAGACCTCTTCAGCTGTTGTGACAATGTCTGATACTTGGTCTTCAGCACTTGTGTCTTCAGACTTTGTCTTCAGCACTTGTGTCTTCAGAGTTTGTCTTTAGCACTTGTCTTCAGACTTTGTCTTCAGCACTTGTGTCTTCAGACTTTGTCTTCAGCACTTGTCTTCAGACTTTGTCTTCGGCACTTGTCTTCAGACTTTGTCTTCAGCACTTGTCTTCAGACTTTGTCTTCAGCACTTGTCTTCAGACTTTGTCTTCAGCACTTGTCTTCAGCTGTTGTGGACTTCAGCAGTTGTTGTGACGTCTGTGAGACTTAAGGTTTTTCTGATCCGGCTCATTGGTTCTTTTGGTCCAACAAACTCCCCCTGAACCAATGCAGCCAAAACCTTAACTTATTGAGGTCCCACTTATTGTTGGCGATAAGATTGGTCTTTTTCCTTCTTGATCAGCTAAGAAGATGACCCAATTAAGCACTGGCCCGAGAATAGATTTCCGAAATTTGGTTGGCATAGTATGGATAAGAGCCCTGACTTTGGGGAACTGGACACAGGGCTGTGGTCCTATCCATGAAATCTACTTCCCATGTATAAGCCTGTAGGATTCTCTGGTGTATGCTGTGAGAAACATAATTTGTTCTTCCAAGGTAAGATTTTCAGCTCCACCATCAAACAGTCCTTCACGCCCATACAGCTCTGAAATGTACTTAGCTTGTTTGCCATTTTTGAGCTCAACTGTTGTAATCTATCTGTATGCAAATTCATCTGGGTGAGTACCTTCAAGTAACAGACTGAGCTCATTTTGTTTGAAGTTCTCAAGCCTCATGTAGACTAACCCCTTTTTAATTACTCTATTCACTAACATCTTTTGGGGTGGCTGTTTAGTTTCATAGGCCTTCTTGAAATCTTCTACAATTTCCCAGGGTGATACTACAAGGACCACTGTGATCTCTTCATCTACGATCCTTTTTACTTGGCCCTTGTATCTCGAAGAATGTCTTTCTTCACAATTCTGTGAGCCACCCTAGGATCAGGCCATATTCTCACCTTTTCCTTTTGATATTGAAATGTGTTAGCAAGGGTGTATAATCTCAGAGCTTCTTTCTTCATACTGATTATTGATGAAGAAGCAACATAAGTTTTGTCTATGCTTTTCAGCATCTGATCATCATGAAGCTTTTGCTGCTATTCTTCTTCTATCTTTACTCTCACAGCTTCCATCTGTGAGGTGGGAGTGATGGGCATAGGTTTGGCTTTAGGCAAAGTTAGGACTGCGGAAAGAGGCAGCCTATCTTCTTCCTCATCATCCTCTTCTTCTTCTTCTTCTTCTAGCCTCAACCCTTCTCTTCTTCTTCTTGGGTGCATCATCGGCTGTTGGTTTTGAGGGTAAAGGAATTGGTTTAGTGGGTTGTGGTAGTGGTGATTTTGATGTGGGAGGTTTTGCAGGTTGTTCTAGCATTCTTGTAGTGAGTGAGGCTTTTGAGTGTTTTGCTAGTTCCTTTCTGTTCCCAGCACCTGCCTCATTTAGTGCTTCAATCACCAATCCCTTAGTGTATGCTTCAGACGAACAGATCTTGGTGGTTATTGCCAAGATACTGTCCTTGGTCCATGACTTAATCTGGATTAATGATCTCCCAAGGTACTTTGAATGAATCTGATCATGATCTCTAGTCTTTCTCTTTCTAATGCATCATAACTTGCCCATCTTGAGTTAATTTCTTCAACTTCAAGTCTCCTAATCTCAGAGTCAAGCTGTGCAGTATCGAACCCCTATCTATACAGTTGATCAATAATGGAGTCCATTGATTTACTGTGTGTAGCATCCGCCATTTTGATCATCTCATAGAGTTTGAGTTCTTTTTCTTTTCCTTCAACCTTCCTCTTCTTATATGTGACATGAAAGTCTTTGTGACTTTCACCCACTTGATCAATGTCAGCTCCCTTCACAAACTCCTCTTCCTTCTCAGTCTCCTTTTCTTTCTTCCCCTCTATGCCGTTCCTCTTTGCTTTCACTGACTGATTGTCCCCCTTTTTGGTTGCATTGGTTGCAAGGGTTTGAGTAGCAGAAAGCCTTGTGCTCACAATCTCCTCCACCAGGGATTGTATGATTGAGGGAAGCCTCTCATCCATGGTTTTGATCATAATGTCTGTGATCATTGGGGTGATGAGAGGTAGGGATTGCTGAAAGAGAGCAGCTGTTTGCTCAGAGGGGTTCTGTCCCTGAGAAGCAGTGCCAGAAATAGAAGCTGGTGGCTCGGAAGTTTTGAGTGGCTGAGTGTGTAGGAGACCTTCAGGTGAAGGTGCCATCTGTGGGTTTATGTTGGTGGCAGATGGACTTGCTTTTTGAGAAAATTGGTCAAGTAGTCTTTGTAGTCTACTGACTTTTTCCTCAAGAATGTGTTCTGGGCCAGAACATCATAAAAGAAGCCCAGGTCATCATCAGCAGATGCTGAATCACCTGACCTCCTGCTTGTAGCAGGATGTACATGCACTGGGTGTAGACCAGTTTTAGCATGTGCCCCTTTTTCGTGGAACTGGGGACTTCCAGCCTCAGGATGAAGTCCTTCATCAGTTGTTGCCTCTGGTGAGGTCTTAGCAATGTTACCAGCCTCAGTCTGATCATGTGCTGATTTAGAAGAGGTGGCAGCCTCACCAGATGTTCGTATCTGCATATCCACACTAGGAGATAGAATATTTAAACCCTGGTGTTGTGGGCTGTCAGAAGCGTGTTAATCCTCTTCCTCAATTGCTGGGATTTTCCCCTTTGTTGGTGTTTGTTGGGGAGGAGGAGAGGCATGCAGCTGAGTCATCACATTTGCAATAATGAGAGTAGGACTTTGTGGGGCGGTTGCAGTGGGAGATGGGGTAAAAGCAGTATGCACCTGGGGAGAATGGTGCTCTTCAATGGCAATCTCCTCAAATGAGGAAGATCCCAGATTAGTGGGTACCCCTTCTTTGGTTGCTGCAGGCTCCTTTTGAGAGGAATCTTGAGCGGCTGTGGCTGGTGAAGTCCTTGTATCCACTAGGGGGTTATAACCAGTGGATATAGCCTGTGTTTGTGTTGCAGGGGCATCCTTAGGGGACTCATTTCCCTGAGTAGCCTTTTTTGACTTCTTTTTAGTGGGTTTGGTAGGGACTTTGGATTTTGAGGTAGTGGCTGTGGGTTCCAGCTGCGTGGGTTTGCACAGCTTGGCAGCCATTTTTAGTGATTGGTCAGAGTTGTGCCGGGAGTATACTTCAGGCAATACAGCCGTAGCAGGGACTCCCATGCCAACAAGTCCCTCAGCTTGAAGCTGGTTTTCAATTATGGTCGTTATGAACCGAGGATATAATATCCAACGGTTAGCAAGTTGTTTTTGGGCCATATCCTTGAGCTCTAAAAATAGTATTTCAGAAAAATTTAAAGGTTGTTGCTCAAGGATGGAGTACATTACCTGTTGCCACCTTGTGGACATTTGATCCCATGAGGAAGTCTTGGGGGCAAGGCAGACATTTACCATGTGAAAGATGAGACATTCGGCATCCTGGAAATGTTTCTTCAATATGGTAGATGCACTCAGGTTACCCTGGTATCCATGGTGGGCAAATGATTGATCTATTATGCCCTTTGGATAACCAGTTGGGAAAGTGGCATCATCCAGATTGAGGGTTTGGCGAAGAATGTCTGGAGTAATGACCACTTTTTGACGATGGACAAACGATTGAGGAGACTCTATGTCATTCTCCTCAGAGACAAAAGTGACGTTTGTCCAGAATTGGTTAAGAGATTCGGCATATATGGTGGGATTTAACAGAAAAGCCGTTTTGTAAGGTGACTGAACCATTAAATCAATGGCGTTGTGAAACTTGGTCTAGTATGGTGATTTTGTGAGATGTGCGACACAGTTGTGTCGTGGTTTTAGTTGCATGGTCGCCATTGATGAAGAGAGGTTACAGAGTTTTTGAACGTTAGGTTTGAGAAGAGAAGAAGGAAAAACTCTGAAGGTGGGATAAGGTATTTACAGGGTAGGGTTAGAAAACGACTGAAGGTTTTGGTGTTAGTCATCAGTTGTTGAAACTACTAATGACGTGGTATTAACTTTCAGAGGTTTGGAATGACTGACCGTATTGGTGCGATCAGTAGTTGTTATAAAACAACTGAAGACTTGGTTTTAACCGTCAGACGTTGAAACAGCTGAAGTCTCAGATTTAGTCATCAGTAGTTATAAAACTACTGAAGACAGTTTTGACTTCAGGTGGTGAAACAAATGAGGACTTGGTATTAGTCATCAGTAGTTAGGAAACTACTGAAGACTTTGGTTTTTACCATCAGTTGTTGTAAACAACTGAAGACTTGGTGTTAGTCATCAGTAGTTGTGAAACTACTAAAGACATGGTTTTGCTTCAGTTGTTTAGAAAGAAACAGCAGTTGGGAAACTACTGAAGACAAAAAGGCTCATCAGTAGTTGTCATCAATTCATTGCTTTTCAGCTGTTTCATACTGTCCTCAACACGTACTCATCAGACGTTTTCATCTGTTTTCAGATGTTTCATAGGACATCAGTACGTATTTGTATTTCTGACAACAGTAGTTGTAGCTACATCAGCTGTTGTAACTACATCAATTGTTTTATCAATAAAGTACTTGAGTACTGAGAAGTTAAGCTCTAGTAGTTTAAAGAAAACTTCCGGAGGGAAAATAACTTCAGTACTTATTATATGACAATAATAAACTAATGATCATCAGTACTTGTGAGCTGAGATCATCAATAGTTGTCACTTATTCTAGCTGCAGCATACCAAGCCTTAACACTAGGTTTTGGAAAGTTGTGCTATCCAAGGGCTTAGTGAAAATGTCTGCAAGCTCATCAGCACTAGGAACAAATTTTGGATCAATCAGACCTTTTTCAAAACAATCTCTAATAAAATGGTGTCTGATTTCAATATGTTTAGTCCTAGAGTGCTGGACAAGATTCTTGACAATACAAAGAGCTGAAGAGCTGTCCATTAACAATGGGGTCTTAGTCTCTGTTATGCCATAATCCAATAATTGGTTTTGAAGCTAGAGTACCTGAGATGTACAGCTTGCAGCAGCAATGTACTCTGCTTCAGCAGTTGATGTAGCAACTGAGGTCTGCTTCTTACTCTGCCAAGAAATCAAGCAGTTGCCTAAGAATTGGCATCCTCCAGAAGTGGACTTTCTTGTCAACTTACACCCTGCATAGTCACTGTCAGAAAAAGCAACTAATTTACCAGAATGTCTAGTAGAATACCATAAACCTAGAGATGGAGTGCCTTGCAGATATCTAAAGATCGTCTTGACTGCAATCAAATGAGACTCCTTAGGTGCAACCAGAAATCTAGCACAAACACATGTAGCAAACATAATATCTGGTCTAGAAGTTGTTAAGTACATCAAGGACCCAATCATACATCTGTAAAGTGTTTCATCAACCACTTTACCTTTCTGATCTGTATCCATTTGTGTGGTGTTGCACATGGGAGTAGAACAGGGCTTACACTTTTGTAAATCAAACTTTTCTAAAAGATCTTTTGTGTATTTGGACTGATGACTGAAAATTCCATCAGCCTTTCGTTTGATTTGCAAACCCAGAAAGAACTGTAATTCTCCCATGGCACTCATTTCAAACATCTATTGCATCAACTTTGTAAAGGCATCACACAACTGAGGATGCAAAAATAATCATCTACATAAATTTGAACAAGTAGATTATGCTGCCCAGCTTTCTTAATGAATAAAGTCTTATCTATGGAGCCTCTAGTGAAATTATTTTCGAGAAGAAAGTTTGATAATGTCTCATACCAGGCTCTAGGAGCTTGTTTCAACCCATAGAGAGCCTTATCAAGCTTATACACCCAATTAGGATGTTTATTGTCCTCAAAACCTAGTGGTTGACATACATAAACCTCTTCTTTAATTTTCCCATACAAAAATGCACTTTTGACATCCATTTGAAAAACTTTAAGGTTGTGATAAGCAGCATAAGCTAAAAACAATCGAATTGCTTCCAGTCTGGCTACAGGGGCAAAGGTTTCATCATAATCAATACCTTCCTCTTATGAAAACCCTTGTACAACCAGTCTGGCCTTGTTCTTAACAATAAGCCCATTTTCATCAGTTTTGTTCCTAAACACCCATTTAGTGCATATTGCACACTTACCTGTAGGTAGAGGAACCAGTTCCCACACTTGCTGTTTCTTGAACTGAAGAAGCTCAAGCTGCATGGCTTCAACCCATCCATTGTCCCTTAAGGCAATGTGATAGTTCTTTGGCTCTTGCTGACTAATGAAGAGAGCATAGAAGCAGAAATTTGACAATTGACTTCTTGTTGAAACGCCAGCATTGATATCACCAATGATTTGAGACATAGGGTGATTCTTCAGATCTTGGTACACAATAAGATCTATGCAAGTGTTTGTAGTAGGCTCAACAGCAACAGATGGTGATGGTGAAGCATTTCCTTGAAACCAATGAGTAGATGGTAATTCAAAGGAAGTTGAAGTTGTAGAAATCTCATCAGCATTTGTTGTGGACTGTGCTACTGAAGCTACAGGAACATCAGGTCTAGCTGAATCAGGCAGTTGATCACTAAACTTGAAAAGATGATTACTGATATCATCATCATCATCAGTAACACCAGATGGATGACTAGCTACAGAAGATGATGGATTCATATGATCTATAACAGCAGGCGTTGATAAGGAACATATTACACAATGTCTAGATCAAACAACTCCACAGGGTTTTATGGAATTGTATCCTTAGGGGATTCATTGAACTTCACATGTAAGGTTTCTTCAACTATCTTTGTCCGACAGTTGAATACTTATAAGCCTTGCAAGTGGATGAATACCCAACAAAATACCCTGCATCCACCTTAGAATCAAACTTTTGGAGTTGATCCTTTGTGTTGAGAATGTAACAGGGACACCCAAATGCTCTAAAGAATGAAATCAAAGGGGCCAAATAATGAAGAACTTCATAGGAGTCTTCATCAACCTCTGATTTACTAGAACTCTATTTTGTACATAGCAAGCTGTATTGACAGCTTTAGCCCAAAAGTCAGTGGCAGACCAGAATCAGCCAACATGGACCTTGCAGCTTCAATGAGGGTCCTGTTCTTTCTCTCCACTACTCCATTTTGCTCTGGAGTCCTTGGGATGCTATACTGCCTCTTGATTCCCTTTGACAAGTAAAACTCATCAAGAGTGTGGTTTTTGAATTCAGTACCATTGTCACTCCTCACACACTTAACTAGTAGGGAATACTACTTCTCAACGTGTAACACAAAGTTCATAATGGACTGAGCAGCCTCATCCTTTGAATGCAAGAAGAAGGTCCATACATATCTAGAGTAATCATCCACGATTACCAGACAGTATTTCTTCTTT
Source organism: Flaveria trinervia (assembly GCA_025506515.1). Classification (NCBI taxonomy): domain Eukaryota; kingdom Viridiplantae; phylum Streptophyta; class Magnoliopsida; order Asterales; family Asteraceae; genus Flaveria; species Flaveria trinervia. The sequence goes on from CM046447.1 coordinate 30,572,052, forward strand.
GCCATACTCATTACCTTCACAGGACCAAAAAGATCCATGTGCAGTAGTTGTAAGCAGGCATTAGACTTGGATTCTTCTATGGTTGGGAATGAAACTTTATGTTGTTTCCCTTTTAAGCATGCAGTGCAGATTTCATCACAATTGAACTCCTTTATTGGAAGACCTCTCAGTAAACTCTTGTGGATCAGCTGATTCATGTTTTTGAGATTAACATGACCCAGCCTTCTATGCCACAGTTTAGATTCTTGGAGAGAGGCCTTGGAGAACAAGCATGGATGGCCTCTTAACTCAATTTTCTTTGACAGATCTAAGGCATATACTCTTCCTATCCTGTTGGCCTTCAGGAGAGTATTATCATCCAATACTTTGTCAATCAGGCTCAGAATCTTGGAAGACAGAATCCTACAGTTCTGGCTTGTGAAAAGAGCAACATGTCCTTTGTCACACATCTGACTGACACTCAACAAATTGTATTTGAGATTCTCCACATGGTTGGCATCATCAAATCTAATATCTCCATTAGACACAAATCCCTTTCCAATGATGTAACCTTTAGCATCATTTCCAAATGAGACAAATCCCTTCTTTCCCTAAGAGTAATCATGAAGAAGAGAGCTGTTCCCAGTCATGTGCATGGATCCTCCGCTGTCCACATACCTGATGCTTCTTTGGCATGCTGAAGAACCCTGCACAATCATAAGAAACTAGTTAGCTTTGGAGACCCAAACCTTTTTGGTTTGGGACTGACTTTATCAACAGATTTACCATAGCTGGTTTCTCATGATTAACAGTTGATGAAGATGGAGATGGTGCTGAAATAGATTTGGACCTGGAATTCCTCTCCAGTGGTTGGTCACAGTGGCTTCAAGTTGGTTAACTCTCCCCAACAGATGCTGAACCATCATAACAAGTTGTGTCTGATTTGAAGCTCGAGCTTTCAGTTCATTTGACACTCCAGAGCTTGTTTTTGATGAGTTCCTGTGACCCACCATTTCCTCCTTCTTAGATTTCACAGACTTAGTCTTATGTTTATCATGAGGAACAATATCAGCTGTCTTCTGATAAACCGTATCCTTCTTAGTGGATTTGGGTAAGGCCTTGGATTTATCAGGTTGAGATGATTGTGGTACAAACTTGGTCTCAAACTCAGTTTTCATTTTATTTATTTCTAGTTTAATGAGCTCATCCCTTTGGAGCTTTAAACCCTTTTTATAGCGACATTCATCAGATAGATGATTGAATTTACCACAAATTTCACATGGTTTATTCTTCATCTTGGACATTTTTACTGTTGAAGTGGAAACTACTGAAGGTGTGATCTTCAGTACTTTCCTCCTATCAGTACTAGGTACTAAAGGATTTGTAACAGCTGAAGACTGGTAATTCAACTGTTTTCCATCCGTCCTAATAGACTGTTTGATGGATTCCTCAGCAGTTGTTAGTCCTTGTATTTCAACTGATTTAAAATGCTTTTCAGATGTTGGGTCTCTTTCAGTACTTGGGGTACATTGAGGAACAACATCCGAAGTACTCAGCTTCATATGAGTCTCAGTAGTTAGACCATCAGTCAATTTATTTGTTGAGATCTTAACACTGGTTTCATTCTCTGATCTTAGATTATCATTGGAGAATGAGTCACACGATAATGTGGTTTGGAGATTGCTTTCACTTTCAAACTTAACTATGGAGTTAGGAGTAAAGTCTGTTGGTGGAGCAGTATGGTTGTAACCAATGCCAAACTTCACATTTGAAGCAATTTGCTTGCTAAGAAGCATTTCAAATCCCTTGCATGATGAGACCCAGCGTTCACACTCAACTTGGGTCACTACAAGTTTTTCTTTGAGACTTTTGTGGTCTTCCAGAATAACCTCTAGCTTGGCCTTTTCATCATTTAATTGGCATTTAAGCTTATAAATCTCATCACTTTTACTGTTAAGAGCAGACTCATACTCAGCTTTTCTTTTGAAAATGGTTTTCTCAAACTCAAGTTTTTGATTTATTAATGCTACATTTGCCTCTCTAATAGAGACAAAGGCAGCTATGCATGATTCAGACATAACTTGGCTTTAGCCTCTGAAGATACCTGAGTTACCTGTGAAGATGATGCATTTGAACAGGAACCCTCAGTAGACTCCAGGGCCATGAGAGCAAGATTTCCAAAAGGGTGTTCACCACCATGTTGACTAGCACCAGCATAGTATTGCTCAGTGTCACTAGACAAGTTATCAGGTAAGCTACTCCAGTCAACGACTCCAGGTGTGAAGAAGCTGTGATGAGGTTGTGATTGAGATGGAGATGGTTGAGGTTCTGGTAGTGCATGAGATTGTGGTACTATAGGAGCTTGAACTTGATTTGACTGTGGCATATAATAGTAGGGATAAGGATATGGCATTTGACCCTAAGGTATAAAATATGCAGGAGATTGAGGGTGTGAAGAATGACTAGAACCAGCAAAATGTTTCCCTTTGGATTGTGAATTGTTATTTGGAAAAGTCAAAAAGGGTGCAAAAGTGTTAGATCCAATTGATCTACACTCTCTTGCAAAGTGTCCAAGCCTGTGGCATTTGTGACACTTCAACTTGCTCTTGTCAAAACTGACTTTGGTTTTGTCAGAGAGTCCAGGAAATTTCATGCCAGTTCTCTTGTAGAATTTTGAGATCTGATATTGATCAAGGCCATTAGGCTCAAAATATCCATCTCTTCTAAATCATCATCTGCAATGCCCTTCAAATCATCCATGATAAAGCATAGATTGTCACTATTATTACCAGAATGACAATGAACACTCGCAAAGGCATGATTAGAATTGTTTGAGGTGAAATCAATATGCTCATCATAGTGGCATTCTGATCCTGCATACTCTGACTCATGAGTTACCAAGGCACTGTTTCCTGGTACAAAATCATTAGTGAGCTTTCCAGATGATGACAATTTTCGTTTATGTTCTATCTCTCTCTCAAATGTGAGCATTTCCCATGGAGTTAGGTGAGAGATAGTTTGTCCAAATTTGCACTAGAGCGTAGGACAATAGTATATGTGTCCCATCTCTCAGGCAGTGATCTGAGAAATCTATTATTCATCTGCCTATTTGTGTACTCATGTTTGACCATTTTTAATTCAGAGATCAAACAAGAGAACCGCTCAAACTATTGAGAATGTCTCATATTGTTGGGCAAGGATTTCTCTATTATTTGCCAAGACCTCATCTGTTCCTCCAAATTGTTCTTTCAAGGCATTCCAGAGGTCATGGGCAGTTTTATAATGCATTAGCCCAGAATAGATTTCATTGGGCAGTGCCATGGCTAGAATTCCATGGGCTTTTGCATCAATCTTAAACAATTTCTTATCCTCATCTGAGTATTGCTCCCTCCTCTTCAGAACCATTTGATTGTTTCCGGGTTATTCACCATAGGCTTGTGTGGACCATGTACCACTGATGTCCAACAACCTGAGCTGTTAACAAACAGGTGATGGAGCATTCGTCGTTGCCATATGTTATACTCACTCCTAACCAGCATTGGAGGCTTGGTTGAGGAACCGGTATTGTGAGGATCATTGGAAGGAGTAGTCATTTTAGGTCCAAAAACAATTTAATTCAAGCTTTTAAAAGATTTTACACAGACCACAACAGACTCAATGAAAACTAAGAATAAATCTCAGGATGAATGACCAAAAACACAGAAAATTCAATCTCTATAACCGTTTCTTGCAAAATGCTAATTCAATCAAACTTGGATCTTGGATAGCAGTTTCAATGATCAATTATTAGATCGATCAATGATGAACCAGCTCTGATACCATTTGACAGGATCAGTGATCTCAAGTTGATGGATTAGAGTGTAACGCAGCGGAATAAGAACAAGAATTAGACAAATTATAGCAAGAATTTAATACTCGTATGCATTAAGAACAAATACGGTTGTAACGAGAGAATATATTTTTGTGAAAAGGAATGTTTCAATAATATCAAATGTTTCGCTCAATCATTCACCGATTACAATTAGGTTGACACTCCTTATATAGAGTGCAATCACTGCTGATATCACGGGATACTGACATCTGGCAGATTTATTACAAAAATAACTAAAACTTAACAAACTACTGAAATGTTCACAACTACTGAGAACATAGCAGAGTGCTAAGTATAAAACATAAAACTACTGATACGAAACTACTGAAACTACAACGACTGAAGAACAAGCTCTTCAGTCGTTTTACAAAACTATTGAAACTAAAACCCTTTTCTTGGGTATCACAAATTGCACAATTCGAGTTTCGATGTGCTTGGGGCGGGAATGATGAATAGGATTTTTAGCAATCCCAATGGCTGCTTCGTTGTCACAAAACAACGTCGTGTGGAGAAAGTTAATTCCATAGTCAATCATTTGGTGTAGTATCCAAAGAACTTGGGAACAACAGCTAGAGGCAACAATGTATTCTGCTTCTCCTATAGAAAGAGAGATAGTAGTCTGTTTCTTGCTCTACCATGACACGAGACAATTTTCCAAGTATTGACACCCTCTGGACACTAATTTTCTGTTTAACCTGCAACCATTAGAATCACTATTAGAATAAGCATGTAATTCAAAATTCTCTCCATAAAGATACCATAGACCTAAACGGGATGAGCCTTTGAGATAACGAAATATTTTCTTGACAACTTTCTCATGTGACTCTTTTGGGACCGACTGATATCGAGCACAGTATCTGCAGAAAAAGTGATATCAGGACGACTGGCTGTAAGATACATGAGGGAACTGATCATAGATCTATAAATATGAGGATCAACATGTTTCCCGTTCTCATCAGGAGTGAGACAAGTCTGAGCAGTAAAGGGAGTCAATTCAAGAGAGGTGTCATCCATCTTGAATTTCTTCAAGATTTCTTTAATTTACTTCTCCTGATGAATAAGAATTTCTTCTTGCTTTTGTTCAACTTGTAAACCAAGAAAGAAGCACATTTCTCCCATCATACTCATTTCAAACCATTGATGCATCACCTCTTCGAACTACCGACATAATAGTGAATTGGTAGATCCAAAAATGATATCATCAACATAAACTTGGACAAAAAGCATTTCACCATTCACTTCCTTTTTGAAGAGAGTCATATCGATGGTACCACGAGAGAAACCATTGCTTAATACATACCGTGTCAGGGTCTCATACCAGATTCTAGGTGCTTGAAGAAGACCATACAGTGACTTGTCAAGCTTATAGACTTTATCTGGAAAGTCAGGATTCTCAAAACCTAGTGGTTGACACACAAATATCCCCTCATCAATGTCTCCGTAAAGAAAAGCACACTTAACATCCATATGATAGACCTTGAACTGTTTATAAGCAGCATGAGTGAGAAAGATCCTGATTGCTTCAAGATGGGCGACAGGAGCGAAGACTTCAGTATACTCAATCCCTTCTTCTTGAGCAAGACATTGCACAACAAGTCTAGACTTGTTACACACCACCACACCACGATCATCTAGTTTGTTCTTAAACACCCATTTTGTACCAATTGGGCATTTGTTGGGAGGCAAGTCAACCAAGGTCCAAACTTTAAGCTTTCCAAATTGTTGAAGCTCCAATTACATTGACTCCACCCAGCATGGATCCAGTAGAGCGGCATGCACATTTTCAGGACAGTTTGAGAAATGAAGCAGGAAAAGAGACAGATATTAATCAAACTAGATTGAATCCTTGTCCGAACACCATCAGTGATAGATCCAATAACATTATCAAGAGGATGATCTTTCAAAGTTTTGTAGTAGGTGTCAGAAGGGAAGGTGTGAGGAGAAGTTTCACTCACAGATTGTGTAGGATTAGATGAGGGAGTGGGAGATGAAATAGGTTGTGAGGGGATAGATGTAGGTGATGAAGAAGGAGATGTTGGTGAAGAAGAATCCAGCAATGGAGAAGATGAACTCACATCAGCTGAAATGGCATCATTTGCAGACGGGGTGGAATGAATAGGTGATGCAGTGGACGAGATAATATTGGTTTGAACATTTGGAGTGGACGCATCATCATCGAAAGCAGGAAGATTGAATGAATTAAACACAGTATCAGAGTCAAAGAACCATGCTGGTTCAGATCGAACATGAGAAGAGTTAGACTCCTGCCAATCAATATAGAACGACTCTTGAACAATACGTGTTCTCCTGTTATAAACTCGATAGGCCTTTTGAGAAGAAGAGTATCTGACAAAGTAACATTCATCAGACACAGCACCAAACTTTGTCTTCTGTGATTGAGTATTCAGAAGAGTGCATGAACAACCAAACGGTTGAAAGAAGTTAATGAAAGGTTTCCTTTTATGAAAAAGTCATAAGGAGTCTTCACCTTATCCTTGACAATCAACACTCGATTTAAAACATATGAAGAATAATTTACTCCTTCAGCCCAGAAGATAATGGATAAAGAAGATTCTATCAGCATTGTACGTGCAGCTTCAATGACAGTGCGATTCTTTCCTTCAGCTACACCATTCTGTTGAGGTGTCCTGGCAGCACTAAACTGTCTTACAATCCCCTTTTGAGAACAGAATGAATCAAGAATCTGATTTTTGAATTTAGGTTCGTTGTCGTTTCTCAGACCCATTACCTTTCTCTTGCTGACTGTCTCGATAGAAAGAATTAATCTCTGTAATTCTTCAGCAACCTCTCCTTTGTGAGCAACAAATCTCACCCATGAATATCTGAGAAATCATCTGTACAACAAGGAAAAAGGATTTTTTAGCAATAGATTTAATGCTAATTGGGTCCAACAATCTGTATGTAACAACTCGAGAGGACAAGATATGTTGTTTTCAAGTTTGGGCTTATGTTGTTTCTTGTGTTATTTGCCCTTGGCACACGCCATACATTTTTCGTTAATAGAAAAATCTTTTGAAGGAAGTCCTCTCATGATATTGTTTTTTAGTAATTTGTTAATAATTTTAAAATTAACATGGTCCAATCGATGATGCCATAAGAGAGAGTCAAAGGTTGAAGCTTTAGAAAGAAGACAAGTTGCTGTAGACTTTGACTCGTTGGAGTTCATATGAAAAAGATATGTATCATGTTTTCTAGGAGCATGCATAAGAATCAAATCATCTGGAATATCAAACTCTGATTTTAAAAATAGACATTCATCAGATTTAAACAAGACATGAAAGTCTTTATCGCAGATTTGAGAAACACTCAGAAGATTAAATGCCAGCTCAGGAACATAGTTGACTTTTTCCAAGGTTAAAGAACCATTAGAAACTTCTCCTTGCCCAATCATTTTTCCACCCTTTTTGTCGCCAACAAAAGCAACATATCCTCCGTCAATAATCCGATAATTGGTCAGTAAGTCTTTCAGCCCTATCATATGTTTGGAGCAACAACTATCTACATGCCACATGCTGTTTACAATTTTAGTGGATAACTCCTTAAATGAAATAAAGAACAGATTAACCAGGTGTGATAGGAACCCAAGATTGAACAACTTTATCTTTATATGAAGCAGATTTTTTGCAAAAGAAATTATTAACCAATTTTGTTAATTTATTTCCAAAATAGTTCCTATTAAGATGTCTATTAAGCAATGTAGGACAATTCTTGAAAAGATGGTCCTCTTGACCACACCTGAAACATTGAGGTTTGTGTGTAGGTCAGTGATGTGATGAGGTAAGAATATGATCAATGATAATTTCCTCATCACATTCAGATACACAAGAATCGATGTCACTAAATGTCTATACATGCCACAGGTCGATGTTTATTTGAACAAGAATTATTATTTACAAAAATATATGAATGTTCGTCCGTTGTACTAGTAGAACTAATTCCACTAGTACTAGTTTCAGACGAAGAGGTAATTTTTTCATCAGATAAAGACATATTTGATGGAGTGAAAGATGGAATGGGATGAGAAAAGAACTTTCAAAACAATTAGTTTTAATTTGATCAGTTGACGTTGCAGAAAGATCAGTTGCATCACAATCATCACAAGAAAAAAAGACATCACCACAATGTACTGAATTAAAAGATGAAGTAGAACCATGATGACAACATGAGACAACAGAGACTGTTATAGGAGAACTAGAAACAAAAATAGAATTTAAACTAGACTTGTGATCTAAAACAGATTGCTAACAATCAGGTGTACTAATACTAGGGCATCCAAGCCCACTAGTTGGTCCATAGTCGTAGTCTTCACGAACATGCTTAGAGTTAATACCCTCTAAACCTGCAGACATACTGTTAGTATCTGTTTTGATTAAATCATTAGAAGGATGTGAAATAGGCATAGGAGAATAACAGTATGTACTAAGTGGAGGATATACCTTTACGTTTTCATAACCCAATCCCGTTTTAATCCTAGCTCCCCGTTGAGATTTACATAGATCATCATGTTTCATTACTAAAATGGTCCATTTGTCTAATTTTTACTGAAGTTTGCTTGTTTCAAATTCAGCAAGGGAAACTCTTTCAGTCAAAGTGTTAATCTTAACATTTCGTTCCAAAACAATTTGTTTTAAATGATCATTTATTTTAAAGCCTCATTTAATTTAACAAAGTATTTTGATTCATTGATTTTTAGTTCATCATTGATTCGCTTTAAATCCTTTTCATTATCAATTAATAGTCGATTAGCTTTATAAATCCCAAATAATCTAACTTTGCAAGCAGATGAGCACATATCCTGAATTACCTCATATGGAAGTCCCATCACAATCCTTTCAGCAGCTAAGGCTTTTTCACATTGGCACACCAGAGTACTTGACTTCTTTTCGTCAACAGTGGCAGCATTATCATCATAATCCGTTCTTTGCCCAGTGCATGAACTTCCTTCCTCTTGTATACCTGAAGATTTACCTCCCCCTATTCCCGCATCTTTCTCTACCTTCTCATTCATAGATGACACAACTTCCCTTTTAAATTCCTCGAAAAGGTCAAATCCATCTTTACCATCTTCCTTTTCATTCCCTTCAACAAGCTCAGCAACCAAACCATGATTTATCTCAGTTCTTGTTTCCTCAACCTCAGCACTCTAATCGAAGTTAGAAATCAATGCAGTCTTCTTTTTGTGATACATATATTCCTTCTCCTTCTCAGCTGTTAACCTTGGAACTCCTGAATTGCTTGAATCACTGACAATTGGGGATGGACAATCACATTTAAAGTGTCCTAATTGTTTATAGTTGAAGCATCTCAATTTGGACTTATCAAATCCCAGTTTTGAATTAGACGTTTGACCACCGAAGTTCTTCCATCCAGTTTTTTCCATAAATCTTCGAGCACTAAGAGTCAACGTAGCTATCTACCATTGAATATTAGTTTCTTCAATATCATCAGGATCCACCTGATACATGTCTTCCATAGTCATTCCCTTCCCTTTCAACTCTCCAGCTACAAGTGCTTCATAGCTTTGAACAAACATTCCAAAAAGAGCCATTGTTTCTGATGGGATTGGAGTTTCAACATTGGTCTTAAAATTACCTAGATCTCTTCCAACACTATTGTTTCCACCTAAAAAAGTACTTGTGTTAACTCCTCCTTGAATTGAATTTTGAATCTGAGAGCATGCAGCGGATGACAGTAAAGCAACATTTTGTGAAAAACCAGATGTGGGCATCATAGTCTGGTTAAATTCCCATCTCTTCATATCCAACTCAAAGGATTTCAGCTTATTGATAATATCCATTAGCTTGTAGTCTTTGAACCTCGTTCTCCTTTAAGCATCCTCACCTGAAGACTCCACTAAAGAGGAAGAGAATCTAGAAGCCTGTTAACTTGTTCACTGTTGGAAAGCTTTTCATCATATTTCTTTAAGGTGCTTGAAATAGTCAAGAAATGATTTGTGAGATTTGTCAAACTCTCGTTCTTGTATCCAACAAAAAAGTTGAATTCCTTCTCAGCCTAAATGCTCTTATCCTTTACCTAATTTGCATTGCCATCATAAAACTCACATACTGCATCGTAAAGAGATTTAGCATTTTTATGCTCTACAAAATGATTGTAAATGTGTGGTGCCAGACAAAGGGTTAAAGCACCAAAAGCATTTTGATCACAGTTGATCAACTCCAGATCCTTTTCAATGAAAGAGGATGGGTCCTTATTTTGAGAGAAAATATCACCAACAGTAACCGTTGGTATGTAAGGACCAGAAATAATCAATTGCCATTGGTTGTGATCAGTGTAGAAGAAAAACGCCTTGAGACATCTCTTCCAATCTTCCAAATTGTCTCCGTTAATGAGTCTCGGAGTTCAATTAGGAGCAACACTTTCAAGTTCAGCAAGTGTGAGTGATGTTAACTTAGACATGATAGTTTTGCAGAGATTGATGTAGTTTCGGCAAGAAAGAGGATACTTTAGCAGACACTTTCGTAGAAAAAGGTAACTTCGCCGATAATTTCGCTCAAGAACTACTTTCACTGGTACTTTCGCCGAAGAAGCTAATTTCGCTGACAATTTCGGCAGCAATTTCGCTAGCCAATTGTCACAACAGGCTTAGTTTCGTTAGTAATTTCGCACGAAACAAGCTTGAACTTTCGTTCAGAAACACTTTCGGCAACAATTTCGCTTGAAATCATAAATAGTTTGAAATCATAAAAAACTCAATGAATTTGAGATCTGATGATTAACAAGGCTTCCACAACCAAAAACAAGGTAAACTCAATCAATTTCCACACCAAAACATCCAATAAGTGATCCAAAATGATTGAAAAAAGATATTGGACAAAAAACACTAAGAACTCAACAAATCATGAGCACTATTGCTTTGATACCATATTGTTGGTCCATGTGATCGTAGAACAGTGCAAATGATAATAAGAATGGTTCAAAATCCAACAAATACACTAAAAACACTAACAAAGAGGATTGAACACAATGAGAACTCATTAATAATAAGACAATGATCAATGATAATTAATAACATAAAGCACAAGGATAATTCTATGTATTAACTGCTTTGAAATGGTACCTTGCAACAATGATAATTGATTAGGGTTTTTGCAAGCTTACCACAATAGAAAGAAACAAAACAATATATAGCAGTTTATAGTTTCGCAGACAGTTTCGCTGTCAGCGAAACTGCACTGCCGAAACTATATTTTCACAGGCGAAACAGTAAATTCGCCATGCAAACAAAACAACAAACTGTGAGCGAACTAATAGTTTCGATCATAGTTTCGCTAGACTGCCAAAATACATAAATCTAAGTACTTACAAAAGGAAACTAACAAAAGACCTATTACAAGTAAAAGTAAACAATATAAACTAAGGTGAGTCCAGCCTATTCATGATCTTCACCCCCATACCTTTAAATATGATAGTGATGGACCTTTCCATGCCATATTTCAAAAGGTGCCATTTCCACTTTCTTGGTTAGGGCCATATTCAAGATACAGGCTATAGAGAGCAAAGCGAAACCCAAATGATAGAGGCAGTGAGCTTCTAGCCATCATAGATCGAATCATATCCAATAGAGTTCCATTTCTCCACTCGGACACACCATTATGTTGTGGTGTTCCAGGTGGAGATAGTTGTGAGACAATACCACAACTTCTAAGATGATTTCTAAAAGCATCACTTAGGTATTCACCTCCTCTATTGGTGTGGAGATTTTTTATTTTCTTGTTGAGTTGATTTTCTACTTCATTTTGGAAGATTTTGAACATTTAAAAAGCTTTATCTTTGTGTCTTAACAAGTGCACATAACCATATCGACTATAGTTGTCGGTAAAGATAATGAAGTATCTTTCATGGTACCTAGTCATTGGCTTAAAAGGACCACATACATCTGAATGTATGATGCCTAATAATCTTTTGCCCTTTCGGATTTGCCACTAAATGGTGCCTTAGTCATTTTTCCTTGTAAACAAGATTCCAATACATCAAATAAATCATATTCACTTGCTTTTAAAAGACCATTCTTTTGAAGTGTTTGTAGGCGCTTTTTGTTTATATGACCAAGACAGCAATACCAAAGATAGGTATCACTCAAATCCAATTTGAGTTTCTTAGTGGTGGTTTGGTATAATGAGCTATCATATAATGTGTTTTCACAAACCAATTCATAAATACCATTAATAAGAATATCTTTAAAATAAAATGTGTCATTTAAAGAAACATGAATTTCATTTTCAATAAATGTCAAACATAACCATATTGTTTTAATTGGGAAACAGAAATAATGTTTCTAGTCAAACTAGGAGCATACAAAATATTATTCAAAATTGCTTCCAAACCATTTGGAAGCTTTAATATGTAGTCCCCTCGACCTTCAACTTGAACTTTTGCCCTGTTCCCCATGTAGAGCCTAACATCCCCTTTCTTTAAGTGTTTACTTCTTTTGAACCCCTGTAATAAGTTGCAAATATGAGTTCCACATCTGGTATCCAATATCCATGTGTTAAAGGATATTAAATTAAGATCAATATGAATCATGAAAATTGTACGTGAGGTTTGCCTAGCATCCCTCTTAGCTTGCAACTCTTTGAGATGGACCGGGTAATTTCTTGCCCAATGCTAATCTCCCAACACTTAAAGCATGGGTCATTCAAAGCAACCTTTTGCTTCTTTTCCGCTGGTTATGATGGTGGCGCTCTCACAACTCCTTTTCCCTTTCCCCTAACATGCCCTTTACCCTTGGCAACATTTGCTTTGGGTGAGGGGTGAGGCCTCTTTTTGTTCCCACCTTCATTGATGGTTAGAAGGGGTAAAACCCTTTTACCCATGGCCGCCTCGTAGTTTTGAGCATAGAGTGAAGCTCAGTTATGTTCTTGTGCCACCCTTAATGTTATAATTCATGAAAAAGTTGTCAAACCTTTTTGACAAAGAGTTGAGGATCAAATCTGTAGCCAACTCTTTCGAGATGGGACAATTCAGCCTTTTGAGGCGGTCGATGTGGCTTTTCATCTTAAGTACATAAGATGAACAGGTTGGGTGTCGTCCATACGACACGCATGGAGTGCTTGAACCGTTTCGAAGCGCTCTACCCTTGCTTGTTGTTGGAACATTTCCTTCAACTGGGTTATCATGTCGTATGATCCATGATGTTCATACTCCTTTTGGAGATCCGGAGTCATACTAGCCAAGATAAGGCAAGACACTTGGACCGAGTCCTTAGTGTATTTGACCTAATTATTGTAGGCCTCCTCATCCTCCTCATTAGGTTGATCGGGAATCAGATCGTCTAAAATATATGATCGTTTCTCTTACTTGAGAACATTCTTAAGTTTCGAAACCAATCAATCATGTTGTTATGTTTTAGACGCTCCTTTTGGAGAATGGTCCTTAGTGATAGTGACTGAGCGGACGGGATTTCATTATTTTCATCGTTGTTGGTGGCCATCTACAAAATATAACAAAGTCCAATTTTAGTTTTTATCATATTGTTCATATTTTAATGATTAAAGCCTCTTTTAAGTGTCTTACACAATTTTAAAATTCTAGAATCCAACGTTACATTTAAATAGTGGTTAGGTCACCTTTATCCTATTATCTAAATTAACAAGGTAGTCAACGTTTTGACCATTTCAACCCTTTGCAACTTCTAGGGTATGGGATCCATTTAACATGGTTTGCAATCAAGTTACTCTACTTGCACACACATGTGAGTTTTCCAACATAAGTGGTTAGGTGACCTTTATCCCATAAATATGGTATCCTCACCTCAAATCACAAGTTCCCTCAAAATGGTTAGGTGACCTTTATCCCATTAAGAGTTTCCAAGTAACTCAAGTGTTGTGCAAAAGGATGGTGTTAAACTTGTTTATGAAAGAAATTTTTAAGATTCCATAATCTTAGTTTAGAAAACTCTATGTACTTTATATTTGCATGCTTTCAAATACAAGGTACCCTATGGTTCACTTTGAATAAAACCCCTTTTATTAAAATCATTAATCGTTTTAATAACATTTTATTAACCACTTATTGATAAAGAACCATAAATTTTCAGCTTGTTAAGTTTCTTAATGAGTTTGTTATGCATATCCAAATATCAACCAACAATCATACAACAAAGATCCAAACAAGCATAATCATACAAACATAAGTGCATAACCATAGCCACTAAGTTGACCACACTTGTTTGCCATCATAAGTGTTGTCATAAGGTCTTTCCTAAGGGTTAAGATCACACATGAAAATGTATCCATGACCTCCCACTTGAATCCACATCCAAATGCTTCAAGTGTCCATGTCTTTTGTGTCCTTCTTTGGGTCTTCATCTTGTGCATCTTCTTTTTTTAAATCATATCCTAATACAATTTTTCTAATAAAAGAAATGCACCTAATCTATTTATTACATAACCAAATGGATAAATAAATTACAACACAAATGTTACAACCCTTTCAAGAATTAAAACCAACATGACAAACACAATCAACCAAATACAAAACACATAAGGCCAAGGCTATGTTATGCACCAAAATAAGAAACATATACAACATCCAAGAACAACAATAAACCCCTTATTATAACCTTAAAGTTCTGGCCAACATGAACCAAAACTTTAGGGTTTGGTCCAAACAACACAATCAACCATTTGATGTTAATCGTTCAAGGTTTATACTAATACATGTAAGATTAAACCTTGAAACATAAAGGGTTCAAACATCCACAACAAAACAGCCCCTAATGGGTTGAAAAAGTCCATGAAAACTAACTTTTCAAGAACTTTTGAAGCACATATTCCACATAACCGGATTCAAAACCAAAAACAACCATAGGGGGATTCAAAGAAAACAACCTTTCTTGCACAAGATGTTCTGGATGGAAAAAATGAAGATGATGATGTTCTTGTATGTCTAGCCTTCAAAGAGAAGACCTTAAGCTTGTATACCCACAAGCCCTTCCAAACACCAAGCTTGTTAGGAGAGCAACACCAAGAACTCTCTTTCTTGGGTCCTCAAGAATCCGAAATTTCAGCCCACTTTTCTTCCTTGAATCCGAAAATTTCAGCCTTTTGGAGTGAGATTTTGCTTGAGTGTGTGTTAGAGAAATGTGTGAATGGATGAGTGCAAGGGGAGTGAAAGTCTCTCTCGGACCAAGACACAAAAGGATGTTTCCAATGTCCACTTGGGCGGCCGAAACCTTTTTCAAAATGGGTTCCCCCCATTTTTAATATTTTATAAAATGTTACACTCTTGACCCATTACTTTATAAAATTAAAACCTCTTTTAATTTTATAACATTAACACACTTTTATTTGTTATTATTTAACTCACTTAAATAATGTAACGAATAATTTCTCATGAACAAATTATCCATATAATGTTGTTCTATTACAAAGCAATATTTTAGAAAACCCAATTTCAAAATTGGTGTCAATATTTATTTGTATGATCTCATCAACACATAAACATTTATTGGTGTTTGTATAGCTTGTTATTGGGTATGACCCGACTTGGATCATAACGTACTACCACATCAATCTTGTATGTGTCTTGGGCATATAAGATCCAACACTTTTTTATTTGCCAAATTTATTTCAGTTCAATTAATTTAGATTTGAATGAATAAAATTGGAAATCATTTTCTGTTAATGCCGGATGGAGAAGAATTTAGTTTTGAACCTTTGGTCATTTTCATCTTTGAATCATGTGAAACTAGCTTCACATGAAAAGTTTTGGATGGAGGGATTTTCATCCAACCATTCAAAGATGTGTGCTTTTTACCTCTTGATCCAGAGAAGCAAACCATGTTCCCTTTACCAACTAGAATATCCCTTGAAGACTATGATCTGGAAAAGCAATTCGTTTTGCCTTTACCATTCAAAGCAAGTCTTTTAGGGCATCTTTACCACGTGACGTTCTTTTCCACACTCCAAACAAGCCTTGAAAGGCTTTTGATTCTTTGTAGTCCCGTGTTGTGTAGGTAGGGATGAGGATTGCTTTGAGCTTGTAGCAGATTCTTGCTTGTTTGAAGTTTCCTATGCTGAACAAGGAATGAGAGCTTCATTGATTGACTAGGTTGTTTTGCAATTGGTGAAGAGATCCATATTGGTCTTGATTCATCTTTTGGAAGCTTTTGAGACTTGACAATGTGAGGAGATATCTTGATTTCTGAGGAACCAACAACTCCTCTGTGATTGATTCATGATCTGAGCTTATCCAGTCTAGTATACATAGATCTTTCTCCAATGGATATTGATTGACACCTCCTATTATGTCGGCTTCGGTTATAGGATTCCGATTGCCTGATGATTCGACAAATGTTCCTTCTTTGACAAACCTAACAGGAAAAAAAATGAAGGAATGTTACTTGTTTTGAATTTGCAAAAAAAGGTTGAAGAAGCAAATGAAATTTGTTTTGGAGCATCAGAGGTAGAATCATAATTAATCTTTTTATTAGACCCCTGCCTGAGTAATCCTAAACCTACAAGAGAATCCTGCACATCTCTAACCTCTTTAAGATTAACGTTGCTTAGACCTGTATTTAAACTATTAGTTTCTTCAGCTTAAATCAATCATTAGATGGATGAGGTTCAGGCATAGGATAATAACAATGGGTGCTAGGAGGAGGATAGACTTGTGGATTTTCACCACAACCCACTTACATTTTAATCCTAGCTCCCCTTTGTTTACACAGTAGCTCGTCATGTTCATTTTGGAAATGGTCCGTCTATCAAGCTTTGTTTTAAGCTTGCTTGTTTCAAATTTAGCCAAGGTGACTCTTTTGTTTAAAAGATTAATTTCAACATTTCTTTCAAGAAGAGTTTGTTTTAAATGATCATTTTTTTTAAAGCTTCATTTAATTTTATGAAATACTTGGCTTCATTTCTTTTTAAGTTCTGCATTTCTGGTGGTTAATTCCTTTTGGTTATCTAAAAGTAACCTATTAGCTTTATACACACCAAATAAACGAATTTTATAAGCAGAAGAACACATATCTTGAACTGTCTTGTATGGAAGATCCAGGATGACTCTTTCAGCAGTAAGAGCCTTCTCGCAGTTGCAAACTTTGGTATCTAGCTTCCATTCCTCTTCCTTCTCAGCATCACAAAGTTCATTATTCAACTCAGCTCCACCTTTACCTATTGATGTCTACTTAAGCTCCTCTTGTATCTCTTCAATTCTAGGTTTTGGTAAACATTCAGAATTGGTGCCAAAATCTGATCTCTCTTCTGGTTTCTCTTTAGAGTTTGAAATGATCTTTGGAGTTAGATATGTCGCTTCATAGTACTCACGATGTTTGATATCCAACTCAATTTCTTTTAGTTTGTTGATCACCCCCATCAGTTTGTAATCCCGAAAGCCTCTATCTCATTTAATCGACTTGTTGTGTGAGCTCCATTCTGATGGAAAGGAATCAAGCAATCTCAAAACTTGTTCATGATTTCCCAATTGGGCATCAAACTTCTTCAAATTGCTTGCCACTAACAGAAAACGATCAACAAAATCGGACATCTTTTCATTCTTTAAAGCTGCAAAATTATCAAACCGACATTGTACAATTGTGAGATTATCACATTCAAAGGATTTAAAAAGTTTTGTAATAGTCATTTTTTAATTTTTGTTTATTGCAATTTACACCCCCAAATGTATTTTTCCCAAAAGTTGTAAAATAATTCTCCCCCAGAAAAAATAAATTCTTTTTGGTAAATGTCATTCTATGCAATCTTAGCAACTGGCGTTAAGCTGCTAAGACTTCTTAGTAACAGTTCTTCAAATAATTTTTCTATAAATCTTTTAAAATCCTGGAATATTTCTTTATCGGTTTAAACGTATTGTATAACCTGACCAACCATTATTCAAAAAAACTTCTATAACCCAGTAGATGACATAATTTTAATTATTTTATTTTATTTTATTTTGTTTATTGTTTTTATTTTATTTTTTATTTAATTTTTTTGTTTTGTTTTAAATGACAAATTTGAATCATTAAAAAATACTTGACAATCTTG
This sequence comes from Flaveria trinervia, assembly GCA_025506515.1. Classification (NCBI taxonomy): domain Eukaryota; kingdom Viridiplantae; phylum Streptophyta; class Magnoliopsida; order Asterales; family Asteraceae; genus Flaveria; species Flaveria trinervia. The sequence goes on from CM046447.1 coordinate 30,589,929, forward strand.
ACCTTACCCCTTACACATCATACAAACACTAGCTAACACACACATGAAAATTGAGAGAGAGTAATGCAGATGACACAGTTGAAAAGCATTAGGGTTTCGGGGAGCTCCTTCATTCCGGCGAGTAACCGCCTTTCCAGCGAGACATCGGACGAAGTACTAGCATCAGTATCCAAAGGCCATACACGGTGAACCTCATTGATGAGCTAAAACGGCCGTGCAAATGTAGATATGAGTTCTCGAAGGTGAAAACCGGCTGCCAGAAGCAGTGGTTGCTAGTGGAGACTACGTACGATAATTAGCACTTGCTCGAACTGAGGGTGATGAACAATCTGGTAACAGCGAACTACATACCTCCGGATACTTCTCTTTCTCCGGTGAAGCTGTCTGCTAGAGAACAGGCAGCGATACGGAGGCACATGCATAGCGAGAAGACGCGGTACTTACAAAATCCAGATTGTTGAGAAGAAGATAGATATGGCGACGATCTTAAAGCTGGTAGTTGGAACTACTATAAAGCTTTCTTCTTCAAAACCTTAACTAGTTTTGGTACTTCAAGCCGTTTTTGATGCTTCAGCAGGTTGTTTGTTATTCGGGTGACTATTTTAGGTTCTAACAAATCTTAATTTGGTTGTTGCTGTTGGTTTGCAAGAACATAAAACTTAGTTTAACCCATTAAACTTTTTGAAAACGCAAGGGAATAACAACTTCATTTACTTACTTATAAGCTGAAAAACGTGTTCTTTAGGTGACCATATAAATGTAAAAGCAAACCAAATAAACAAAGGATCATAATATGTGAATGTGCAAGCTATGAACATAAGAAACACTACATAAAATCATAGCTATAATGAGCTGTGAAGAACTACCTTCTCAGCAGCTTAAAACCGACAGAAAGGTGGATGTTTGATGCTCAAAATCGGCCAAGACTTCAAGGATAGAAGTCCTCAAGCTTGTATACCCCAAGCCCTTTGCAAAACACCTTCTTGTTAGGAATAAAACTACACCAAAGCACTCCAAGAAAACCCTAATGTTGCTGCTGGCCGTAAGTTTTTGGGGAGCAAGAGAGAGAGTGAGGTTTTCTTGCTTTTGAGTCTTTTGGCATGTATTGAGATAATAAAAGCTTTGAGTGTAAGACTTGTTATGTAATGTGGTGTTCAAGAAACAAAAGAACCAATGGGATCAAGGGGGTGGGGGGCAAAAGTTTCAAAATGAAAGAGTTTCCCCCTTTAAACATTAACACACATATTAGATAAACTAGTCTTTCAATTTGTTGTACAATTAACCTTTTAATTGTGTGACTTATACACTCGTTTTTATTATTTGATGTTATCTAACTAATTTAAATAACATTCCAAATAATATTATTGAACAAAATATCCAAATAAGTTGTTCCATCTCATATGCAACTTATTTAGAAAACCCATTTTTTAAAATGGTGTAAATATTTAATTTCATGATCATATCATCAATTAAATATTAATTTGTGTTTTCCAAGCATGTTATTGGGTATAACCCGACTTGGATCATAACGTACTAACCGCATCAATATTCTACGTGTCTTGGGCATTGTTGGACCAAAAGAACCAATGAGCCAAGATCAGAAAACCTCTAAGTCCCACATGATATCACAACAACTGCTGAAGGCTTCATCAGCAGTTCGACAAGTGCTGAAAACTCCAACAGCTGAAGATCAAGTGCTGAAGACTTCAACAGCTGAAGACTAAAGTGCTGAAGTTCAACAGCTGAAGAACACAAGTGCTGAAGTTGAACAGCTGAAGAACACAAGTGCTGAAGCTGAAGACCAAAGTACTGAAGTACAACAGCTGAAGAGTTTACAAGTGCTGAAGATCAACAACTGGTGTACAAAGTCTGAAGACAAAGACTGAAGACATCAGCTGATGATATCTACTGAAGTCATCAGCTGATGAAACATCTGAAGTTCAAGTTTGAAGACCAAGTACTGAAGTTTTAGTAGTTTGTCACAACAGCTAAAGAGTACTTCTTCAGTAGTTATGATATCAGTAGTTTTATGTCTTTTTACTTTCAGTAGTTTTGTAAAACGACTGAAGAGCTTGTTCTTCAGTCGTTGTAGTATCAGTAGTTTTATGTTTTTCAGTAGTTATAGTAACTGATAACACTTAGTATTTTTGTAAGAAGATGTCAGCTGTTTTGACATCTTCAGTAGTTGTGTTTCAGTTAGAATAATTCTGTTAGATGTCACTATCAAGTGACATTAGCAGACATCACATCTCTTATATAAGAGGTGTCGACCTAATTGTAAGTGTGACATTTCGTTACCACGAAAGTGAATATTGAATGAAATATATTTGCAGAATTCTCTCTATCTATAACCGTTTTTGTTCTTCATTGAATATCTATTCGTTCTTGTGAATTGGCTAATTCATTGTTAGAATTCCGCTGCTATACTCTCTAATCGATCAAACGTAGATCACTGATCCTAACAAGTGGTATCAGAGCTTGTTAATCATTGATCGATCTAACAATTGATCATTGAAACTAATAATTGATATCTATGTTTGATTGAATTAGTATATTCGCAAGAACTGGTTATAGATTATTGAATTTCTGTTGCTTTCGTTCATTTATTTTGAGATCTCTCTTGGTTCAATTGGTTGTTGTGTTTTGTTCTAAAATTGTTTTAGCTTAATTGAATTTGATTGAATCTGAGATGACTACTCCTTCTAATGATCCTCACAATACTGGTTCCTCAACCAACCCTTTGATGCTGGTTAGGACCGAGTATAACATATGGCAACGAAGAATGCTTCATCACCTGTCTGTTAACAGTTCAGGTTGTTGGACATCTGTGGTACATGGACCACATAAGCCTATGGTGAACAATCCGGAAACCAATCAAATGGTTCCGAAGAAAAGGAACAATACTCTGATGAAGATCGGAACTATTTGAGATTGATGCTAAAGCCCATGGAATTCTGGCCATGGCACTGCCTAATGAAATCTATTCAGGGCTTATGCATCATGAAACTGCTCATGATCTCTGGAATGCCCTGAAGGAACAATTCGGTGGCACAAATGAGGTCTTAGCAAACAACAGAGAAATCCTTGCCCAACAATATGAGACATTCTCTCATAGAAAAGGTGAGACACTGACTCAACAGTTTGAGCGTTTTTCCTGCTTGATATCTGAGCTGAAAATGGTGAAACAGGAATACACCAATAGCCAGATGAACAACAGGTTCCTTAGATCACTGCCTGAGAGATGGGACACATACACTATTGTCCTACGCTCCAGTGCAAATCTGGATAGCCTATCTCTCACCCAACTTCATGGGAAACTGCTTACATTTGAAAGAGAGATAGAGCAGAAGAGGAAATTGTCCTCATCAGGAAAGCTCACTGATGACTTTGTACCATGGAATACTGCCTTGGTTGGTCATGAGTCAGAATATGCTGCATCTGAAAGCAATTATGATGAGCATATTGATTTCTCTTCAAATAGTTCTGATCATGCATTTGTTGGTATTGAGAGTCATTCTAGCAGTAATAGTGACAATCTATGCTTCATCATGGATGATTTGAAAGGAATTGCTGATGATGACTTAGAAGAGATGGATATTCTGAGCCAAATGGCATTGATTAATATCAGATCTCAGAAGTTCTATAAGAGAACTGGCAGGAAATTTCCTGGACTCTCTGGCAAAACCAAAGTTGGTTTTGACAAGAGTAAGTTGAGGTGTCACAAATGCCAAAGGCTGGACACTTTGCAAGGGAGTGTAGATCAACTGGATCTAACTCTTCTGCACCCTTTGTGACTTTTCCTAGTACTATTCCACAAAACAGAGGGCAACATCCTGCTGGTTCTGGTCATCATTCACATCCTAGATCTCCTGCATACTTTGTTCCCCAGGGTCAAATGTCATATCCTTATCCCTGCTATTATATGCCTCAACCAAATCCTGTTCAAGCTCCAATTGCACAACAACCACAAGCATTGCCTGAACCACAACCTTCCTAATCTTATCAACAAACTCAACCTCAACAACACAGCTTCTTCACCCCAGGAGTTGTTGACTGGAGCAGTTTACCAGATGACTTGTCTGGTCATGAACAACTGTTCTCAGGTGCTGGTCAACATGGTGGTGAAAGTCCCTTTGGAAATCTAGCTCTTATGGCTTTGGATACTTCATCCACCAATGCCTCAACACCAAAGGTATCACAGGTATCCTTTGAGGCAAAAGCCAAATTGTGTTCTGAAACATGTATAGTAGCATTTGCATCTATTAGAGAAGCAAATGTAGCTTTAATCAACAAGAACATTGAGCTAGAACAAATAATTTCCAAAAGCAAAGCTGAATTTGAGTCTGTGCTTAATGATAAGAATGATGAGATTTACAAACTTAAATGCCAAATAACTGATGATAAGGCTAGGGAAGAGATACTTCTAGAGAAGTATAAAGATCTCAAAGAAACCCTTGCAGTCACCTAGGTAGAGTGTGATAGATGGGTACAATCATGCAAAGGTTTTGAAATGCTTCTTAGTAAGCAATATGCTTCCAGTGTGAAGTTTGGCATTGGTTACAATCACACTGCTCCACCTACAGATTTTACTCCCAGAGCAGAGGTACAATCTGATGGTGAGAGTAATAACCAATCCATCTCATCATGTGATCTACTTTCTGATACAGCACAATCAGAAGTAGAAGTCAGCACCAAGCCCTCTCAGAACCTATCAGCTAATGTTGATGGTTCCACTGCTGACACTCACATGATCAATGAGTTGATCAACTCAGGAGTTAATTCTGAAAGTCCTGAAAGGACTAGAGAGCAGGATTTAACACCTGGAGTTCAAACTCCAACTACTGTCAGTACTGAAAAGAAGAAAACTGTCAGTAGAAGAGTTCGAAAACAATGCTTCCAAAGCACTGAAGAGCAAGTCTTCAGTTGCTTCACCCTCTTTAGTTGATGATCAACCTAAGATGAAGAAGAAACCATGTGAAGTATGTGGTTTGTTCAATCATCTTACAGATGATTGCTGGTACAAAAGAGGTTCTAAACTCAAACATAAAGAAGAAATTAAAGAGAAAATGGTTAAAAATGAAAACTGAGTTTGAGACCACATTTGTATCAGCAACATCAAATCCTGTAACCCTTAAGTCCACAAAGAAATCCAAAAAGGAAGGGGTTAAACAGGTGACAGCTGAGATTGCTCAGAAGAAGAAGGTGCAAATAGGAACTTATCAAACTCCACTGGCAATGTGTCTGATGAGCTGAAAGCTTTATCACAAAATCAGACACAGCTGGTTATGATGGTTCAACATCTATTGGGAAGAGTTAACCAATTAGATGCTCCTATGTTGAAACCACAGAAAAGGAGATCCAAGCCAAAGGATTCCTCTTCTTCATCATCTTCTTCCTCTCAGGCTGTTGTTTCCATAAACCTATTAGTTTACCATCTGTTGATGAGACCAGACCCAAAACCAAAAAGGTTTGGGTCTCCAAAACTAACTGATTGTTATTATTGCAAGGTTCTCCAACATGCCAAAGTAGCATCTGGTATGTAGACAGTGGGGGATCTATGCACATGACTGGGAACAACTCTCTTCTTCATGACTACTCTCAAGGAAAGAAGGGGTTTGTTTCTTTTGGCAATGATGCTAGGGGTTACATCATTGGCAACGGCTTTGTCTCCAATGGAGAAATAATTTTGATGATGTTAATCATGTGGAAAATCTCAAGTACAATCTCTTGAGTGTCAGTCAAATGTGTGATAAAGGCATGTTGCTCTTTTCACCAGTCAGAACTGTAGGATTCTGTCATCCAAAGTTCTGCATTTGATTGATAAGGTGTTGGATGATCACACTCTCCTGAGAGCCAACAGGACAGGAAGAGTGTATGCCTTAGATCTTTCCAAAAAAATAGATCTCAGAGGCAATCCTTGCCTATTTTCCAAAGCCTCTTCTCAAGAATCTAAACTGTGGCACAGAAGGCTGGGTCATGTTAATTTCAAAAACATGAATCAGTTAATCCACAATAGTTTAGTCAGAGGCTTACCAATAAAGGAGTTCCACTGTGATGAAACCTGCACTGCTTGTTTAAAAGGAAAACAACACAACAATCTGTCCTTCCCTCCTATTGAAGAGCCTAAGTCCACTACCTGCTTGCAATTACTGCATATGATCTATTTGGTCATGTGAGAGTAATGAGCATGGCGAAGAAGAAATACTGTCTGGTAATTGTGGATGATTACTCCAGATTTGTATGAACTTTCTTTCTACATTTAAAGGATGAGGTTGCTCAGAATATTATTCACTCTTTTGTATATTGAGAAGCAGTATTCCCTTCCAGTCAAGTGTATTAGGAGTGATAATGGAACTGAATTCAGAAACCATACACTTGATGACTTCTATCTTTCAAAGGGAATCAAAAGGCAGTTTAGCATACCAAGGACTCCAGAACAAAATGGAGTAGTGGAGAGAAAGAACAGGACCCTAATTGAAGCTGCAAGGTCCATGCTGCTGACTCTGGTTTGCCACTGACCTTTTGGGCTGAAGCTGTTAACACAGCTTGCTATGTGCACAATAGAGTCTTAGTAATCAGAGGTTGATGAAGACTCCATATGAAGTTCTCCATCACTTGGCTCCTCTAATTTCTTTTTTCAAAGCATTTGGGTGTCCCTGTTTTATTCTCAACACAAAGGATCAACTCCATAAAATTTGATCCTAAGGTGGATGCAGGGTATTTTGTTGGTTATTCATCTACTTGCAAGGCATACAGAGTCTTCAACTGCAGAACAAAGATAGTTGAAGAGACTTTGCATGTGAAGTTTAATGAATCTCCTTTGGACAAGATTCCACAAAACCCTGTGGAGTTGTTTGATTTGGACATACTGCAATATGTTCCTTATCAACCTCCAACAGTTGCAGATCATGTGGAATAAATCTCTTCTGCAGCATGTCTTCCACCTGGTGGTATTGATGATGATGATGATAATATCAATACTCACCTATTCAAGTTTAGTGACCAACTGCCTGTGTCTGCTAAATTTGATGTTCCTGTAGCTTCAGCAGTTCCATCCACAACAAATGCTGATGAGATCTCTGATTCATCTACATCTTTTGAGTTACCATCTAATTCTTGGTTTCAAGAGTCTACATCAACATCTGCTGCTGCTGAAGGTCCTACAAACACTTGCACAGATCTCATTGTTTATCAAGAACTGAAGAATCACCCAATGTCTCAGATTATTAGTGATATCAATGCTGGTGTTTCAACAAGAAGTCAATTGTCTAACTTCTGCTTCTATGCTCTCTAATCAGTCAGCTAGAGCCAAAGAACTACCATGTTGCTTTGAGAGACAATGGATGGGTTGAAGCTATGCAGCTTGAGCTACTTCAGTTCAAGAAACAGCAAGTGTGGGAACTATTCCTCTTCCCCCAGGTAAGTGTGCAATAGGCACTAAATGGGTGTTTAGGAATAAGTCTGATGAAAATGGGCTTATTGTTAAGAACAAGGCTAGACTGGTTGTACAGGGGTTTTCACAAGAAGAAGGTATTGACTATGATGAAACTTTGCCCCTGTAGCCATACTAGAGGCAATCAGATTGTTTTTAGCCTATGTTGCATTCCACAATCTTAAAGTTTTTCAAATGGATGTCAAAAGTGCCTTTTTATATGGTAAAATAAAGAGAAAAGTTTATGTGTGTCAACCACCAGGTTTTGAGGATAATAAACATCCTGAATGGGTGTATAAACTTGATAAGGCTCTTTATGGGTTGAAACAAGCTCCTAGAGCCTGGTATGAAACACTTTCCATTTTCTTCTTAAGAATAATTTCACTAGAGGCTCCATTGATAAACTCTGTTTATTAAGAAGGTGGATGAGCATAAGCTACTTGTTCAGATTTATGTTGATGATATCATTTTTGCATCCTCTGATCCCCAGTTGTGTGATGATTTTACAACATTAATGAAAAAGAGGTTTGAAATGAGTGCAATGGGAGAATTACAGTTCTTTCTAGGCTTGCAAATTAAACAAAAGGCTGATGGAACCTTTATTCATCATTCAAAATATACAAAAGATTTTTTGAGTAAGTTTGATTTACAAAACTGCAAGCCCTGTTCTACTCCCATGTGAAACACACACAACTGGATGCTGATCAGAAAGGTAAAGCTGTTGATGAAACACTTTACAAAGTATGATTGGGTCCTTGATGTATTTAATAGCTTCTAGACCAGATATTATGTTGCTACATGTGTTTGTGCTAGATTTCAGGCTGCTCCTAAAGAGTCTCATTTGATTGCAGTCAAACGAATCTTTAGATATTTGCAAGGTACATAATCTCTGGGTTTATGGTATTCCACTGGACACTCTTGCAAATTAGTTGCTTTTTCAGATAGTGACTATGCACGGTGCAAGTTAACTAGAAAGTCAACTTCTGGTGGTTGTCAATTCCTAGGCAACTGTTGATTTTGGCAGAGTAAGAACAAACATCTGTTGCTACATCAACTGCTGAGCGCCGAGTACATTGCTGCTGCAAGTTGCACTTCTCAAGTACTCTGGCTTCAGAACCAACTTCTGGATTATGGCATTACAGAGACTAAGACTCCATTATTAATGGATAGTGCTTCAGCTCTATGTATTGTCAAAAATCCAGTCCAACACTCTAGGACCAAACATATAGAGATCAGACATCACTTTATTCGGGATTGTTTTGAAAAAGGTCTGATTGATCCTAAGTTTGTGCCTAGTGCTGATGAGCTTGCAGAATTTTTACTAAGCCTTTGGATAGTTCTACTTTCCAAAACCTTGTGTTGAGGCTTGGTATGCTGCAGCTAGAATAAGTGACAACTACTGATGATTTCAGTAATAATTACTGGTGATCATTGGTAACCAATGTCATATATAAGTACTGATGAGTCCTTTCACCTTCAGTAGTTTTTAAAACTACTGATGGCTAAATGCCTCACAAGTACTGAAGTACTTTATCTGTTCCAAACTACTGATGTAGTTACAACTACTGAAATCAGTACAAACAGATAAGTACTGACGTCCTATGAAACACTGAAAAGCAGATGCAAAGTCTGGTGAGAAAGTGTTGAGGACAGTATGAAACAGCTGAAAGGCTATGAATTGACGAAAACTACTGAAGAGAACTCTCTTCAGTTGTTTCTACAACTGCTGTTTCATTCTAAACAACTGAAGCAAAACCATGTCTTCAGTAGTTTTATAACTACTGATGACTAACACCAAGTCTTCAGCTGTTTACAAAACACTGAAGACAAAACACTGTCTTCAGTAGTTTCACAACTACTGATGACAAACACCAAGTTCTCAGTTGTTTCATCATCTGAAGTTAAAACCATGGTTTTCAGTAGTTTTCTAACTGCTGATGTCTAAACCCATGACTTCAGCTGTTTTAACATCTGAAAGGGTAATACCATGTCAACAGTCGGTTTAAACTACTGATGACTAATACCAAACCCTTTAGTCATTTTTCACCCCTACCCTATATACACCTGTCCTCTTCTCTAATGTTTCATTAGCCGTTATTTTCTGAACTTCTCCTCTCTCAAACATGGCGACCATGAGTCTGAAACCACGACACAACTGCGTTGCTTACCTTACAAGTCGGCTTTCTGGAACAAATATGATAATGCCATTGACTTAATGGGGGATTCCCCATATCGCACAGCCTTTCTCTTGAATCCAACCATTTACCCTGAATCCCTCAGTCAATTCTGGTCAAATGCTTTTGTTCATACTGATGAGTCTACCGGTCAGATCTCTGTTCGGTCCCTTATCACCCAGAAACCAGTGGTCGTTCCAGCCGACATCATTCCGTCAGGCATTACACTTACACGACTCCACCGCTGTGACTGCATACCCAAAGGGGATAACAAATATGTCTTTTATCTATCATGGGTATGAAGGTGATCTTCGGGCTACAACCGTTCTAAAGAAACATTTCCATGACGCTGAGAACTCATTTTTCACATGGTAAATGTCTGCTTAGCCTCCAAGACATCTTCTTGGGATCAATGTCGTCCAATGGCAACAGGTATTATATTCTATTCTAGAACACCAACCGCTAAATTTTTCTGAAATTGTGTTTCTAGAAATAAAGAACTTGGCTCAGAAACCTTGGCAAACCGATGCCATTATATCCCAGGTTTCTGATGGCCATTATTTTGGATGAATTAAAATCTGATGGCCTTGTGAGCTTTGGAGTCCCTGCACCCTGTTTTGGCTGAGGTATACTCCAGGCACAACTCAGACCCTACACTAAAGAAGCTGCCCGAATGCTAAAGCCCAAGCACAGGGAACCCATAGCTTCCTCCATCAGAACCAAAGTCCCCACAAACCAAAACCAAAACACCCCAACAGCTATTCAGGGAGATGAGTCCCCTGAAGATGCTCATGCACCACCAACGCAGGATATACTTGCTGCTTAAACCCCCCAGCAGTATCAGAGACTCTACCACCATGCCGCTCAGGATTCCTCTCAAAAGGAGCCTGCAGCCACCACACAAGGGGTACCCACACATGTGGGATCTTCCTCACTTGAGGAGATTTCCATTGAAGAGCACCATCCTCCCCAGGTGCACACTGCTTCTACCATCTCTCCCCATGCAACCGCCCCCCCAAAGTCCAACCATAATTATTGCAAATGTGCTGACTCAGTTGCATGCCTCTCCTCCTCCCCAAAAACCACCAACAAAGGGGAGAACCACAGACATTGAGGAAGAGGATCAACATGTTTCTGACAACCCACAGCACCGGGGTTTACCTTCTATCTCCTGGTGTAGATAGGGAGATTAGAATATCTAGTGAGGCTGCACCTCTTCTGCTGCATCAGCACATGACCAGAATGAGGCTGGTAACATTGCTAAGACCTCACTAGAGGCAACAGCTGATGAAGGACATAGTCCTGAGGCTGGAAGTCCCCAGTTCCAAGAAAAAGGGGCACATGCTACAACTGTCTACACCCAGTGCATGTACATCCTGCTCCAAGCAGGAGGTCAGGTGATTCAACTTCTGCTGATGATGACCTGGGCCTTTTCTATGATGTTCTCGCCCACAACATCATCCTGGAGGCTGAGGTAAGCAGACAACAAGAACTACTTGCCAAGAAGTCTTAGGATGAAAGTCCATCTGCCCCAACCAACCCACAGATGGCACCTTCAGTTAAAGGTTCGCCAACACTTTACCCTCACACTTCACTGAGCCTCCAGCTTCTATTTTGGCACTATCTCTCCGGGACAAACCCCCAGAGCAGATGGTTGCTGTATTCCAACAATCCCTACCTCTCATCACTCCATCATCCATGAAATTGTTTATCAAGCCATTGATGAGAGGATTTCCTCAAGTCTACAACCACTTATTGATGCTGCTGTGCAAAAGAAATTTTCTGCGGTACAAACCCCTTCTCCAATGCATCAAAAACAGGGGAGAGTACTACAGTGAAAGAAAAGAAGAGAAAAGAACCGAGGATGAGAAGGACAAGAAGGAAAACCCAGAGTTGGAAACAGAAAAGCAACAACACTGATCACTTACAAAAGAAGAAAATGCTGGTGATCACCTACTGCTGAAGAAAAATCCTTGGAAGAGTTGGTAAAAGATGCAGATGACACACACAGCGGATCCATGGACAAAATCATTGAGCAACTCTTCAAGCAAGGTTTTGATACAGCAACATTAGACAGTGAGATCAGGATTGGAAGTGGGGGAGATTCAAACCAATGGGCTGGTAGATGTATTGGAGAAAGAGAGATTGGAGATCATGATTCGATTCATTGCAAATACTTAGGAAGATCTTTGATGGAGATTCGTCATGGACCAGAGATAGTATTCTGGCTATAGCCACCCAGAATCTGTTTGTCTGAGCAGTTTCATAGGGGATTATCATTGATGATGGGTTTGCAAGAGCATGAAACGTAGTTTAACCATTTAAACTATTCATAAAACGCAGCGTATTATATAACTTTTAAACACCTTTTGAAACTGAAAAACATGTTCTTAGATGTCCATATAAGTGTAAGAAGCAAACCCATTAACCAAAGGATCATTTATGTGAATAATCAAGCTAAGAACATGAAGAAACGTACATAAAATCACAGCTACATAGAGCTGTGAATAATCTACCTTTCTGCAGAAAAACGACCAAAGAAAGGGGTAGAGAATGCTTGTGAATCCGGCCAAGAGTCCAAAGAAGGCCTCCTCAAGCTTGTATACCCCAAGCTTGTATTCAAACACCCTTCTTGTTAGGGAGAACACCACAAATCAGCTCTCAAAGACCTCCCTTTTCTGCCTAATTTCCGAAAATTTTGAGAGAGAGAGAAAGAGAGAGAGAGATGAAGCAATAAAATCTGAATAATGGTTGTGTATGTGACAAGTTAAGCCTTTGTGTTTTCAAGAACACAATGGTCCATCAATGCAAGAGGGGGGGCGGCCAACATCATTAAAATGAGAGTTCCCTCTCAATTTTATAACACAATCAAATGTTAACTAGCCACTTAACTAGATTATTATGTATACAACTAACCCATTAATTGTATAATATTATATACTACCATATTAATTTGTAATGTTATTCAACTAATTTAAATAGCATTACAAATAATATTATTGAACAAAATATCCTAATAAATTGTCCATCTCATTTGCAACTTGTTTAGAAAACCCATTTTCTAAATTGGTGTTAATATTCAATTATATCATGTAATTGAATATTAATAGGTGTTGTTAAGCTTGTTGTTGGGTATAACCCGACTTGGATCATAACGTACTAACCACATCAATATTCTAAGTGTCTTGGGCACACAGAATCTTACAATCTCCCACTTGCCCAAGATTCATAGAAGATTGATGCAAGCAGTAAATACCGCCTAACAACGGTTTACTACCCTTAATACGTATGACTTATAGCCATTCAATAACATCATCCCCTTTTCAAGTACCTACTTGAAATGATTTAGGTGAATCAATCATCTACCCTTTTGTTACAGATGTCATGTTAAATCCAAGAACATAGAACGATCATCTCTTGTTGATTTAACTTATCAGGCCTTAGACATCTAACTCTCAACGAATAAGAGGAACAAATTCCATCTTGACTACATATGTTTCTCACAAACACCTCGTGTCATATCTGAACACACTCTTGGTACTGTCCACTATTTCAGGATAGTGAAGAATTAGCTCAAGGTATGACACTTAGTGAATATCAAAACCCAATATGTATCTCAGGTCGGAGGATACAAAATGATATTCGCCTTTACTCAAATATACTTATGATCAATCAATAAGATTCCATGTAGTAAAATTTGAGATGCGGGTTAGTCCAATATTTGTGTCCCACAAATATCTATGAACCTTGGTAGCAACTCATTGCTCTATATTCATCCTTATGAATATCAACCAATCCAAGTTCATAATAATCTTACCTTCAAACTTGTTCCCACAAGTATGAATGACTACGGACATTTAGAGTAAACATTTTACTCATGGATTAAACATGCTAAATAGGAATATTATTTGAAACATTATAACCAAATAACTTTATTCAATAATAGAAAATTCCACATATCCAAATACAAAATTTACAGATCAAATCCAATCACTAGAATATCGAAGTCCCATGGCACAAGTATGACCTTCATGCTTTGCCTTTTCAAGGAGCTTCGTGAGAGGATCCGCAACGTTTTGATCCGTGTGAACTTTGCGAATACATATCTTTCCCTTTTCAACTTCATCTCGTATGTAGTTGAATCTCCGCTCAATGTGCCTAGTCTTTTGATGAGCACGGGGTTCCTTGATTTGAGCAATCGCACCCTCGTTATCACAAAAGATCTCTAGGGGGTCCTGAATGGAAGGGCAACCCCTAGATCGGCAATGAATTTCTTCAACCATGCAGCTTCTTGGGCTGCCAATGAGGCGGCGACGTATTCTGATTCTGTAGTTGACAGAGCCACCACATCCTGTTTGGAGCTCTTCCAAGAGACAGCTCCTCCATTCAGAATGAAAATGTATCCCGATTGAGACCGTGAATCATCACGATCGGTTGGAAACTCGCATCCGTGTAACCTTTTACAACGAGTTCCTCGTCACCAGATCCATAGATTAGGAACATATCTCTTGTCCTCCTTAGGTACTTAAGTATGTTCTTAACAGCCATCCAATGACTGTTTCCAGGATTTTGTGGTAACGGCTTGTCATACTTAAGGCGTATGACACGTCCGGTCGAGTGCATATCATTGCATACATGATGGATCCAATAGCAGATGCGTATGGGATTGCCTTCATTTTATCTTGCTCATCCTTTGAGCTTGACATTGAGTCGTACTCAACATCGTTCCTCTTTGAATAGGTACGGTACCTTTCTTAGAGTTTTCCATCTTGAATTTTTCAAGATTTTATCAATATATGCACTTTGATTCAAACCAATCAACCGCCTTGATCTATCCCTATAGATCTTTATTCCCAGAATATAGGCGGCTTCACCAAGATCCTTAATGGAAAAACAACTTCCAAGCCAGGTTTTTACACCTTCCATGTTGGAATGTCATTTCCAAATAGTAGTATGTCATCAACATACAATACTAGGAAAGTTATTGTGCTCCCACTAGCCTTCTTATACACACAAGCCTCATCAGCGTTTTTGATGAAACCAAATTTCTTTACTTCCTCATCAAAACGGTGATTCCAGCTTCTCGATGCTTGTTTTAATCCATAGATTGATTTCTTTAACTTGCATACTTTATTAGGATGTATTGGATCGACAAAACCTTCAGGCTGAACCATATAGACATCTTCCTCAAGATATCCATTTAGGAAAGCGGTTTTGACATCCATTTGCCAAATCATAATCATAATGAGCAGCTATGGCAAACAATATCCTTATAGACTTTAGCATCGCAACAGGTGAGAAGGTTTCATCATAATCAACCCTTGAGTTTGAGTGAAACCTTTTGCTACAAGTCTAGCTTTATAAGTATCCAAGTTTCCATGCATATCGGTTTTCTTCTTGAAAACCCACTTACTTCCAACTATCTTGGAGTTAAGAGGTGGTACAACCAAGTCCCATACTTGATTGTCATACATGGATTGCATCTCAACGTTCATGGCTTCAAGCCATTTGTCACAATCCGTGTTGGACATTGCATCATGGTATGTGGTTGGTTCATCAGAATCTATCACATAGCATCCATCCATGAAAAATCCATATCTTTCAGGTGGATTACTAGTTCTACCACTTCTGCGAACGTGTTGTGTGTATTGATCAACCACTTGATCATCCTCAACATCCTTATGTTGAGTGCTAGTTCAACCAAACGTGCATCGGGCTGTGGTTCTTGATCTTCCTCAAGATCCACTGTTCTACTGCTAGCTCCTTCCATAAGGAATTTTGCTTCTAAGAACTCACCCTTTCTGGCAAAACAACACCTTTTGTTCCATTGGATCATAGAAATAATATCCATAGAATCTCTAGGATATCCAATAAAGATACACTTGGTGGATCGGACATCCAATTTGTTTAGGGTGGGAGTCTTAACATAAGCCTCACATCCCCAAACCCTTAAGTACGATAGGGATGGAAACTCTCCATGCCATATCTCAAAAGGTGTCCTTTCTACCTTTTTTGTTGGGGCCATATTTAGAATACGGGCCGCGGAGAGCAGAGCGAAACCCCAAAATGATAGAGGTAATGTGCTTCTAGCCATCATAGATCGGACCATATCCAATAAGGTTCGATTCCTCCTCTCAGACACACCATTATGTTGTGGTGTTCCAGGTGGAGTGAGTTGTGAGACAATCCCACAAGTCCTAAGATGATCTTGAAAGGCATCACTTAGGTATTCACCTCCTCTATCGGTACGAAGAATTTTAATGGACTTGTTGAGTTGATTTTCTACTTCATTTTTGAAGATTTTGAACATTTCAAAAGCTTCGTCTTTGTGTCTTAACAAGTACACATACCCATAGCGACTATAATCGTCGGTAAAGGTAATGAAGTATCTTTCACCATTCCTAGTCATTGGCTTAAAAGGACCACATACATCCGAATGTATGATTCCTAATAAATCTTTTGCCCTTTCGGTAGTTGCATTAAAGGGTGCCTTAGTCATCTTACCTTGTAAACAAGACTCACAAACATCAAATGAATCACATTCATTTGTTTTTAAAAGACCATTCTTTTGAAGTGTTTGTAAACGTTTCTTGTTTATATGACCAAGACGACAATGCCAAAGATAGGTATCACTTAAGTCCAACTTGAGTTTCTTGGTGTTAGTTTGGTACAATGAACTATTTAAAGTATTTTCATGAACCAATTCATAAATACCATTAATTGGAATAGCTTTAAAATAGAACATACCATTTAAAGAAACATGAATATCATTTTCAATAAAAGATAATACATAATCATAATGTCTTAATTGGGATACAGAAATAATGTTCCTAGTCAAACTAGGAGCATACAAAAATTCTTCAAAATAACTTCCAAACCACTTGGAAGTCTTAGGATGTAGTCTCCACGAGCTTCAACTAAGACTTTAGTTCCATTTCCCATGAAGAGGCTAACATCCCCTTGTTTGAAGTCCCTACTTCTTGTGAACCCCTGCAACAAATTGCAAATGTGAGTTCCACATCCGGTATCCAATACCCATGTGTTAGAAGATGTAACATTAAGATCAATATGAATCATGTATATTGTACCTGAGGTCTGCCCGGCATCCCTCTTGGCTTTCAACTCTTGGAGATGGACAGGACAATTCCTTGCCCAATGTCCAATCTCCCCACACTTGAAGCATGGGTCATTTGTAGCAACCTTTTGCTTCTTCTCTTGTGGTTTGGGTGGCACCCTTGCCACCCCTTTCCTTTTCCCCAAGCGGGTCCCTTACCCTTGGCAACCTTTGCCTTGGGTGCGGGACGAGGCCTTTTGTTGTTCCCACCTTCATTAATGGTGAGAACGGTGTAAACCCTTTTACCCATGGCCGCCTCGGCCGTTTTGAGCATTGAGTGAAGCTCACCAATGCTTTTATCCCAAGCATTCATGTTGTAGTTCAACACGAATGTCGAACCTCTTGGTAAGGCCATTGAGGATTAAATCCGTGGCCAATTCCTTCGAGACGGGACAATTAAGCCTCTCGAGGCGATCAATATGACTTTTCATCTTAAGTACATAAGATGAAACAGATTGGTTGTCGTCCATACGACATGCATGGAGTGCTCGAACCGTTTCGAAACGCTCAACCCTCGCTTGCTGTTGGAACGTTTCCTTCAGCTGGGTTATCATGTCATAAGCCCCGTGGTGTTCATACTCCTTTTGGAGATCCGGAGTCATGCTTGCTAGCATGAGACAAGACACTTGGACGGAGTCCTCAGTGTACTTTAGCCAATCATTGAAGGCCTCCTCATCATCCTCGCTAGGTTGATCGGGGATAGGGTCGTCTAAAACGTACGATCGTCTCTCTTGCTTGAGAACAATTCTCAAGTTTCGATACCAATCGATGAAGTTGTTATGGTTAGACGTTCCTTTTGGAGGATCGCTCGTAAAGATTGGTTGGACGCGGATGAGTTATCGGAATTATCATTATAAGAGGCCATCTACAAAATTTAACAAAGTTTTATTTAGTATTTTCGATATTGTCAATTTTAATAATTAATGCCTATTAAGGTCAATTATATATTAAAATCTAGAACCCAACATTACATTAAATTGTGGTTAGGTGACCTTTATCCCACGATTTAAATTAATAAGGTGGTCAACGATTGACGGTTGTAACCATTTGCAACTTCTAGAGGTATGGGATCGACTCTTGAACATCATATGTAAAGTCGGCATGTAAATCCCATCAACACCATTTGGAAACCACATTGTAGGTGATCCATTTAACATGGTTTGCAAATCAAGACATCCTACTTACACCCACGTGTGAGCTTGCCAAAACAATGGTTAGGTGACCTTTATCCATAAGTAATGCATTCTCACCTCAAATCACAAGTTCCCTCAAAATGGTTAGGTGACCTTTATCCCACTAAGAGTTCCCAAGTGACTCAAGTGTGTGTAAAAGACGGTGTTGATCTCGTTTTGGAATATTTAGAGGTTACATAATGGAGTTAGAAAACTCTATGTACTTGTATTTGCATGCTTTCAAATACAAGGTACCCTATGGTCCTTTGATTAAAACCAATTTTCATCATTAAAATCATTAAACCATTTTAATAACTTTTATTTGCCTTTAAGAACCATCAATTTTCAGATTGTTATGTTTATTAATTAG
Source organism: Flaveria trinervia (assembly GCA_025506515.1). Lineage (NCBI taxonomy): Eukaryota > Viridiplantae > Streptophyta > Magnoliopsida > Asterales > Asteraceae > Flaveria > Flaveria trinervia. Next base: position 30,608,191 of record CM046447.1, read on the forward strand.
TTTGTTATGCATGTCAAAACATCAACCAAACAATCAAACAATAAACAATCAACCAAGCATAAAACATAAACAACCATATATGCATAACCATAGCTACTATTGTGACCACACTTGTTTGCCATCACAAGTGTGGTCATTAGGTCTTTCCTAAGGGTTGAATGTAACACAAAATTTAAGGTCTTTATAGACCCCACTTGAACTTGCATCCATATGCTCCAAGTCTTTCTCTTTGTGTCTTCCTCTTGTGCTTCCTTCTAGTGCATCTCCATATACAAAATTTATATCCTAATACAAATTTTCTAATAAAGGAATTGCACTTAATCTATCTATTACATTTCAAATGAATGAATAAATAAATTACATCTCAAAGAAAAACACAAAAGAATAATATTACAACCCAAATGTAAAACAACCAAAATCACCATCCATTCCAAACCAAAGCAACATAGGGTCATGGCTAGGTTATGCACATAATCAAAACCAACATATCATTAAAATAAAATGATGAATCCCCAAAAACCCATGAATTTTCAGCCAACATAAACTGAAAATTTTGGGTTTAGATGTTGTCCAAAAACACAACAAAACAACATATGTATATATCTTTCAAGATTTAACTATAAGCATGTATAATATGACCTTGAAAGATGGGATTCAACAAAACAGAAAAAGAACAGCCCAAACCGGTTTATATCCATCCTTTAAAACCAATTTTAAAGAACAAAACTAGCAAGACATCCACATAACCGGCTCATGATGCCATTGATGGGTTTGCAAGAGCATGAAACGTAGTTTAACCATTTAAACTATTCATAAAACGCAGCGGATATATATAACTTTTAAACACCTTTTGAAACTGAAAAACATGTTCTTAGATGTCCATATAAGTGTAAGAAGCAAACCCATTAACCAAAGGATCATTTATGTGAATAATCAAGCTAAGAACATGAAGAAACGTACATAAAATCACAGCTACATAGAGCTGTGAATATATCTACCTTTCTGCAGAAAAAACGACCAAAGAAAGGGGTAGAGAATGCTTGTGAATCCGGCCAAGAGTCCAAAGAAGGCCTCCTCAAGCTTGTATACCCCAAGCTTGTATTCAAACACCCTTCTTGTTAGGGAGAACACCACAAATCAGCTCTCAAAGACCTCCTTTTTCTGCCTAATTTCCGAAAATTTTGAGAGAGAAAGAGAGAGAGAGATGAATGCATAAAATCTGAATAATGGTTGTGTATGTGACAAGTTAAGCCTTTGTGTTTTCAAGAACACAAAGGTCCAATCAATGCAAGAGGGGGGGCGGCCAACATCATTAAAATGAGAGTTCCCTCTCAATTTTATAACACAATCAAATGTTAACTAGCCACTTAACTAGATATATTATGTATACAACTAACCCATTTAATTGTATAATATATATATACTACCATTATTAATTTGTAATGTTATTCAACTAATTTAAATAGCATTACAAATATATTATTGAACAAAATATCCTAATAAATTGTCCATCTCATTTGCAACTTGTTTAGAAAACCCATTTTCTAAATTGGTGTAATATTCAATTATATCATGTAATTGAATATTATAGGTGTTGTTAAGCTTGTTGTTGGGTATAACCCGACTTGGATCATAACGTACTAACCACATCAATATTCTAAGTGTCTTGGGCACACACAGAATCTTACAATCTCCCACTTGCCCAAGATTCATAGAAGATTGATGCAAGCAGTAAATACCGCCTAACAACGGTTTACTACCCTTAATACGTATGACTTATAGCCATTCAATAACATCATCCCCTTTTCAAGTACCTTACTTGAAATGATTTAGGTGAATCAATCATCTATCCTTTTGTTACAGATGTCATGTTAAATCCAAGAACATAGAATGATCATCTCTTGTTGATTTAACTTATCAGGCCTTAGACATCTAACTCTCAACGAATAAGAGGAACAAATTCCATCTTGACTACATATGTTTCTCACAAACACCTCGTGTCATATCTGAACACACTCTTGTGTACTGTCCACTATTTCAGGATAGTGAAGAATTAGCTCAAGGTATGACACTTAGTGAATATCAAAACCCAATATGTATCTCAGGTCGGAGGATACAAAATGATATTCGCCTTTACTCAAATATACTTATGATCAATCAATAAGATTCCATGTAGTAAATTGAGATGCGGGTTAGTCCAATATTTGTGTCCCACAAATATCTATGAACCTTGGTAGCAACTCATTGCTCTATATTCATCCTTATGAATATCAACCAATCCAAGTTCATAATAATCTTACCTTCAAACTTGTTCCCACAAGTATGAATGACTACGGACATTTAGAGTAAACATTTTACTCATGGATAAACATGCTAAATTGGAATATTATTGAAACATTATAACCAAATAACTTTATTCAAATAATAGAAAGTTCCACATATCCAAATACAAAATTTACAGATCAAATCCAATCACTAGAATATCGAAGTCCCATGGCACAAGTATGACCTTCATGCTTTGCCTTTTCAAGGAGCTTCGTGAGAGGATCCGCAACGTTTTGATCCGTGTGAACTTTGCGAATACATATCTTTCCCTTTTCAACTTCATCTCGTATGTAGTTGAATCTCCGCTCAATGTGCCTAGTCTTTTGATGAGCACGGGGTTCCTTGATTTGAGCAATCGCACCCTCGTTATCACAAAAGATCTCTAGGGGGTCCTGAATGGAAGGGACAACCCCTAGATCGGCAATGAATTTCTTCAACCATGCAGCTTCTTGGGCTGCCAATGAGGCGGCGACGTATTCTGATTCTGTAGTTGACAGAGCCACCACATCCTGTTTGGAGCTCTTCCAAGAGACAGCTCCTCCATTCAGAATGAAAATGTATCCCGATTGAGACCGTGAATCATCACGATCGGTTTGGAAACTCGCATCCGTGTAACCTTTTACAACGAGTTCCTCGTCACCAGATCCATAGATTAGGAACATATCTCTTGTCCTCCTTAGGTACTTAAGTATGTTCTTAACAGCCATCCAATGACTGTTTCCAGGATTTTGTGGTAACGGCTTGTCATACTTAAGGCGTATGACACGTCCGGTCGAGTGCATATCATTGCATACATGATGGATCCAATAGCAGATGCGTATGGGATTGCCTTCATTTTATCTTGCTCATCCTTTGAGCTTGGACATTGAGTCGTACTCAACATCGTTCCTCTTTGAATAGGTACGGTACCTTTCTTAGAGTTTTCCATCTTGAACCTTTTCAAGATTTTATCAATATATGCACTTTGATTCAAACCAATCAACCGCCTTGATCTATCCCTATAGATCTTTATTCCCAGAATATAGGCGGCTTCACCAAGATCCTTAATGGAAAAACAACTTCCAAGCCAGGTTTTTACACCTTCCAAGGTTGGAATGTCATTTCCAAATAGTAGTATGTCATCAACATACAATACTAGGAAAGTTATTGTGCTCCCACTAGCCTTCTTATACACACAAGCCTCATCAGCGTTTTTGATGAAACCAATTTCTTTACTTCCTCATCAAAACGGTGATTCCAGCTTCTCGATGCTTGTTTTAATCCATAGATTGATTTCTTTAACTTGCATACTTTATTAGGATGTATTGGATCGACAAAACCTTCAGGCTGAACCATATAGACATCTTCCTCAAGATATCCATTTAGGAAAGCGGTTTTGACATCCATTTGCCAAATCTCATAATCATAATGAGCAGCTATGGCAAACAATATCCTTATAGACTTTAGCATCGCAACAGGTGAGAAGGTTTCATCATAATCAACCCTTGAGTTTGAGTGAAACCTTTTGCTACAAGTCTAGCTTTATAAGTATCCAAGTTTCCATGCATATCGGTTTTCTTCTTGAAAACCCACTTACTTCCAACTATCTTGGAGTTAAGAGGTGGTACAACCAAGTCCCATACTTGATTGTCATACATGGATTGCATCTCAACGTTCATGGCTTCAAGCCATTTGTCACAATCCGTGTTGGACATTGCATCATGGTATGTGGTTGGTTCATCAGAATCTATCACATAGCATCCATCCATGAAAAATCCATATCTTTCAGGTGGATTACTAGTTCTACCACTTCTGCGAACGTGTTGTGTGTATTGATCAACCACTTGATCATCCTCAACATCCATGTTGAGTGCTAGTTCAACCAAACGTGCATCGGGTGTGGTTCTTGATCTTCCTCAAGATCCACTGTTCTACTGCTAGCTCCTTCCATAAGGAATTTTGCTTCTAAGAACTCACTTTCTGGCAACAAACACCTTTTGTTCCATTGGATCATAGAAATAATATCCCATAGAATCTCTAGGATATCCAATAAAGATACACTTGGTGGATCGGACATCCAATTTGTTTAGGGTGGGAGTCTTAACATAAGCCTCACATCCCCAAACCCTTAAGTACGATAGGGATGGAACTCTTCCATGCCATATCTCAAAAGGTGTCCTTTCTACCTTTTTGGTTGGGGCCATATTTAGAATACGGGCCGCGGAGAGCAGAGCGAAACCCCAAAATGATAGAGGTAATGTGCTTCTAGCCATCATAGATCGGACCATATCCAATAAGGTTCGATTCCTCCTCTCAGACACACCATTATGTTGTGGTGTTCCAGGTGGAGTGAGTTGTGAGACAATCCCACAAGTCCTAAGATGATCTTGAAAGGCATCACTTAGGTATTCACCTCCTCTATCGGTACGAAGAATTTTAATGGACTTGTTGAGTTGATTTTCTACTTCATTTTTGAAGATTTTGAACATTTCAAAAGCTTCGTCTTTGTGTCTTAACAAGTACACATACCCATAGCGACTATAATCGTCGGTAAAGGTAATGAAGTATCTTTCACCATTCCTAGTCATTGGCTTAAAAGGACCACATACATCCGAATGTATGATTCCTAATAAATCTTTTGCCCTTTCGGTAGTTCCATTAAAGGGTGCCTTAGTCATCTTACCTTGTAAACAAGACTCACAAACATCAAATGAATCACATTCATTTGTTTTTAAAAGACCATTCTTTTGAAGTGTTTGTAAACGTTTCTTGTTTATATGACCAAGACGACAATGCCAAAGATAGGTATCACTTAAGTCCAACTTGAGTTTCTTGGTGTTAGTTTGGTACAATGAACTATTTAAAGTATTTTCATGAACCAATTCATAAATACCATTAATTGGAATAGCTTTAAAATAGAACATACCATTTAAAGAAACATGAATATCATTTTCAATAAAAGATAATACATAATCATAATGTCTTAATTGGGATACAGAAATAATGTTCCTAGTCAAACTAGGAGCATACAAAACATTCTTCAAAATAACTTCCAAACCACTTGGAAGTCTTAGGATGTAGTCTCCACGAGCTTCAACTAAGACTTTAGTTCCATTTCCCATGAAGAGGCTAACATCCCCTTGTTTGAAGTCCCTACTTCTTGTGAAACCCTGCAACAAATTGCAAATGTGAGTTCCACATCCGGTATCCAATACCCATGTGTTAGAAGATGTAACATTAAGATCAATATGAATCATGTATATTGTACCTGAGGTCTGCCCGGCATCCCTCTTGGCTTTCAACTCTTGGAGATGGACAGGACAATTCCTTGCCCAATGTCCAATCTCCCCACACTTGAAGCATGGGTCATTTGTAGCAACCTTTTGCTTCTTCTCTTGTGGTTTGGGTGGCACCCTTGCCACCCCCTTCCCTTTTCCCCAAGCGGGTCCCTTACCCTTGGCAACCTTTGCCTTGGGTGCGGGACGAGGCCTTTTGTTGTTCCCACCTTCATTAATGGTGAGAACGGGTAAAACCCTTTTACCCATGGCCGCCTCGGCCGTTTTGAGCATTGAGTGAAGCTCACCAATGCTTTTATCCCAAGCATTCATGTTGTAGTTCAACACGAATGTCTCGAACCTCTTGGTAAGGCCATTGAGGATAAATCCGTGGCCAATTCCTTCGAGACGGGACAATTAAGCCTCTCGAGGCGATCAATATGACTTTTCATCTTAAGTACATAAGATGAAACAGATTGGTTGTCGTCCATACGACATGCATGGAGTGCTCGAACCGTTTCGAAACGCTCAACCCTCGCTTGCTGTTGGAACGTTTCCTTCAGCTGGGTTATCATGTCATAAGCCCCGTGGTGTTCATACTCCTTTTGGAGATCCGGAGTCATGCTTGCTAGCATGAGACAAGACACTTGGACGGAGTCCTCAGTGTACTTTAGCCAATCATTGAAGGCCTCCTCATCATCCTCGCTAGGTTGATCGGGGATAGGGTCGTCTAAAACGTACGATCGTCTCTCTTGCTTGAGAACAATTCTCAAGTTTCGATACCAATCGATGAAGTTGTTATGATTTAGACGTTCCTTTTGGAGGATCGCTCGTAAAGATTGGTTGGACGCGATGATGAGTTATCGGAATTATCATTATAAGAGGCCATCTACAAAATTTAACAAAGTTTTATTTAGTATTTTCGATATTGTCAATTTTAATAATTAATGCCTATTAAGGTCAATATATATTAAAATCTAGAACCCAACATTACATTTAAATTGTGGTTAGGTGACCTTTATCCCACGATTTAAATAATAAGGTGGTCAACGATTGACGGTTGCAACCATTTGCAACTTCTAGAGGTATGGGATCGACTCTTGAACATCATATGTAAAGTCGGCATGTAAATCCCATCAACACCATTTGGAAACCACATTGTAGGTGATCCATTTAACATGGTTTGCAAATCAAGACATCCTACTTACACCCACGTGTGAGCTTGCCAAAACAAATGGTTAGGTGACCTTTATCCATAAGTAATGCATTCTCACCTCAAATCACAAGTTCCCTCAAAATGGTTAGGTGACCTTTATCCCACTAAGAGTTCCCAAGTGACTCAAGTGTTGTGTAAAAGGACGGTGTTGATCTCGTTTTGGAATATTTAGAGGTTACATAATAGAAGTTTAGAAAACTCTATGTACTTGTATTTGCATGCTTTCAAATACAAGGTACCCTATGGTCCTTTGATTAAAACCAATTTTAATCATTAAAATCATTAAACCATTTTAATAACTTTTATTTGCCTTTAAGAACCATCAATTTTCAGATTGTTATGTTTATTAATTAGTTTGTTATGCATGTCAAAACATCAACCAAACAATCAAACAATAAACAACAACCAAGCATAAAACATAAACAACCATATATGCATAACCATAGCTACTATTGTGACCACACTTGTTTGCCATCACAAGTGTGGTCATTAGGTCTTTCCTAAGGGTTGAATGTAACACAAAATTTAAGGTCTTTATAGACCCCACTTGAACTTGCATCCATATGCTCCAAGTCTTTCTCTTTGTGTCTTCCTCTTGTGCTTCCTTCTAGTGCATCTCCATATACAAAATTTATATCCTAATACAAATTTTCTAATAAAGGAATTGCACTTAATCTATCTATTACATTTCAAATGAATGAATAAATAAATTACATCTCAAAGAAACACAAAAGAATAATATTACAACCCAATGTAAAACAACAAAAATCAACCATCCATTCCAAACCAAATCAACATAGGGTCATGGCTAGGTTATGCACATAATCAACAACCAACATATCATTAAAATAAAATGATGAATCCCCACAAAACCCATGAATTTTCAGCCAACATAAACTGAAAATTTTGGGTTTAGATGTTGTCCAACAACACAACAAAACAACATATGTATATATCTTTCAAGATTTAACTATAAGCATGTATAATATGACCTTGAAAGATGGGATTCAACAAAACAGAAAAAAAAGAACCCCAAACCGTTTATATCCATCCTTTAAAACAATTTTAAAGAACAAAACTAGCAAGACATCCACATAACCGGCTCATGATGCCATTGATGGGTTTGCAAGAGCATGAAACGTAGTTTAACCATTTAAACTATTCATAAAACGCAGCGGATATATATAACTTTTAAACACTTTGAAACTGAAAAACATGTTCTTAGATGTCCATATAAGTGTAAGAAGCAAACCCATTAACCAAAGGATCATTTATGTGAATAATCAAGCTAAGAACATGAAGAAACGTACATAAAATCACAGCTACATAGAGCTGTGAATACATCTACCTTTCTGCAGAAAAACGACCAAAGAAAGGGGTAGAGAATGCTTGTGAATCGGCCAAGAGTCCAAAGAAGGCCTCCTCAAGCTTGTATACCCCAAGCTTGTATTCAAACACCCTTCTTGTTAGGGAGAACACCACAAATCAGCTCTCAAAGACCTCCCTTTTCTGCCTAACTTCCGAAAATTTTGAGAGAGAAAGAGAGAGAGAGCTGAATGCAATAAAATCTGAATAATGTTGTGTATGTGACTAGTTAAGCCTTTGTGTTTTCAAGAACACAATGGTCCAATCATGCAAGAGGGGGGGCGGCCAACATCATTTAAAATGAGAGTTCCCTCTCAATTTTATAACACAATCAAATGTTAACTAGCCACTTAACTAGATATATTATGTATACAACTAACCCATTTAATTGTATAATATATATATACTACCATTATTAATTTGTAATGTTATTCAACTAATTTAAATAGCATTACAAATAATATTATTGAACAAAATATCCTAATAAATTGTCCATCTCATTTGCAACTTGTTTAGAAAACCCATTTTCTAAATTGGTGTTAATATTCAATTATATCATGTAATTGAATATTAATAGGTGTTTGTTAAGCTTGTTGTTGGGTATAACCCGACTTGGATCATAACGTACTAACCACATCAATATTCTAAGTGTCTTGGGCACACACAGAATCTTACAATTGAAGCACTGATGAGGCTGGGTGAAAAAGGTTGAAATGGCAAGATTTACAAAGGCAAACTCACAACCAAAAGCTTGAAAAACCTTCCCTATCACCCACTCAAAAAACAGCCTACCCCCAAATCTCCAAACCAATCTCAAAGCCAAAATCCAAACATCTCAATCTTCAAAACCAATTCCTTACCAACCCAAACCATCTCCAGTGATGCACCTAGAAGGAGGAGAAGGGTGCTGAGATATAGAAGAAGATGAAGAAGAAGAGGATGAAGATGATAGTCTGCCACTCTTGCTGTTCTAAGGCTACCAGACCCAGGAGTCACCATGATCACACCTGACTCTCAAAGGGAATGGTTAGGTCAAGATAGAAGATGAAGAACAACAGAAGCAGCACGATGAGCAACTACTGAAGATGGTTGACAAGGAATTTCCTCAGTCATCATCTATACAAGCCATGAAAGGGCATGCTCAGAGGCTGTACACTCTCAGACACATATTTCAGTATCAGAAGGAGAGAGTGAGAGTATGGCCAGACCCCAGGTGAGTTCTAGAATCCACAAAAGATCTATTCCACACAATACAATGGCCAGGTTAGAAAACAATAGACTCTACAATCATGTTGGCCATTGTAGTCTCACCATGGGAAATAATCGATGAATTCAAGAAGGCTCATCAATCAAAAATGACCCCTCAAGCCTTACTGGAAAACAAGATGATCAAAAAGGGGTTATTATATAAAAAGCTTGAAGACATCAAGAAGAATGAGCTCCAGTTACTCCTTGAAGGCACTCATCCTGATGAATTTGTCTATAGGGAGGTAACTACTATGGAGTTGAAGAATGGCAGGACTGTAAAGTACTTATCTGAGTACTATGGTCCAGAGTTCTTCTTTGAAGGAGGAGTAGAAGAACTCTCCATGGAGGAACAAGTTGTTCTCCTTGAAGCCTATGTTCGAGAGTCATACAGACTCATTATGGGGAAGTAAATCTCATGAATGGGATAACAACTCTGTGTCCATTTCCCCAAAACAGAGTTCCCATTCATACCTTGCCAAACAGATCTCTGAGATTTCTTCACAAGCCGAAGCTTATATGGGTCATCTTCTCTACTGATCAAGAGGAAAAAGACCAACCTTTTTGCCAACAATAAGTGGAAAATAAATAAATTAGAGGTTTTGGCTGCATTGGTTCAGGGGGAGTTTGTTGGACCAAAAGAACCAATGAGCCAAGATCAGAAAACCTCTAAGTCCCACATGATATCACAACAACTGCTGAAGGCTTCATCAGCAGTTCGACAAGTGCTGAAAACTCCAACAGCTGAAGATCAAGTGTTGAAGACTTCAACAGCTGAAGACTAAAGTGCTGAAGTTCAACAGCTGAAGAACACAAGTGCTGAAGCTGAACAGCTGAAGAACACAAGTGCTGAAGCTGAAGACCAAGTACTGAAGTACAACAGCTGAAGAGTTTACAAGTGCTGAAGATCAACAACTAGTGTACAAAGTCTGAAGACAAAGACTGAAGACATCAGCTGATGATATCTACTGAAGTCATCAGCTGATGAAACATCTTAAGTTCAAGTCTGAAGACCAAGTACTGAAGTTTCAGTAGTTTGTCACAACAGCTGAAGAGTACTTCTTCAGTAGTTGTGATATCAGTAGTTTTATGTCTTTTTACTTTCAGTAGTTTTGTAAAACGACTGAAGAGCTTGTTCTTCAGTCGTTGTAGTATCAGTAGTTTTATGTTTTTCAGTAGTTATAGTAACTGATAACACTTAGTATTTTTGTAAGAAGATGTCAGCTGTTTTGACATCTTCAGTAGTTGTGTTTCAGTTAGAATAATTCTGTTAGATGTCACTATCAAGTGACATCAGCAGACGTCACATATCTTATATAAGAGGTGTCGACCTAATTGTAAGTGTGACATTTCGTTACCACGAAAGCCAATATTGAATGAAATATACTTGCAGAATTCTCTCTATCTATAACCATTTTTGTTCTTCATTGAATATCTTTTCGTTCTTGTGAATTGGCTAATTCATTGTTACAATTCCGCTGCTATACTCTCTAATCGATCAAACGTAGATCACTGATCCTAACAGGCATATAGAATCCTACAATCTCCCACTTGCCCAAGATTCATAGAAGATTGATGCAAGCAGTAAATACCGCCTAACAACAGTTTACTATCCTTAATACGCATGACTTATAGCCATTCAATAACATCATCTTTTTAAGTATCCTACTTGAAATGATTTAGGTGAATCAATCATCTATCGTTTTGTTACAGATGTCATGTTAAATCCAAGAACATAGAGTGATCATTCCTTGTTGATTTAACTTATCAGGCCTTAGACATCTAACTCTTAACGAATAAGAGGAACAAATTCCTTCTTGACTACATACGTTTCTCACAAACACCTCGTGTCATACCTGAACATACCCTTATGTGCTGTCCACTATTTCAGGACAGTGAAGAATCAGCTCAAGGTATAATACTTGGTGAATATCAAAACCCAATATGTATCTCAGGTCAGAGGACACCAAATGATATTCGCCTTTACTCAAATTTACTTATGATAAATCGATAAGATTCCATGTAGTAAAGTTTGAGATGCGGGTTAGTCCAATATTTGTATCCCACAATATCTATGAACCTTGGTAGCAACCTATTGCTCTATATTCATCCTTATGAATATCAACCAATCCAAGTTCATAATAATCTTACCCTCACACTTGTTCCCACAAGTATGAGCGACTACGGACATTTAGATTAAACAGTTTACTCATGGATTAAACATGCTAAATTGGAAAATTAATTGAAACATTATAAGCAAATAATTTTATTCAAATAATAAAGAGTTCCATATATCCAAATACAAAATTTACAGATCAAATCCAATCATTAGAATATCAAAGTCCCATGGCACAAGTATGACCTTCATGCTTTGCCTTTTCAAGGAGCTTCATGAGAGGATCCACAATGTTTTGATCCGTGTGAACTTTGCGAATACATATCTTTCCCTTTTCAACTTCATTTCGTATGTAGTTGAATCTCCGCTTAATGTGCCTAGTCTTTTGATGAGCACGAGGTTCCTTGATTTGAGCAATCGCACCCTCGTTATCACAAAAGATCTCTAGGGGTTCCTGAATGGAAGGGACAACCCCTAGATCAGCAATGAATTTCTTCAACCATGCAGCTTCTTGAGCTGCCAATGAGGCGGCGACATATTCTGATTCTATAGTCGATAGAGGCACCACATCCTGTTTGGAGCTTTTCCAAGAGATCGCTCCTCCATTCAGAATTAAAATATATCCCGATTGTGACCGAGAATCATCATGATCGGTTTGGAAACTCGCATCCGTGTAACCTTTTACAACGAGTTCCTCATCACCGATCCATAGATTAGGAACATATCTCTTGTCCTCCTTAGGTACTTAAGTATGTTCTTAACAGCCATCCAATGACTGTTTCCAAGATTTTGCTAGTAACGGCTTGTCATGCTTAAGGCGCATGACACGTCCGGTCGAGTGCATATCATTGCATACATGATGGATCCAATAGCAGATGCGTATGGGATTGCCTTCATTTTATCTTGCTCATCCCTTGAGCTAGGACATTGAGTCGTACTCAATATCGTTCCTCTTTGAATAGGTACGGTACCTTTCTTAGAGTTCTCCATCTTGAACCTTTTCAAGATCTTATCAATGTATGCACTTTGATTTAAACCATTCAACCGCCCTGATCTATCCCTATAGATCTTTATTCCAAGAATATAGGCGGCTTCACCAAGATCCTTGATGGAAAAACAACTTCCAAGCCAGGTTTTTACACCTTCCAAGGTTGGAATGTAATTTCCAAATAGTAGTATGTCATCAACATATAATACTAGGAAAGTTATTTTGCTCCCACTAGCCTTCTTATACACACAAGCCTCATCAGCGTTTTTGATGAAGCCAAATTTCTTTACCTCCTTATCAAAACGATGATTTCAGCTTCTCAATGCTTGTTTCAATCCATAGATTGATTTCTTTAACTTGCATACTTTATTAGGATGTTTTGGATCGACAAAACCTTCAGGCTGAACCATATAGACATCATCCTCAAGATATCCATTTAGGAAAGCGGTTTTGACATCCATTTGCCAAATCACATATCATAATGAGCAGCTATGGCGAACAATATCCTTATAGACTTTAGCATCGCAACAGGTGTGAAAGTTTCATCATAGTCAACCCCTCGAGTTTGAGTGAAACCCTTTTCTACAAGTCTAGCCTTATAAGTATCCAAGTTTCCATGCATATCGGTTTTCTTCTTCAAAACCCACTTGCTTCCAACTACTTTGGAATTAAGAGGGGGTACAAAAAGTTCCCAAACTTGATTGTCATACATGGATTGCATCTCAACGTTCATGGCCTCAAGCCATTTGTCACAATCCAATTGGACACTGCATTCTGGTATATGGTTGGTTCATCTGAATCTACCACATAGCATCCATCCATGAAAAATCCATATCTTTCAGGTGGATTACTAGTTCTACCACTTCTAGGAACGTTTTGTGTGTATTTATCAACCGCTTGATCATCCTCAACATCCTCATGTTGAGTGCTAGTTTCAACCAAACGTGCATTGGGTTGTGGTTCTTGATCCTCCTTAAGATCCATTGTTCTACTGCTAGTTCCTTCCATTAGGAACTTTGCCTCTAAGAACTCACCCTTTTTGGTAACAAACACCTTTTGTTCCAGTAGATCATAGAAATAATATCCCATAGAATCTCTAGGATATCCAATAAAGATACACTTGGTGGATCGGACTTCCAATTTGTTTGGGGTGGGAGTCTCAATGTAAGCCTCACAACCCTAGACCCTTAAGTATGATAGGGATGGAACTCTTCCATGCCATATCTCAAAAAGTGTCCTTCCCACCTTTTTCGTTGGGGCCATATTTAGAATACGGGCCGCGGAGAGCAAAGCGAAACCCAAACTCATAGAGATAATGTGCTTCTAGCCATCATAGATCGAACCATATCCAATAAGTTTGGTTCCTCCTCTCAGACACACCATTATGTTGTGGTGTTCCAGGTGAAGTGAGTTGTGAGACAATCCCACAACTCCTAAGATGACCTTGAAAAGCATCACTTAGGTATTCACCTCCTCTATTGGTGTGAAGAACTTTAATCGACTTGTTGAGTTGATTTTCTACTTCATTCTTCAAGATTTTGAACATTTCAAAAGCTTCGTCTTTGTGCCTTAATAAGTACACATACCTATAGCAACTATAATCGTCGGTAAAGGTAATGAAGTATCTTTCACCATTCCTAGTCATTGGTTTAAAAGGACCACATACATCCGAATGTATGATTCCTAATAAATCTTTTGCCCTTTCGTTAGTTCCACTAAAAGGTGCCTTAGTCATTTTACCTTGTAAACAAGATTCACAAACATCAAATGAATCACATTCATTCGTTTTTAAAAGACCATTCTTTTGAAGTGTTTGTGTACGTTTCTTGTTTATATGACCAAGACGACAATGCCAAAGATAGGTATCACTCAAATCCAACTTGAGTTTCTTGGTGTTAGTATATTAAAATGAACTATTTAAAGCATTTTCATGAACCAATTCATAAATACCATTAATGGGAATTGATTTAAAATAGAACATATCATTTAAAGAAACATGAATATCATTTTCAACAAAAGATAATACATAATCATAATGTCTTAATTAGGATACATAAATAATGTTCCTAGTCAAACTAGGAGCATACAAAACATTCTTCAAAATAACATCCAAGCCACTTGGAAGTTTTAGGATGTAGTCCCCACAAGATTCAACTTGGACTTTGGTTCCATTGCCCATGAAGAGGCTAACATCCCCTTGATTGAAGTCCCTACTTCTTTTGAACCCCTGCAACAAATTGCAAATATGAGTTCCACATCCGGTATCTAATACCCATGTGTTTGAAGATGTAACATTAAGATCAATATGAATCATGTATATTGTACCTGAGGTCTGCCCAACATCCCTCCTTGCTTTCAACTCTTGGAGATGGACAGGACAATTCCTTGCCCAATGTCCAATCTCCCCACACTTAGTAGCAACCTTTTGCTTCTTCTCTTGTGGTTTGGGTGGCACCCTTGCCACCCCTTCCCTTTTCCCCAAACGGGTCCCTTACCCTTGGCAACCTTTGCCTTGGGTGTGGGATGAGGCCTTTTCTTGTTCCCACCTTCATGGATGGTGAGAACGGTAAAACCCTTTTACCCATGGCCACCTCGGCCGTTTTAAGCATTGAGTGAAGCTCACCAATGCTCTTGTCCCATGCATTCATGTTGTAATTCAATACAAATGTCTTGAACTCCTTGGTAAGGCCATTAAGGATCAAATCCGTGGTCAATTCCTTCGAGACGGCACAATTAAGCCTCTCGAGGCGGTCAATATGACTTTTCATCTTAAGTACATAAGATGAAACTGATTGGTTGTCATCCATACGACATGCATGGAGTGCTCGAACCGTTTCGAAGCGCTCAACCCTTGCTTGCTGTTGGAACGTTTCCTTCAGCTGGGTTATCATGTCATAAGCTCCGTGATGTTCATACTCCTTTTGGAGATCCAGATTCATGCTCGCTAGCATGAGAGAAGACACTTGGACAGAGTCCTCAGTGTACTTCAGCCAATCATTGTAGGCCTCTTCATCATCCTCAGAAGGCTGATCGGGGACAGGATCGTCTAAAACATATGATCTTCTCTCTTGCTTGAGAACAATTCTCAAGTTTCGATACCAATCAATGAAATTGTTATGATTTAGACGTTCCTTTTGGAGGATCACTCGTAATGATTGGGTGGACGCGGATGAGTTATCATGATTGTCATTATTGGTGGCCATCTACAAAATTTAACAAAGATCTATTTAGTATTTTCGATATTGCTATTTTTTTAATAATTAATGTCTTTTAAGGTCATTTTATATTAAATTCTAGAACCCAACATTACATTTAAATTGTGGTTAGGTGACCTTTATCCCACGATTTAAATTAATAAGGTGGTCAATGATTGACGGTTGCAACCATTTGCAACTTCTAGAGGTATGGGATCGACTTTAAACATCATATGTAAAGTCGGCATGTTAATCCCATCAACACCATTTCGAAACCATATTTAGGTGATCCATTTAACATGGTTTGCAAATCAAGTTACCCTACTTGCACACACGTGTGAGTTTACCCACATAAGTGGTTAGGTGACCTTTATCCCACCAATGTGGTATCCCCACCTTAAATCATAAGTTCCCTCTAAATGGTTAGGTGACCTTTATCCCATTAAGAGTTTTCAAATGACTCAAGTGTTGTGCAAAAGGACGGTGTTAAACTTGTTGGTCAAAAGTTTAGAGATTTCATAATACTAGTTTAGAAAACTCTATGTACTTGTATTTGCATGCTTTCAAATACAAGATACCCTTTGGTTCTTTTAATAAAACCCATTTTATTATAAAATCATTAATCCTTTTGATAACCATTTATTAACACTTAATGATTAAGAACCATTTTATATTAGCTTGTTAAGATCATTTTAATAAGATTGTTAAACATATCCAAATATCATACAATCATTCATAAAACCACAATCAAACAAGCATAATACAAACAACCATAATGTGCATAACATAGCTACTATTGTGACCACACTTGTTTGCCATCACAAGTATGGTCATTTGGTCTTTCCTAAGGGCTGAATACAACACAAAATTGAGATCAACATAGACTCCCACTTGAACTTGCATCCATATGCTTCAAGTCCTTTTCTTTTGTGTCTTCCTCTTGTGCTTCCTTCCCGAGCATCTTCTTTTACAAAATATATATATCCTAATACATATTTCCTAGTAAAAGAAAATTACTCCTAATCTATTATTACATCCCAATGAATAATAGACAAAATACATTTTAAACAAAGCACAAATTAATATACAACCCCATTGAAAGAACATAATCAAATAAATACATTCAAACCAAACCAAACAACACAAGGTCAAGCTAGGTTATGCACTATCATATGAACAATCATAAACATCATTTAACAAACAAAATAAACCCCATCAAACCCAAAATTTTCAGCCAACATAAACTGAAAATTTGGGTTTGTTTGTCCAAACAAACAACAACCAAACATATCAACCAATTGACATTTCTATCTTTAAAGCTTTAATCATAAGCATGAAGATATAACTTTGAAAGACATGGGGTTTATTGAATCAATGAAAATCAGTCTATTATGAGTTGATAATCATCCTATAAAACCAATTTTAAAGGAGAACAACAAGCAAGCTATCCACATAACCGGCTCTTGATGCCATTGTTGGGTTTGCAAGAACATAAAACTTAGTTTAACCCATTAAACTTTCTGAAAATGCAGCGGAATAACAACTTCATTTACTTACTTATAAGCTGAAAACCTGTTCTTTAGGTGACCATATAATGTAAAAGCAAACCCAATAAACAAAGGATCATAATATGTGAATGTGCAAGCTATGAACAAAAGAAAAACTACATAAAATCATAGCTATAATGAGCTGTGAAGAACTACCTTCTCAGCAGCTTAAAACCGACAGAAAGGTGGATGTTTGATGCTCAAAATCGGCCATGACTTCAAGGATAGAAGTCCTCAAGCTTGTATACCCCATGCCCTTTGCAAAACACCTTCTTGTTAGGAAGAAAACTACACCAAAGCACTCCAAGAAAACCCTAATGCTGCTGCTGGCCATAAGTTTTTGGGGAGCAAGAGAGAGAGTGTGGTTTTCTTGTTTTTGAGTCTTTTTGCATGTATTGAGATAAGAAAAGCTTTGAGTGTAAGACTAGTTATGTAATGTGGTGTTCAAGAAACAAAAGAACCAATGGGATCAAGGGGGGGGGGAGGGGGCGGCCGAAAGTTTCAAAATGAAAGGGTTTCCCCCTTTAAACATTAACACACATATTAGATAAACTAGTCTTTCAATTTGTTGTACAATTAACCTTTTAATTGTGTGACTTATACACTCGTTTTTATTATTTGATGTTATCTAACTAATTTAAATAACATTCCAAATAATATTATTGAATAAAATATCCAAATAAGTTGTTCCATCTCATATGCAACTTATTTAGAAAACCCATTTTCTAAATTGGTGTAAATATTTAATTGCATGATCATATCATCAATTAAATATTAATTTGTGTTTTCCAAGCTTGTTATTGGGTATAACCCGACTTGGATCATAACGTACTAACCGCATCAATATTCTACGTGTCTTGGGCATATAGAAACCTACAGTTGCTACATTTGGAGGTGTGGTGTCCTCTAAAAATGCCTTCTACGTTTGGTCAGAGCTCGAAGAATTACTGTTATTATTATCGAACAATCCTTTATGCAGCTCCCAAACTATTCCGTCTATTTGTTGAGACGGAGACTTGGTTTTTCAATAATAGATTGGAAGGCGGCGGAGATTATGGTTGTAGTTAGGGTTTGTTGTTGATGGTAGTGATGATAATTTCGCATAATGGTTTAATAATTTCGTAGCTTCTTTTTATAATTTCACAGCTTAAATACTTATTTGTACTTTCGCTAATTTTTCTTTAGTTTCGCAGGAAATCGAATTTTTCCTGAGTTTCATCGGAATTTGACTATTTCTATGGAAAAGGTAGTTTTGCCGGAAAAGGTAGTTTCGCCGGATGAAACTATACTTTCACAGGAATCTTGCCAGAGTTTCACCGGAATTTGCAGGTTCATTGGATTTTTGCCATAGGAAACTATAATTTTGCCAAAAAATTGGAACTTTCATTCAAGATTAGATCTAGTTTCGCCCCATGAAGATTTGATGCTCTCAGGAACACCAAGAACACACACACTGTGTGAGAGAAACTTTAGATCTGAAATATTTCTTTGAGTTTCTTGTATTACAAATGTTGTAGATCATAAATGTATGTTGTATATGTTCAAATTTGTAGTAGATTGTTGTAGATCTAATGAATTGATTGTGTTTGAGATGAAATTTGAATTTCAGATCAACTTTCTCTCTCTAAACCCCCACTTTCTCTCTCTAAAAATCTGATAAACACCTTCAAAAATCTTCAAAACATCAATGAATTTGATTCAAAATGGCTCTGATACCAAATTGTTAGCCCAGGTTGAGCACTTGAATCAACTATTATGAAGATTTGTAAGATCAGCTAATGATGAACACAATAAAACCCCTTTGATCTTCAATTATATTGCAAAATATGTTTACATGTAATCCCTCAATCTATTGGTCATACAAACATTAACCAACGTTAATGAGAATTAACCTATTTATAGTGAATATAATATTCACTAATTGCACTAAACTCCCTAGACTTCAACTAGTTAATGGAAACCACATATAAAATATAAAAATGACTAAAACAAGATAATATATTTTGTTCACACAAAATATATTTGTTACAATAATACTCCTAGTCATCTAAACTCATACTCTTTAGTGATCATAAATGACTTTGCAAGACTTACTTGGGTCTTCTTTCTAAGAACTAAGGATGAGATTCCTGAGATCTTGAAGAGTTTCATCTTAAAGATTGAGAATAAATGTGATCACAAGATCAAGACCATAAGATGTGATTTAGGAACTGAAATTAAGAACCAAATTGTTGATGCATTTTGTGATAAAAAGGTATCACAAGACAATATAGTGCTCCTAGGAGTCCTCAGCAAAATGGTGTTGCTAAGAGAAGAAACATGACAGTAATTGAAGCTGCAAGAACTATGTTTTCTAACTTTAAACTGCCCATCACCTTCTGGGCAGAAGTAGTAAACACTACTTTGTATGTGCAAAACATAGTTTTGGTAGTCAAGACTCATGGTAAGACTCCTTATAAACTTTGGCACACAAGAAAACCTTTCATTGATTTTCTTAGGTCATTTTGATGTCCTTGTACCATCTTGAATACCAAAGATAAAATAGCCAACTTTGATGATAAATCAGATGCTTGACACTTTATCGGTTCACAAGCTAATGCTTATAGAGTATACAATCTTAGAACTTTTGTAGTTGAGGAGTTAGCCAATGTGACATTCAATGAGCACACTCCTAGTGTGAAAGGTTTTGGTACTGATTGGTTATTTGATCTTGATTTAGTTACCAATTGTTATAACAACTCTTGTGAGAATGTTTCAGGTTCCATAGATATCTTATGAGCAGGTGATCCTTATCAAAGATTTGAGCTGAGAAGATCATCAAATCATACTACTTCAAATCCAGCTGTAACTAACCCTTCAAATGGAATTCCCATTAGCATAACCATGTCAAATTCAGCTCATACATCTGAGGTGCCACCTAATTCTAGCTTAGAGGCACAACACTCAAATGTAAGAGCTTCAAATATGGAAGGAAATAGGAGTGGTGACAATGATCAAGAGTTTTTTAATGCTGAGAACCACTCTATTGAAAACAACATAAATGATGTTACACACTTATTGGATCATGTCTCTTTTGATAAGTCAGTTGATGTGGTGGGATATTCTTCAATGCCTGATCTAAATTTCTCTAATTATGTTCTCTCTAAGCAAATTGTTGTGATCCCTCAACTCAGGATCTACAAGTCTCACCCCATCACAACATAATTGGAAATTTTAACACAGGGGTAAGGACAAGAGGACAAACCCATGATGTAAATGTTTGTCTTCACTCTTGTGTCTTGTCCTAGATAGAGCCAAAGAAAGTTGATGAGGTATTAAAGGATGGAAATAGGTTGAAGCTATGTAGGAGGAGATGCTTCAATTCAAAGGAAAAAGGTTTGGAAGCATCTACAATGACCTATGGACATAAGTATGGTCCTTCTAACATCCGTTGCAGACCTTTGATACACTACATGATGTTTTCATAAAACCCATGGACATAAGTATGGTCCTTTTGTACTTTAGTTCGTTACAAAAGGTAAGTCATGGACATGTCATGACTACCAAATCTTAGATAAGACATTATATAAGATACCTTAACTATAGCTTTGTTGTATTTGCTTTAGTTATAGGATTCGAGCTGGTCTCAAAGTCTATCCGGCTGTAGGTGATAGTAAATATAGTTTCTTATTGTAACTCATGTAATATGCTTTTAAGAGTCTTGTAATACTTTGAGTTGAGAAGTAATATATACAAGTACCTTGAAAATTATCTCCATGTGTTCTTTGTTACTTAGTATATTATCATCAACTCTTAGAAGAAATTCTCCTTCATCTAAACCAGTGTGTGTCATTAGCTGAGTTTGAGAGAAAAACTAAGTGTTAAGTGACAAAACCAATCTTGCAAGTGGTATCAAAGATTTTTAGGATCTTGATTGTGAGATCTTACCACTCAAATTAACTTGTTTTTCATTCCTCCTTTCACCACACTCAATAATGGCCCTCAACCAAAAGTCTGAAGTTGAGATGGTGACCATGACTAAAGCATCTATGATCACCCCTGAAAACTTTAGATCATAGAGTAAATGCATAGAAGGCTTCCTTAGGTATCAAGATGGAAAAATGTGGCAATCTATTGTTAATAGCCCTAATAAACCAAAGGTTGCTGCCCAAGGTGGAAATGTAGCCATGATAGAGAAAGCCATTGAAGACTACCATGATGAAGATTGAAAAAAAGATGGACAATACAAGTAATGCCATGGCTGTTCTTATGGCTGCTATACCAAACTCCATTATGGTGGGGTTTGAGCACTGCATGTCAGCTAAAGAACTATTTGATGCTTTATCTCAAATGTACTCTAGCTCCAATGACTCAAACAAAAATTCACTAAAGCATCGGTTTGAGAACTTCACATACATTGCTAGAGAGACCCTCAACCAACAATACTTCACGTACATGGATCTTATCTCTTCCCTTCAGTCTGTAGGAATTGCCCTTGAATTGAGAGATCTCACTCAAAAATTCATGATTGCACTCCGAAATAAGTGGATGTTCTATTGTGTCTCTATTAAGAGAACATAAAACCTAAACTCCCTCACCATGATTGAATTATATGGCATCCTTGATGGATACCATGTAGAGATGGACAACAAGAAAGGCCATTAGATGAGCAGACCTTCAAGTCTTCCTGCCATCAACACTTTAACGGTTGCTGAAGGCTTAGGACCCACCCAACCTCAGTAGTTCCCGACATATCCTCATTAGCCATCTTACTCTTTAAGACCTTGCATCACATCTCTTGAGACTCCAAGGTCTCAACAGGCTCAGCAAGGTCCTTTTCAGGACAATTATGCCTTTGTCTTAAGAGGTAGGTACTCTAGTGATCATCACTTCATTAGTATTGCTTTGATGATCTAGAGTTCTTTAGCCCAAATGATGTGGAGCATGTGGACATTGTCCAACAAATCACCTTGCTAACTTACCAAGCAAAGAAGTTCTTCAAAAGAACTGGAAGGCAGTTCCTTTAAAACCCAACTAGCAACAAGTTTGGGTTTGACAAAACAAAGGCCAAATGTTACAACTGTAACCAACTTGGTCACTTTGCTAGGGAATGTAAGGCTCCCAAGTCAAATCCGGGAACCTCACACGCCTCCTCACATCCTTCTACACCTAAAGCCACTGGGAAGTTGACTGACACAATAGCTGTAGCTCAAGAAGCTGCCTAGAGCTCTATGGTATAGGATATGACTCCTGCTCAAGCACTAATGACTGGAACAGATGACTACAAGGTATATGAACATCTTTGTACTCCAACTTGTATTGCTAAGGTTATGTTATATTAGGACTACATTATGGAAACTAAATCGGATATTTAGTCTTTAAAATCTTAAAATCTGATTTTAAAAGGGGTGAATCTAACAATCAAAACAAAATTGACGAGTTAGAGAAACCTGTGTCCTTGTTAAAACATGAACATACAAAGTACAAGATTCAAATCAAGGACTTAATATCCAAATTGTTTGAGGCTCAAGCTTAGCTTGTCACAGCTGAGGCTCAAGCAAAGAAACATGCTATCTCAGAGCAAAACTTCCAAGCCATTCGTACATCATCCTCTCACTCCAAACTTTGTTACCATAACAAAGGTGGGTTGGGAACCAATGAAATTGCTCCACCACACTCTTATAAGTCTATTACACAACCAGGTGTTGTACTGAAGTGCAAGAGGTTCCATCTGCTGACCCACCTTCCCATGAGTCAAAGAATGGTGCAATAATGGACACCATCACAGGGAAGAACCAGGTAATTTTACCCACTCCTACTAGTGATGATTAAACCCTGACCACCAAAGCCAGAAGAAACTAAGCTAAGGCAGCCATAAAAACTACCAAGAAAGTGGTTGAGTCCAAGCAGAAGATAGACCCAAAGCAAAAGGGTGTGTTTATTTAAGATGGATTCCAGGTGGTAGGAAACTCTGATTCAGGAAAGGTGTGTACTACCAATACTCCTGTCCTACAAAAGGATCAGAAGTTAAAGGGAAAGATTGCACATGAAGAAAAGAAAACCAAGAAAATGCAATCCTCAAATTCCTAGAAGACTAACATTGCATGCATAATGTGTGGTCTGCAAAACCACATGGCTAAAGATTGTTACTACAATCCTCCTAGCACATATTATGCAAACAATGTTAAAAGAGAAGGTGATGTGCTCCAAATTATACATAAAATCCTATCAAAAGCACATCAATTATTCCTTAATATCTTCCTTAAATTGTTGAAAATGTACTTAAAAGTCTTAAATTGTGTTTTTAGGTGTTTAAAAGGGCAAGATGGACAAGAGAAGCATATTTAGCAAGAAATTGAAGTAATCCAAGCTTTGGAGACAAAGCATGGGGCCGTGACTCTTTATGCACGCCCCCATGCTTTGCCAGAAACACACCTCCATGCTAAATTAACACACCCCCGTGTTTGGACATCTGACAAGGACGAAAGTATTGTTCCCTAAAAGTAGACACCGGGCCGTGCCTTTTAGGCACGAGGCCGTGCCCCACCTCCAACACGGGGTCGTGCCCCATTTAGCACGGGGTCGTGCCCGACATAACCTGCATGTACAAGCCGACCAACGTTCGTAAGCATTGTACTAGCACGGGGCCGTGCCTTATAGGCACGGGCCCATGCTTAAACACTTCGGAAAGCCTATAAATAGAAGCCTAAGTTCACCATTTTTGGCAAGCTTTGGTGGGAGAGTTACTCTACAAAACTCTCTCGGGAATCAAGACTTGAAGGTCATTTGGAGGCTCGGGAGGCGCATACAACACTTGGAAGAAGCTCGGGATCGTCTAAACGCCATCCATTGTGGATTTTTGGTTTGATTGTTCCATTTCACCGATGATTACATATCTATCTTCTTTGTTATATGTTGTTATGTTCAAGCTCATTATGAGCTAAGCTCATTTTATCATCCTAATCAGATGAAACTTATGTAATTGTGATGAACTAATGGTGTGATAAATATTATGTTAATTTTATGGTGGTCTTGGGAAAACTATTGATGGGTAGCATCTACATTTGAACGGGAAGTTATAAATTTATGGTTTGTGATTGTGATCATCATACAAAGTTGAAAAACCAGATGATTAACTTTCACTCATGAAACCGGTCTTCTTAATAAATCCATGGCTAATGAACTAGAAATGGTTATTAGAAATCATATAATAGTTCGGAAACTTGAGTAATTGTTACGGTTTTCTAAAATTAATGGTATGTTGGGAAGGAACCTGATCAACTCTCTTTTTGACATTAAGTTAGGTTTTCAGAAATCATATGTCAAATAGGTCACAAAAGATGTACCTACATTACTAGGGCTTTGATCTGAGCAGTAAAACTCAACCTGACAGGATCAAGTCACTACGGCAGCAGGATAGACGATAAATCACGCCAGCTCATCTTTATAAACATTAACATAATTACATTAATCCATATCTTTAAATCACACCACCAATTCATCACCGTTACATAAATGGAATCTAATTAGGATGATAACTTTCATTCTCTGGTTTTAAATCCAAACGCTTCAAATCTTAGTTTACTTTCTTTCTATTATTGTTTATTTTTAAATCCTAAAAATCTTTCCAATGCAAATTATCATTTTCTTTATCAAAAACCAAATCTGATAGTCAAACGCCAAGTTTGTTGAGTAGGCTTGGTGTGTCCACAGATTGATACTCAGTTCTACCAACACTATATTACCACACGACAGGTACACTGCCATTTGTGTGTGTGGTTTAGTATTAGTAATAACCAATTAAAAGTGAATCTGTGCAATAAATCTTTATCAAAATATATATACTATCCGCACACCCATCAAAAGGAGTCGGGGAAGGTTTCTCATTTGGACCTTATCAAATGGTTCAAGTGATGAAAAAGGGAAAGCTCATTTCCGAAGCAAGGTTGCTTCTGGAAGAAAGTCCTTCTTCTCAAGGAAAAATGGCTTCGGAAGTTAAAGCTATTAAGACTTAGAAAAACAAGAGAGTCCCCTTGAAACCATCCCTGAAGAAGAGTGCTTCTGTAGAAAAGGTGGTGAAGACTTCTTTTGAAAAGAAAGAAGCTTGAGAAGAATGTCTTGCTACTCAAGCTTCCATCAAGCTTATCCTGAATGATCAACCAAGGGATGGAATGGAAGATCAAAGACGATGCATCAACCCAAGCCTCTTCTTCACAAACTGTTGGATCCTGTACGCCCAAGACACATAGAACATTGATGTAGTTAGTACGTCATGATCCAAGTCGGGTCATACCCAATAACATGCTTAGCAAACACCAATAAATATTTGATTGATGATTTGATCATGCAATTAAATATATGCACCTAATTAGAAAATGGGTTTTCTAATTTAATGAAACGAGAGATAGAACAAATTATATGGATAATTTGTTCATGAATTATTATTATTTACATTGTTATTTAAATGGTTAAATAACAACAAATAATATGTGTACTTATGTTATATAATCAAAAGGGTTTTATTATATAACATGTTAACATCTTAATGTGTTAGTTGTTTTAATTATTTTAGATTGTATGAATTATATAATTAAAAGGTTAATTATATATCTTATCAATTAACTAATCACATTATAATGTATACTTATGTTATTAATTAAAAGGCTTAGTTATATAACTTGTACACACCTTTTAAATATGTAACATGACCTCACCACTTCTAATGTGTTACAAAGTAATTCAAATGGGAGGGAATGTGGTTTTCAATCCAGATTTTCGGCCCCTTTAGGTTGTATGGCCTTCCTCATTTGTCTTGAAAAAGGTACACTCATTATGATGGTGGTTGAGTGCAAGTCTCAACATCCTATCTCTCTCTCATTTGCACAAATGAACTTCTAGAGAAAACTCCATATGCTCTCTAATTTTACAGCTGAAGAAGGTGTTTTAGAACTCCTTTTTTTTGTTTCTTGGGTCCTCTAATGACTCAAGTTATGATCCATCATTTGTGCAAGAAAGGAAAAAGGATTTCCTCTCTTCTCCCAAAGTTCTCACGGCTGAAAACGGTTTTCAGCAGGCCTTTGGGCGTTATTGGTGCTTGAAATCCTTGCAACATGATGTTTGCTTAGAAAATTGTGGGTATGGACACTTGAGGACTTCTACCCTTGAAGTCTTGGCCCTTTTCAGACTCATTTCTGCCTTCTCTTTGGTCGTTTTTGACAGCATCCAGAAAGGTAGTATTATGGTATGATAATGTCATGTTTTTGGGTGTTCTTGTTCATATTGTATGCTTGCTTTTCACATAATTAAGATCCTTTTGTCTATGGGTTTGTTGGTTTTCACATGATAATGGTAATTTTCAGAAACTTTAACATGTTTAAAGTAGTATATTCCGCTGCGTTTCATATGTTTAAATGGTTAAACAAGTTGTAAATGGTCCAACAAACCCCTTCAATGGCATCTAGAGACGGTTATGTGGAAACTAGCATCATTATCCTTGTAAAATCGGTTTTAAAGGATGTTTTTCAACTCATTATAGGCTGATTTTGGTTGATTTAATAAACCCCATGTCTTTCAAAGTTATATCTTCATGCTTATGATTAAACACTGAAAGATAGGAATGTCAATTTGTTGATATGTTTTGTTATTGTTTGTTTGGACAAACAAACCCTAATTTTCAGTTTATGTTAGGTGAAAATTTGGGGTTTGATGGGGTTTATTTTGTTTGTTGAATGATGTTTGTGATTGTTCATTTGATGGTGCATAACCTAGCTTAGACCTCATGTTTGTTTTGGTTATTTTGTTCAATTGGTTGTAAGTTTTGTGCTTGTAATTTATCTATTTATTCATTGGGATGTAATAATAGATTAGGAGTATTTCTCTTTTACTAGAAAATATGTATTAGGATATATATTTTGTAAAAGAAGATGCTCGGGAAGGAAGCACAAAAGATAGACACAAAGTGGACTTGAAGCATACGGATGCGACATCAAGTGGGAGATCCATTGTAATATCTATTTTGTGTTTTTTGGTAACCCTTAGAAAATACCAAATGACCACACTTGTGATGGCAAACAAGTGTGGTCACAATAGTAGCTATGGTTATGCACATGTGGTTGTTATATTATGCTTGTTTGATTGTGATTTTGTGAATGATTGTGTGATATTTGGATATGATAAACAATCTTAATAAAAATGATCTTAACAAGCTAATATAAAAATGGTTCTTAATCATTAAGTGTTAATAAATGGTTATTAAAAGGATCAATGATTTCATAATAAAATGGGTTTTATTAAAAGAACCATAGAGTACCAAGTATTTGTAAGCATGCAATTACAAGGTACATAGAGTTTTCAAAGTCTAGAATTAATGAAAACTTTAAACTCTCTACCAACAAGTTTAACACCGTTCTTTTGCACAACACTTGAGTCATTTGGAAACTCTTAATGGTATAAAGGTCACCTAACCATTTAGAGGGAACTTGTGACTTAAGGTGGGGATACCACATTGGTGGGATAAAGGTCACCTAACCACTTATGTTGGTAAACTCACATGTGTGTGCAAGTAGGGTAACTTGATTTGCAAACCATGTTAAATGGATAACCTACAATATTGTTTTCAAATAGAGTTGATGGGATTAACATGCCGACTTTACATATGATGTTTAAAGTCGATCCCATACCTCTAGAAGTTGCAAATGGTTGCAACTGTCAATCGTTGACCATCTTATTAATTTAAATCGTGGGATAAAGGTCACCTAACCACAATTTAAATGTAATGTTGGGTTCTAGATTTTAATATGAAAATGACCTTAAAAGGCATTAATTATTAAAAATAGCAATATCGAAAATACTAAAATAGATCTTTGTTAAATTTTGTAGATGGCCACCAATAATGATAATCATGAAAATTCATCCGCGTCCGCCCAATCATTACGAGCGATTCTCCAAAAGGAACGTCTAAATCATAACAATTTCATTGATTGGTATCGAAACTTGAGAATCATTCTCAAGCAAGAGAGACGATCATATATTTTACACAACTCTATCCCCGATCAACCTACTGCGGATGATGAGGAGGCCTATAACGATTGGCTGAAGTACACTGAGGACTTCGTCCAAGTGTCTTGTCTCATGTTAGCGAGCATGACTCCGGATCTCCAAAAGGAGTATGAACATCACGGAGCTTATGACATGATAACCCAGTTGAAGGAAACGTTCCAACAGCAAGCGAGGGTTGAGCGCTTTGAAACGGTTCGAGCACTCCATGTATGTCGTATGGACGACAACCAATCGGTTTCATCTTATGTACTTAAGATGAAAAGCCACATTGACCGCCTCGAAGGCTTAATTGTCCTGTCTTGAAGATATTGGCCACGAATTTGATCCTCAATGGCCTTACCAAGAAGTTCGAGACATTCGTGTTGAACTACAACATGAATGCTTGGGACAAAAGCATTGGTGAGCTTCACTCAATGCTCAAAATGGCCGAGGCGGCCATGGGTAAAAGGCTTTTACCCGTTCTCACCATCAATGAAGGTGGAACAAGAAAAGGCCTCATCCCACACCCAAGGCAATGGTTGCCAAGGGCAAGGGACCCCTATGGGGAAAAGAGAAAGGGGTGGTAAGGGTGCCACCCAAACCACAGGAGAAGAAGCAAAAGGTTGCTACTAATGACCCATGCTTCAAGTGTGGGGAGATTAGACATTGGGCAAGAAATTGTCATGTCCATCTCCAAGAGTTGAAAGCAAAGAGGGATGCTGGGCAAACCTCAGGTACAATTTACATGATCCATATTGATTTAAACATGACATCCTCTAACACATGGGTATTAGATACCGGATGTGGAACTCACATTTGCAATTTGTTGCAGGGGTTCAAAAGAAGTAGTAACTTCAACAAAGGGGATGTTAGCCTCTTCATGGGAAATGGGGCTAAAGTTCAAGTTGAAGCCCGTGGTGACTACATCTTGAAACTTCCAAATGGTTTGGAAGTAATTTTGAACAATGTTTTGTATGCTCCTAGTTTGACTAGGAATATCATTTCTGTAGCCCTATTAAAACAATTTGGATATGTATTATCATTTGTTGAAAAAGATATTCATGTTTCATTAAATGATATGTTCTACTTTAAAGCTATTCCCATTAATGGTATTTATGAATTGGTTCATGAAAATACTTTAAATAGTTCATTGTACCAAACTAGCACCAAGAAACTCAAGTTGGATTTGAGTGATACCTATCTTTGGCATTGTCGTCTTGGTATATAAACAAGAAAAGAATTCAAACACTACAAAAGAATGGTCTTTTAAAAACAAGTGAATGTGATTCATTTGATGTGTGTGATTCTTGTTTACAAGGTAAAATGAATAAGGCACCCTTTAGTGGGACTAACGAAAGGGCAAAAGATTTGTTAGGAATCATACATTCGGATGTATGTGGTCCTTTTAAGCCAAAGACTAGGAATGGTGAAAGATACTTCATTACCTTTACCGACAATTATAGTCGCTATGGGTATGTGTACCTATTAAGACACAAGATGAAGGTTTTGAAATGTTCAAGATCTTTCAAAATGAAGTACAAAATCAACTCAACAAGTCGATTAAAGTTCTCTGCACCGATAGAGGAGGTGAATTCCTAAGTGATGCTTTTCAAGATCATCTTAGGAGTTGTGGGATTGTCTCACAACTCACTCCACTTCGAACACCACAACATAATGGTGTGTCTGAGAGGAGGAATCGAACCTTATTGGATATGGTCCGATCTATGATGGCTAGAAGCACATTACCTCTATCATTTTGGGGTTTTGCTTTGCTCTTAGCGACCCGTATTCTAAATATGGCCCCAACCAAAAAGGTGGAAAGGACACCTTTTGAGATATGGCATGGAAGAGTTCCATCCCTATCATACTTAAGGGTCTGGGATTGTGAGGCTTATGTTAAGACATCCACCCCAAACAAATTGGAACTCCGATCCACCAAGTGTATCTTTGTTGGATATCCTAGAGATTCTATGGGATATTATTTCTATGATCCACTGGAACAAAAGGTGTTTGTTGCCAGAAAGGGTGAGTTCTTAGAAGCAAAGTTCCTTATGGAAGGAACTAGCAGTAGAACAATGGATCTTGAGGAGGATCAAACACTATAACCCGATGCACGTTTGGTTGAAACTAGCACTCAACATGAGGATGTTGAAGATGATCAAGTGGTTGATCAATACACACAAAACGTTCACAGAAGTGGTAGAACTAGTAATCCACCTGAAAGATACGAATTTTTCATGGATGGATGCCACGTGGTAGATTCAGATGAACCAACCACATACGATGATGCAGTGTCCAATTCGGATTGTGACAAATGGCTCGAGGCCATGAGTGTTGAGATGCAATCCATGCATGACAATCAAGTATGGGACTTGGTTGTACCACCTTTTAACTCCAAAGTAGTTGGAAGTAAGTGGGTTTTCAAGAAGAAAACCGATATGCATGGAAACTTGGATACTTATAAGGCTAGACTTGTAGCAAAAAGTTTCACTCAAACTCAAGGGGTTGATTATGATGAAACCTTCTCACATGTTGTGATGCTAAAGTCTATAAGGATATTTTTTGCCATAGCTTCTCATTATGATTATGAGATTTGGCAAATGGATGTCAAAACTGCTATCCTAAATGGATATCTTGAGGAAGATGTCTATATGGTTCAGCCTGAAGATTTTGTCGATCCAAAACATCCTAATAAAGTATGCAATTTAAAGAAATCAATCTATGGATTGAAACAAACATCGAGAAGTTGGAATCACCGTTTTGATGAAGAAATAACAAATTTGGGTTCATTAAAAACGTTGATGAAGCATGTGTATATAAGAAAGCTAGTGGAGTATCATCATTTCCTAGTATTATATGTTGATGACATCCTGTACGCCCAAGACACATAGAACATTGATATGGTTAGTACGTCATGATCCAAGTCGGGTCATACCCAATAACAAGCTTAGCAAACACCAATAATATTTGATTGATGATATGATCATGCAATTAAATATATGCACCTAATTAGAAAATGGGTTTTCTAATTAAAGAAATGAGAGATAGAACAATTATATGGATATTTGTTCATGAATTATTATTATTTACATTTTTATTTAAATGGTTAAATAACAACAAATAATATGTGTAATTATGTTATATAATCAAAAGGGTTTTATTATATAACATGTTAACATCTTAATGTGTTAGTTGTTTTAATTATTTTAGATTGTATGAATTATATAATTAAAAGGTTAATTATATATCTTATCAATTAACTAATCACATTATAATGTATACTTATGTTATTTAATTAAAAGGCTTAGTTATATAACTTGTACACACCTTTTAATATGTAACATGACCTCACCACTTCTAATGTGTTACAAAGTAATTCAAATGGGAGGGAATGTGGTTTTCAATCCAGATTTTCGGCCCCTTTAGGTTGTATGGCCTTCCTCATTTGTCTTGAAAAAGGTACACTCATTATGATGGTGGTTGAGTGCAAGTCTCAACATCCTATCTCTCTCTCATTTGCACAAATGAACTTCTAGAGAAAACTCCATATGCTCTCTATATTTTACAGCTGAAGAAGGTGTTTTAGAACTCCTTTTTTTTTGTTTCTTGGGTCCTCTAATGACTCAAGTTATGATCCATCATTTGTGCAAGAAAGGAAAAAGGATTTCCTCTCTTCTCCCAAAGTTCTCACGGCTGAAAACGGTTTTCAGCAGGCCTTTGGGCGTTATTGGTGCTTGAAATCCTTGCAACCATGATGTTTGCTTAGAAAATTGTGGGTATGGACACTTGAGGACTTCTACCCTTGAAGTCTTGGCCCTTTTCAGACTCATTTCTGCCTTCTCTTTGGTCGTTTTTGACAGCATCCAGAAAGGTAGTATTATGGTATGATAATGTCATGTTTTTGGGTGTTCTTGTTCATATTGTATGCTTGCTTTTCACATAATTAAGATCCTTTTGTCTATGGGTTTGTTGGTTTTCACATGATAATGGTAATTTTCAGAAACTTTAACATGTTTAAAGTAGTATATTCCGCTGCGTTTCATATGTTTAAATGGTTAAACAAGTTGTAAATGGTCCAACAAACCCCTTCAATGGCATCTAGAGACGGTTATGTGGAAACTAGCATCATTATCCTTGTAAAATCGGTTTTAAAGGATGTTTTTCAACTCATTATAGGCTGATTTTGGTTGATTTAATAAACCCCATGTCTTTCAAAGTTATATCTTCATGCTTATGATTAAACACTGAAAGATAGGAATGTCAATTTGTTGATATGTTTTGGTTATTGTTTGTTTGGACAAACAAACCCTAATTTTCAGTTTATGTTAGGTGAAAATTTGGGGTTTGATGGGGTTTATTTTGTTTGTTGAATGATGTTTGTGATTGTTCATTTGATGGTGCATAACCTAGCTTAGACCTCATGTTTGTTTTGGTTATTTTGTTCAATTGGGTTGTAAGTTTTGTGCTTGTAATTTATCTATTTATTCATTGGGATGTAATAATAGATTAGGAGTATTTCTCTTTTACTAGAAAATATGTATTAGGATATATATTTTGTAAAAGAAGATGCTCGGGAAGGAAGCACAAAAGATAGACACAAAGTGGACTTGAAGCATACGGATGCGACATCAAGTGGGAGATCCATTGTAATATCTATTTTGTGTTTTTTGGTAACCCTTAGAAAATACCAAATGACCACACTTGTGATGGCAAACAAGTGTGGTCACAATAGTAGCTATGGTTATGCACATGTGGTTGTTATATTATGCTTGTTTGATTGTGATTTTGTGAATGATTGTGTGATATTTGGATATGATAAACAATCTTAATAAAAATGATCTTAACAAGCTAATATAAAAATGGTTCTTAATCATTAAGTGTTAATAAATGGTTATTAAAAGGATCAATGATTTCATAATAAAATGGTTTTATTAAAAGAACCATAGAGTACCAAGTATTGTAAGCATGCAATTACAAGGTACATAGAGTTTTCAAAGTCTAGAATTAATGAAAACTTTAAACTCTCTACCAACAAGTTTAACACCGTTCTTTTGCACAACACTTGAGTCATTTGGAAACTCTTAATGGTATAAAGGTCACCTAACCATTTAGAGGGAACTTGTGACTTAAGGTGGGGATACCACATTGGTGGGATAAAGGTCACCTAACATTTAGAGGGAACTTGTGACTTAAGGTGGGGATACCACATTGGTGGGATAAAGGTCACCTAACCACTTATGTTGGTAAACTCACATGTGTGTGCAAGTAGGGTAACTTGATTTGCAAACCATGTTAAATGGATAACCTACAATATTGTTTTCAAATAGAGTTGATGGGATTAACATGCCGACTTTACATATGATGTTTAAAGTCGATCCCATACCTCTAGAAGTTGCAAATGGTTGCAACTGTCAATCGTTGACCATCTTATTAATTTAAATCGTGGGATAAAGGTCACCTAACCACAATTTAAATGTAATGTTGGTTCTAGATTTTAATATGAAAATGACCTTAAAAGGCATTAATTATTAAAAATAGCAATATCGAAAATACTAAAATAGATCTTTGTTAAATTTTGTAGATGGCCACCAATAATGATAATCATGAAAATTCATCCGCGTCCGCCCAATCATTACGAGCGATTCTCCAAAAGGAACGTCTAAATCATAACAATTTCATTGATTGGTATCGAAACTTGAGAATCATTCTCAAGCAAGAGAGACGATCATATATTTTACACAACTCTATCCCCGATCAACCTACTGCGGATGATGAGGAGGCCTATAACGATTGGCTGAAGTACACTGAGGACTTCGTCCAAGTGTCTTGTCTCATGTTAGCGAGCATGACTCCGGATCTCCAAAAGGAGTATGAACATCACGGAGCTTATGACATGATAACCCAGTTGAAGGAAACGTTCCAACAGCAAGCGAGGGTTGAGCGCTTTGAAACGGTTCGAGCACTCCATGTATGTCGTATGGACGACAACCAATCGGTTTCATCTTATGTACTTAAGATGAAAAGCCACATTGACCGCCTCGAAAGGCTTAATTGTCCTGTCTTGAAGATATTGGCCACGAATTTGATCCTCAATGGCCTTACCAAGAAGTTCGAGACATTCGTGTTGAACTACAACATGAATGCTTGGGACAAAAGCATTGGTGAGCTTCACTCAATGCTCAAAATGGCCGAGGCGGCCATGGGTAAAAGGCTTTTACCCGTTCTCACCATCAATGAAGGTGGGAACAAGAAAAGGCCTCATCCCACACCCAAGGCAATGGTTGCCAAGGGCAAGGGACCCCTATGGGGAAAAGAGAAAGGGGTGGTAAGGGTGCCACCCAAACCACAGGAGAAGAAGCAAAAGGTTGCTACTAATGACCCATGCTTCAAGTGTGGGGAGATTAGACATTGGGCAAGAAATTGTCATGTCCATCTCCAAGAGTTGAAAGCAAAGAGGATGCTGGGCAAACCTCAGGTACAATTTACATGATCCATATTGATTTAAACATGACATCCTCTAACACATGGGTATTAGATACCGGATGTGGAACTCACATTTGCAATTTGTTGCAGGGGTTCAAAAGAAGTAGTAACTTCAACAAAGGGGATGTTAGCCTCTTCATGGAAATGGGGCTAAAGTTCAAGTTGAAGCCCGTGGTGACTACATCTTGAAACTTCCAAATGGTTGGAAGTAATTTTGAACAATGTTTTGTATGCTCCTAGTTTGACTAGGAATATCATTTCTGTAGCCCTATTAAAACAATTTGGATATGTATTATCATTTGTTGAAAAAGATATTCATGTTTCATTAAATGATATGTTCTACTTTAAAGCTATTCCCATTAATGGTATTTATGAATTGGTTCATGAAAATACTTTAAATAGTTCATTGTACCAACTAGCACCAAGAAACTCAAGTTGGATTTGAGTGATACCTATCTTTGGCATTGTCGTCTTGGTTTATAAACAAGAAAAGAATTCAAACACTACAAAAGAATGGTCTTTTAAAAACAAGTGAATGTGATTCATTTGATGTGTGTGATTCTTGTTTACAAGGTAAAATGACTAAGGCACCCTTTAGTGGGACTAACGAAAGGGCAAAAGATTTGTTAGGAATCATACATTCGGATGTATGTGGTCCTTTAAGCCAAAGACTAGGAATGGTGAAAGATACTTCATTACCTTTACCGACAATTATAGTCGCTATGGGTATGTGTACCTATTAAGACACAAAGATGAAGGTTTTGAAATGTTCAAGATCTTTCAAAATGAAGTACAAAATCAACTCAACAAGTCGATTAAAGTTCTCTGCACCGATAGAGGAGGTGAATTCCTAAGTGATGCTTTTCAAGATCATCTTAGGAGTTGTGGGATTGTCTCACAACTCACTCCACTTCGAACACCACAACATAATGGTGTGTCTGAGAGGAGGAATCGAACCTTATTGGATATGGTCCGATCTATGATGGCTAGAAGCACATTACCTCTATCATTTTGGGTTTTTGCTTTGCTCTTAGCGACCCGTATTCTAAATATGGCCCCAACCAAAAAGGTGGAAAGGACACCTTTTGAGATATGGCATGGAAGAGTTCCATCCCTATCATACTTAAGGGTCTGGGATTGTGAGGCTTATGTTAAGACATCCACCCCAAACAAATTGGAACTCCGATCCACCAAGTGTATCTTTGTTGGATATCCTAGAGATTCTATGGGATATTATTTCTATGATCCACTGGAACAAAAGGTGTTTGTTGCCAGAAAGGGTGAGTTCTTAGAAGCAAAGTTCCTTATGGAAGGAACTAGCAGTAGAACAATGGATCTTGAGGAGGATCAAACACTATAACCCGATGCACGTTTGGTTGAAACTAGCACTCAACATGAGGATGTTGAAGATGATCAAGTGGTTGATCAATACACACAAAACGTTCACAGAAGTGGTAGAACTAGTAATCCACCTGAAAGATACGAATTTTTCATGGATGGATGCCACGTGGTAGATTCAGATGAACCAACCACATACGATGATGCAGTGTCCAATTCGGATTGTGACAAATGGCTCGAGGCCATGAGTGTTGAGATGCAATCCATGCATGACAATCAAGTATGGACTTGGTTGTACCACCTTTTAACTCCAAAGTAGTTGGAAGTAAGTGGGTTTTCAAGAAGAACCGATATGCATGGAAACTTGGATACTTATAAGGCTAGACTTGTAGCAAAAAGTTTCACTCAAACTCAAGGGGTTGATTATGATGAAACCTTCTCACATGTTGTGATGCTAAAGTCTATAAGGATATTTTTTGCCATAGCTTCTCATTATGATTATGAGATTTGGCAAATGGATGTCAAAACTGCTATCCTAAATGGATATCTTGAGGAAGATGTCTATATGGTTCAGCCTGAAGATTTTGTCGATCCAAAACATCCTAATAAAGTATGCAATTTAAAGAAATCAATCTATGGATTGAAACAAACATCGAGAAGTTGGAATCACCGTTTTGATGAAGAAATAACAAAATTTGGGTTCATTAAAAACGTTGATGAAGCATGTGTATATAAGAAAGCTAGTGGGAGTATCATCATTTTCCTAGTATTATATGTTGATGACATCCTGTACGCCCAAGACACATAGAACATTGATATGGTTAGTACGTCATGATCCAAGTCGGGTCATACCCAATAACAAGCTTAGCAAACACCAATAAATATTTGATTGATGATATGATCATGCAATTAAATATATGCACCTAATTAGAAAATGGGTTTTCTAATTTAAAGAAATGAGAGATAGAACAAATTATATGGATAATTTGTTCATGAATTATTATTATTTACATTTTTATTTAAATGGTTAAATAACAACAATAATATGTGTAATTATGTTATATAATCAAAAGGGTTTTATTATATAACATGTTAACATCTTAATGTGTTAGTTGTTTTAATTATTTCAGATTGTATGAGTTATATAATTAAAAGGTTAATTATATATCTTATCAATTAACTAATAACATTATAATGTATTCTTATGTTATTTAACTAAAAGGCTTAGTTATATAACTTGTACACACCTTTTAAATATGTAACATGACCTCACCACTTCTAATGTGTTACAAAGTAATTCAAATGGGAGGGAATGTGGTTTTCAATCCAGATTTTTGGCCCCTTTAGGTTGTATGGCCTTCCCCATTTGTCTTGAAAAAGGTACACTCATTATGATGGTGGTTGAGTGCAAGTCTCAACATCCTATCTCTCTCTCATTTGCACAAATGAACTTCTAGACAAAACTCCATATGCTCTCTATTTTTCACAGCTGAAGAAGGTGTTTTAGAACTCCTTTTTTTTGTTTCTTGGGTCCTCTCATGACTCAAGTTATGCTCCTTCATTTGTGGAATAAAGGAAATAGGATTTCCTCTCTTCTCCCAATGTTCTCACCGCTGAAAACGGTTTTCAGCAGGCCTTTGGCCGTTTTTCGTGCTTGAAATCCTAGCAACAATGATGTTTGCTTAGAGGTTTGTGGGTATGGACACTTGAGGACTTCTACCCTTGAAGTCTTGGCCCTTTTCAGACTCATTTCTGCCTTCTCTTTGGTTGTTTTTGACAGCATCCAGAAAGGTAGTATTATGGTATGATAATGTCATGTTTTTTGGTGTTCTTGTTCATATTGTATGCTTGCTTTTCACATAATTAAGATCCTTTTGTCTATGGGTTTGTTGGTTTTCACATGATAATGGTAATTTTCAGAAACTTTAACATGTTTAAAGTAGTATATTCCGCTGCGTTTCATATGTTTAAATGGTTAAACAAGTTGTAAATGGTCCAACAAACCCCTTCACAAACATCTATTGAACCCCATGCTTAAACTTTGGTTCAATATCATCCTCATCATTAGAAAAGCGCAAGACCAACAAAGCTTGGATTTCAAATCAAAACTAATCATCTCATCATATGTGCAGGACATCCACATGACAAGAATAACAATGTATGTTTTATGGATAGTGGATGCTCTAGGTACATGGCAGGGAACAAATCTCTCCTTCAACAATTACAACATTTTGGTGGAGGTCCTGTCCAATTTGGTGGTGTGACCGAAGGATATATTTCTCGCAGAGGAGTATATCCAATGCTAAGTTAAAAGTTTACAAAGTAAAATTTGTCAAACAACTTGAACACAACTTGTTAAGTGTTTCTCAATTCTGTGATCAAAAGCATCGAATGCTCTTTACAAAACATGAGTGCATTATCCTCAAATCTGGGATGACCAATCCTCAGGAATTGGTGCTTCTTAGATCTTCCAGGAAAGGGGATATGTACAAGTTAGATATGAACAATGCTTCCCACTAGGTGAAGTATCATGCTTTCTTTCCAAAGCTGATGGTGATAAGTCAACACTATGGTATAAACATATGTGTCATGTAAATTTTAAAACCATGAATAAATTGTTTAAAAATAAATTGGTACATGGTTTGCCTAAAAAAGAATTTTTCTACAAAAATAATTGTGTTTCATGCCTAAAAGGGAAGCAGCACAGAGTATCTCATAAATCCAAAGTTGTTAACTCTATCACCACTCCATTACACTTATTGCGCATGGATCTCTTTGGTCCCACAAGTATAATCAGCATTGGAAGGAAATCATACTACCTTTTGATCGTTGATCATTTTACAACATTTCCATGGGTATTCTTTTTAAGAACTAAAAATATTTTATTCTTAAAATAAAAAAATCAAATTGATCACAAGGTTAAAATAATTAAAAGTGATCAAGGGACTGAGTTTAAGAATCAAGTTCTTAACTCATTTCGTAACTTAAAAGGGATTTCCAGACAATACAGTGCTCCTAAAACTCCTCAACAAAAAGGTATTGCTGAGAGGAGGAACATGACACTGATTGAGGCTGCTCGGACCTTGTTAGCCGATTCAAAGCTGCCTCTAACATTCAGGGCAAAGGCAGTCAACACTACATGCTATGTGTAGAATAGGGTTCTTGTAGTTAAGCCATATGGAAAAACCCCTTATGAGCTATGTAATAAGAGGCCACCATTCACTAGCTTTCTAAGGTCCTTTAACACAAAAGAAAATTTAGCAAAATTTGCTGAAAAGTCAGATGATGCTAACTTTATTGGATATTCCTCCAACTCTATTGCTTATAGAGTATACATTATTAAAAATCAACAGTTAGAGGAATCATCCAGCATTTATGTAAATGAGCACAGTCCTTGTGTTAGGGGGAATGGCCCAGATCGTATTTTTTGGCTTAGAATTGTTTCCCAATGATCCTAAACCATCTTATGAGAATGTTTCAGCTAGAATAGGTACTCAAAGTGATTTTGATGATAATCAACTATTTGAGTCACCCAGACCTCATTCAAGTTCTCTAAAAGTAGTTGAAGATCAGGCTTTCACTATCTTAAGATCCGATAGTAGACAATCTCAAGATATAGTGGAGCCTTAACCAGTGGTCCACCTAGTGAGCCTCATAACTCATAAGGTGACACTACATAATACGAGGCAGATGGAAGTAGCATTTTGAAGGAACATGCATCTATTAATGCTACCTCTCAAGCAAAAGATGATGCTGGTGTATCTCATTCATTCAATTAGTCCATATTGAATGAGTTTGAAACTACAGCTGGTCCAAGTGTTTAAGCTCCTGAGCAAAATATGTCCAACCTAGGTCTATCTTTGCAACTAGTGGTGATTCCCAGGCCTAGGATTTACAACACTTATCCAGCTGAGAACATCATAGGAGAAGTCTCTGAAGGTGTGAGAACAAGGGGACAAACTCACAATGGGAATGTCTACCTGTACTCATGCTTTTTGTCACAGATGGAACCGAAGAAAGTGGAAGATGCATTGAAAGATAGTAGCTAGGTTAAGTCAATGCAAGAAGAATTGCTTCAATTCAAGAGACAAAAGGTTTGGGAACTATGCCCACTACCATCTGGTCAAGTACCTATGGGCACCAAATGGGTTTTCAAAAACAAGAGAGATGATAGAGGCTAGATAATCAACAACAAGGAAAGATTGGTAGTTCAAGGATACACCAAAGACGAAGGAATTGATTACACTGATGTCATTGCACTAGTTGCAAGACTTGAGGCAATGAGGATCTTTCTTGCTTATGTGAGATCCAAAAATTTTACTGTTTACCAACTTGAGGTCAAGTGTGCCTTTCTATACGGGGATATAGATAGGCAAGTCTATGTGTGCTAACCTCTAGGATTTGAAGACCCACAACACCCTAACTATGTGTGCAAGCTAGATAAAACTATATATGGGCTGCACAAGCACCAAGGCTGTGGTACGAAACCTTGTCTCAATTTCTCCTGAAGAATGGATACACTAGAGGAACCCACTGATAAGACTTTATACGTATAGAAGTATGGGAAAGATATTTTGCTCGTCCAAGTCTATGTTGATAATATCATATTTGGTTCTTGAAATGACCAAATGTGTAATGACTTTGAAAGCATCATGAAGTAAGAAGTTTGAGATGAGTTCAATAGGAAAAATGGACCTTTTCTTGGAATTCAAGTAAGGCAGATGAAGGAAGGGTTCTCTATCAATCAAGCTAAGTATGTCAATGACATTTTAGAAAGATTTGATATGAACGATTGTAAGCCAGACAAAACACCTATACCTAGAAACCATAATCTCTGTCCTGAGGGGGAGGATACTGATCAACATCATTATAGGGCAATTATTAGTTCGTAGATGTATGTCATAGCAAGTACACCTGATTTTATGTTTGCAACTGGCATATGTGAAAGATATTAGGCTGCTCCAAAGGTGTCTCACCTAGTTGCTACTAAGAGAATCCTTACATACCTTAAACGAGCACCCAAACTAGGTCTCTGGTATCCAAGGAACAATAATTTCAATCTCCATGGCTATTCAGATAGTGACTATGGTGACTGCAATATCAACAAGAAATCCACACTAGGATGATATCAATTTCTTGGTGGAAGGATCAACTCATGGCAATGCAAGAAGCAATCCTGCATTTCAACATCTACTGCTGACGCTAGATACATTGTCGCTGCAAGTTACTGTGCTGAGCTATTGTGGATTCAAAATCAGATGCTTGACTATAGATTCAACTTCATGATCACTCCTAACCATATTGACAACAACAATGCCACCTCCATAACTAAAAATCCAGTGACTCCAAGACAAAGCATATTTGAAGATCATGTATAGGTTGGATCATCTTATATTAGATTTTGATTATGTTTATTGTAATAGGGTTAATGTTAGTTTACTTTTGTATGTTGATTTATTAGTTTAGTTTTGCTGCCCAACCAAACTATGAGCGAAACCTGTTAATTTCACCCGACGAAACTGTCTGTTTCAGCCTGGCAAGAGTGTGACTTTGGTAGGATAGTTTCGCTGACATCGAATCTGCCAACGAAACTATCATTACTATATATAGTTTATATATTACTCATGGTTGGGCATCCTCGAAAACCCTAATTGTTTACTCTTGTTGCAAGTGTCCATTGTAGGTTGACTTTTCATAGAATTATATTGAGTGTTGGACCAAAAGAACCAATGAGCCATGATCAGAAAACCTCTAAGTCCCACATGGTATCACAACAACTGCTGAAAGCCTCATCAGTAGTTTGACAAGTACTGAAGACTTCAACAGCTGAAGATCAAGTGCTGAAGACTTCAACAGCTGAAGAACTAAAGTGCTGAAGTACAACAGCTGAAGAACACAAGTGCTGAAGCTGATAGACCAAAGTACTGAAGTACAACAGCTGAAGAGTTTACAAATGCTGAAGATCAACAACTGATGTACAAAGTCTGAAGACAAAGACTGAAGACATCAGCTGATGATATCTACTGAAGTCATCAGCTGATAAAACACCTAAAGGTCAAAGTCTGAAGATCAAGTACTGAAGCCTCAGTAGTTTGTTACAACTGCTGAAGAGTACTTCTTCAGTAGTTGTGATATCAGTAGTTTTATATTCTAGTTTCAGTAGTTTTATGTTTCAGTAGTTTTGTAAAACGACTGAAGAGCTTGTCTTCAGTCGTTGTAGTTTCAGTAGTTTTATAAAACGACTGAAGAGCTTGTTCTTCAGTCGTTGTAGTTTCAGTAGTTTTATATTTTGTACTTAACACTCTGATATGTTCTCAGTAGTTGTGAACATTTCAGTAGTTTGTTAAGAGTTAGTTATTTTTGTATTAGATCTGCCAGTTGTCACTTTCCGTGATAACAGCAGTGATTGTTGCACTCTATATAAGGAGTGACAACCTATTGTAATATCGGGGGAATGACGGAATGAACATATGATTTGATTAGAGATATTCTATATCCATAAACATTCCTTGAAACAGAAATATATATTCTCTCACTATAACCGTATGTGCTCTTAATGCATACAAGTATCGATTACTTGCTACAATTTGTCTAATTCCTGTTTGTATTCCGCTGCTTTGAACTCTAATATATCAAACTTGTGATCGCTGATCCTGTCAAATGGTATCAGAGCAGGTTAATCATTGATCGATCTAATAATTGATCATTGAAACTGCTATTCAAGATCTAAGTTTGATTGAATTAGCTTTTGTTTTTTTTGCAAGAAACGGTTATAGAAATTGAATTTTCTGTATTTCTGGTCATTCATCCTGAGATCTCTTCTTGGTTTTCATTGAGTTTGTTGTGGTCTGTGTAAAACTTTTAAAAGCTTGAATTAAATTGTTTTAAAAGCCAAATGAAATCTATTCTGGGCTAATGCATCATGAAACTGCCCATGACCTCTGGAATGCCTTGAAAGAACAATTTGGAGGAACAAATGAGGTCTTGGCAAATAATAGAGAAATTCTTGCCCAACAATATGAGACATTCTCTCATAGAAAGGGTGAGACACTGACTCAACAATATGAGCGGTTCTCTTGTTTGATCTCTGAACTAAAAATGGTTAAACTTGAGTACACAAATATTCAGATGAATAACAGATTTCTCAGATCACTGCCTGAGAGATGGACACATATACTATTGTCCTACGCTCCAGTGCAAGTTTGGACAAACTATCTCTCACCCAACTCCATGGGAAACTGCTCACGTTTGAGAGAGAGATAGAACAGAAGAGAAAGCTGTCTTCATCTGGAAAGCTCACTGAAGACTTTGTACCAGGCAACACTGCCTTGGTGGGTCATGAGTCAGAATATGCTTCATCTGAATGCCAGTATGATGAGCATATTAATTTCTCTTCAGGCACTTCTGATTCTGCATTTGTAAGTGTTGATGGTCAGTTTACTGGGTGTAATAATGACAATTTATGCTTCATTATGGATGATCTCAAGGGGATTGCTGATGATGACTTAGAAGAGATGGATATTTTGAGCCAAATGGCCCTGATAAATATCAGATCTCAGAAGTTCTATAAAAGAACTGGAAGAAAATTCTCAGGACTCTCTGGCAAAACCAAAGTTGGTTTTGACAAGAGCAAGTTGAGGTGTCACAAATGCCAAAGGCTTGGACACTTTGCAAGAGAGTGTAGATCAACTGGATCTAACTCCACTGCACCCTTTGTGACTTTTCCTGGCAATAGTCAACAACACAGAGGGCAACATCCTGTCACTTCTAGTCATCATCCTCAACAACAATCTCCGGCATATTTTGTTCCTCAGGGTCAAATGCCATATCCGTACCCTTGTTATTACATGCCACAGTCAAATCAAGTTCAAGTTCCTATGGCACCACAACCTCATGCACTACCAGAACCTCAGCCATCCCAATCTCATCAACAAACTCAACCTCAACAACACAGCTTCTTCACCCCAGGAGTTGTTGACTGGAGCAGTTTACCAGATGACTTGTCTGGTCATGACCAACTGTTTTCAGGTGCTGGTCAACATGGTGGTGACAGTCCTTTTGGGAATCTAGCTCTTATGGCTTTGGAGTCTGCTGATACTTCATTTGCTAATGCCTCTACACCTCAGGTATCACAGGTATCCTCTGAGGCAAAAGCCAAATTATGTTCTGAACCATGCATAGCAGCATTTGCTTCCATTAGAGAAGCAAATGTAGCTTTAATTAATAAGAACATTGAGCTAGAACAAATAATTTCCAAAAACAAAGCTGAGTTTGAGTCTGTGCTTAAAGATAAAAATGATGAGATTTATAAACTGAATTGCCAAATAATTGATGATAAGGCTAGAGAAGAGGTACTTCTAGAGAAGTACAAAGATCTCAAAGAAACCCTTGCAGTTACCCAGGTAGAGTGTGATAGATGGGTACAATCATGCAAAGGTTTTGAAATGCTTCTTAGTAAGCAATCTGCTTCAAATGTGAAGTTTGGAATTGGTTACAATCACACTGCTCCACCTACAGATTTTACTCCAAGAGCAGAAGTAGAATCTGAGGGTGAGAGTGATAACCAATCCATCACATCATGTGATCTACCTTCTGATACAGCACAATCAGAAGCAGCAGTCAGCATCAAGCCCTCTTTGAACCTATCAGCTGATGTTGATGGTTCAAATGCTGACACTCACATGATTAATGAGTTGATCAACTCAGGAGTTAATTCTGAAGGTCCTGAAAGGACTAGAGAGCAGGATT
The DNA here is from genome assembly GCA_025506515.1 of Flaveria trinervia. Lineage (NCBI taxonomy): Eukaryota > Viridiplantae > Streptophyta > Magnoliopsida > Asterales > Asteraceae > Flaveria > Flaveria trinervia. The sequence continues at coordinate 30,653,026 of CM046447.1, forward strand.
TAACACCTGAAGTTCAAACTTCAACTGCTGTCAGTACTGAAGAGAAGAAAACTGCCAGTAGAAAGAGTTTGAAGCCTACTAAAGAGGCAGTTAAGAAAGCAAACAATGCTTCCAAAGCATTGAAGAAAAAGTCTTCAGTTGCTTCACCCTCTTTAGTTGATGATCAATCTAAGATGAAGAAGAAACCATGTGAAGTATGTGGTTTGCTCAATCATCTTACAGATGATTGTTGGTACAAAAGAGGTTCCAAACTCAAACAAAAAGAAGAAATTAAAGAGAAAATGGTAAAAATGAAAACTGAGTTTGAGACCACATTTGTATCAGCAAGATCAAATCCTGTAACCCTAAGTCCTCAAAGAAATCCAAAAAGGAAGGGGTTAAACAGGTGACAGCTGAGGGTGCTCAGAAGAAGAAGGTGCAACATAGGAACTTATCAAACTCCACTGGCAATGTCTCTGATGAGCTGAAAGCTTTATCACAAAATCAGACACAGCTGGTTATGATGGTTCAACATCTGTTGGGTAGAGTTAACCAACTAGATGCTCCTATGTTGAAACCACAGAAAAGGAGGTCCAAGCCAAAGACTCCACTTCTACACCATCTTCTTCCTCTCAGGCTATTGTTTCAGATAAACCTGTTAGTTTACCATCTATTGATGAGACCAGGCCCAAAACCAAAAAGGTTGGGTCTCTAAAACTAACTGATTGTTTATTATTGCAGGGTTCTTCAACATGCCAAAGTAGCATCTGGTATGTAGACAGTGGGGGATCTATGCACATGACTGGGAACAGCTCTCTTCTTCATGACTACTCTCAAGGAAAGAAGGGATTTGTTTCTTTTGGCAATGATGCTAGGGGTTACATCATTGGTAAGGGCTCTGTCTCCAATGGAGAAATCAAATTGATGATGTTAATCATGTGGAAAATCTCAAGTACAATCTCTTGAGTGTCAGTCAAATGTGTGATAAAGGCCATGTTGCTCTTTTCACCAGTCAAAACTGTAGGATTCTGTCATCCAAAGTTTTGCACTTGATTGACAAGGTGTTGGATGATCACACTCTCCTGAGAGCCAACAGGACAGGAAGAGTGTATGCCTTAGATCTTTCCAAGAAAATAGATCTCAAAGGCAATCCTTGCCTATTTTCCAAAGCCTCTTCTCAAGAATCTAAACTGTGGCACAGAAGGCTTGGTCATGTTAATCTCAAAAACATGAATCAGCTTACCCACAATAGTTTAGTCAGAGGCTTACCAATAAAGGAGTTCCACTGTGATGAAACCTGCACTGCTTGTTTAAAAGGAAAACAACACAAAGTCTCATTCCCTCCTATTGAAGTGCCTAAGTCCACTGCCTGCTTGCAATTACTGCATATGGATCTATTTGGTCCTGTGAGAGTAATGAGCATGGCAAAGAAGAAATACTGTCAGGTAATTGTGGATGATTATTCCAGATTTGTATGGACTTTCTTTCTACATTCAAAGGATGAGGCTGCTCAGAAGATTATTCACTTTGTGCTGTATATTGAGAAGCAGTATTCCCTTCCAGTCAAGTGTATTAGGAGTGACAATGGAACTGAGTTCAGAAATCATACACTTGATGACTTCTATCTTTCAAAGGGGATCAAAAGGTAGTTTAGCATCCCAAGGACTCCAGAACAAAATGGAGTAGTGGAGAGAAAGAACAGGACCCTCATTGAAGCTGCAAGGTCCATGCTGGCTGACTCAGGTTTGCCACTGACATTTTGGGCTGAAGCTGTCAACACAGCTTGCTATGTGCAAAATAGAGTTTTAGTAAACCAGAGGTTGATGAAGACTCCATATGAAGTTCTCCATCATTTGGCTCCTCTGATTTCATTTTTCAAAGCATTTGGGTGTCCCTGTTTTATTCTCAACACAAAGGATCAACTCCATAAATTTGATCCTAAGGTGGATGCAGGGTATTTTGTTGGTTATTCATCTACTTGCAAGGCATACAGAGTCTACAACTGCAGAACAAAGATGGTTGAAGAAACTCTACATGTTAAGTTCAATGAATCTCCAAAGGACAAGATTCCACAAAACCCTATGGAGTTATTTGATTTGGACATACTGCAATATGTTCCTTATCAAACTCCTGCTGTAGCTCCTGTCAACAGTTCACCACCTGGTGGTACTGCTGATGATGATGATGATTGCAGTACTCACCTCTTCAGGTTTAGTGATCAGCTGCCTGATTCAGCTAGACCTGATGTTCCTGTAGCTCCAGTAGCACCATCCCAACAAATGCTATGAGATCTCTTTGAATTCAACTTCCTTTGAATTACCATCCACTGATTGGTTTCAAGGAAATGATTCACCATCACCATCTGTTACTGCTGAGCCTGCTACAAACACTTGCACAGATCTCATTGTGTATCAAGATCTGAAGAATCACCCTATGTCTCAAATCATTGGTGATATCACTGCTGGAGTATCAACAAGAAGTCAATTGTCAAATTTCTGCTTCTATGCTCTCTTCATCAGTCAGCAAGAGCCAAAGAATTATCACATTGCTTTAAAGGACAATGGATGGGTTGATGCCATGCAGCTTGAGCTTCTTCAGTTCAAGAAACAGCAAGTGTGGGAACTGGTTCCTCTACCTCCAGGTAAGTGTGCAATAGGCACTAAATGGGTGTTTAGGAACAAAACTGATGAAAATGGGCTTATTGTTAAGAACAAGGCCAGACTGGTGTTCAGGGGTTTGCACAAGAAGAAGGTATTGATTATGATGAAACCTTTGCCCCTGTAGCCAGACTGGAAGCAATTCGATTGTTTTTAGCTTATGCTGCTTATCAAAACCTTAAAGTTTTTCAAATGGATGTCAAAAGTGCATTTTTGTATGGAAAAATTAAAGAAGAGGTTTATGTATGTCAACCTCTAGGCTTTGAGGACAATAAACATCCTAATTGGGTGTATAAGCTTGATAAGGCTCTTTATGGGTTAAAACAAGCTCCTAGAGCCTGGTATGAGACATTATCAAACTTTCTTCTGGAAAATAATTTTACCAGAGGCTCCATTGATAAGACTTTATTCACTAAGAAATCTGGGCAGCATAATCTACTTGTTCAAATTTATGTAGATGATATCATTTTTGCATCCTCTGATCCAAAGTTGTGTGATGCCTTTACAAAGTTGATGCAACAGAAGTTTGAAATGAGTGCCATGGGAGAATTACAGTTCTTTCTGGGGTTGCAAATCAAACAAAAGGCTGACGGAATTTTCATTCATCAGTCCAAATACACAAAAGATCTTTTGCAAAAGTTTGATTTACAAAACTGTAAGCCCTGTTCTACCCCCATGAGCAGCACCACACAACTGGATACAGATCAGAAAGGTAAAATGGTTGATGAAACACTTTACAGATGTATGATTGGGTCCTTGATGTATTTAACAGCTTCTAGACCAGATATTATGTTTGCTACATGTGTCTGTGCTAGATTTCAGGCTGCACCTAAAGAGTCTCATCTGATTGCAGTCAAGAGGATCTTTAGATATCTGCAAGGCACTCCATCTCTAGGTCTATGGTATTCCACTGGACATTCTGGAAAATTAGTTGCTTTTTCTGACAGTGACTATGCAGGGTGTAAGTTGACCAGGAAATCAACTTCTGGTGGATGTCAATTCCTAGGCAACTGCTTGATTTCTTGGCAGAGCAAGAAACAGACCTCAGTTGCTACATCAACTGCTGAAGCAGAGTACATTGCTGCTACAAGTTGTACATCTCAGGTACTCTGGCTTCAAAACCAACTTTTGGATTATGGCATTACAGAGACTAAGACTCCATTGTTAATGGATAGTGCTTCAGCTCTTTGCATTGTCAAAAATCCAGTCCAGCACTCTAGGACCAAACATATAGAGATCAGACATCATTTTATAAGGGATTGTTTTGAAAAAGGTCTGATTGATCCTAAGTTTGTGCCTAGTGCTGATGAGCTTGCAGACATTTTTACTAAGCCTTTGGATAGTTCAACTTTCCAAAACCTGGTGTTAAGGCTTGGTATGCTGCAGCTAGAATAAGTGACAACTACTGATGATCTTAGTAATAAGTACCGATGATCATTAGTAACTATGTCACATATAAGTACTGATGAGTCCTTTTCCCTTCAGTAGTTTTATAACTACTGATGGCTAAATGCCTCATAAGTACTGAAGTACTTTGTCTGTTCCAACTACTGATGTAGTTAAAACTACTGGTGTAGTTACAACTACTGAAATCAGTATAAGCAGATAAGTATGATGTCCTACGAAACAACTGAAATCTGCCAAAAAGGCTGATGAATGTGTTGAGGACAGTATGAAACAGCTGAAAAGCTAAGAATTGACGAAAACAGCTGATGAGAAATTTCTCTTCAGTCGTTTGTACAACTGCTGTTTCATTCTAAACAACTGAAGCAAAACCATGTCTTCAGTAGTTTTATAACTACTGATGACTAATACCAAGTCTTCAGTTGTTTACAACAGTTGATGACAAAACCACTGTCTTAGTAGTTTCATAACTACTGATGCCAAACACCATGTCTTCAGTTGTTTCATCATCTGACGTCAAAACCACGGTCTTCAGTAGTTTTCTAACTTCTGATGCCTAACACCACGACTTCAGCTGTTTCAACGTCTGAAAGGATAATACCATGTCAACGGTCGTTTAAAACTACTGATGACTAACACCACATCCTTCAGTCGTTTTCTTACCCATACCCTATATACATCCCTGACCTATCCTTCAATGCTTCATCTTCTTCAAACCTAACGTTCCTCTCCAAAACTTCCCTCCTCTCATTGGCGTCCATGCAAATTAAACCGCAACACAACTGTGTGGCCTACCTCACTAAATCGCCTATCTGGACTAAGTTCGATACTGCCATCGATCTTATGGTTCAGTTCCAATACAATACGGCATTTCTTCTAAATCCCATACTACATGCCGAATCCCTTCAACAATTTTGGATGAACGTTACTATTACCACTGGGGAGAACAACACACCATCTCTCCAGTCGGTCGTCAACAACAAAGAAGTAGTCATCACTCCTGCAGTTATCCGCCAAATTCTTCATCTGAATGATGCTAGTTCTCCTGCTGGATATCCGAAGGGCACCACAGATCTATCCTTTGCCCAACATGGATATCAAGGCGATCTCAGTGCCTCCACTATCATGAAGAAACACTTTAATGACGCTGAGCGCCTGATTTTTCACATGGTGAATGTATGTTTGGCCCCTAAGACGTCGTCTTGGGATCAAATGTCGACAAAATGGCAGCAGGTAATGTATTCTATTCTTGAGCAACAACCACTAAATTTTTCAGAAATAATATTTTCAGAGCTCAAGGATATGGCTCAAAAACTAACTGCCAACCGTTGGATACTATATCCACGGTTCATAATGGCCATCATTACAAACCAGCTTAATGCTGAGGGACTTGTTGGCTTGGGAGTCCCTGCTACAGCTGTTCTGCCGGAAGTATACTCCCGGCACAACTCTGACCAGACACTAAAACTGGCTGCCAAGCTGCGAAACCAAAGTAGCTGGAACCCACAGCCACCACCTCCAAATCAAAAGTCCCCACCAAACCCACCAAAAAGAAACCCAAAACGGCTACTCAGGGAATTGAGCCTGAGGATGCCCCTGCAACACAAACGCAGGATATATCCACTAGTCTAAACCCCCTAGTGGATACAATGACTCTTCCAGCCATAGCCGCTCAGGCTTCCTCTCAACAGGAGCCTGCAGCAACCACACAAGGGGTACCTACATATCTGGGATCTTCCTCACTTGAGGGGATTGCCATTGAAGAGCACCAACCTCCCCAGGTGCACACTGCTTCTATCCCTTCACCCCAAACAACCGCCCCTCACAGCCCAACTTTAATAGTTGCACAAGTGCTGACTCAACTGCACTCCTCACCCCCTGCCCAGAAACCACTTACTACTGGGAAAACCTCTACAATGAGGGGGAGGAACACAGTGCACTTGAGAACCCACAGCACAGGGGTTTACCACTTCTCTCCTGGTGTAGACAAGGAGCTTAGAATATCTAGTGAGGCTGCCACCTCCTCTGACTCAGCACATGATCAGAATGAGGCTGGTAACATTGCTAAGACCTCACTAGAGGCAACAGCTGATGATGGACACTATCCTGAGGCTGGAAGTCCCCAGTACCAAGCACAAGGGGCACATGCGCCAACTGGTCTACACCCAGTGCATGTAAATCCTGCTCTAAGCAGGAGGTCAGATGATTCAGCTTCGGCTGATGATGACCTGGGCTTTTTCTATGATGTTCTTGCCCAGAACACAATCCTTGAAGAGAAAGTCAGTAGGTGCAAAACCTACTTGACAACTCTCACAAGGAGAAAGACCATCTGCCTCTACCAACCACAGATGGCACCTTCACTTGAAGGTTCCCCGAACACTGAGCCACTCCAAACTCAACCACCTGCCTCTGCTTCAGGCCCTATTTCTCAAGAACAGAACCCTCCTGAGCAAATAGGTGATGTACTTCAAAATTCCCCTACTCTCATCACACCCATAATCACTGATATTGTGACTAAAGCCATTGATGAGAGGCTTTCCTCAACTTTACAGCCCTTGGTTGATGCTGCTGTACAAAAGACTCTTTCTGCGGTACAAACCCCTTCCTCCAATGCAACCAAAAAGGGGGAGAGTACTGTAGTGAAAGAAAAGAAGAGGAAAAGAACAGAGGAAAAGAAGGAAGAGAAGCAAGCCCAAGAGGAGGAGAAAGAAAAGCAACCTCTGCTCACTTACAAGCGAAAGAGAAGTGCTGATGATCATACTGCTAAAGACAAATCCTTGGAGGAGCTGGTAAAAGAAGCTGACACCACACACAGCCGATCCATGGATAAAATAATTGAACAACTCTTCGGGCAGGGGTTTGACACAGCCACACTGGATAGTGAGATCAGAAGGTTGGAAGTGCAAGAGATACAAACCCGATGGGCAGGGTATGATGCTATGGAAAAAGAGAGATTGGAAATAATGATCCGCTTTATTGCAAAATACTTAGGAAGATCGTTAGTGGAGATTCGCGCGTGGACCAGGGACAGCATTCTGGCTATAGCCACCAGAATCTGTCTGTTTGAGCAATTCAACAAAGGGATTATTGTGGAAGCCCTTGATGAGGCTGGGGCTGGTAAAAGGTTAGAGATGGCTAAACTCACAAAGGCGAAACTAACTACAAAGATGCTGGATCAACCTTCCCTTCCACCCACTCAAACAGATCCTATCCCTCAAATCTCCAACCAATCTCTAAGCCAAAATCCAAACATCCTCATTCTTCAAAACCAATTCCTTCACCAACCCAACCATCATCCAGTGATGCACCCAGTTGGAGGAGAAGGGTGCTGAGGATGGAAGAAGAAGAAGAAGAGGAGGATGAAGATGATAGTCTGCCACTCTCTGCTGTTCTAAAGCTACCAAAACCCCGAAGTCAACCCATGATCACACCTGACTCTCAAGGGAAATGGTCAGAGTCAAGATAGAAGAAGAAGAACAGCAGAAACAGCACGATGAGCAACTGTTGAAGATGGTTGACAAGGAATTTCCTCAGTCATCATCCATTCAAGCCATGAAAGGGCATGCTCAAAGGCTGTACACTCTCAGGCACACTTTTCAGTATCAAAAGGAGAGAGTGAGAGTATGGCCAGACCCCAGGGTGAGTTCTAGAATCCATAAAAGAACTATTCCACACAGATACAATGGCCAGGTACGAAAAACAATAGATTCTACCATCATGTTGGCCGTTGTAGTCTCACCTTGGGAAATCATTGATGAATTCAAGAAAGCTCACCAAGCAAAGAAGACCCCTCAAGCTTTACTAGAAAAAAAGATGATTAAGAAAGGGTTGCTATATAAAAAGCTTGAAGACATCCAGAAGAATGAGCTCCAGTTACTCCTTGAAGGCAACCATCCTGATGAATTTGTATATAGGGAGGTAACTACGGAGGAGCTGAAAAATGGCAGGACCATGAAGTACTTATCAGAGTATTATGGTCCAGAGTTCTTCTTCGAAGGAAGAGTAGAACTCTCTCAGGAGGAACAAGTTGTTCTCCTTGAGGCCTATGTTCGAGAGTCATACAGACTCATTATGGGGAAGTAAATCTCATGAATGGGATAACAACTCTGTGTCCAGTTCCCCAAAACAGAGTTCCCATTCATACCATGGCAAACAAATATCTGAGATTTCTTCCCAGGCCGGAGCTTACATGGGTCATCTTCTCTACTAATTAAGAAGGAAAAAGACCAACACTTTGCCAACAATAAGTGGGACGATAAATAATTTAGAGGTTTTGGCTGCATTGGTTCAGGGGGTGTTTGTTGGGCCAAAAGAACCAATGAGCCAAGATCAGAAAACCTCTAAGTCCACATGGTATCACAACAACTGCTGAAAGCCTCATCAGTAGTTTGACAAGTGCTGAAGACTTCAACAGCTGAAGATCAAGTGCTGAAGACTTCAACAGCTCAAGAACTAAAGTGCTGAAGTACAACAGCTGAAGAACACAAGTGCTGAAGCTGAAAGACCAAAGTACTGAAGTACAACAGCTGAAGAGTTTACAAATGCTGAAGATCAACAACTGATGTACAAAGTCTGAAGACAAAGACTGAAGACATCAGCTGATGATATCTACTGAAGTCATCAGCTGATGAAACACCTGAAGGTCAAAGTCTGAAGATCAAGTACTGAAGCCTCAGTAGTTTGTTACAACTGCTGAAGAGTACTTCTTCAGTAGTTGTGATATCAGTAGTTTTATATTTCTAGTTTCAGTAGTTTTATGTTTCAGTAGTTTTGTAAAACGACTGAAGAGCTTGTTCTTCAATCGTTGTAGTTTCAGTAGTTTTATAAAACGACTGAAGAGCTTGTTCTTCAGTCGTTGTAGTTTCAGTAGTTTTATATTTTGTACTTAACACTCTGATATGTTCTCAGTAGTTGTGAACATTTCAATAGTTTGTTAAGAGTTAGTTATTTTTGTATTAGATCTGCCAGTTGTCACTTTCTGTGATAACAGCAGTGATTGTTGCACTCTATATAAGGAGTGACAACCTATTGTAATATCGGGGGAATGGCGGAATGAACAAATGATTTGATTAGAGATATTCTATATCCATAAACATTCCTTGAAACAGAAATATATATTCTATCACTATAACCGTATGTGCTCTTAATGCATACAAGTATCGATTACTTGCTACAATTTGTCTAATTCCTGTTTGTATTCCGCTGCTTTGAACTCTAATATATCAAACTTGTGATCGCTGATCCTGTCATTGAGCCTTTGTTATTTTATTTTATTGTGTCATTATTGATATGTGTTGAATACTTTTTGGTTAATCTTCTTCATTGTGTTTGTTGTTTGTTGTGATTATTGATATTGAACGATTTAACCTCTCAAGTGTAGTGAGATTTGATCAAATGGACCAACAAAATGGTATCAGAGCCTTGTGCTCTTGATTGTTTGAGGGTTTTGGTTGTTGAAGTTCAATATCACAATTTCATCAATTCCGGATTAAATTTCAATGTATTTGATATGGAATTTGATTGACTTTTGTTTGTTTTTGGTTAGGGAAGCCTTAGTAATCATCAGATCTCAAGTTCATTGAGATTTGGGTGATTTCACATTGATTTTGTGTTCAAAAAGTTTTTCTGATTCATCCAGCAAAATTAGTGTTCCTCCAGCAAAACTAGCATCTTCATCCTATGATACTACAAGTGTTTTACACTTTGTAGTTGTTTTAAGCATCTCAGTGAAAATATAGTTTTTGAATGAAAGTTCAGCAAGGCTGTGTTCAACTTCCAAGCGAAATTGCCGTTGAAATTACCTCTGAACGAAAGTTCAAGCTTGTTTGGTGCAATACTGTTGGCGAAATTAAGCATTTTCAAGATTTTGGCTAACAAAACTGCTGCCGAAATTAAGAGCGAAACTACTGTTTACTCACTAAAACTAGCCAAATTCAGTGGAATTGTCATTCCTTCTATGAAACTAGCATGTCAAACATGACTAATCTCACTCTTGCTGATCTTGAAAGTATGGCACCCAACAGACCCCCGAGACTTATCAATTGAGACAATTTTGAAGTCTAGAAGAGATGTCTCAAAGCCTTTTTCTTCTACACCAATCGTAATCAATGGAAATCAATCATCTCTGCTCCACACATACAAACTGTTACTATCGGTGATGTTGTTTCTCAAAACAAGGACCCATCCATGTTCAATGAAAAAGATCTAAAGATGATTGATAGAGACCAAAAAACATTTGGAGCATTAACTCTATCTTGCACCAGACATCTACAATCATTTTGCTAAACACAAGAATGCTAAGTCTCTTTTCGATGCTCTTTGTGAGTTCTATGATGGAAACGATGAGTTGGTAAAAGACAAGGGCATCCAAGCTGAAAAGGAGTTTAACTCATTTGTGGGATACAACAACAAGAAATTTGATGAGAAACTCTCCTTTAGTGAGCAAGTGAATAGATTGTTAGACTGTCTCCCACCTCAGTGGAGATTACAGGTGAGGATGTTAAAGCAAGAAAGAGGTTTCACTTACTACAAGCTTATGGACATCATTAATAAGCTTAAGTCTTTTGAGTTATACATAAAGAGAATGGAGTTTAATCAGACCATGATGCCATCATCTAGTTTCATTTAGAGTGTTGCATTGCTTTCTTCCATTACAAGCTCTCCAATGCAGGCATTAAGTCAAGATGACTGAATACTTGTGATCAATATGGTAGAGATCAGACTTATTCAAAGGCAAGTGTTGGAACAAAAATTCCATGTGAAACAATGACATTATTTGGTATGTTTGTATAGAGTTATGAGGCATTAGTGGCTAGAGATTTGAAAGGGAAAGGAATGACCATGGAGGATATGTATTTGGTGGATCCTGATGATTCTAGAGAGACAAACATTTAGTGGCAAATGGCGATGTTGACTATCAGAGCTCGAAGATTTATGGAGAGAACTGGTAGAAAGAATTTTGGAGGTCAAAGTTCTAACTCCAAATTAGGCTTTGATAAATCCACACTGAGGTGATATAATTGCAAATAGTTGGGACACTTTAAACAAGAATGTCCATTGGGGATTGTCACTGATCCAAGCAATTCAGGAATTCCGAGATTAGCTTCCAGCAGAGATAAGGAAAAATGAAAGATAAGAAAGAGACAGCCTTGATTTCTCACTTTGACTACAGTGCAGAGGCAAAAGAGATGAGAGAAGAAATTAGCCAAGCGTTGGTTGCTGAGATTGTTGAAGAGAAGAAAAAGGTGAGCAGTGATGAAGAATTTGATCCATTTAAAGAGTTTAGAAGTGAAGCTGATGAAACTAGGGAGGGTGAGAAGTGTGTAAAGAAGGATAAAGATGATGATTTGAAAGCTGAGAAGGCGATACATGGTAAGGATAAGAAAGAGTTGAGAGTAGGAAGTCAGACCAGAGAGGAAAGCAATGAGAAAGATTATGCTACAACCACTATCGAGGAAAACTAGCTGACTACTCCAGTGTGTCAATGTGAGAAAGCTTTAGTAGTAGAAAACATGGTGACGAAATTCCATATGAGAAAATTCTGGATATGTGTTTTTCAGCATCCAAAATAAGATTATGTGGCGTATATAAAGCAAATCATCTATTAATCGATAATGAAAACGACTTAAAGCGAATTAATGAAGAACTTAAAATAAACGAGTCAAATATTTTGTTAAATTAAATAAAGCTTTAAAAGAAAATGATCATTTAAAAATAACCATTTTGGAAAAAAATGTGGTAATTAATACTTTGATCGAAAGGGTTGAGTTTGCTGAGTTTGAAACAAGCAAACTTCAGTCAAAGCATGATAAATGGACAATATCTGGGATGAAACATGATGATTTATGCAAATCTCAAAGGGGAGCTAGGATTAAAAGAGGTTTGGGTTATGATGATGCTATGGTTTATCCTCCTCCTAGCATTTATTGTTATTCACCTATGCCTAATCTGCATCCTTCTAGTGATTTGATCAACATAGATACTAATAGTATGTGTACAGGTTTAAAAGGTGTGAACACTAAGTATGTACATGAAGACTATGGTTATGGACCGACTAGCGAGCTTGGATGCAATAGTCTTAGTACAACTGAATCTCAGTATCTTGTTTTAGATTGTAAATCTATCTTAAGTTCTATTTTTGTTTCAAAATAATCTGTTTCAGACAATGTTACATCTTGCCCTAGTGAGGTTCTATTTCTTCTTCAAATTTTATAAGTTCTAATGATGATGTTTCTTCTGATTGTGTTAATTCTGAAGTGAATAATTCTGTTGTCGAGCATTAGGAGAATTCAAAAAGCAATTGTTTTGAAAAATTCTTTTCTCACCTCATCCCATCTTTTACCCCAACTAATATATCATCATCTAGTGAAAGAGTTTCATCATCATTTCGTTCAAGTACAAGTGGTACAAGTACCACATGTACTTCGGATGAAGGTTCATTATCTTTTGTAAATAATCATTCTTTTTTAAATAAAAATAAACCTAGTGATATGTATGAGACTTAGAGTGATGTTGATTTTAGATTGTGTGAATGTGATGAGCAGATATACATTGATAAAATTCCTACCTTGCTGCATAACAGACCAAGATTAAAATCACATTGTCTTAGGTGTGGAAAAGAAGATCATGTAGTTAAGTATTGTCCAGAGCTTCATCATAGACATACTCATAGGAATTAATTTGGAAGTAGATTAACTTATATGATTAATAATTTCTTTTGCAAGAAATCATCTACACCACAACCTAAAGTTGTTAAATCATGGGTTCCACTTTCACCTCGTTAATATGTTCTTTGTATTTTTCCCGGAGTCATCCACTAAAGCTGTAAACAGTGTATGGTATGTTGATAGTGGATGCTCCAGACATATGACAGGACTGAAGGATTTATTGACAAACTACCACATTATCAATGGAGGATATGTCGCTTTTGCCTGTGACAAGAAAAGAGGGAAAATGATTGGCCAAGGAGATGTTTCCAATGGCTCTCATACTCTGGAGAAAGTCAACTATGTGCCCGAACTAGCTTTCAATCGGTTGAGTCTCTCATATTTGTGACAAATACATTCCGGTCTTGATCAAGTGTAGAGATTAATGAAGAGGCTGATGCAACCTAAACAACTTAAGTCCATCCTACATGCTGCACAAGTGCATTAAAGAAGAAGCTTAGGAAGTTTCACACATGAAACCAAAAATACTCTAAGTGTGAAATCTTCCAAAGCCAAGACAAATATCTTTTGAAACCGAACATGAAGTCTTCTGAAGCCTCGGAGACAAAGTCTTCCAAAGCTTCAAGTTCATGAAGATAGATTTCTTCCGAAGACTTTTAGTAACATGCTTTATCTAATGTACTATTCCATAAAGCTGGACACCTTTCCGCTACATCTTTGCAAGTCACCAACTTACATGTGTTGGTGAAAAGGTCCATGCTTTTGGTAATTGTACATTGAGGTCTTGAACGTGTAACTTTCTACTTTATGTACTTTATCCTTTTTGTAATAGATAAGGATGTGAGCTATGGCATGTCATAGTCACAAGTCAAAAGGCAATCTGCCTTTTGACTTTACAATTGATTTTGTTTGTGTCTAGTCAATTGAATCCAGCTGGCTTTCAAAGTATGGCTGGCTATAGGATATAGTATAAGTATCTCATGTTCTTGTATCTTTCAATAATGCTTTGTAACACTTGTAATAGAACATAGAGAAAGCAATATAGTGCATTCTTGAAAACCATAAACTTGTGTCCTTTGTGTTCTGTCTCCTACATTACTTGTGTTCTTAGTATCTCAACTTCGTTAATCCAGTTTACTATTTGATTAAAGTCTACTTAATCTCCTCTTTGTGTTGTTGTGTTGTAACTTAAACCCTTCAACAATCCTGCATTTGGTATCAAAGCTTTTCAGGCTCTTGATATAAGATCTCACCATCTTAAGATACCTCACATACACAAATACTAAACTTTTCAAATGGCAGCCATTTCCAAAACTGATATGGAAACTGGAACCATGAACAAGTCCTAACTGATCTCTCTTGAGGAGTTTGATACCTGGTGTTTAAGAATGGAATGTTTCATCAGGTGTCTTGATTCAAGAATGTGGGAGTCTATTGAGAATAGACCTTTCATACCTAGCACCCCTTCTGCTACTGGTGCTGGTATGATCCCCAAAGAAGTGGCTAAATACTTTGATGAAGATAGGAAGAGAGTAGAGATTGACAGAAAAGCCAAGACAACCCTTCAAACTGTCCTTCCAAACTCTGTGTATAGAGGTTTCAAGAAGTGCAAAACAGCCAAACAGCTGTGGGATGCACTGAAACTAATGTATGAGGGTTCCTCTGAAGCCAAGGAGAACAAGAAGGATCTCTTGAAGTAGCAGTTTTAAAACTTCACCTTCAAAACAGGTGAAACCATGACTCAGTAGTACTTCTGGTATGTTGAGATTGTGGATACCCTAGTGGATGGAGGAGTTTCTTTTGAGAGTAGAGACATTGTAAGGAAGTTCATGTCCTCACTTCCTAGGCAATGGACACACTACCGTGTGGTGATCAAGAGAACTGAAAATCCCAAAACTCTTACTCTGACAAAGTTATATGGGATTCTCAGTGGCTACCAGATGGAGATGAACATGCAAGGTTCATCTGGCAACTCCAACAATCAAATGGTTCAGCCCTACATGTGGTTGAAAGGTATAGCATAGAACCCAAACATCATCTCAAATGCTACCCTGACAACTCACCCAAGGGCCCTTTCATCACCTTCCCAGAGACATCAAGGGAGAACTACACTCAAGGAAACCCATTCCAAGAGACAAGCTCTTCTCAAGCTTTTTTGTCTTCTGATGAAAGTTGTGGCAACTCCATTTTCACTCTTGAAGACCTGGACTGTATCCATCTAGATGATCCGGAATACATGGAAATAGTCCAGCAGATGGCTCTTCTCACTCATAGAGCCAAGAAGTTCTACAAGAGGCCTGGAAGGAAGTTTCCAAGCAATGCAACCAGTGGAAAGTTTGGACTGGACAAAGGCAAAGTCCAGTGTTACAACTGTAACTTGATGGGCCACTTTGCCAGACAGTGTAAGGCACCTAGAAAAAATGGTGGCCAAACACAATCCATACCAAACTACATTGACAAAGCTCTCTAGAATGAGAAGTCAAAGCAGCAAGCTGCTATTGCTGTTGAAGAAGAAGGCTTTTACTGGAGCTTTCAGGTGGAAGATGCTTCTCCAAACCAAGCACTAATGGCAGATCATGATGAAGCCAAGGAATTGGAACATCTCTGTACTCCTGAATGCATTGCTAAAGTTAACAGATACAGGTCCTACAACTTGGAACTAAGATCTGACCTTGAGTCCTTAAACATTTTAAAATTTGATTTTAGAAAGTCTGTAAATGATTATAAACCATTTCAGTTCTAAAACATGAACACATAGATTTTAGGACTGAAATCAAAGATCTCGTGACTAAGTAAACTGAGTGCCAGGCTAAGCTTGTGATCTGCAAAGCCAGGGCAAAAAAGAGTGTTCTTGAAGAGAAGACCTTCAAGAACAGGATATTCTCATCCCTGCACAACAAAGTGTGCTATCAAAACAGGCACAGACTGGGATCCAATGAGATAGCTCCTCCACACGCAATCTTGTTAGTAAGATCACCAAGGTGTGGAACTTGGGAAGATGAGCTTCCTCTCATAGATCCTATGAGTGAAGAGGATGAAGAAGAGATAGTGAAGAATCCCTCTGAGATGAGTGAAGAGGAGGATTCCAAGAAGGGCCACTATCATTCTGAGGAGAAAAAGAAGACTGTGATGACTAAGTCCATGAGAAAGAACTTTATCAGAAAGAGGAAAAGAAAGGCGAGGAAGGCTCAAGAGATCAAGGCTACTTTTGACTCTAAGCAGAAACAAGTTTTTATCTCTATAGGGTTTAAAGTGGTACGGACTGAAGACTTAACCAAAACTCTTCTGCTAGGAGTTATGGTTCTTGTTCAACTCATCTCATTAGCAAGAAGAAGACTGATCTGCTGTGTACCACTACTGCACGACGTAGACCATCAAACTCCAAGCACAGCCCTCGGCCTAAAAGGATTGTCTCATCATGTGCAAAGATGAAGGTGGAGAAGGGATGTGACCAAAGACAATCCTATTCCAAGGAAAAGGCTCTTGTGAAGAAGAAGATGAATTGTGTCATGTGTGAAAGTACCACTCACATTGCTAAGTGCAGGATCGTTGAAGGGTCAAGAGTTACAACACAACCACACAAAGAGGAGATAAACTAAACTTAGATCAAACAGTAAACTGGATTAAGCAAGTAGTGACACTAAGAACACAAGTAATATATGAGACAGAACACAAAGAACACGAGTGTTTTGTTTTGAAGAATACAGTATATTGCTTTCTCTATGTTCTATTACAAGTGTTACAAAAGCATATTCAAAAGATACAAGAACATGAGATACTTATACACACATCCTACAGCCTGCTATACTTTGAAAGCTAGCTGGATACAATTGACTAGACACACACAAAATCAATTGTAGAGTCAAAAGGCAGATTGCCTTTTGACTAGTGACCATGACATGCCATAGCTCACATCCTTCTCTATTACAAAAAGGATAAAGTACATAAAGTAGAAAGTTACAGACTCAAGACCTCAATGTATAGTTACCAAAAGCATGGACCTTTTCACCAAACCATGTTAGTTGGTGACTTGCAGAGTTGCAGCGGAGGTGTCCAGCTTTATAGAACAGTACATCAGATCAAGCATGTTACTAAAAGTCTTCGGAAGAAATCTGTCTTCATGAAATTGAAGCTTCGGAAGACTTTGTCTGTGAGGCTTCGGAAGACTTCATCTTTGGTTTCGGAAGATGTTGGTCTGGCTTCGGAATATTTCACACTTAGAGTATTTCTATTGCACATGTGAAACTTCCGAAGCATTCCACTTCAATGCACTTGTGCAGCATGCAGGAAAGACTAAAGATGTTTAGGTTGCATCAGCCTCTTCATTAATCTGTGCAAACTCCCCCTAGGCTGATGCAACCAAAACATTTAGAAAACTTTAGATATTAATAGTCCTTATTAGGATGATCACCATTCATTCTTCATAAGATGATCAGGATACTTCAGGATGTCAAAGTGTCTTCTCATGTCAAAGAGATCATGCGGAGGCAACTGAAACATATCTTGCCATGTATAGATGTCTTCAATGCCTTGATCTCTAATAACATGCCACCTTTCTGGATTTGTGGTGTATGCCCAAGACAAGATGGGTTTTCCTGATGCTAGAGGAGCTACTGAGGTTGGAGTTGATTGAGCTACATCTGGCAGCACATCCTCAGGCTGTTCTGATTCATCCTGAGGTTCAGAAGGGGATTCAGGCTTCTTCTTCTTCTTAGACTTTGGTTTAGAAGCCATCATTTTCCTTCTCTTTCCAAATTTTAACTGAGAAGACTGGCCTGCAGCTCCAGATTGATCTTCACTGTCTTTCTAAGTTGGAACTTCCTCTCTCTTAGGTTCAGATGGAGAAGGAGGTTGACCCTGCTGTGGATCAGAAGATGAAGCTTGTTGAGCATGAGCAGGAGGTCCAGGTTGTGTTGTGTCTGTTTGTTAAACCTTAACCTCCACTTCAGGTGGGGCCTGACTTGGAGTGGAGTGTAAGTAAGTGAGCTCTCCACTCTTAATCTTCTGCTTGATTACCCTAATATGCCCATCCATAGTGGATAGAGACATGGGTCCAAGTCTCCTTCTGGAGAATCCATACAGCTTCAAGAAGCTCATCATACTCTGCCTATCAGCACACTTCTTCATGCTCTTTTGGATGATGGCTCTTGACTTTGTAGCTTCTTCCTCGGCTTCTTCTTTGTTGTCTTTCTTTCCTTGATTAACTCAAGCTCGAGTGTTTTAAGTACTCAAACTCAACATAGTCATAAGGTAAGGAAAGGAGTGCATCTGCCTAATAGAGGCCCGTGGCACTCAGGTAGTTAGTTATCTTGATTCTGTCTTCTTCCTTATCTACCTGAGGTTCTTATTGAACCAATCCTCTTGTTCAGGACTTTCTTGAACTGGTGAGGGGTAGGCATACCTTTGTATAGTCTTTTTCTTCTTCTCTCTTCTTTGACTTGTATAGGAGTTCTGCATCTTCTGCCTCTTCTCTCTCTTGATCTTTCCAGATCAACCAGCACATTTAATTCATCCAAGGGGAGAGAAATGACACTATCTATGTCATAGTTCCTAGTCTGCAGATAGTTATCCTGACTTCCCTTAACTCATCATTCTGAGTATCTGGTCTGGGGGCAACCCTGAATGCAGACTCCATGAGTCTTGAAGACTCAGTAGAGGAACTTTCTCCCCTTAGCCTCCTTTTCCTCTCTCTCTCCTCCTCCTCAATCTCCTCTGATGTCATCTTTCTTTTCCTTTTCTCACTCTCAGACCTTTGTGACTCAGGGTGGAGAGAGCTTTGGCCTTTATTGCTCGTTGCAGCATCTCAGCTCACGCCAGAGAGAGGTTGAGAAGCACCTTCACCAGCAGGTGTCTCAGAAGGAATATGGATCTCTGCAGCAGTTGGAGATGATGAGACAGGGCTCTCAGGTTCTGTCACTGGGCCTTCAATCAAGGTCTCCCCTATGAAGCTAATCTTAGGGTCTGCCTCAACATCCAGTTGACCGATGACATTGCCTGATTGCTTAGTGTCCTTCTTAGGCTGAACTCTACAATGATCTTGTCTTGGATTCTTCTAGCCAGTCTGTCAGCTTGTCTTGATTGGCTTGGGTTAACAAGTGGCATGTTGACTAGATCCAGACCTTCATAGTAGTCCAAGTTCTGAAAATTAAAGACTTCTTGCTGTCCTTGAACTCTTATGATAATAAGGGCTTTCCTGTTGTTGTCATGCCTCCACCCATAATGTGATTGAAGGATGAGGAAGGTGACATAGCCCTTGGTATCCCATCCTTAAACAGCCTCTGTATGAAGGAGTCTGTGTAGTCCATATCAATGTGAACTAGAGGAGGTTGCTGAGAATGCATAGTTGCAAGTGAGGATGGTCAGTCCTCAATATCCATTCTCTCGGAGGAACTCCCAGGTTCTGTGGCTGGAATGACTTTCTCCCCCTTTTTGGTAGCATCACCCACTTGCATAGGTGAGCTGGAGGATAGGTCAATCACATCCATAGGTTCTTGTGTTCCTGGTTGAGCTCTCCTTAAGGGTCTCCCAGCTAGTTTTTTCCTTAAGATATGAAATCTCAAGTTATTGATCATTGATCCTGTTTTGTAAGGTAGTCACCTGAGATTCAAGGGGACTGACCTTTGAGACTAGGTAAGTGCATGTTTTAGACAGTTTTTACACTTTTAGTCTCAGATCCCCCTCATCTTCATCAGAAGAATCACTAGGGGTGGAGAAGATTGGACCAGAGTCCTTTCTCTCATGACCAGTTCTAAGTTCTTGGCTACTGGATTTCCTCTGCTCACTGGCAGTCTCAGTTGAGATGTTAGTGGGTTGAGTTACCATGGTTGAGGTCTTAATGATATAATCACTTTCAGAAGTGAGAGCCTCTTCCATATGGACATCCTAAACAGGTTCAGTAGTGTCCACCTCAGTTGTAGGTCACTGATGTGGGATAGATGTAGGAGACTCAGGAGTACTTATCTCTCTTTGAGTAGGGAAAAGAAGAGAGATTCATTATACTCACTGAAACCTATATCTTCATTAGTATAGAAGTCAAGGTTGGGAATGGGTTGGTTAAGATCTATAGGCTAGGGATGGTAACTGTCCCCTGAAGGTTATCACTTGAGTGCTGAGACTCAAAGTGATGGCTTAAGGCAGTAGGGCTAATGAGCTCATCAGGCTGAGCATGAGGAATCTCATCACTGACTCTTGAAGAGATGGGAGTGGTCTACTCCTCAGGAGAAATGGGAGCTCCAGTGTCCATTTCTTCCTGTATGGGTGAGTGTGTGGGGACCTTCACAGACTGAATAATCTAAGTAGGAGTTTGTTTGTATTTTCTTAGGTAGGTGATGGATATTTGAGGCTGTGTGGGTGGTTGGAAGTAACAGGTGTGGGTTCAACACTAGCTTATGCTGCTAGGTTGTCACCTTGAGCAATAAGCTCTAACATTTTTGGGACTAGGGCTGTTTCTACCCCAGAGAATCCAATAGTGGACTTTCTTAATATTTTAAAGATGTCGGGCTTCATCTGTCCCAATTTAAGAATGTTACCTGTTTCCTTAATTGTGAGCCCAGTTCACAGTTAAGAATGTACTGGACATATCTAGGAAACATGTAATATTCTAAGGAGTCTAAATTATCAAGCAAATTTGTATAAACAAACTGAGAGTACCTGAATTTGACCCCTTGAACCGTTCCATGGACTATGAAGCAGAGATCTTCAGGAATCTGGTCCCATCCACCATGCTTGTCTGATAAGATGTGGATGACCACATGGAGCAGGAATCTCCATTGGGATGAGACCTTCCCTTTCCTGAAGGTCTTAAAGATAAATCTCCCTCATACCCCATCTGCTCAAAGGAATGATTAACAGCTTCCTTTGGAAAGAACACCTCACCTTCTTCATCATTCAGCTAAAGATGTCTGTTGATGATGGCCGGAGTGATGAAGATTGTTCTCCCCTACACTGTGGCAGATAGTGCCTTGTCCCCATTCATAATGACCTCTTGGCAGGTCTTCCAGAATTCAAGCAACTGATCCTCATAGAGTGGAGGATCAATGGTGAGGGTGGTGAAGTAGTTCGACAGAGACAAGAAACGAAAAACCTTTGAGAAATGAGGATCTTTCTCAGAGCGTAATAGAGCAACTTGATTGTGTTGTCTGTGTAGCTGCATGGTAAAGTTGGGATCATTTCTGTGAGCAAGGTTGGCCATTTTGAAGTAGCTTAAGGACGAAGGAAGAAGAAAGGAAGAAATTTCACAGAGAATTTTGGTTTTTAGGTTTGAAGGAAGAATAGATGATAGAAATAGGGGGAAACCGTTGGGTTTATATGTGAGAGGGATTTCAGATAAAGTTTAATGAAAGAGGATAAACTTTGAAATCCGGATGTCGGTCCCACCTCTGAAAAAGTAGTTTACTTTTTGCTCAAAAAGTAGTTTTCTTGGAAGTCAAAAAGCTTCCGAAGGTTAATTATCTTCGGAAGTTTTAATTAAAAAGCTTCCGAAGCTAAAATGACTTCGGAAGAATTTCCTGAGAGATTTGAAAATTTTGGTTCGGAAGAAAAATTAAAGCTTAAGTTCTTTGTGTGTAAACAGACAAAGCTTCCGAGAGTTAGTTTTGCTTCGGAAGTAAATGGTCCTTAAAATTGAATAAGTGTCTGAGAAAAATATTTAAGCTTCAGAAGATAAATTTTGAAAACTCTTCCGAAGATAAACTTCTTAGACAGTTGTTTAATTTGAAGGCGTGATTTACTTCCGAAGTTAAAAACAAAACTTCCGAAGTTAAAAACAAAACAAAACATTATATCAGGCCTGCTAGTAGTAAGATACATAAGAGACCCAATCATAGCCCTGTATAAATTCTCATCTACACACTCCCCCTCAAGATCAGGACCAGAGAGTGGTTTGTGGCTATGGGTGTCTTAGCAATCTTACAGTCAGTCATATTAAACCTCTTGAGTATGTCCTGAACATACTTTGACTGACTTATGAAGATGCCATCTTCGACTTGCTTCACTTGAATTCCATAAAGAAATTGAGTTCCCCCATGGCACTCATTTCAAATCAGTCTTTCATCAGCTTCTCAAAGTCTTTGCAAAGCTTTGGATTAGTTGAACCAAAGATGATGTCATCCACATATACCTAAACTAGCATATGTCTTTCCCTTGTCCTTTGATGAAGAGAGTTCCATCTATAGTACTCCTCCTGTATCCATGTTTACAGAGATACTCAAACAGTGTCTCATACCACATCCTGGGTGCCTGATGAAGCCCATAGAGAACTTTGTCAAGCTTGTAGACATGATCAGGATGATCATGATCTACAAAACCAGGTGGTTGTTTGATATAAACCTCTTCATCACTTCATATAAAAAGCACACTTCACATCAAGTTGAAAAACCTTGAAGTTTTTGGATGCAGCAAATGCCAGGAATATCCTAACCTCTTCTAGTCTTGCCACTGGAGCAAAGACATCAGTGTAGTCAATACCTTCTTCTTGTGTGTATCCTTGAACAACCAGTCTAGCTTTGTTCTTGAAGATGATGCCTCTATCATCTTTCTTGTTCCTAAACACCCATTTGGTACCAATGGTAGTCTTCCCAGAAGGAAGAGGACAAAGGTTCCAAACTTTCTGCCTTTTGAATTGAAGCAGCTCTTGTTGCATAGCTTCAACCCAACTTCCATCCTTTAGAGTTTCATCAACTTTCTTTGGCTCTATCTGGGATAGAAAACAAGAGTGAAGACAAACATTTGCTTCATGGGTTTGTCCTCTTGTCTTTACCCCTTAGATAACATCTCCAATGATGTTTGTGATAGGGTGAGACTTGTTGATCCTAACCTGAGGGATCACAACAAGTTGTTGAGAAAGATCTAAATTGAGAAATTTAGATCTAGCATAGATGTTTCTCCCACCACATCAGCACACTTTTCATGTGAAACTTGATCCAAGCAGTGTGTGACATCATTGATGTTCTCATCCACAGTGTGGTTAGTGGCATCAAGAAATTCTTGGTCACTGTCACCATCACCATTGTTGTCTTCCACAGTTGAGGTGTTCTTATCGGGTTGTAGAGCCTTTGAGCTGGAATTTGAAGGCATACCAGATGTATCAACTGAATTTGTCATTGTAGGGATGATGGAAACCTCATTTGCAGGAGTGGTTCCAACTGGAGCGGAAGATATGTGTCTTGAAGATCTTCCTAGCTCAAATCTTGGATCAGGATCATCTTTATTCAAATTTTCTGCAGATCCTGAAACATTGTCACAAGATTTGTTAAAACAGTTGGTAACCAAATCAAGATCAAACAGCCAATCCGGACCAGAACCAGTAACACAAGGCGTGTGTTCATTGAAAGTCACATTGGCTGACTCCTCAACAATTCTAGTTCTGAGATTGTATACTCTATAAGCCTTAGCTGGGAAGAGTATCCAATAAAGTGTCCATCATCTGATTTCTCAAAAAACTTGGCAATTTGATCTTTGGTATTCAAGATGGTGCAAGGACATCCAAATGACCTGAGAAAACCAATGAAAGGTCTGCTCTTGTGCCAAAGTTCATAAGGAGTCTTGCCATGAGTCTTAACTACTAAAACTCTGTTCTGCACATAGCAGGCAATGTTGTCACACCCCCGCTAAGAGCGGAAACACGGGGTTGCAACGAGACGGGAATCGTCATAACACATGGTAAGCGATAGAGATGCAATAATAATAATGATGACATGCGTGTCATGACGACACCGACAACAAGGGGACTTGTGTCGTGTTTAGTCAGTATTCACGACAACATAGCCATAAGCATAACATGATATAAGATAAACATAGGTAATAACATTGTGTGCAATTCCACAACAACCCGGGAACAAGTTACAAAGTATATGTAGTTTGAAACAGTTACAACAATTGTTTTCAAAAAGACAAGTTTGGCCCAAAAATGCATCCTAGGGTCTCCACTAAGGCAGCACACCTAGAACCTCAGCTAGCATGATCACCTGAAAAGATATGCTCAAAATGGTCAACAAAATTTGGTGAGCTCGCGGTTTAGGTAATAAAAGTGTGAGTGATGCTTTATAAAGTAAATGATATGGAATACCGTGAATACAGTTATATACACAAGTAAAATCACATGACATGAGCTTTGCAACCAACCCTAGCGACGTACACAAAGAAATTGTCGGCATATATTCACCAAAGGGCCCGTTCCTGGCCACTGATGGTACCAACTAGTATCCCATCGAACAGGGGTGGAGGTGTCAACCCAGTAGTACTACCAATACCTAACCGTCGGTTCCCACACTAGAATTCAATAGTTGCAACGATAGAACCACACAGCAGACCCGAGCATGTATCAGATAAGTACTTGCAACACAGTATCACGTTGATTCCTTGTATGTAAATTGTATGTATGTTATACAGCATAGAAAACGGGCGAGCATACTTTTCCCCCATGTTTGTAAATGTTTGTAAAGTAGTATAAGCATAAAAAGGGGCCACGAAACTCACATGTTAAGTGGTAAGTATGAAAGGTCAAGATTCCAACAGTGGAATGCAATGATCGGTCAAACACCTATTGACAGTTATTGTCAAGCATTAATGACATGCATAAAGCGTATAGTATGTTTGGTCGGTTCGGGTTGTATCGGTTCGGTCGTGGGTGGCACACACACACAAGCGGACACACGTATCAGATCTTATGTAGATCCAAGTACTACGAGTAGTCGTCATTGCTTATGACATCCTTGTAAAGATCTCATTGTTATGAAAGAGACACTTGTTAAGTATTTGTAGTTTCAAATGGGTTGTCAGTAATTGTAAAATGTTAGGTTTATTTCAATGAAATAGTATGTGCATGTTGATAGCGTTGACTTTAATCTTTGGGTCAAGCAACGACACTTTTACTGATGTTGCCTTATCATCATCAGACGTTGAAGGGAAATTCACACTCATCATCAGACACACAACAGGACCAGACGCTCGACCCACGTTCATTCGTACGAATCAACCTTCAATCGTGCGAATTAGCTACTTTCTTGCGATTGAACCTTCATTCGTGCGATTGGACTCAGTCGCACCACACAACACACACATTCGCACAACCCAACCTCCATGCACACGAATCAACCCTCAATCGTGCGAATTAGCTACTTTCGTACGATTGAACCTTCATTCGTGCGATTGGACTCCAGTCGTGCGAAACACGCACAATCGCATACATTCAGTCGGTCACCCCCTGACTCAATCGCACACAATCATTCATACGCATGACTCAATCGTATACACTCATTCGCACGCCTGACTCAATCGCATACAAACACACAGTCGCATGACTCAGTCGCACAACTCAGTCGCACGATTGACTTAGACGCATGATTCAGTCGCACGACTCACTCAGTCGCATGACTCAATCGCATGACAGACCCAGTCGCCTGAACTGCAGAATCGCGACTGTGGTCGGGCTGAGTAGCCCCCGAGCTGCTCTAACGTGAGTTTTACACCACAAGGACTTCCAGAAACACTCAACAAACATACACAAATATGAAACACAAGCAAAAGACCTCACACGCACCCACACGACCTCATGTGCTCGGATGAACCCGAACACTCGAACCCTAGTTTGGACAGCCATAAAAAGAAAGGAAAAGAGACAACCAAAGTCGTCTACCTGCTAAATAAGTAGATGAGGCTGTAGATGAAGACTAGATGACGAAAACGAGACCACACGGGTAGATTTTGGTGCTAGAATGAAGAAAATGTGTGTGTAGGGAGTGAAGAGGTGAAGAAGATGATGTGAGTGAGGATTGTGGCTGGGAATGGGGTTATATACCCCCCAAGTTTGCAAAATTACAAGTTTAGTCCCTGCACTTAACCCTCGAGTTTCCCAAATTTGTGTTCGGTGATTACGACCTTAAATGTTTGTTATATTAAGGTTAAAAGCGTGTTTAATGGCATTTGATAGTCTAAAATGGTTTTATTAATGACAATGGTCGAAAAATGATATATTTGGTGGTAATGGTGATGAAATTTATAAAAGGTTTATGCTTAGCACACGTTCTCGGAGGAAGTGCAGGCACAAAGGAAAATAGGCAGACATGATTCCTAAAGCAGGAGTTCATGAAAAAAAGGAAGAATAATTAAAATATTTTCTATGCTTATTTATGTCGTTCGACGGACCTTAAGGCGACAGATGTCACAGTATCCCCCAGTGAGAGAATTTCGTCCCGAAATTCAGCTGGAGTTAGGTCCAAGAGTGTCATCCACGAATAGGTGTGGGTATTTGAGTTTCATTTGATCTTCTCGTTCCATGTAAACTCTGGCCCTCGTTTTGAATTCCACCTTACGCAAACAATTGGTATTGTGCTGCGCTTCAACTGTTTGACCTTACGATCCATGACTTCAATGGGTCCTCAATAAAATGAAGCTTTTCGTCGATTTTGATACGTTATGGGTATGTGAAGTGATTTTTCAGCCAAACACTTCTTGAGGTTCGACACATGGAAAGTATCATGCACACCGTTGAGTTCTTGTGGTAACCTTAATCGGTAAGCCACTGGACCAATTCTTTCTGTAATCTCGAATGGTCCAACGTATCTTGGGGCTAACTTCCCTTTCTTTCCAACCGAACGACTCCTTTCCAAGGAGAGACTTTGAGTAGCACTCGGTCCCCATGTTGAATTCTAGAGGCTTTCGACGATTGTCGGCGTAGCTCTTTTGGCGATCTCTAGCGGCTTTCAGCCTCTCTTTGATTTGGAAGATCTTGTCGGTTGTTTCCTGGATGATCTCTGGGCCTGTTAACTGACTTTCACCAATCTCGGCCCAAAAAACGGGTGATCTACACTTCCTTCCGTACAACGCTTCGAACGGAGCACACCCAATGCTGGTGTGGTAGCTGTTATTGTAAGAGAACTCAATCAATGGCAAATGAGTATCCCAACTATCACCAAAATTGATTACACACGCTCTCAGCATGTCTTCTAGCGTTTGTATGGTTCGTTCACTTTGACCATCTGTTTGAGGGTGATAGGCGGTACTCATGTCTAATCGAGTGCCCATTGCTTTCTGTAGTGTTTGCTAAAATCGTGCAGTGAATCGGCGTCACGGTCGGATATGATTGACACCGGCACTCCGTGTCTTGTCACGACCTCTTTTATGTACAATCTCGCCAATTTGTCCATTTTGTAGTCTTCTCGGATTGGCAAGAAGTGTGCTGATTTCGTCATTCGATCCACTACAACCCATATCGAGTCATGCCCGTTGCTCGCTCGAGGAAGTTTGGTAATGAAGTCCATGGCTATGTTCTCCCATTTCATTCGGAATCTCAGGTTGCTGTAACAGTCCCAATGGTTTCTGATTTCAGCTTTAACTTTCGAGCATGTCAAGCATCTGCTGACGTACGTGGCAATGTCTTTCTTTAGGCCTGGCCACCAGTACAGATCTTTGAGATCGTGGTACATCTTGTCTGCGCCAGGATGAATAGAATATCGCATCTTGTGTGCTTCATCCATGACCAAGGTACGTACACCTCCCCACTTGGGTACCCATATACGGTCCACGAAGTACTGTACGCCATCGTCCTTGCACATCAGTTGTTTATCCAACCCTCGGAATTCTTCTCCCGCAAGTTTTCTTCTTTCAACCCTCACTTTGTGCAATTTGGATCTGAGCTTTCAATTTGTTTGAATGATCAATCCCAAAGCTCGAGCACGTAGTGGTTTCACGCGTTCTTTGCGGCTTAGAGCATCAGCCACCACATTAGCTTTCCCCGGGTGATACCGGATTTCACAATCGTAGTCGCTAAGAAGCTCTACCCAACGTCGTTGTCGCATATTGAGTTCCTTCTGGTCCAGAATATGTTGAAGGCTTTTATGATCTGTGTATGCAATGCATTTGGTTCCATACAGGTAATGCCTCCATATTTTAAGTGCGAATACTACAGCGCCCAACTCAAGATCATGAGTCATGCAGTTCTTCTCGTGCACCTTAAGTTGTCGCGAAGCGTAGGCAATCACCTTATCTTTCTGCATTAGCACACATCCAACCCTTGATGCGAAGCATCATAGTACACCACAAAATCATCAGTTCCATTTGGGAGGGACAATATCGGTGCATTGCACAACTTATCTTTTAGCGTTTGGAACGCCCGTTCTTGCGCATCTCCCCAATCAAACTTCTTGTCTTTCTGAGTCAGCAACGTCAGCGGTTGAGCGATCTTTGAAAAGTTCTCAATGAAACTACGATAGTATCCGGCTAATCCTAAGAACTGCCATATCTCTGAAGGTGTCTGGGTTGTATCCTATTTCTTTACCGCTTCGATCTTGCCGGGATCTACATGAATCCGTCTTTGTTAACCACATGACCCAAAAACTTCACCTCTCGCAGCCAGAATTCACACTTCGAGAACTTGGCGAAAAGTTCTCTTCTCTTAACAGTTCCAGTATTGCCCGAAGGTGTTCTTCATGGTCCTCCTTCGATCGAGAGTAGATAAGTATGTCGTCAATGAATACGATCACAAACTTATCCAAGTAAGGTTTGCACACCCGATTCATCATCCATGAACACAGCTGGTGCGTTAGTCAATCCGAACGGCATGACTAAAAAATCATAGTGCCCATAACGAGTTCTAAAGTTGTCTTCGGTATGTCCTCCTCGAAAACTCTTAGTTGGTGATATCCAGATCGAAGGTCGATCTTGGAAAAATACGAAGCTCCTTGTAACTGATCAAACAGGTCGTCGATCCTGGGGAGAGGATACCGATTCTTCACAGTTAATTTGTTCACTCACGGTAGTCGATGCACATACGGAACGACCCATCCTTCTTCTTGACAAATAACACTGGTGCTCCCCAAGGCGAGTGACTCGGCCGAATAAAACCCTTCTCCAGTAGTTCCTGTAACTGGCTAGATAACTCTTGCATTCAGACGGTGCCAACCGATACGGTGTCTTGCTACCGGTGTAGCTCCAGGAACCAACTCAATACGAAATTCCACCTGTCGGGAGGAGGCAAACCAGGCAAGTCATCAGGAAATACATCTGGGTAATCCTGCACTACAGGGATATTTGCCAATTTCTGCTCCTCTTCTTCTTTTCCACCACGTGAGCCAGAAAAGAGTAGCACTGTTTTCGTAAACTCCGACGTGCTTTCATGCAGGAAATAAGCTTTATTTTCTCCCCGGTCTTTCTCCTTGAATTCTGAGTACTCCCCCGTCTGACATAGGGATTCGCACTACCTTGTCTCGACAGACAATCTTGCCCCGTGTTTCGACAACCAATCCATTCGCACAATCACATCGAAACTTCCTAGCTCGAAGGGTATGAAGTCTATATCGAAGGCGGGATTCTCTAGTATTATCGAGCACTTTCTAATAATCCCGTTGGCCTGAACAACCCTACCATTGGCCATCTCTACAGAGTAGCTACTTTCTAGACTACTAGGACTCAAATCGAGCAATTGCATAAATTCAGAAGATATAAAGCTATTGTCTGCTCCAGTGTCAAATAATACACATGCAAAGTGATATTGAGTAAGTGTGTACCCGTGACGACATTTGGTCCTGACGGGCTTCATTGGCTCCAATGGCAAAAAGCGCATCCCCTGCCGCGTCCCTGGTTTGTCGGGCCTTGATTTCCAGCTATAGCCATAGTCTGATGCTGGTTGTTCCTTGTTGGCCCGACGCTCGATTCAGTTTGGGGCACATGTTTCGGTAGTGATCAGGGCTTCCACACTCATAACAGCCCCTGGCGTTCCCAGCGGGGTTAAACGCGTTGACTGGTGCGACCATATTCGGCGCTGTTCTGCAGTCTCTTGCTAAATGTCCCGGGCGTCTACAGTTAGCGCACACCCGGCACGGCATAGCTGGGGGATGATGAAAGTTGCACCTATCGCATCGGGGGTGCGAACCCACATATTCTCGCCTGCCCTGGTCACGGCCACAAAACTTCTGGTTGTCTTGGCCTTTTCTCGAATTTCCCGGCACTCGACCGGCTCGTTTCCCAAACTTCTTTCCTTTTCTTTGCTCCCTGCCCATACCCCTGTTCTCACCATTTCATCAGTTAGAGCGCCAGCCTTAGAATCGCGCTCTGGATAGTAGGAGGAGCAGTAGCGGTTACCATTGCCCGGATTTGAGGCGCAAGTCCCCAAATGTACCTCTCTATCCTTTTTGATTCGGGGTGACTAGATGTGGAACCAACCTTGCTAGCTCGTGAAAACGATCGGTGTAAGCTGCGTGCCCAGCCCCCACCATGGCATGATTCAGAACTCATGCTCAAGTTTTTGCATCTCATTGAGAGGACAGTACTCCTTGGTGATTAGGGCCTTGAACTCATCCGACGACATTTGCATCGCGGATTCTCTTCCCCTAGCCTGAATCTGAGTGTTCCACCACGTTAGTGCCTTGCCCTGTAGTGAGCAAGTGGCGTACTTAATCCTTTGGCTATCGAGGCATTCGCTGATGTCGATCACGGCCTCCATCTTTTCAAGCCATCTGGTCAGAGCTATGGCTCCACCTTTGCCATCAAACGCTCGTGGTTTACAAGCCACAAATTCCTTGTACGAACATCCCCGTCTAGCATTCACAACCCCGGTCTCATTAACAATTCCAGTTTCGTTACCGGCTGTACCACCATTTCCGGTCTCCTGATTGCTTTCGTTCCCAATCGGGTTACCGTTATCCTCATTTTCATTGCCACCGTCCCTGTGGGGGTGAGAATTCTGAAGAGCATCGCTCACTTGGTCCACGATACTCGGAATTAGTGCGGCCAGCTGTTGAGCGATCAGGGCTGCCGTATCCACGTTCCCTGTTCCTTGATTGCTACTGGCTGGAGCATCACTTGTTCTTGGGGTTCTTCCCTGCCTCTGCCTCTGCCTCTGCCCCTTGGGGCTTCAATTCCGCTACTATTACTGCGAGTAGCTTACGAGGCGGCATGTTCTATTCATAAAAGAGGTAACATGTAAGCTTTAGTCACCATTAGATAAACAAGTATTCCGTTTATCAAGTTCCAATGTTCATGTTCCGGTCGGTCAAGATCACCATGCAGCCCGTTTCAAGCATATTCTCGGTATACCGGTGATGTTTATATATAGGTTCCCGCAGCGTTCCCACCACACCCACGATGTACCGGGAATGATGCCCGATCCGGTTACATGACATCCGACTTTCCTTTACATCATATCCATAATAATCCATCAGGTCAACTGAGAGCCAAGCATGTAATCACGTATAGTCTGGTGGAGGTTGCCTATCTCGCATCCTTAAAGGACTCAGACATATCCTCCTCGGGTCGGTCTCAGTATCCAAGGTTAAGCGCAGTATTGATCTGTGAAGATCTCTTCGGGTCTCAATATCCAAATTTGGTTATGATAACTTGGTGCGCAGAGGGAACGCAAGATCTAATAGGAGCATCCCATAAAAGAGTGAGCACAAGGCTCCCTCATAGGGTGAAAAGATCATGAAATAGATAGATAACGAACAAGTAATGAGGAACACGTATGAGATACAAAATGCACACAACCCTGGCATGCAATCTACATGAAGGTTCCTAGGTTATAGTCTAGGTCAAGTGTATTGCCTAATTCTCTATAACCAATGGCTCTGATACCAGTCTGTCACACCCCCGCTAAGAGCGGAAACACGGGGGCATACGAGACGGGAATCGTCATAACACATGGTAAGCGATAGAGATGCAATAATAATAATGATGACATGTGTGTCATGACGACACCCGACAACAAGGGGACTTGTGTCGTGTTTAGTCAGTATTCACGACAACATAGCCATAAGCATAAACATGATATAAGATAAACATAGGTAATAACATTGTATGTAATTCCAACCCGGGAACAAGTTACAAAGTATAATGTTGTTTGAAACAGTTACAACAATTGTTTTCAAAAAGACAAGTTTGGCCCAAAAAATGCATCCTAGGGTCTCCACTAAGGCAGCACACCTAGAACCTCAGCTAGCATGATCACCTGAAAAGATATGCTCAAAATGGTCAACAAAATTGTTGGTGAGCTCGCAGGTTTAAGTAATAAAAGTGTAAGTGATGCTGTATAAAGTAAATGATATGAATACCGTGAATACAGTTATATACACAAGTAAAATCACATGACATGAGCTTTGCAACCAAACCTAGCGACGTACACAAAGAAATTGTCGGCATATATTCACCCAAGGCCCGTACCTGGCTATTGTTGGTACTAACTAGTATACCATCGAACAGGGGGGGGTGTCAACCCAGTAGTACTACCAATACCTAACCGTCGGTTCCCACACTGGAATTAAATAGTTGCAAAGATAGAACCACACAGCAGACCCAAGCATGTATCAGATAAGTACTTGCAACACAGTATCACGTTGATTCCTTGTATGTAAATTGTATGTATGTTGTACAGCATAGAAAACGGGCGAGCATACTTTCCCCCATGTTTGTAAATGTTTGTAAAGTAGTATAAGCATAAAAAGGGGCCACGAAACTCACATGTTAAGTGGTAAGTATGAAAGGTCGAGATTCCAACAGTTGAATGCAATGATCGGTCAAACACCTATTGACAGTTATTGTCAAGCATTAATGACATGTATAAAGCGTATAGTATGTTTGGTCGGTTCGGGTTGTATCGGTTCGGTCGTGGGTGGCACACACACACAAGCGGACACACGTATCAGATCTTATGTAGATCCAAGTACTACGAGTAGTCGTCATTGCTTATGACATCCTTGTAAAGATCTCATTGTTATGAAAGATGACACTTGTTAAGTATTTGTAGTTCAAATGGGTTGTCGGTAATTGTAAAATGTTAGGTTTATTTCAATTGAAATAGTATGTGCATGTTGATAGCGTTGACTTTAATCTTTGGGGTCAAGCAATGACACTTTTACTGATGTTGCCTTATCATCATCAGACGTTCAAGGGAAATTCACACTCATCATCAGCACACAACAGGACCAGACGCTCGACCCACGTTCCATTCGTACGAATCAACCTTCAATCGTGCGAATTAGCTACTTTCGTGCGATTGAACCTTCATTCGTGCGATTGGACTCAGTCGCACCACAACACACACATTCGCACGACCCAACCTCCATGCGCACGAATCAACCCTCAATCGTGCGAATTAGCTACTTTCGTGCGATTGAACCTTCATTCGTGCGATTGGACTCCAGTCGTGCGAAACACGCACAATCGCATACATTCAGTCGGTCACCTGACTCAATCGCACACAATCACTCACGCATGACTCAATCGTTACACTCATTCGCACGCCTGACTCAATCGCATACAAACACCCAGTCGCAGACTCAGTCGCACAACTCAGTCGCACGATTGACTTAGACGCATGATTCAGTCGCACGACTCACTCAGTCGCACGGCTCAATCGCATGACAGACCCAGTCGCCTGAACTGCAGAATCGCGACTGTGGTCGGGCTGAGCAGCCCCGAGCTGCTCTAACGTGAGTTTTACACCACAAGGACTTCCAGAAACACTCAACAAACATACACAAACATGAAACACAAGCAGAAAGACCTCACACGCACCCACACGACCTCATGTGCTCGGATGAACCCGAGCACCCGAAACCCTAGTTTGGACAGCAGTAAAAAGACAAGAAAAGAGACAACCAAAGTTGTCTACCTGCTAGAAATAAGTAGATGAGGCTGTAGATGAAGACTAGATGACGAAAACGAGACCACACGGGTAGATTTGGTGCTAGAATGAAGAAAATGTGTGGTAGGGAGTGAAGAGGTGAAGAAGATGATGTGAGTGAGGAATGGCTGGAATGGGGTTATATACCCAGCCCAAGTTTGCAAAATTACAAGTTTAGTCCCTGCACTTAACCCTCGAGTTTCCCAAAATTTGTTTCGGTTGATTACGACCTTAAAATGTTGTTATATTAAGGTTAAAAGCTTGTTTAATGGCATTTGATAGTCTAAAATGGTTTTATTAATGACAATGGTCGAAAAAATGATATATTTGGTGGTAATGGTGATGAAATTTATAAAAGGTTTATGCTTAGCACACGTTCTCGGAGGAAGTGCAGGCACAAAGGAAAATAGGCAGACATGATTCCTTAAAGCAGGAGTTCATGAAGAAAAGGAAGAATAATTAAAATATTTTCTATGCTTATTTATGTCGTTCGACGGACCTTAAGGCGACGGATGTCACAAATGTGACTGCCTCTGCCCAGAAGGTGATGGGCAGTTTAGAGTCAGACAACATGGTTCTTGCAGCTTCAATCAGTGTTCTGTTTCTCCTCTCAGCAATACCATTTTGCTGAGGAGTTCTGGGAGCACTAAATTGTCTTGTAATACCCTTTTCATCACAGAATGTGTCAAGGATATGGTTCTTAAAGTCGGGAATGTGTCAAGGATATGGTTCTTAAATTCGGTTCCTTGATCACATCTTATGATCTTGACCTTGTGATCACATTGATTCTCAATCTTTAAGATGAAATTCTTCAGAATCTCAGGAGTCTCATCCTTAGTTCTAAGGAAGAAAACCCTAAGTGAATCTTGTAAAGTCATCCATGATCACTAGACAGTATAAGGTCCTTCCTAAACTCATTACACTGGTGGGGCAAAGAGATTCATACGTAACAAGTTTAAGGGAGTAGTGATTAAATTCTTTTCCTTAGGCTTGTGAGATACCTTATGTTGCTTCCTTTCAGGCATGCAACACAGTGGTCATCACTTGTAAACTCTTTCTTGGCATTCCAGTTACCAAGTCATGCTTAATTAACTTATTCATGATCTTAAAGTTACATGTCACATTCTTTTATGCCATAGGAAAGGACTCATCACTATTGGCTTTAGACAGAAAGCATGAACTTCTCTAGAGGGAGAGGTTTCTTGCAAATCTATCTTGTACATGTTTCCTTTCCTGGGGGCTCTAAGAATGATATGCTCATAAGGAATGACCAGACCAGACTTAAGAACAATGATATCATGCTCAGTAAAGAGCATGTTATGACTCTGATCACAAAATTGAGATACACTCAGAAGATTGTATCCAAGCTCCTTTACAAAGTTTACCTTTTCTATGCTGAGCTTACCATTTCTGACCTTGCCCCTACCAGAAATGTAACCACCTTCATCTCCTCCATTAGCAACAGGTCCTCCATCAATCCTTTCAAAGTTCTGGAGTAGTGACCTATTACCAGTCATGTGCCTGGAGCAGCCACTGTCTATGATCCAGACATTCTGTCTGTCTTCAACTGTCCCTGCACAAAAGAGAATGATTAGTTACATCTAAAAACCCAAGCCTTGCTTGTCTTGGGCTTATTTGCAGAAGGTAGTTTAACAGAATAGATCCTATGGTTGTACAAAGAGGATCTTGAGCTGTTTTTGATGGAGAAATCTCAGTCCCTTGGTCTTTCTTAGACGTCCACACCACCTTTGGAGTCTTGGACTTGACCTTCAAAACTTTAGAAGCTTTTGGAGCTTCAGAAGTTTTGATGACTAAACCTTCAGAAGATTCTGCAAACACTGCAGCAGAGTTCAGTGCTTCGGAAGAACTCCTTTCTTCCGAGACCAAATATTCTTCCAAAGAGAATTTTCCACTTCCCTTCTTGTTAGATTTGGAACTTCCGAAGGAAACTAGTTTGTTAGGACCTGGTATTCGACTGAAATACCTAGAGATCACGTGTATACCGGATCAAATAGTGCGGAATCCTATTTGATTGGCGATCAATTCAGTGAGAACACACAAAGAATCAATCAGGGATTGAAACTAACGTTAGAAATCGATAAGGAATCGATCTAATGTGTTCTATGAACTTGGAGAACGATTTGGAAGGTTTCTGGACGGCTAGGGTTCGTCTGCAATTATACTTGATCGAATGTCCTCATTTTTCACGAATTGAGTTGTATTTATAGGTTGGCACTATTCAATCGTGCGACTGAACCATTAGTTTGGTTCAGTCGTGCGATTGAACCATGCGGTTGGTTCATTCGTGCGACTGAGTGTTCAGTCGTGCGACTGAGCCAATCTTATGTTACAGTCGTACGACTGATCCAGTCTCCTGGTTCAGTCGTGCGACTGAGTCAATCGTATGAGGTTCTTCATGCTTATGGTTCATTCGCATGAGCCATTCGCATGGGAACTTCATTAAGTTAAGTTTGAATGTTTTAGTTAATTAATATAATATTATATGTAATCATTCAAGTAATTATAAACCCAATCAATTCAGTTACGACTCATTAACGAACTATTAAACATTATAACCAATAGACTATCAATATCAGTTTATTAATCATACCAAACAAGATCTATTACATCACATATCACGATCTAGGGACATACATGTATCAACAAACTCCCCTTGGACCTAGATCTCTCTTAATTTTTTGTTTTTTTCTCATACCTTCTCATATTTCTTGTACTTGTCCTCTTGTGTGACTCCCGCGTGAATATCAAACGCGAAACAAAGTCGTATAACATTTGGAACTGGAGGGCTTGTACAATGTCTTGTGTGTCATAGAACAGTGGCCACTTGTATAATGTATAGACATCATTAGCAGACAAGTTGGTTAGCCACATTGGGTCGAATACCCTGACAGTATCCATTTGATCCCTTTGTTCAGAACTATGACAGCTTCAGCAGTTCTCCATCATAGTACCACCATTTGAAGTGTGGAGTGAAGTCCTGTGGCATTTCTCTGAGAGGGATTCTCGACATAGTGCGAGGAGGACTCCACTTCAACACAATCTTAGGTTTTCCAGTAATAGCATCCATCTCAGACCTTCTAATACCTTGTAGGTTGTTGAGGTCTGAAGTTAATCCATCTGGTGTGGTACTCTTTCTTGAGGGCAGCCTCAAACCAGCCTGACATTTTTCTCGGGTCAGCATACAACAACTTCAATTTGGCCAGCTGGTTGAGCTTAAAACCAGGTAGAGTCTTTAGATCATGTGGAAATCTAAAGTACTCTATGCCCTTTTCCCTCTTAACGGCATAAACGTTAAGATCATCAAAATATGCCCATGCTATAATCCTGCCTGACACCGTAAGATTTTTCTTAACGCTGTAGAACTTGGTGTAGGCATCCTCTTCGGTGCATCACGTTGGGCTCTGACTTCTTTAAAACATTCAGCCCACTCAGCCTTTCGAATGTATACATCATCGTTTGAAGCTTGGGCCGTTCCTTCAGTCTTTCCTGCTTCCTGCTCCATCTTGTCTAGTACCTCAAACATATCACTGACTAGGGACTCACCCAGATTGCGGACCACATTACCCGCGTTGTCAGCGTATTGAGGGTACTCTTCAGCAGCAATATCTTCAACCTCAACTTCATCAACGTCGTGTAGTTCGTCGTCACTGGTTGAATCAACTATTGGAGCATCTTTGACAATATCATCAGGATTGAGTCTGAACATCTCTGCCAGTTGCTCGTTAGATAGGTCGTGAATTATTTCACCTTCTTCAGGGGTATAACTCACTGACCTTCTGACAATCCCTTGCAGATCAAGAATCATTGTGAGTTGAGACTTGACCTGTTGAAGGGGAGCAATATCAAACTCATCTCTGTGGTACTTTGGATCTGTTTGATTTACACATTTCACATTCAAATCATTAGTAATATATCAAACAAAATGCATTAAGTTAATATAAACATTCAGTACATCGTTTTTCAATACAGAATACAAATTAATTAAATACATAAACATCCACTATTTACTTTTATCCTGTATGCTAGTCTCTTCGTGTGAAGGTGCAGAAGTAGAAGCTGACTGATCCTGTCGGTTCTTGTTCTCTTCTCTTGACCGGGAGCTGAGACAGATTCAGCTGCTTCTCCTTCTTCAGTCTCTTATCTTTCTGCACACCAGTCTTCTGTTTTCTCTTCATCAGATCACTGTCATCATCATCATCATCATCCTCACTATCTCTTTCTCCATCTTTATCTTTAGAGGTTCCTCCTTTGATCCTTTCAATTTTAGCAAAATGGACCTCTTCGCCTTTTCCAACTCCTCTATCTGCTTACTGCTGTGACGCTTTGTGCTCGGAGTTGGTCCAACTGAGTGTTCTGAGCAGCCAATTTCTGGGCCTGCTCCTCAATAGCTCGATCCTGCTCTGCAATTTTCTCGATTGTGCAGCAGTCAGGTCGGTGAGCTGGCGGATCTGAGAGGTCTTTTCCTCATCAGCCGCCAGCAGTCGTAACACCATTCTATTTAAGGCTGACAGCTGTTCCTCTACCCGATTGGAGGTAGAGGATACAGGTGTGTGAGGGGTAGGCTGAAGGCTCGGTTTGATGGCTAGTGGTGGTGGTGGAGGTGGTGAATATCGGGTAAGGTCTGGATGATGGTGGTGGTGAGTGTGGGGTGAATGATGTAGTGGTGGCAGGGGTCTGGCTTGTGGTGATCGGTATGGTGGTGGTTGTGGTTGCTGTGGGGAGAGGTATGGTGGTGGAAGGTGTGTCTGCAGAGGGGTAGTGTGTGGAAGGTATGGGGGATGTGGTGGTGATGAAGGTTACCTTACGCTTTTTCTTTTCTGGCCATGGGGTTGAGCCATCCGTTTTCTCCTCGTTCCCTCGAGGTGGATGCTCCCCTTTAATCCCGCCTGAGGACCCGGAGCATATGATGGATCAGTCTCTGTATCTCCAGAGCCTCTCGGTTGTTCACCGACAACCCTCAACCCGTGTTCTGTGCGAACCACTTTCCTTCCCACAGTCCGGGTCAATGGCTCCTCATCAGATTCATCTTCATCTTCCTCGGTAAGCACAAAATCTTGATGGAATCCTGCTGACTCAGTTACCTCAGCAGGTGAGACAGACACCGAGGGAACAGAGTCAGACACAGGGTCTCGGGATGGAATAGCTCATCCTCACTGTCATCCTCCTCAGAATCATCAGTAGGGAGGACAATTGGCTCCACGTCGGAGTCGCTGTCCTCGTGACGCCATTGGCGTCTCCCCGGTGCCACATAGCTTTCATCTGCTAGGTGGCCAATCATTCTTTCACTTGGGGCTTAATTGCTTTCCCCTGTAAACTCTCATCCTGCCCAGAGTAGTAGTATCATCATTATCTCTAAGGCCACGGCGTCATGACTCTCTTTGGGCAATTGATGGCAGCTTCTCGTTGAAGATGAGCTGTAAGAATCTGGGGTACATACAGAACCCTCTTTTCCCTTTACCTCCAAATTCTCCACCAAGTAGGAGAATATCATGCTGGAAAAACTAAAGGGTGGTTCAGAACCAGTGCCACGTAGGCATTTTGAATCTGGTCTGAGAGGTCGTCAAACCCACCCCTCCTCGAAGCTACACACTTTAGGATCACGTGTGCTAAGTACTTGTACTGGGGGCTCAGGTTGCTCTTGTTAAGCACACCTGAGTTGATATCCCCAGCGTACTTTAGCCTTAGGAAGCATCCTCTTACAGTCAATGGATGTAGTTTTGTAGGATGATCAGCATCCTCCCCGAACTCTAGGACCCTCTGATATCGGCGGCAGAGATCTCAATATCATGGCCCAGTATGGAGCTCCTGATACAGTAAGGCTCACGAGAGCGGTCCACGAGGCATTTTCCAGAATGCCTGATGGAGTGATCTGTAAGGCGTGCAAGGAGTGGAGATCGCCTTATAGATCCGGGACCGTCTCAGAAATGCAATTATGTCGGTAAACTCAGCCCCGTTCCTGGTGGTGTGATCCAAGTGGGCACAGATGTTGTGTGGATTTATGGTCCACTTTTCTGCCATTTATCTGTAACACACAAGACATAGAACTATTAATACATAAGACATGAAAACTTCTGTTCTAAGTGTAAAGTTGAAAGTCATTTTGATTCATTCGTGCGAATGAATCATGCGACTGAAGTCAGTCGCCTGTTTGAGACATGCGACTGAGTTCAATCGGCTGATTGAGGCATGCGATTGAGTTCAATCTGCCGATTGAGACATGCGATTGAGTTCAATCTGCCGACTGGACTCATTGGGTGGTTCAGTCGGTCGAATGATCCAATCGCAAGGTTCAATCGTGCGATTGGAGTTCATTCGAACAACCAGTCGCTTGCCCCCTGTTCGATCCCTGTGGGTCGAATCTTGACCCTTCTAAGTCTTTTAACAGTGTGTAATGGTCCATTAGTCTCGTATACTTGTCACTAATAACCTATTAAACTCAATTTTAACATTTTGCTTCATTTACATAGGTGATTAGGTCGATTCGCAGTTCGGTTCTTGATTTAATCCAATGTCGCTATTGTAGTTCGGTGATGTACTGATTTTGGTAGGATTCAAGGAGTAGTGTACCTGTAAAACGTCACTGGAATGTAAGAATCTTAACCGCAATGTATATCAGAATCGGAGGCAATTTCGACAGGGTAACAGTAATGAACGCGATTCGGGGTGTTTTGGGAGTGATGAGTGATATGCGATGATTAAGACCTTAAATACAAACCTAGGTTCATTCGGCCGACTGGCCTCAGTCGCTCAGTTCAATCGGGCGACTGAGGTTCAGTCGTACGATTGGCCTAGTCAATTGCATTCAGTCGGCCGACTGAGTCTCAGTCGGTCGACTGACTCATTCGGTCTCTTCATTCGCCCCTTTAGTTGACCGACTGAGCCTCAGTCGGTCTACTGTTTCATTCTCCCCCTTCCATTCGGTCGAATGAATCAATTTCATGTCCATTCGGCCGATTGGAAGCCATTCGCATAGTTGGTCGATAACCATGATCCACTAGTGCGAATGGGTCACACTTTGTGAGTTTACAGTCATTTTTAACATTTACTATTCAGACCCTTTTCACTTTTGATAATAACATTGTAAGCTCTTAACCAATTCAGTCACTTCAGACGTGACCTTTTAAATTTTAAAACCATGTGGCCAT
Organism: Flaveria trinervia; assembly: GCA_025506515.1. Lineage (NCBI taxonomy): Eukaryota > Viridiplantae > Streptophyta > Magnoliopsida > Asterales > Asteraceae > Flaveria > Flaveria trinervia. The sequence continues at coordinate 30,693,509 of CM046447.1, forward strand.
CTCAGACATGACCCTTTTTAGGTAAGTTAATTCCCTTCTGATTTCCCTGATGTAGTCCGACAGACACACAAATTAAAAGATAAACATAGTAACTTAAACTAACTACACAACTAAAGTTTATGTTTGGACTTTTGTGAGAGATAAAACCCTAAGATGAAAATCTAAGGGATTTGATTAGGAGTAGACAGCGCTTTAATAGATGATTATATCTGGACCAACTCAATTTTGGAATCATACAGGAATATCAATCATTTTGGGACTTGTTATTAAAGCTCTTTGATGCTTAAATTCTCGGTGTTCATCCAGAGTCGTTAGCAACTTAAGGAAATCATACTGAAACTCTTAGATCTTCACATTGAGTTGAACTTTTGAGAATGTAGCCACTACGATTGTCAGTATATTTGTCCACTAAATCCATACACAGACTTTTGACGCAGACTGGTGACTGATTTAGGTTTAATTATTTCAGCTAACATTTGTGGATCCCACCATATGGTAATCAACATTCCTCAGAGGTTTTGAGCGGTCTACGGGTATTATTACAAGAAGAGACTATTCTTAGAGCTTTCAAAGAGAAGCCTGTCCTCAGGTCAGTGCCATCGCACAACAGAGAGGCGGCAAACAACAATGAATTCGAGAATATCTAGGTTATGCTTATCCTCAGGTCAGTGCCATCGCACGGCAGAGAGGCACACAACCTATCTCCTTGTTAGAGCAGCTTACTTTTATTTGACACAAAATGCACCAACAACATGAGTCATTAGCTTTATCGCATTCGTCTTTCAATTTTTTCTTGCTTTGCTCTAATTTGGTCATCCGCACACTTTTGTGGCGTTTAAATGCTCATTACCCCTTATTGGAATATATTTGATTGTGTTAACCAGTGATAAGATGGAAGTCCCCAGTCAGTTGAACAACTTAGTTTGATCTTGAGATCACCAATCAGGTCTAATTGTCTATTGTGTTGAATCTACCAACATATCATTTGTGGTCTAGCAGCCTCTAAGTCTACTTTCTCTGTGTCACCTTAGGAGTTGCCAGTTTTCTATCATATTCCCTTATTATATGCTTAGACTACACAGACTTATACTTTGAACTTTTGCATCTTTTCAAACTTAAATTTTAAAATCCCTCTTGATTGTTCCTGTGTACTATCATATTCCAAAGGTATTGAATCAGTATCACAGACACAATCTACCTTATTTCAGCTAGTTACCCCTTCTCCTCTCTTTTTTTTTTAATATTAACTTGCTGACATATTCTCCCCCTAAAATACTAAAATCATTTCGGATTTAATTATTTTTGGATTTTAATAAACAGCAAGATAACATGAATTTAAATATAACCGACAAAAAAACAGATAACATAAGATAAAATAAACTTTAACGAAAACTACATCGGACTACACATTATTCTCATCAGGAATTACCTCACTTTTCTTTTTAACGCCGTTGACCTCTAGCAAGTATTGAAAACGTGGTTTATCAAAGGTTTGTATAGAGGTCAGCACGTTGAAAATCAGTATTAATTTTAACCACATCTATTAAGTTCTTTTCAAAACAGTCTCTTATGAAGTGGTATTTAATACGATGTGTTTGGTCTTAGGATGTTGAACCGGGTTTTTGGTTACTGCAATTGCAGCAGAGTTATCAACAAAAATAGGAGTAGACGAGAATTTCAAACCGTAATCCCGCATTTGCTGTTGAATCCAAATGATTTGGGAACAGCAACTTGCAGCAGCAACATATTCGGCTTCACAGGTTGACAATGCAACCGATGTCTGCTTCTTACACTGCTATGTAACTAATCTTCTCCCAAAGAATTGACACCCTGCGGATGTAGACTTGTAGTTCATTTTGCAGCCTCCATAGTCCAAGTCACTATACGCTGTGAGCTCAAAATCGTCATCATGAGGATACCACAACCCTAGGGTGGGTGTACCCTTTAGATAGCGAAAGATCCTTTTGACCCCGATCAGATGATTGACCTTAGGTTTACCTGATATGGAACATAAACATGTAGCATACATGATATCAGGTCTTGAGGCAGTGAGATACATGAGGGATCCAATCATTCCTCGGTACATAGTGGCATCTACAAGATCTCCACTCTCATCAGGTGCTATATCATGATTCGTAGCAAGTGGAGTCCCAGCAGCAGAAGCATTCTCCACGTCAAAGCGACTGAGAATGTCTCCTACATACTTGGTCTGATGTAGAAAGATCCCATTAGGTGTTTGATCCACCTGTAACCCGAGAAAGAACTTCATCTCTCCCATTGCACTCATCTCAAACTCTTTCTTCATCACTGCTTCAAACTCTTTGCATAACTCTTCGTTCTTTGACCAAAGATTATGTCATCAACATAGATCTGTACAAGCAGTAGGTCACCATCCTTTCTTTAATAAACAGTGTACAGTCAATGACCCCTGCGAAAGCCGTGTTTCACAAGATGAGTCGAGAGTTTCTCGTACCAAGCTCGAGGAGCTTGATGAAGCCCATATAAAGCTTTGTCGAGCTTGTAAACTCTATCCCGATGATAAGGGTCTTCAAATCCCTCGGGTGACTGACATAGACTGTTTCCCTTATTTCCACATGAAGGAATGCACTCTTCACATCTAATTGGTAGACTTTAATCTTCATGTACGAGGCATAGGCGAGGAAGATACGAATAGCTTCCATCCTTGCCACGGGTGCAAACACGTCATTATAGTCAATACCCTCGACTTGGCGAAAACCTTGAACCACCAGTCGAGCTTTTGTCCTTATGATGACTCCTTGGTCATCCTTCTTACATTTTAGTACCCATTTGGTGCCAATGACTTTAGCACCTTTAGGTCTATCTACCAGTGTCCATACACCTAACTTCTTAAACTGCAGAAGTTCTTCTTGCATGGCACTCACCCGCGCCTCATCATTTAGTGCTTCACTGACATATTTGGCTCAACCTGCGAGACAAAACAACGATAAGCACCATCATGAATGTAACCCTTCTCCATAATGAGGCGTAATCAGCTGAGTATAGCTGATTTCGGGTTTGTACTCCTGATCGGACATCTCCAATAACATTGTCAAGGGGATGATAGACGTTTAGTCGTGATCCTGGAGTAGTCGGCACAGTCACCTCCGAACCAAGATTGTGAACATTTTGGTCTGCATCTGAGGAGGTTGGAGTTTGAGGTTCCGAAGTCGAGGGTGCATCACTTGTGGATGCTTGTGGACTTTCAGGAACTAGAACCTGTTCCTCCTGACCGTTCTGGTCATCTGCTTCAGTTTCATCTTCAGAGGAGGAGTCACTTTTATCGACTACCCTTCTGACTGAGTAGATGACTCTCCCTGTGTGCTGGATGGAGTGTTTAGTATATCATACATCATCCTAGTAGCTAACTCATCATCTGAGGGAGAGAGAGGGATGTTGAAGGATTTGAAGAATCCATCATAATCGAAGAAGTATGCAGGTCCTTTGCCTGTAGGTGGTGTGGTATATCTCTGAACGTCGACATTACACCACACTTCTACAAGACCCGTTGAGTTATTGTAAACTCGCTTGTTCGGTATGTTGTATCCTAGAAAAATTCCTTCAACTGCCTTCTCGCTGAATTTCCTTCTTGTGTCTTCTTCAGAAGTGTACACGGTGCGCCAAAAGGTTCAAGATACTCCAAATTCGGTTTGCGTCTTTGAAGTAGTCATAACATGTCTTTCCGTGGCGCTTGACTATTAGGACTCGGTTCAGTGTATAGCACGCATTTGCCACTGCCTCGTTCCAGAATTGGATAGGCAGTTTCGAGTCTGCCAGCATAGTAGGGCGGGAGTCTCTATCAACTCCTGTTCTTTCTCTCAGCAACGCCATTCATCTGAGGTGTGTAGGCAGAAGTGAATTGATGCACAATTCCTTTTCTTGCAGTATGCCTCCATCCCTTGATTCTTGAATTCTGTCCCGTTGTCTGAGCGTATTTGTCGAACTTTGAGCTTGTAGAGTGATTCCAGTGTGGTTACTAATTCCTTGAATGTCTCCAAAGTTTCTGATTTTGATTTCAGAAACATGACCCAAGTGAACCTTGAGTAGTCATCAGTGACCACATAGCAGTACGCGTCGCCTGCATGCTCCTTGTACTAACTGGACCGAACAGATCCATGTGAAGAAGCTCAAGAGGAAGTTCTATTGAATGAACTTTCTTTTCCTTATGAGACTTCTTTGTCTGTTTTCCTTTCTTGCAAGCTACACAAAAGTCAGGAAGTTGGAAGTTCTTGACATTCACTCCTCTAACTAAATCCTTCTGAATCAAATGATTCATCTTCCTTTTACTAATGTGTCCGATTCTCCGATGCCAGGAGATGGAATCCTTCTCAGTAGCTTTAGATAAGAAACACTGAACCTCATGATCCGTTGTGGCAGCTGTTGACAGATCCAAGACATAAAGGTCTTATATCTTGAAGCAGTCATCAGAACTTGGTCTTCTGGGATCACATATTCTTTCTTCAGCACGTAACACTTCTGATTATCGAAGACGACTTTAAATCCTTTATCACAGATTTGGGAAACAGAAAGTAAGTTGTTCTGAAGTTGTTGAACGTAGTTCACTTATCAAACTTAACTTTCTGATTTCCCACTTCTCCCTGAGCTGTGATATAGCCTCTTTGTTTCCTGTAAAAGGAAACATGCCCTCCTTTTATTTGTTTGACGTTAGATAAAAGGGCGCTATTTCCGGTCATGTGCCTGGATGCTCCGCTGTCTATAATCCACGTGTTAGTCTCAGCACTATATCGAGCACCTGCGCATACAAAGTAAAAGAATCAGTTTAGGTTAGGAACCCAAGCTTTGACTGTCTTGGGTTTCCCAGAGGCATCACACATCATGAACTCCACCCATTGACCCTTAGAAGGTGAGGGTAGCTCAGGTTCTTTCTTGTTATCAGTATTAGACACAAGGGTGGATTTTTTTTCCATAAGCCCGATTTGTGCAATGCCTGTTTATGATAAACAGTCGTCTGGCTTACAGGTTGGACTTTAGATTCACTAGCTCTTCTAGGTGGAGTTAGAGACTTCGCTTAGAAGACCTAGGTCTAGAGTCCAGAAGATCAATCTTCTTCCTAGGTGTCTGATAGAAATGACAGTCGGAAGCAATGTGTCCACATTCTCCACAGTTGTAGCATGACTGCTATCAACTTTATGAGTAGACTTTCTTTGTGGAGAAGTTGTGACACTCTAGTAACATCAAACACTTTAGTTTTGACTCTTGGATGTTTGATGTTTTCTGGGTATAACAAACTTTACTGATTTAACCTGTTTTCCTTTTTGGTTAATGGTTTTTTGACTTGAAGCACGTGAAAAAGTAACATTTGAAGTCCTTTTAGGTTCTGATTTGACTCTATTTGACCCTGACTGTAAATTAACTTTTTCAAATTCATTTTCCAGGTTAAACATGGCATGTTACCCTTTGCCTTTGAAGTGGCCTCCTTTTGTTTCTTACCAGATTCAGTAGATGAACATGAGGTGTCTGGATCAGTAACAAGAAGAGTGGTCACCACATGATCCTTGATGGGGTTATTATTTACTGGTCTAGACTTGGTGTTCATCAAGGTCTCAGGTGGTGGTGGAACCACTTTGTAGCCTAATCCCTCCCCGTTATTCCTTTCTCTTACTAAGTGTTGAACTATGTGTGAAGAACTAGTCAAACTATGCAGTTTCTGTTTTAATGATTAACTTTGACTTCTAAAACTGCTCTTTGTTTCTTAGTGCCTTCTAGGGAGTTAAGATAGTACCTAATGTCGTTTGCTTGGTTAAAAGCCACTACTTCGGTTCCCTAAGTGTTTGGTCAATAGGTCTATCTTTTCTTTATAACAATGCTCATTTTGTGTTAGCACTCTATTTGCCTCAGTACACAGACGAATCTTTACTAAGTTATCATTATGGTCTAATAACCTAGCAATTTTTCATTATGCTCTTCCTAAACGTGTCACAATTAGAACAAGCAGGGTTATTAAAAAGTCGGTCAGTGTTTCTGTCTCTGAGGTGGAATGTAGCCCACTTATCAGGCAACCCGTCTGCGAAATTGCTTACTTTTACTTCCATGGTAGTAGCCACTCCATGTGTATGCAATTCGCTCATCAAGTGGTAGAATCTATCTATGACGTCGTCAAGCTTTCATTACCAATTGATGAGAAGTTATCGAATTCCTTCTTTAACTCATTTGCCTTGATTGCCTTCAATGATGCGTTACCATCATATCTCTTCTCTAGCGCATCCCACAGTTTCTTAGACTGCTTGTTCTTGGAATACTGGTGGAATATGTCTTTGGGATAGACTGAGTGATCAATGCATAAACTCTTTTCTCTGCATTGTACTTTACTTTCTGTGCGTCTGTCATCCGCTTAATGTTAGTTTAACTCCATCAGCTCCCACTGGTGTACTATAACCTATCTCAATGGCTTCCCACAGATTAGGATCTACTCCATTAGGGTAGATCTCAAAACGTTGTTTCCAGTGGGGAAACTCATCTAAAGTCAAGAGCTTTGGTGGTTTATTGTGATTCCCCACCTCACTCTCAAGCAGCAACAGATTCTGTATCCTTGAGTCTTTCCCAGCAGTAAAGGCTGCCATCTGATCTTCCATGATGAATAACTTATAATCTAATCAAAGAAACTTTTACTGATGCAACTGAAGGATGCGAATGAGCTAATCGTGCATATAAGCTCTGCGATTGGTTCAATCGTGCGAATGAACTGGGCGATGGTTCAGTCGTGCGAATGAATCTGGTACGTATGAGCTATGCGAACGAACGGTTCAATCGGCCGAATGACGGTGCGACTAGGTCCAATCGTGCGTATGGGCAGTGCGAATGGAGTCCAGTCGTACGAATGAGTCAGTCGTGCGATTGAAGCTGCTGTTTTGCGAAAATTTCTAGGTTTGACGGTTTCAACCGTAAAAATTCGAAATATCACAAGTTCTAATTGCCTAAGTCTGTAGAAACCACACGTCGATGAGCAGGGAACTTACAAGATCACTTTTGATGCCAAAGATTGTGTTTTTAGTGTAAAACCACAAACTTTATGCAATCTTGATTGAATCAACACGTAATCACGAGCCAATAGCTCTGATACCACTTGTTAGGACCTGGTATTCGACTGAAATACCTAGAGATCACGTGTATACCGGATCAAATAGTGCGAATCCTATTTGATTGGCGATCCAGTCAGTCAGAACACACAAAGAATCAATCAGGATTGAAACTAACATTAGAAATCGATAAGGAATCGATCTAATGTGTTCTATGAACTTGGAGAACGATTTGGAAGGTTTCTGGACGGCTGGGGTTCGTCTGGAATTATACTTGATCGAATGTCCTCGTTTTTCACGAATTGAGTTGTATTTATAGGTTGGCACTATTCAATCGTGTGACTGAACCATTAGTTTGGTTCAGTCGTGCGATTGAACCATGCGGTTGGTTCATTCGTGCGATTGAGTGTTTAGTCGTGCGACTGAGCCAATCTTATGTTACAGTCGTACGACTGATCCAGTCTCCTGGTTCAGTCGTGCGACTGAGTCAATCGTGTGAGGTTCTTCATGCTTATGGTTCATTCGCATGAGCCATTCGCATGGGAACTTCATTAAGTTAAGTTTGAATGTTTTAGTTAATTAATATAATATATATGTAATCATTCAAGTAATTATAAACCCAATCAATTCAGTTACGACTCATTAACAAACTATTAAACATTATAACCAACAGACTATCAATATTAGTTCATTAATCATACCAAACAAGATCTATTACATCACATATCACGATCTAGGGACATACATGTATCAGCATAGTTTTCCTTCCGAAGCTTGAATCTTCTTAGATCTCTTTGAAGCCTTTGTTTTGGTCATATGGACAGTACCTTTAGGATTGAAAGGACAATCCTTTGCAATGTGAGTGGTGCTATCACACATAACACAATTCATCTTCTTCTTCACAAGAGCCTTGTCTTGAGAGTTAGACTATCTTTGGTCACTTCCCTTCTCCACCTTCATCTTTGCAGATGCTGAGACAGTCCTCTTGGGCTGATAACTGTGCTTGGAGTTTGATGGACTAGGCTATGCAGCAGTGGTACACAGCAGATCAGTCTTCTTCTTGCTGCTGAGATGAGTTGAGCAAGAACCAGAACTCTTAGCAGAGTTTTGGTTGATGCTTTCAGTCCTTACCACTTTAAACCCTGCAGAAATAAAAACTTGTTTCTGCTTAGAGTCGAAAGTAGCCTTGATCTCTTTAGCCTTCCTTGCCTTTCTTTTGCTCTTTCTGATCAAGTTCTTTCTCATGGACTTGGTCATCACAGTCTTCACTTTCTCCTTAGAAGGATAGTGGCCCTCTTGGAATCCTCCTCTTCACTCTTTGGAGAGGGATTCTTCACTATCTCTTCTTCATCCTCCTCACTCATAAGATCTATAAGAGGAAGCTCATCTTCTCAAGTTCCACACCTAGGAGATCTTACTGACAAGATTGTTTGTGGAGGAGCTATCTCATTGGATCCCAATCCCTGTCTATTTTGATAGCACACTTTGTTATGCAGGGATGATGATATCATGTTCTTGAAGGTCTTTTCTTCAAGAACACTCTTTTCTACCATGGCTTTGCTGATCACAAGCTCAGCCTGGCACTCAGTTAACTTGGTCATGAGATCTTTAATTTGAGTCCTAAAATCTGTGTGTTCATGTTTTAGAACTGAAATGGTTTTCTCTAAGTCCTTTATTTTCAGCTTATAATCATTTTCAGACTTTCTAAAGTTAGATTTTAAAATGTTTAAGGACTCAATATCAGATCTCAGTTCCAAGTTATAGGACCTCAACCTGTTAACTTTAGCAATGCATTCAGGAGTACAGAGATGTTCTAATACCTTGGCTTCATCATGATCTGCCATCAGTGTTTGGTTTGGAGAGGCATCTTCAACCTGAAAGCTCTAGTCAAAGCCTCCTTCTTCAACAGCAACAACAGCTTGCTGCTTTGACTTCTCATTATGGAGAGCTTTGTCAGTGTAGTTTGGTCTGGATTGTGTTTGGCTACCATTTGTTCTAGTTGCCTTACACTCTTTGGCAAAGTGGCCCATCAGGTTATAGTTGTCACACTTGACTTTGCCTTTGTCCAGTCCAAACTTTCCACTGGTTGCATTGCTTGGAAACTTCCTTCCAATCCTCTTGTAGAACTTATTGGCTCTGTGAGTGAGAAGAGCCATTTGCTGGACTATTTCTATGTATTCTAGACCATCTGGATGGATACAGTCTAGGTCTTCAAGAGTGAAAAGAGAGTTGCCACAGCTTTCATCAAAAGACACAAAAGCTTGAGAGGTGCTTGCCTCTTGGAATGGGTTCCTTGAGTGTAGTTCTCCTTTGGTGTCTCTAGGAATGTGATGAAAGGACCCTTGGGTGAGTTGTCAGGGTAGCATAAGAGATGATGTTTGGGTTCTATGCTATCCCTTTCAACCACATGTAGGGTTGAACCCATTTGATTGTTGGAGTTTCCAGATGAACCTTGCATGTTCATCCCCATCTGGTATCCACTAAGAATCCCATATAACTCTATCAGAGTAAGAGTTTTGAGATTTTCAGTTCTCTTGATGACACAGTAGTGTGTCCACTGCCTAGGAAGTGAGGACATGAACTTCCTTACAATGTCTCTGTTTTCAAGAGAAACTCCTCCATCCACTAGGGTATCCGCTATCTCAACATACTTGAAGTACTACTGAGTCATGGTTTCACCTGTTTTGAAGGTGAAGTTTTTCAAACTGCTGCTTCAGGAGATCCTTCTTGTTCTCCTTGGCTTCAGAAGAACCCTCATACATCAGTTTCAGTGCATCCCATAGCTGCTTGGCTGTTTTGCACTTCTTGAACCTCTGTACACAGAGTTTGGAAGGTAGTTTGAAGAGCTGTCATGGCTTTTCTGTCTATCTCTACTCTCTTCCTATCTTCATCAGAGTAGTTAGCCACATCTTTGGGGATCATACCAGCACCAGTAGCAGAAGGTGTGCTCGGTATGAAAGGTCCATTGTCAATAGACTCCCATATTCTTGAATCAAGGAATCTGATGAAACCTTCCATTCTTAAACACCAGGTGTCAAACTCATCAAGAGTGATCATCGGGGACTTGTTCATGGTTCCAGTTTCCATATCAGTTTTGGAAATGGCTGCCATTTGAAAAGTTTAGTATTTATGTGTGTGAGGGATCTAAAGATGGTGAGATCTTATATCAAGAGCCTGAAAGCTCTGATACCAAATGCAGGATCGTTGAAGCGTGAAGAGTTAAAACACAACAACACAAAGAGGAGATAAACTAAACTTAGATCAAACAGTAAACTGGATTAACCAAGTAGTGACACTAAAAACACAAGTAATATATGGGACAGAACACAAAGAACACAAGTGTTTTGTTTTCAAGAATGTAGTATATTGCTTTCTCTATGTTCTATTACAAGTGTGACAAAAGCATATTCGAAAGATACAAGAACATGAGATACTTATACAACATCGTACAGCCGGCTATACTTTGAAAGCCAGCTGGATACAATTGACTAGACACACACAAAATCAATTGTAGAGTCAAAAGGCAGATTGCCTTTTGACTAGTGACTATGACATGCCATAGCTCACATCCTTATCTATTACAAAAAGGATAAAGTACATAAAGTAGAACAAACTCAAGACCTCAATGTACAGTTACCAAAAGCATGGACCTTTTCACCAAACCATGTTAGTTGGTGACTTGCAGAGTTGCAGCAGAAAGGTGTTCAGCTTTATTGAACAGTACATCAGATAAAACATGTTACTAAAAGTCTTCGGAAGAAATCTGTCTTCATGAAATTGAAGCTTCGGAAGACTTCATCTATGGCTTCAGAAGATGTTGTTCTTGGCTTCGGAAGATGTTGGTCTTGGCTTCAGGAGATTTCACACTTAGAGTATTTCTGTTGCACATGTGAAACTTCCAAAGCATTCCACTTCAATGCACTTGTGCAGCATGCAGGAAAGACTAAAGATGTTTAGGTTGCATCAGCCTCTTCATTAATCTCTACACTAAGGATTGTCCCTTCAATCCTAAAGGTATTGTCCATATAACCAAAAAAAGACTTCAAAGAGTTCTAAGAAGATTCAAGCTACGGAAGGAAAACCAGTTTCCTTCGGAAGCTCCAAGTCTAAGAAGAAGGGAAGTGGAAAATTACCCTCGAAGAGAAGATGGTCTCGGAAGAAAGGAGTTCTTCTGAAGCACTAAAGTCTGCTGTAGTGTTTGCAGAATCTTCCCAAGGTTCAGTCATCAAAACTTCTCATGTTCCAAAAGCTTCCGAAGTTTTGAAGGTCAAGTCCAAGACTCCAAAGGTGGTGTGGATGTCTAAGAAAGACCAGATGACTGAGATTTCTCCATCAACAATAGCTCAAGATCCTCTTAGAACAACCATAGGATCTATTACTATTGAATTACCTTGTGCAAATGAACCCAAGACAAGAAAGGCTTGGGTTTCCATATGTAACTAATCATTCTCTTTGTGCAGGGACAGCAGAAGACAGACAAAAATGTCTGGATCATAGACAGTGGCTGTTCCAGGACAGGCAATAGGTCACTACTCCAGAACTTTGAAAGGATTGATGGAGGACCAGTTGCTTTTGGAGGAGATGAAGGTGGTTACATTTCTAGAAGGGGCAAGGTCACAAATGGTATGCTCAGCATAGAAGAGGTAAACTTTGTTAAGGAGCTTGGATACAATCTTTTGAGTGTATCTTAATTTTGTGATCAGAGTCATAACATGCTCTTTACTAAGCATGAGTGCATTGTTCTTAAGCCTGGTGTGGTCATTCCTCATGAGCATATCCTGCTTAGAGCCCCCAGGAAAGGAAACATGTACAAGATGGATTTGCAAGAAACCTCTCCCTCCGGAGAAGTTTTATGCTTTCTGTCTAAAGCAAATAGTGATGAGTCTTTCCTATGGCATAAAAGAATGTGTCATGTAAACTATAAGAACATGAACAAATTGATTAAGCATGATTTGGTAACTGGAATACCAAAGAAAGAGTTTACAAGTGATGACCATTGTGTTGCGTGCCTGAAAGGGAAGCAACATAAGGTATCTTACAAGCCTAAGGAAAGGAACTCCATCACTACACCCCTATACTTGTTACATATGGATCTCTTCGGCCCCACCAGTGTAATGAGTTTAGGAAGGACCTTATACTGTCTAGTGATCACAGATGACTTTAAAAGATTCACTTGGGTCTTCTTCCTTAGAACTAAGGATGAGACTTCTAAGATTCTAAAGAAATTCATCTTAGAGATTGAGAATTAGACTGATCACAAGGTCAAAGTCATAAGATGTGATCAAGGAACTGAATTTAAGAACCAAATCCTTCATACATTTTGTGATGAAAGGGGTATTTGAAGATAATTCAGTGCTCCCAGGACTCCTCAGCAAAATGGTGTTGCTGAGAGGTGAAACAGGACATTGATTGAAGCTGCAAGAACCATATTGTTTGACTCTAAGCTGCCCATCACCTTCTGGGCACAGGCAGTAAACACTGCCTGCTATATGCAGAATAGAGTTTTAGCAGTTAAGACTCATGGCAAGACTCCTTATGAACTTTGGCACAAGAGGAAACCTTTCAATGGTTTTCTCAGGTCATTTGGATGTCCTTGCACCATCGTGAATACCAAAGATCAAATTGCCAAGTTTGCTGAGAAATTAGATGATGGACACTTTATTGGATACTCTTCTCAAGCTAAGGCTAATAGAGTATACAATCTCAGAGCTAGAATTATTGAGGAGTCAGCCAATGTGACTTTCAATGAACACAGACCCTGTGTTACTAGTTCTTGTCCAGATTTGTTATTTGATCTTGATTTGGTTACCAATTGTTTTAACAAATATTGTGAGAATGTTTCAAGATCTACAAAAAATTTAAATACAACTGATCCTCATCCAAGATTTGAGCTAGGAAGACCTTCAAGTCATACATCTTCAGCTCCAGTTGGAACTACTTCTGCAAAAGAGGTTTCTATCAGCACAACAATGACAAACTCAGCTAATACATCTGGTATGCCTTCAAACTCCAGCTCAGAGGCTCTACAACCAGATAAGAACACCTCAATTGTAGAAGACAACAATGGTGGTGGTGAAAGTGACCAAGAATTTTTTATGCCACTAACCACACCATAGATGAGAACATCAATGATGTCACACACTCTTTGGATCAAGTTTCACTTGAAAAGTGTGCTGATATGGTGGGAGAAACATCCATGCCAGATCTAAATTTCTCTAATTTAGATCTTTCTCAACAACTTGCTGTGATCCCACAGCTTAGGATCCACAAGTCTCACCCTACCACAAACATCATTGGAGATATTGTCTTAGGGGTAAAGACAAGAGGCCAAACCATGAAGCAAATTTTTGTCTTCACTCTTATTTTCTATCCCAGATAGAGCCAAAGAAAGTTGATGAAGCTCTAAAGGATGGAAGTTGGGTTGAAGCTATGCAACAAGAGCTGCTTCATTTCAAAAGGTAGAAAGTTTGGAACCTTTGTCCTCTTCCTTCTGGAAGACTACCATTGGAACCAAATGGTGTTTAGGAACAAGAAAGATGATAGAGGCATCATCATCAAGAACAAAACTAGACTGGTTGTTCAAGGATACACATAAGAAGAAGGGATTGACTGCACTGATGTCTTTGCTCCAATGTCAAGATTAGAAGCTGTTAGGATATTTCTGGCATTAGCTACATCCAAGAACTTCATGGTCTTTAAACTTGATGTGAAGTGTGCCTTTTTATATGGAGTGACAGATGAAGATGTTTATGTGAAACAGCCACCTGGTTTTGTAGATCCTGATCATCCTGATTATGTCTGCACGCTTGACAAATCTCTCTATGGGCTGCATCAGGCACCCATAAAGTGGTATGATACACTGTCTGATTATCTCTATAAACATCGATACATGAGAGGTATTATATATGGAACTCTCTTCATCAAAGGACAGGGAAAAGACATATTGCTAGTTCAAGTATATGTGGATGACATCATCTTTGGTTCAACTAATCCAAAGCTCTGCAAAGACTTTGAGAAGCTGATGAAAGACAGATTTGAAATTAGTGCCATGGAGGAACTCAATTTTTTTCTGGGAATTCAAGTGAAGCAAGTTGAAGATGGCATTTTCATAAGTCAGTCAAAGTATGTTCAGGACATACCTAAAAGGTTCAACATGACTGACTGTAAGATTGCTAAGAGCCCCATAGCCAGGAACTACTCCGTTGGACCTGATCCCGAGGGGGACTGTGTAGATGAGCACTTATACAGGGCTATAATTAGGTCTCTTATTTATTTTACTACTAGTAGGCCTGATATCATGTTTGCTACATGCATCTATGCAAGATATCAAGCCAACCCTAAGATGTCTCCCCTTATCACTATTAAGAGGATTCTAAGATACCTCAACGGTGCATCAAAACTTGGCCTATGGTATCCCAAGAATTCTGATTTCAATTTGTATGCCTATACAGATAGTGATTATGGTGGTTGCAATATGACTGAAAAGTCTACATCTGAGTGATATCAATTTCTTGGTGGAAGGGTTGTCTCATGGCAACGCAAGAAACAATCTTGTGTCTCTGCATCAACTACTGAAGCTGTTGTGCTTAAGTACTTTGGATTCAGAATCAGATGCTGGACTATGGGTTAAACTTCAAGGAGACTCCCATTCACATAGACAACAACAGTCCTATCTCAATCAGAGAGAATCCTGTGCAGCACTTAAGGACAAAGCATATCAATATCAGGTATCATTTAATAAGAGATAACTATGAAAAGGGATTAATTAAACTAGTCAAGGTTCACACAGATAAACAATATGCTGATATGTTTACAAAGGCTTTTGATGAACAGAGATTTAAATATCTAATATCAGCTATTGGGATGATAAACTTTGAGTAAGCTTTTCTTAAAACTAATTCTTATTATTTCCTAAAAAATATGTGTGTCATAAGTTGTCTAGTTCATCACCTTCATAAGCTTATGTTTTCTTTGGATAAAAATTTCTTTTTGAAGACTTTCCTTATATTTTTGAAAATTTCTGATACTTCGGAAGTTATGCTTTTAACTTCGGAAGCAAATCATGCCTTCAAAATAAATAATTGTCTAAGAAATTTACCTTCGGAAGAGCTTTCAGATTTATCTTCCGAAACTTAAATACTTGTCTCAGACACTTACTTATTTTCAAGGACCATTTACTTCCGAAGCAAAATTAACTCTTGGAAGCTTTGTTGTTTAAAATACAAAGCACTCAAGTTTTATTTCTCTTTAGAAGCAAAATTCTCAAAACTCTCAGGAAATTCTTCCGAAGTCATTTTAGCTTCGGAAGCTTATTAAATTAAAACTTCCAAAGATAATTAACCTTCAAAAGCTTTTTGACTTCCAAGAAAAAATACTTTTTGAGCAAAAGCAAACTACTTTTTCAGAGGTGGGACCGATATCCAGATTTCAAAGTTTATCATCTTTCATTAAACTTTATCTGAAATCCTTCTCACATATAAACCCAACGGTTTCCCCCCTTTCTATCATCTGTTCTTCCTCCAAACCTAAAACCCCAAATTTCTCTCTAAAATTTCTTTCTCTTCTTTCTTCATCCTTAAGCTACCTCAAAATGACCAACCCTGTTCACCGAAATGATCCCAACTTTACTATGCAGCAACACAGACAACACAATCAAGTTGTTGTATTAAGCTCTGAGAAAGATCCTCATTTCTCAGAGGTTTGTTGTTTCTTAGCTCTATCGAACTATTTCACCTCCCTAACCATTGATCTTCCACTCTATGAGGATCAGCTGCTAGAATTCTGGAAGACCTGCCAAGAGGTCATTATGGACGGGGAGAAGGCACTGTCTGCCATAATGCAGGTGAGAACAATCTTCATCACTCCGGCCATCATCAATAGGCATCTTTAGCTGGATGATGAAGAAGGTGAGGTGTTTTTCCCAAAGGAAGCAGTTAATCATGAAATGACCTGATCTGCCCAAGATGCATATTAAGTTGATGTGGCTAGTGTGATATGATCCAAGTCGGGTCATACCCAATAACAAGCTAAACAAACACCAATAAATTATGACACCAGTTTAGAAAATGGGTTTTCTAAATCATTGCCTTTGTAGATGAACATCATTATATGGATAATTGTTCATATGGTACCTTTTGTTTTTCATTATTTAGTCTTACTAAATAATAACAAATAAAAGTACTAAGTTTATAAAGTTTAAACATGTTTTAAATTTATAAACATAAGGGTTTAGTGTGTATTTAATTGTGTTACAAAACAAAGTGTGGGAATCCATTTTCAAATGGATTTTTCGGCCGCCCAC
Source organism: Flaveria trinervia (assembly GCA_025506515.1). Classification (NCBI taxonomy): domain Eukaryota; kingdom Viridiplantae; phylum Streptophyta; class Magnoliopsida; order Asterales; family Asteraceae; genus Flaveria; species Flaveria trinervia. The sequence continues at coordinate 30,709,865 of CM046447.1, forward strand.
TAGCCTTGGGGGTCCCATCTTTGTCTTGATAACACACTAGATTAAATGTTTTTAGACACAATCCTTCAAAGTATCATCTCTCCTACATGCAAAGGCCTTCTACTCTCCCAAAACTCTCTCTCTCTCTCTCACGGTTTTGAAGAAAAGTAGGAGCAGAATTTTCAGCACAAAAAAAGGTTTTGTTGCTGAAAATTTGTGTCAAGAATCCTAGCAATCAAAGGTGTTTGTACAAGCTTGGGGTATCACCTCCTGAGGACTTCTATCTTGAAGTTTCAGCCACGATTTCATCTTCTTTCACCTCTTGAAACTCGACTTTGAACAGCTCCAAAGGTTGTGTTCTTTACATCCTATGTTCATTCCATTGTATGTATTTCGTATATCGATCCATGGCTTTGGGGTTTGCTTATTAGAATGGGTTTAATAATCAACATATTAACATGTTTTAAAACTAAATTCCGCTGCGTTTTTCATACAAAAGAAGATAATATGAACTTTGATAAACATGTTGAATCCCAACAATGGCATCAAGAGCCACATATACGAATGCATACATGTATTATTCTTGCTTGTTCACGGTTTTATGGTGTTTGACACCACATACCCGTGTGTAAGAGGGCTCAAATGTAACCCCCTTTTGATTTCTGAAAGATATTACTTTATGCATGTAAGGATCCTTAAAAATCTAGTCATTAGTTGTTTGTTTGTATGGACTTAACCCATTTGTTCTTGGTTTATGTTGGCCAAGAACATGGGTTAAAAGGGGCTGCCCCATATCGTGACATAGGAAGTATTTGGATATGTTGTTTTGGTTATGCATAACAAAGCCTAGACCATGTGGTTTGATTGATTGGTTGTCATGTTATATTCATTTTGCTATGTAATAGTTCAATTTAATGTTCCAAGTCTTGTTTTGTAATTCATTTATTCATATGGTTTGTAATAAATAGATTAGGAGTTTTTTTTCTTTACTAGAAAAAAAATTGTATTAGGATACATATTTTGTAAGGATGCTCAAAATCAAGATTTGAAGAGAAGATGGACAAAGAGGATGCTTGAAGATGTGTTTTCAAGTGGGAGTCCTTTTGTCAACCTTGTATCATGTTCTTAACCCATTAGGACAAGACCTTTTGACACACTTGTTTTGGCTAAACAAGTGTGCTCAACTTAGTATGCTTTGTTATGCATATGTGAATGTTATGTTTATGCTTGGTTGAATGCTTATGATGTTGTTTGTTTTGAATATTTGGATGTGATTTACAAACCGTCTATTATAACAAGCTATAACTAGAAATTGGTTTTCAAATCATTAAGCATAAATAGAATGGTTCTATAAAAGGAGTTAATGGTTTGCAAAATAAAATGGGTTTTATTTAAAAGAATCAATTGAGTACCATATGGTTGAATGCATACAATCATATGGTACATAGACCTTTCTAAACAAGAATTATGATATTGTAAATCCCTTTTGAAACAAGTTAAACACCATCCTTTTATACAACACTTAGGTTATTTGCAAACTCTTAGTGGGATAAAGGTCACCTAACCATTTTGAGGGAACTTGTAACTTGAGATGAGAATACCATGTTTGTGGGATAAAGGTCACCTAACCACTTATGTAGTAAACTCACACGTGTGTGTAAGTAGGACGACTCGATTTATAAAATATATTGAATGGATCACCTAAAATGTGTTTTATAAAAGGTGTTGATGGGATAACATGCCGTTGTAAACATAAGATGTTCATACGATCCCATACCACTAGAAGTTGCAATAGGTTGCAATTGTCATTTATGACTACCTTGTTTATTTAAATAATGGGATAAAGGTCACCTAACCAATATTTAAATATAACGTTGGATTCTAGAATTTTATTTATTAAGTCTATGAGACATAAAGGGTGTTAATAAAATGGAATAAATTTTATCACAATTACTAAAATGGATCTTTGTAAAATCTTGTAGATGGCCGACAACAACAACGCTAATAACGATGTACCAAACCAAAACAACCAATCTCCTAGGGCGATCCTTCAAAGGGATCGTCTAACACCTAAAAACTTCATGGATTGGTACCGCAACTTGAGGTAAATGTTATTTCCTCTAACACATGGGTATTAGATACTGGATGTGGAACTCACATTTGCAATTTATTGCAGGGGTTCAAAAGAAATGAACATTATGCAAAAGGGGAAATTAGTCTCTTCATGGGAAATGGTGCAAAGGTTCACGTAGAAGCCCAAGGAGACTACATTTTGAAGCTTCCAAGTGGTTTAGAAGTTATTTTAAATAATGTATTATATGCTCCTAGTTTGACTAGGAACATAATTTCCGTTTCCCGTTTAAGACAATGTGATTATAATTTCAAGTTTGTTGACAATGATATTCATGTTTCTTTAAATCATATGTTTTATTTTTAGGCCATACCTAATAATGGTATTTATGAATTGGTTCATGAGAACACAACATATGATAGCTCAATATACCAAGCAACCACCAAAAGGCTCAAATTAGATTTGAGTGATACCTACCTTTGGCATTGTCGTCTTGGTCATATAAACAAGAAACGTATACAAACACTTCAAAAGAATGGTCTTTTAAAAACAAATGAATGTGATTCATTTGTTGTATGTGAATCTTGTTTACTAGGAAAAATGACTAAGGCACCCTTTAGTGGGACTAATGAAAGGGCAAAAGATTTATTAAGAATCATACATTCGGATGTATGTAGTCCTTTGAAGCCGATGACTAGGAATGGTGAAAGATACTTCATTACCTTTACTGACGATTATAGTCGCTATGGGTATGTGTACTTATTAAGGCATAAAGATGAAGCTTTTGAAATGTTCAAAATCTTCAAAAATGAAGTTGAAAATCAACTCAACAAGTCAATTAAAGTTCTCCGCACCGATAGAGGTGGTGAATACTTAAGTGATGTTTTTCAGATCATCTTAGGAGTTGTGGGATCATCTCACAACTCACTCCACCTGGGACACCACAACATAATGGTGTGTGTGAGAGGAGAAATCGAACCTTATTGGATATGGTTCGATCTATGATGGCTAGAAGCACATTGCCTCTATCATTTTGGGGTTTCGCTTTACTCTACGCGGCCCGTATTCTGAATATGGCCCCAACCAAAAGGTGGAAAAGACACCTTTTGAGATATGGCATGGAAGAGTTCCATCCCTATCATACTTAAGGGTCTGGGGTTGTGAGGCTTATGTTAAGACTCCCACCCCAAACAAATTGGAAGTCCGATCCACCAAGTGTATCTTTATTGGATATCCTAGACATTCTATGGGATATTATTTCTATGATCCACTGGAACAAAAGGTGTTTGTTGCCAGAAAGGGTGAGTTCTTAGAAACAAAGTTCCTTATGGAAGGAACTAGTAGTAGAATAGTGGATCTTGAGGAGGATCAAGTAACACAGCCTGATGCACGTTTGGTTGAAACTAGCACTCAACATGAAAATGTTGAGGATGATCAATCGTTTGATCAATACACATAAAACGTTCGCAGAAGTGGTAGAACTAGTAATCCACCTGAAAGATATGGATTTTTCATGGATGGATGCTATGTGGTAGATTCAGATGAACCAACCACATATCATGATGCAGTGTCCAATTTGGATTGTGACAAATGGCTAGAGGCCATGAACGTTGAGATGCAATCCATGTATGACAATCAAGTTTGGGAACTTGTCGTACCACCTCTTAATTCCAAAGTAGTTGGAAGTAAGTGGGTTTTCAAGAAGAAAACCGATATGCATGGAAACTTGGATACTTACAAAGCTAGACTTGTAGCAAAGGGTTTCACTCAAACTCAAGGGGTTGATTATGATGAAACATTCTCACCTGTTGCAATGCTAAAGTCTATAAGGATATTGTTTGCCATAGCTGCTCATTATGATTATGAGATTTGGCAAATGGATGTCAAAACCGCTTTCCTAAATGGATACCTTGAGGAAGATGTCTATATGGTTCAGCCTGAAGGTTTTGTCGATCCAAAATATCCTAACAAAGTATGCAAGTTAAAGAAATCAATCTATGGATTGAAACAAGCATCGAGAAGCTGGAATCGCCGTTTTAATGAGGAGGTAAAGAAATTTGGCTTCATCAAAAACGCTGATGAGGCTTGCCTGTATAAGAAGGCTAGTGGGAGCACAATAACCTTCCTAGTATTGTATGTTGATGACATACTACTATTTGGAAATGACATTCCAACCATGGAAGGTGTAAAAACCTGGCTTGGAAGTTGTTTTTCCATCAAGGATCTTGGTGAAGCCGCTTATATTCTAGGAATAAAGATCTATAGGGATAGATCAAGGCGGCTAATTGGTTTGAATCAAAGTGCATACATTGACAAAATCTTGAAAAGGTTCAAGATGGAAAACTCTAAGAAAGGTACTGTACCTATTCAAAGAGGGACAATATTGAGTAGGACTCAATGTCCTAGCTCAAAAGAGGAGCAAAATAGAATGAAGACGATCCCATATGCATCTGCTATAGGATCCATCATGTATGCAATGATATGCACTAGACCGGACGTGTCATGCACTTTAAGCATGACAAGTAGATACCAACAAAATCCTGGTGATGGTCATTGGATGGCTGTCAAGAACATTCTGAAGTACCTAAGGAGGACTAAGGATATGTTTTTGATCTACGGGTCTGGTGAAGAGGAACTCGTTGTAAAAGGTTACACAGATACGAGTTTCCAAACCGATCGAGATGATTCAGGATCTCAATCGGGGTACATTTTTATTCTGAATGGGGGAGCTGTTTCTTGGAAAAGCTCAAAGCAAGAAGTCGTAGCGTTGTCCACTACAGAGTCAGAATACATCGCCGCTTCAATGGCAGCACAGGAAGCTGCATGGCTGAAGAAATTCATATCCGAACTAGGGGTAGTCCCTTCCATTCAGGATCCCCTAGAGATCTTTTGTGACAACGAGGGTGCGATTTCTCAAATCAAGGAACCTCGTGCTCATCAAAAGACTCGGCACATTGAACGGAGATTCAACTACATAAGAGATGAAGTTGAAAAGGGAAAGATATGTATTCGCAAAGTCCACACTAATAAAAACATTGCGGATCCACTCACAAAGCTCCTTGAAAAGGCAAAGCATGAAGGTCATATTTGTGCCATGGGACTTCAATATTCTAGTGATTGGGTTTGACTTTGTATTTTATATTTGTATGTTGGAACTTATGTTATTTGTCTTAATTATATGGTTATAATTTTCATTTGTTCTACTGTTTTAGCATGTTTAAATCCATGAATAAATAAGTTATTCAAAACATCCGCAGTCGATAATACTTGTGGGAACAACTATGAATGTAAGACTGTAATGAACTTGGATTGGATGATATTCATAAGGTGTGAATATAAAGCAAGAGGCTGCTACCAAGGTTCATTGATATCTATGGGATATAGGTATTGGACCGACCCGCTCTCAATTATTTCTACATAGAATCCTTGTGATTAGTCATAAGAGATATTGAGTAAAGGCGAATATCATTGTATCCTCTGACCTGAGATACATATTGGGTCTTGACATTCATCAAGTATTGTACTTTGATTTAGTCTTTGCTGTTCTGAAAAATTGGCAGTACATAAGGCTGAGTTCAGGTATGATATGAGTTGATTATGAGAGACGTATGTAATCAAGAAGGAATTTGTTCCTCTTATTCGTTGAGAGTTAGATGTTTAAGGCTGTTAAAGTTAAATCATCGGAGAATGACATTCTGTGTCTCCTGGATTTAACATAACATCTGAAACAAAAGGATAGATGATTAATTCACCTAAAACATTTCAAGTAAGGCACTTGAAGAGGACGATGTTATTGAATGGCACTTAATCATATACATTAGGGGCAGCAAACCGTTGCTAGGCGTTATTTGCTACTTGCATCAACCTTCTATGAATCTTGTGCAAGTGGGAGATTGAAATGACCTGATCTGCCCAAGATGCATATTAAGTTGATGTGGCTAGTGTGATATGATCCAAGTCGGGTCATACCCAATAACAAGCTAAACAAACACCAATAAATTATGACACCAATTTAGAAAATGGGTTTTCTAAATCATTGCCTTTGTAGATGAACATCATTATATGGATAATTGTTCATATGGTACCTTTTGTTTTTCATTATTTAGTCTTACTAAATAATAACAAATAAAAGTACTAAGTTTATAAAGTTTAAACATGTTTTAAATTTATAAACATAAGGGTTTAGTGTGTATTTAATTGTGTTACAAAACAAAGTGTGGGAATCCATTTTCAAATGGATTTTTCGGCCGCCCACTAGCCTTGGGGGTCCCATCTTTGTCTTGATAACACACTAGATTAAATGTTTTTAGACACAATCCTTCAAAGTATCATCTCTCCTACATGCAAAGGCCTTCTACTCTTCCAAAACTCTCTCTCTCTCTCTCTCTCTCACGGTTTTGAAGAAAAGTAGGAGCGGAATTTTCAGCACAAAAAAGAGGTTTTGTTGCTGAAAATTTGTGTCAAGAATCCTAGCAATCAAAGGTGTTTGTACAAGCTTGGGGTATCACCTCTTGAGGACTTCTATCTTGAAGTTTCAGCCACGATTTCATCTTCTTTCACCTCTTGAAACTCGACTTTGAACAGCTCCAAAGGTTGTGTTCTTTACATCCTATGTTCATTCCATTGTATGTATTTCGTATATTGATCCATGGCTTTGGGGTTTGCTTATTAGAATGGGTTTAATAATCAACATATTAACATGTTTTAAAACTAAATTCCGTTGCGTTTTTCATACAAAAGAAGATAATATGAACTTTGATGAACATGTTGAATTCCAACAAATCATTCCTTTGAGTAGATGGGATATGAGGGAGATTTCATTGTAAAGACCTTTAGGAAGGGAAGGTCTCATCCCAATGGAGATTCATACTCCATGTGGTCATCCACAACTTATCAAACAAGCATGGTGGATGGGACCAGATTCCTGAAGATCTCTCCTTCATAATCCGTGGAATGGTTTAGGGGGTCAAATTCAGGTATTCCCAGTTTGTTTATACAAATTTACTTGCTAATTTAGACTCATTAGAGTATTACATGTTTCCTAGATATGTCCCGTACATTCTTAACTGTGAACTGGGCTCATAGTTGAGGGAAACAGGTAACATTCTTAAATTGGGACACATGAAGCCCGACATCTTTAAAATTCTATGAAAGCCCACTGTTGGATTCTCTGGGGTAGAAACAGTCTAGTCCCAAAAATATTAGAGCTCATTACTCAAGGTGACAACCTAGCAGCACAAGCTAGTGTTGAGCCCACACTTGCTACCTCCCAACCACTCTCATAGCCTCAAATCACCATCACTTACCAAAGAAAATCCAAACAAACCCTTGCTTAGGCTATTCAGTCTGTGGAGGCCCTCATATACTCAACAATACAGGAAGAAGTGGACACTGGAGCACCCACTTCTCCTGAGGAGCAGACCAATCCCATCTCTTCAAGAATCAATGTTGAGGTTCCTTATGCTTAGCCTGATGAGCTCATTAGCCCAACTACCCTGAGCCATCACTTTGAGTCTCAACACTCAAGTGATCAACCTTCAGGGGACACTTACCATACCTAGCCTATAGATCTCAACCAACCAATTCCCAACCTTGACTTTTATACTGATGAAGATATAGGTTTCAGTGCGTATAATGAGTCTCTCTTCTTTTCCCCTACTCAAAGAGAGATGAATACTCTCGACTCTCCTACATCTATCCCACATCAAGCACCTACAACTGAGGTGGACACCCCTAAACCTATTCAGGATGCCCATATGGAAGAGGCTCTCACTTCTGAAAGTGATTACATCATTAAGAACTCAACCATGGCAACTTAGTCCACTGACATCTCAACTGAGATTTCCAGTGAGCAAAGGAAAACCAGCAGCCAAGAACATCAAGCTGGTGGTGAGAGAGAGGACTCTGGTCCAATCATCTCATCCCCCAATGAGTCTTCTCATGAAGATGAGAGGAATCTGAGACTACTGGTGCAAAAACTGTCTAAAACCTACACTTATTTAGTCTCAACGGTCAGTCATCTTGAATCTCAGGTGACTACCTTAAACAACAGGATCAATGATCAATAACTTGAAATTTCATATTTTAAGGAAAAACTAGCTGGGAGACCCTTAAGAAGAGCTCAACCAGGAACACAAGAACGTGTAGATGTGATTCACCTATCTTCCAGCTCACCTATGCAAGTGGGTGATGCTACCAAAAAAGGGGAGAAAGTCATTACAGCCATAGAACCTAGGAGTTCTTCAGAAAGAATGGACATTGAGGACTCACCATCCTCACTTGAAATTGTGCATTCTCAGCAACCTCCTCAAGTTCACATTGATATGGACTATATAGACTCCTATATACAGAGTTTGTTTGAGGATGGGATACCAAGGGTTATGTCACCTTCACCACCTTCCAATCACATTATTGGGTAGAGGTATGACAACATTACGAAAACCCTAATTATCATAAGAGTTCAAGGACAACAACATGTGTTCAATTTTCAGACCTTGAACTACTATGAAGGTCTCGATCTAGTCAACATGCCACTTGTCAACCGAAGCCAATCAAGACAAGCTGACAGACTGGCTCAAAGAATCCAAGACAAGATCACTGCAGAGTTCAACTTAAGAAGGACACTTAGGCATTAGGCAATAGCATCGGTCAACTGGATGTTGAGGCAGACCCCAAGATTAGCTTCATAGGGGAAACCTTGACTGAAGGCCCAGTGACAGAACCTGAGAGCCCTGTCTTATCATCATCAACTGCTGCAGAGATCCACACTCCTTTTGAGACACCGGCTTGTGAAGGTGCTTCTCAACCTCTCTCTGGCCTGAGCTCAGATGCTGCAACTAGCAATGAAGGCCAAAGCTCTCACCACCCTGAGTCACAAAGGTCTGTGAGTGACAAAGGGAAAAGTAAAATGACAACTGCAGAGATTGAGGAAGAGGAGAGAGAGAGAGAGAGGAAAAGGAGGCTAAGGGGAGAAAGTTCCTCTGCTAAGTCTTCAAGACTCATGGAGTGTGCTATCAGGCTGCCCCCAGACCAGATACTCAGAATGATGAGTTAAGGGCAATCAAGATAAACTATTTACATACTAGGGACTATGATATAGACAATGTCATTTATCTCCCCTTGAATGAGTTGAATGAATTGGGTGACCTGGAAAGGTCAAAGGAGAAGAAGGAGGCATAAGATGCAGAACTCCTAGTACAAGTCAAAGAAGAGAAAAGAAGAAAAAGACTGTACACGGATATGCCTACTCTCTCCCCAGTTCAGGAAAGTCCTGCACAAGAAAATGTGGTTCAACAAGAACCTCAGGTAGACAAAGAAGAAGAGACAATCAAGATGATCAACTACCTGAGTGCCACATGCTTCTATCAGGCATATGCACTTCTTCCCTTGTCCTATGACTATGTTGAGTTTGAGTACTTAAAACAACTTGAACTTGAGACAATCAAGGACAGAAAGACAACAAAGAAGAAACTAAGGGAAGAAGCTGCAAAATCAAGAGCCATCATCCAAAAGAGCATGAGGAAGTCTGCTGATAGGCAGAGGATGATGAGCTTTTTGAAGCTATATGGATTCTCCGGAAGGAGACTTGGCCCCATGTCTCTATCCACTATGGATGAGCATATTAGGGTGATCAAGCAGAAGATCAAAAGTGGAGAGCTCATTGACATACACTCCACGCCAAGTCAAGCCCCACCTGAAGTGGGGGTTAAGGTTGAACAACCAGAGACAACACAACCTGGACCTCCTACTGAAACTCAATAAGCTTTATCTTCCGATCCACAGCAGGGTCAACCTCCCTCTCCTTCTGAGCCTGAGAGAGAGGAAGTCCCAACTGAGAAAGACAGTGAAGATCAATCTGGTGCTACAGGCCACTCTTCTCAGTTAAAATCTATCAAGAGAAAGAAGAGGGTGGCTTCTAAACCAAAGCCAAGAAGAAGAAGACTGCACCCTCTTCTAAATCCCAGTATGATCAGAACATCATGAGATTGTGCAGCCAGAGGTTGCTACATCAACTCCAATTCAAACAGCTCCTCTAGCATCAGGAAGACCCAACTTGTCATGGACATACACCACAAATCTAGAAAGATGGCATGTCATTAGAGATCAAGGCATTGAATACATTTAGACATGGCAAGATATATTTCAGTTTCCTCTTCATGACCTCTTTGATATGAGAAGAACTATGACAGTTTGAAGGATCCTGATCAACTTATGAAGAAAGGATTGGTGATCATCCTAATGAGGACTGTTGATATTTGAAGTCTTCTAAGTGTTTTGGTAGCATCAGCCTAGGGGAGTTTGTAGAGATTGATGAAGAGGCTGATGGAACCTAAACAACTTAAGTCCATCCTGCATGCCGCACAAGTGCATTAAAGAAGAAGCTTAGGAAGTTTCACTCATGAAATTCTAAAATACTCTAAGTGTGAAATCTTCCAAAGCCAAGACCAATATCTTCCAAAGCCGAACATGAAGTCTTCCGAAGCCGAACATGAAGTCTTCCGAAGCCTCAAAGACAAAGTCTTCCGAAGCTTCAAGTTCATGAAGACAAATTTCTTCTGAAGACTTTTAGTAACATGCTTTATCTGATGTACTGTTCCATAAAGCTGGACACCTTTCTACTACATCTCTGCAAGTCACTAACTTACGTGAGTTGGTGAAAAGGTCCATGCTTTTGGTAACTGTACATTGAGTTCTTGAGTCTGTAACTTTCTACTTTATGTACTTTATCCTTTTTGTAATAGATATGGATGTGAGCTATGGCATGTCATAGTCACAAGTCAAAAGGAAATCTGCCTTTTGACTCCACAATTGATTTTGTTTGTGTCTAGTCAATTGTATCCAATTGGGTTTCAAAGTATAGCCGACTGTAGGATGTAGTATAAGTATCTCATGTTCTTGTATCTTTCAACAATGCTTTGTAACACTTGTAATAGAACATATAAAAAGCAATATACTGCATTCTTGAAAACCATACACTTTTGTTCTTTGTGTTCTGCCTCCTGATTACTTGTGTTCTTAGTATCTCAACTTGGTTAATCCAGTTTACTCTTTGATAAAGTCTAGTTAATCTCCTCTTTGTGTTGTTGTGTTGTAACATAAACCCTTCAATGATCCTGCATTAAGTCCAATGAATGTCTCTTTCTAAAGTCAGAGATTGATATTCTAGAGGACATGGTGCTTATGCCAGCTCCAAGAAAGAATGACACATATCTTTTTGACATGGGTTCTATAGAGTCAACATCTACCGTCACCTATCTTCTATCAAAATCTTCCACATCTGAGTCTTTACTATGGCATCACAGATTGGGTGACGTTAATTTAAAAAATATAAACAAATTAGTTAAAAACAATCTCATTAGGGGAATACTTTTAAAAGACTTTTCAATGGTTGAATAATGTATGGCATGTGCCTAGGAAATCAACTTAAGAAACAACAAAAACCAAAACTTGAAAATAACACATCTAATCCCCTCGAGTTGTTACATACTGATTTGTTTGGCCTAATATGCATTAAATCAATTGCTAAGAAATCTTTCTGTCTTGTGGTTACAAATGATTTTTCTAGGTATTCTGGGTGAGAATTCTTGCCCATAAGGGAGACGCTACCGAGGAGCTGTAGAAATTGATTTTTTCTATTGACATAATAAGCAAGAGGATGGTTATGGCGATTTGAAGGGACAATGGTACTGAATTTATAAATTAAATTTTTGATTCCTTTTTGTTGGTAAACATATCCTGTGATAGTTCAGTGCAGCGAGAACACATCAGCAAAATGGTGTGGCTGAAAGAAAGAATCACACCCTCATTGATGTGCTCGTACTATGCTGATTGAGTCCTCTTTACCCATCATTTTCTGGGCAGAGGCAGTGAATTTTGCTTTATGAATCCAAGGATCGCAATTAGGAAATATCAGTGTTAGAAAAATGGATCCAAGCTAATGATTACAGAATGGTCATTAACTGTTGTTTAATTGTTTTTATGAATAAATATCAAAACAAGTAAATGTTTATTATGACAAACACAATGATACGGAGACAATAAATAAGCCAACAAGATTTGATTCAAAAGTATTTCATTAAAACTAGTAAATGATTATAGATAAATAAAGATTGAATAAAATAAAGAATATATGCTTTGATCATATTAATGTTGATGATGTATTAGTATGATGGTTGCTAGGGTTGTGTTTGATTGTGTGAATCAATGTGATGTTTTCTGTTTTCCGTCAAATTGATTATGTTATGGCTCGTCCGTCTGTTCCCCTTGATGTGAAACCTAGGATCCATATTTATAGACGATTATTGTTTCCATTAAGTAAACACCGGATCTCTTGGGATTCGAAATTATCTTGTTGAGTTGTTGACTAGTAACACTTGTATTATTAAATACAAGTGTTTCGACTCTACAGCTACATAATCTTCCGTAGATGTTTGTTCCTTCGAAGCTTTCTTGTTCTTCCGAAGGTACTTTGTTCTTCCTAAGCTATCTTGTTCTTCCGAAGGTACTTTGTTCTTCCAAAGCTATCTTGTTCTTCAAAAGCTACTTTGTTCTTCCAAAGCTTTCTTGACTTGAACTTCAGAGCTGGTTGTTCATCCACAGAAGATATTCAGATGAGTGTTTTTATATGAAACATATCTACGGAAGAACAAAATGTTCATCCGTAGATGTTTCTTACACTTAGTCAAATTCACAAATTGACCAACTATAATGTTTTACCTGCAAACATACATAAATCAACACAAATATGGGTTAACCTATATGCATAATGCATACATCAAAATAATGAATTATAAACATCCATTTCAAGTATTGATTAAAGTTCTAAGCCTATACAAAATGACCTAGACCTATTGTTTCTAGATCTAACAATACTCCCCCTTAGGCTTACACACTTGTAATCAGCTCTTCAAAACTGAAAGCTCCTTCATCGTTGACACCATTTTCTTGTTGAAAATTGGTACTTCATCCTTTTGATCATCATATTTGTACTTGATCTACATTCCGCATATATTTTGTCGTGTCTCAAAAACATCATTTATAAACAGTCGGAAACATTAAATTCATATATTTAATGATGTGGGACCCTCTATCCTTATTACCAAATTTACTATTTTGGTAGTTTGTAGTTCTTCGGTAGATTTTCTACAGATTCCATAGATAGTCTCCGCTTCTGTAGATCTTCTACAAATTCCGAAGATCAACTACGGATGAGTTAGAATTAAAAACTCACTTTTACTGAAGTATAATTTAAATTTTCATAGGTTACCAATCTATGAAAATAAATTATGCTTTTTAAAAGACCTTAACTCATCCGTAATTTACCAATCTATGGATAGTCACATTTTATTAAGTTTCGCACCGTAGCTTCCGTTGATGCTGAAAATGCACCGTAGCTTCTGCTGATCTTGAAAATGCATTGTAGCTTTTGCTGATGCAAAGATTTAACTTCTTTGATTGTATGGTCCTAATCAACTAATAAAACCATTTATTGTTACTAGACCTTATTGACTTTATTTTCTTGACATTTGTGCACAAGAACGTTTATATTTTGAAAAGCTTCGTGCACCCAGCAGCCAAGTTAGTGCTCAAGTTCCAATTTCCTCATTTAAATTTGATCCATAATTAGATTTATTGTTTTTCATGCATTAACTATTCCCCCTAAATTTGTGATTAATGATTAGATGAAGCATTCATCATAAAGTTATGAAAAACATAGCACGAAAGGCACATGACAGTCCAAAAGTTATAAAATATCCTAAGTTGAAAAGAAATAAAATAAAATAAAATAATTAGTATACACAAGCATATAAACACATATAATGGGATCATAGTATGGCACTAAACTTCTTCCTGTTAGATTTGTTTGATAAAATATGATCTGATTCTAGTCCTGATTGAAGTATGTTGGACCACTTAAACTGAAACAAGAGTATTGTATCAACTAGGCATGATGTTTATCATGTTTCAGTGTTTATTAGAGTTAACTGTTATGGGCTTCACATTCAAATCACATTAGAGTTTGTCCTCCTTTTCTGAGTCAATTCATCACTTTTTCCACACTTAGAAACTATGTACATTAAGTTATAAATTCTATCTTCACACAAGTTTGATGTCTCATTAATGTGTTGTTGCTGAAGCTCTTTAGATAATATACAATTGATCACAACGGATACTTTTGAGAGCATAGATATGATCATCATCACGTCACTAGGTCTTTACTTTTGTAAAACAAAGGTATCTTTGGCCCAGGTCTTTGTTTAAACAAAATAGAAGGATGGCAAGGATCATACATTATACACCAGTTGGGTACAGAGGTATACCAAGGTATGCGTAATAAAACAAAGGGAATATGATATGCAAATATAGAAGTTATAAAGTATTTTACATAGTGTGCTTGAGTGAGTGAGTTTCCCACACACAGTCACCTTTTCATTATGTTAGGTATGCACAAAGGGTAGCTTCCACTCAAGGTGAACCTAATTGTATATCAAACAACTTTAGATCTGATTTAAAGCAAGTTAATTAATCAGGAAGTAAATAAAGGTATATTGTATTATCATTTCCCAAACATATGTCATGCTGATAAGTAAACAAAGACAATATTTTTTGAATTTTTATATGGTTTTCTGAATGTTTATAGATTTTATAGATTACTATTTAAAAGGACAGTCACATGCTTTTCTTTGTTCATGATGATTAATCTAAGTTAATCATGCCCAAAGACTCAATTAGAAAATTAAATCTAACTGAATCGAAGTCTTTAGTGAATAAATTAGCAAGCTGATTTGTTGAATCCACTTTGATTAATTTCATTAAACCCTTTTCTGAACAGTCTCTTAGAAAATGGTATCTGATTTCAAGATGCTTTGTTTTGCTATATTGAACTAGATTACCAGTGATAAACTTAGCAACCGAATTATCAATGTGAATTGGGGTTTGAAGGAAATTGTAACCATAATCAAGCAATTGGTTTTGCAGCCAAAGTACTTGTGATCAACCAGCTGAAGCAGTTATGTACTCAGCCTCAGTTGTGGATACAAATACATTTGTTTGCTTCTTACACTTCCATGAAACAAGTCTTCGTCCTATGCATTGACATCCACCGGTTGTGGTTTTTCTGTTGTCGTTGCATCCTCCAAAGTTACTATTTGAATATGAGTATAGAGTGAAATCACCATCCTTTTGATACCAAAGGCCAAGGGTAGGTTTTCCTTTCAAATATCTCAAGATTCTCTTCACAGCACTCAGATGAGACTCTTTTGGATCAAATCGTTACCTAGCACAAACACATACAACAAACATTATATCAGGTCTGCTATCCAATTAGGTACATAAGGGATCATATCATTGATCTATATATTCTATGATCAACAGATTTTCTAGTGGATCAGGCACAATCTTGTCAATTATTGAAGTAGGAGTCTTGCATGAAGATGTATCAGCAAGATTATATTTCTTCAATATTTGATGAACATACTTTTCTTGATTCATGAAGATTCCATCTAATTTTAGATGAACCTGGAGAGCAAGGAAGAAAGATTCTCCCATTGAACTTACCTAAAATTTAGATTTCATCCATTCTTCAAAGCTGACACATAATCTCTTGTTGGTTGATCTAAAAATAATGTCATCTACATAACTTTGAACCACTAAGAGATCTTGATGTTCTTGTTTGAGAAAGAGTGTCCGATCAATAGTCCCCCTCTTATATCCATGCTTGAGCAAGAAAGATGATAATGTTTCATACCACTTTCCTGGTGCTTGATGAAGACTATACAAATCTTTGTCCAGCTTGTATACCGTATATGGATAGTCAGGTTCTTCAAAACCAGGAGGTTGAGCTACATACACTTCTTCATCAATTTTCACATATAGGAAGGCACACTTGACATCCATTTGATAGACTATGAACTTCTTCATGAGTTTCTACATTATCTGCATTGTGAGTATCTTCCATAGGAACTTCTACTGAAGTATTTTGTGCTTCCATAGGAGTTACAGGAACATCTACGGATGGTATTTGTTGAATATTTGCTAATGCATTATCCATATCTCCGGATGTGGGATGTTCATCAATGGATGCAGACTCATTAGCTGCTGATGGAGTGTTTCCATCTGAGGACATAAGTTCACTTTGTTGAACATGTGCAACATTATTGGTTGTTCCTTGACGCATACTACTTGATGTTTGTATTCTTGGAGGATCAACTGATGGAGATACCTCATTTAGATTTCAGGGAACAAATGGATAACATGTATCATGAGTACCTGCATTATTCAAATAACCAGAGTTAAATGAATTTGTTAGAGCATCTATATCGAACAACCATGATGATCCATTTATAGATTTAGGAAATAAGGATTCATCAAATGACACATTAGGAGTTTCTTCCATAATATTTTGTTGTGGAATGTATATCCCATATGAACTAGATGTTGAAGAGTATCCAACAAAGAAACCATCATAGGCTTTCTCTGAAAATTTTTCCAATTTCTTCTTTTGTGTTTAAGACTGATACATGACACCCAAAAACTTTAAGATATCCTATGTAAGTTTTTCTTTTAAATAAAATCTCATAAGGTGTTTTATTATGCTTTTTGACAACTAATGTCCTATTTTGATCATTGCATGTTGTGTTCACTTCTTCAGCCTAAAAGGTGACTGGCAATTATGAATCAACTAGCATTGTCCTTGTTGCTTCAATAAGAGTATATTTCTTCTTTCAACAACTCTATTTTGTTGTGGAGTTCTTAGTGCACTGAATTTCCTAGCAATGCTTTTATTCCTGAAAAAAGAATCTAAGTCAGCATTAAAAAATTCAGTCCCATTATCACAGCGAAAATTTTTTACTTTTAAATCAAGTTGATTCTCAATCTTGATGCCAAAGTCCATCAATGTTTCTGATGTTTCACTCTTTTGTTTTATGAAAAATACCCATGTACTAGTGAAATCATCCATTACCACTAAAGAATATTGCCTTTTGCCAATGCTCATCACATTGCTTGGACAAAAAAGATCCATGTGAAGCAATTTGAGTGTTGAAGTGTTGGTATTGATAATTTTGGATTTGTGTGACACTCCATGTTGTTTTCCTTTATAACAAGGGCAACAATTTGAACAATAAAAATCTTTCTTTGGTAGTCCAATGACCAGGTCATTTTCACCAATTTGTCCATGTCCTTCAAGTTGGAATGAACAAGCCTTCTATGCCATAGTTGAGATTCAACTTCTGATGACTTAGATAGCAAGCATGTTTCATTGCTTATAAGTGTTGTATTGTTGATATCTAAAACAAATGTGTTTCCTTTTATTGATACTTTAAGATGGATCCATTCTTTTAGAACTGAAAAACCTAGCTTAAGAATGTAACAATTAGTGTTACCAAACAATGTGGTATAATCTTGATCACAAATTTGAGACGCACTCAATAAATTATACTGTAAATTTTCACAATAATTTTCTTTCGCAATTTGAGCACACCATTAGTTTCCATACCTTCACCAACTATTTTACCTCCCTTCATATCC
Organism: Flaveria trinervia; assembly: GCA_025506515.1. Lineage (NCBI taxonomy): Eukaryota > Viridiplantae > Streptophyta > Magnoliopsida > Asterales > Asteraceae > Flaveria > Flaveria trinervia. Next base: position 30,727,443 of record CM046447.1, read on the forward strand.
CCACCAAATGCCACATATGAGGCATTTTTATGCTTGAAGTCATGGAGGAGAGAACAGTTTCCTATCATATGCCTCGAACAACCATTATCAGCATACCACTTGTTGTCAGCTCTTCATGATTGTTCTTGCACAATAAAGAAATCAATTAGAACTAACAACCCAAGCCTCAATGATCTTGGATTTTCCAACTGTGTCTAAAATTGTTACTCATTCATGAATAAGTCCTGAAGGTTCGGTGTTAATTTTAGTCTTAATTGATTCATTCTTTCCCTGACATACTATCAAAAGATTCTTGTTTACCAGTTGCTATTTTTGCTGCTTTGAATACACCATTTTCTGGTTTGATTTGTTAGTTGTTGTTTTTGCCTTTCGCAGATCTTCTACTAATTCACTAGATTTGGTTGTCTGCAGATCTACTGTTGAAGAACTTTAGGAATGATTTTTTCAAAAGCAACATTCTTATGAATGTTCAGTTGATCCACATCATGTTCATCATAATCATCCAAGTCATCACACTCATCAAAGTCAAATTCCAAATCATTTTGTTTAATATGATCTGATTCAGAAGACTTAGTTTCACTCACCCCAGTCTTATTATGATTAACTTGTTGGTTGATTTTGCTTCAAACTTGGTGCTTGGCACAAAATGATTTGACAAATTGTTTGTCATTATTTCAAGTAAAGTTGTGTAATTTTTATTTATAGGAGGTGGAACAACATTATATCCCAACCCATAGCTGTTCTTGATTCAATATGAGAATTTAATAATTTCTCATATTGCTGAGATGAAAGTTGAAACTTTTGTAGCTTCATTTTCTTGATGCATGATCAGCCATGGATTTGGCGAAGGAAGTGGTCAAATGCTCTACTTGGGCTTTTAGACTGTAATTTCTTTGAAACAAGTTAATCTAAATCCTTTTGTAAATAGTTAATTTTGATTTGATATAATTTATGTTATCTTACATGAGATTCATTTGAAGTCATTGTTTCTTTTACTTTATCAACCAATTGTTGAGCATGGACTCTATATCTTTCAACATCCTCAACACAAATTGATAAACACAATCTATCTCTTACCTCTCCATCAATGGGTGGAACTTTATTCTCCATGTGTGCCATTAGAGTTTGATTCTCTTCCAGGACTTCCTTCTCATACATGCTCCAGTCACAGGTTCCATCTTGAAGTATGATCAGTCTAGATTCTTTAGAATTACTTGGACCTGCTAATGCATTTGTGGGTGGTAGGGATGAGTTGGTTATCCATGGTTATGTGGAAGATCTTTGAGATATAGATTGTTGATGAGGTTGATGTTGATTAGACTAATTTTGTGGATGTTGTTGATGTTGTCTCAAATCAGGATTTGATTATTGATTACATTCTGTAGAGAAATGTCCATAGAGATTGCATTTGAAACATGTTAGCTTTGACTTATCAACACCAATCTTTGTTGATTTACTTTCTGCAACCGAATTCTTATTTCTTTTCAGGTTCTGTTTGGCTCTATAAGCAATCATATCCATTTGCTATTGAAGATCCATCTCCTCTACTACATCTGGATATAGTTCTTCCAAGTCTTGCTGGCAAATGTTGGTAGATGATAAAAGTGCTTCCTATGTAAGCTTGAAAACTTGAACTAAAAGCTACAAATGCTGCATTTTGTTCTTCAGACTCCAGAATCATAGTGATAGGCTCTACTTGGTTGTCATTTGAAGAGGTCTTTGCTGATGATGTAGAGGAATCTCTTCTCTCAATAGTTATTCCCTTTTCCTTTCTTGATTTGCTTTGAGAAGATTTCTTTGAAGTTTTGATGCATAAAAGCTCACTTCTTCTTGATAGGATCAAATGAATAAGTCTGTGATGATTTGTAACACAATTCAATGAAATTCACACAAAGTAATCAAATCAAAACAAGATATCAATAATATTCAAGTTTTCATTAATATCAAGCTAAGACAATTACAAGTATGAAAGCATATTCGAATATCTTGTTTATTTGTTACTATCTACCTGCAAATCTAAGCTATTTATACTGAAAACAAAAGTAAAGAACTAACAAATTACACAAATAGTCCCTATACTATTACAAACTATCAAAAGACAAATAAAGACAACATGTTAATCTTTCTTAGGGCACTTAACAATACTCCCCCTAAGATTGACATGGTCTTCAGTCTTCAAACTCTTCAAGCTTTGACTGCTAACTTTATCTTCAATTTTATCTTCAGTCTTGACTTCATCATTCAAAATAATCTTCTGGTTCTTCTTTGACTTTGAACATCGGCTTCTGTTTGTACATAGCTAATTCTTTCAAAGCTTTTGATATAGCAGACTTGAATTTACTTGCAAGAATGCCTTGTTCTGGTTCTGTTTGTACATATCTCCATCTTGTCCATTCTTTCCAATGTATCTTTTGAAAGACATGAAATATCAATGTTAGCATATAACTCAATAGGTTTGTTAATTTCCTTTGAGTACACTTCTAATACCCCTTTCCTTGATATTCTCATGAATTCAATATCTTTAATATCTTTCTTGACAATGTTGGCATATGCAAGAGCTTTTCTCAAAGATATTCTTTCCATTGCAGCATTCATCACATTGATAATAGAAATGAAATATTTCTTGTCTTGCCCAGCCACTTCAGGAGATACTTTCTCAACTTTTTGAACTGAAAAAAATGAAATATAACTTGGATGTAACAGTTTTAGTTCTAAAACTCCAAATAAAGTAATCATGTCCTCATCCCATCTTTCTAAATTTCGGACTAACTTCAGCTCAAATGTCTTAGTGTTATAAAACCATCAGAGAATTGGCTTTGAGTTTTGATTACCTTCAATCACTTTCAGTCTAGGAGTTGTAACTTTTTCAAAATATTTATCACAAAATTCTATCAAAGAATGTTCTTCTTCTGATTGGACTCCGTTAAGCTTCTTGTTCTTCTTGAGAGTTACAAAATACTCTTTGTCCTCTTGATCACATCTTGTGTTAAGAAAATTACGTGATCTATCCAATCCTCTTTTTAATAATTCTACAAACATCTTCCCATGGTTTGAATCAGTAGGATTGATCAGAGGTATTCTATTCAGCTCTTTTAAATCTTGCACATGAAGTTATATGATACTCGAGTAAAAATGATAAACATCACATACAACATTTACTCTCTTTATCAAAAAGGCATCAACACTTCATCATATTCCATGCAATGATGTTTACTTGGTTGGTAAAATCTAGAGCAATCATAGCATTTAACAGTTCAGCAACTGATTGTCCTTTTTGCAATATATTTCTTACCAAGTCTCCGGTTGTTCTTGAACTATCAAGAATATGCCTTTGTTCAGTTGATGCCTTATAAGTTTGTCTTTTTGGATCAGCAAACATTTCCATCAATTCTTTTCTATGAGCATGAGCATCATCAAATCTTGACATAAGAATGTTTTTGAGTCCTGTAGTCAATCATCACCATCTACCAGTTCAGGTCCATCACTTCAACATCTTCAGGATCCATCTCAATAAATCCTGCACAACAAAATCTAGTTGAGTTAAATGGATACCTTGATATGCTTGAAAGCTTGCCATTAAAGCAATAAATGCAGCTTTGGACTCTTCATCCTCTAATAGGATGTTTATCATATCTTTAACTTTGCTAGATTTAGCAGAGTTAGATGATGAAGAAGTCTCTGTGTGAATATTTGATGATTGGGACTGTGGTTTAGGAGGAGATTGAGAATGAGACTGAGTTGTATATGCAGGTGCACCGGTAAATGATGAGTCAGTGAAAAATCCTGCTCCAACAAACAGATCTCCTTCTTCTTCAGGACTTTTCTCACTCTTTGCCATGAATGCATTTTCTATGGTGGTTGCAGGAGAAGCAACAAACTGATATTGAGACATTGATGCTGCTCTATCATTATTCCTTGAGCTTTCATCAATCTCCACTGATTCTATTTTTGCAATAGGAATATCTAGATCTATTGGAAACTTCTCAGTATGCTTTAGTAGAGTTACAGTTTGTTTCCATGATGATGGTAAAGCATTGAGTAGTCTGAGATTTAAATCTTCAAGATCAGGTTTGATACCAGCTGTTGACATCTCAGTTATGAGTTGAACAAATCTATTCATCATCTGATTTATTGTCTCTCCAGACAAATGTTGAAACAATTCTAATTGTCTTTTCAGCTTTTGTTTCTTTAGATTTTGAATCTCCTTTCCTCCTTCACAAATGATTTTTAATGCTTTATATACTGTATATCCGTTTGATATGCATCAAGCCTTGTAAGAACTTCCAAAGCCAGTCCTTTAAACATCAATGAATAGACTTTAATATCATTCTTAACTCTTTTTAGATCATCTCCTTGAAGATCATCTTCTGGATAAGGTTCTGGAGAATCTTTAGTATACACAAATTCTCTGTCTGGTTCATCAGTTGTTATAGGAATGTATGGTCCTTTTTCTATAGAGATCAGTGTCAATAGAATTAAAGTGTTGTTTTAGTCTAAGAGACCAGTTTTTAAAATCAGCTCTATTTTTAAGTTTTGGAACTCTTTTTTTAGAATCTTTTGATTTCACCAATTTTTTTTTATTTTTGTTGTTTTCTTATATTTTGAATTTTTTTTTAAAATTGAAAAAGTTTTCAAAGAATTTTCTTTTAAAAAAAATTCTAAGTATCAAGGTTAAAACGTCTGAACAATATTCAAACGCCTCAACAGTTGATGCGTCTAAGTTGAGAACGTCTAAGGGAATGCCTTAGAAAATTTTTCCAAAACGCCTAAAATTGATACGTCTGAACAGTTGTAAAAACGTCTGAACAGTTGTGATGCGTCTACACAGTGTTGATGCGTCTACACAGTGTTGATGCGTCTACACAGTGTCAATGCGCCTGCACAGTTGTCAAACGTCTAAACAGTTCAAATACTTCTCAACAATGATACGTCTGGACTCTCGAACAGTGATCAAACGTCTGAACTGAAAATGTCTACATAGTGTTGGTGCGACTAAACAGTAGTCAAACGCCTAACACTTGGACAATTTTTCAGCAAACTTCAACCCTAATGCGTCACATTCATCATGTTCATATTAAAATAACAGACTCAAATCTTCTGAATTCTTCAAATGTTGATAAAATCAATTGAAACTTTTCAATTAAGCGAGTTTTATGCCGATAAACATTCTTCTCAATATCAATTTCTTCAATTTCAACAACAAATTCCTCAATTTTGAGAATTTCAATTCGAAACTTCAAACCTTTTTCGAACAACAAATTCAGCAAATTGGCTTGAATATGATGAATAGATCTACTAATTGTGATTCAAATCATGTTTCTGATGATGAAACACAACTGAAATTCACAAATTTTCAATTGAATTGTATCTTAATCACAGATTCCGTGAAATTTTTAGGTTTTCAAGTTCGATGAACTTAAAAAGAAAATCAATCACTAACAGCTTACCAACAGCTCTGATACCATTTGATAGGATCAAATGAATAAATATGTGATGATTTGTAACACAATTCAATGAAATTCACACAAAGTAATCAAATCAAAACAAGATATCAATAAAATTCAAGTTTTCATTAATATCAAGCTAAGACAATTACAAGTATGAAAGCAAATTCGAATATCTTGTGTATTCGTTACTATCTACCTGCAAATCTAAGCTATTTATACTGAAAACAAAAAGTAAAGGAACTAACAAATTACACAAATAGTCCCAATACTATTACAAACTATCAAAAGACAAATAAGACAACATGTTAATCTTTCTTAGAGCACTTAACACTTCTTCATCCTTACTCAAAGTACAAGAGTTGTCACTATCATTATTAGAAATAAAAGCACTTCTAGCACTTTTTGTTTCTTTAAAGTGATAAGGTGTGACATGTGTTCTCACACTCTTGTTTCTTGATTTTTCATCCATCACTTTAGCTAGTAAGGTATCTAAACCTGTTGCTTTGACGTCTATGGTGTTCTTGAACATGGACACAGTTTGCTTCCAACTTTCAGGAAAAGTATGGAGCATAAATCTATGGAGTTGTTGAGGAATTAATTCATCCTTAATATGATGAAAGCTTTCATATTATGGAGCGAAGTGTGTCCTTCCTTATGCTTCTGATTTTATCACTCCCTTCATAGAGTGTGTGAAGAATTTTCCACAAGGAATTGGCTATTTTGTAATTCTCACACCTCATCAATATTTCTTCAAGAAAGCCATACTAAGCAAGTTGTGTGCTTTGATATCAACTTATACCTTCTTAACATCATCAGGTGAAAGATCTTTTGTACTTCTGGGTTGATTATTGTCATTATAATCCGGCCCAAGAGTGGGAGGAATATAAGGACCTTCAGTAATCGAAATCCATAAGTCGGAATCAGTATAATTAACATGATTCCTGAATTTGCTTTTCCAAGATTTAAAACCCACTTTTGTTTCTAACTTTGGAGGTTGGTATGATGATCCACCAAAGTGACTCATTTTTAGTTAAAGTCTAAGAGTTTAACTAAATAGAATTTAGTGACAAAACTTAATTAACAATTAAGTTAATGTGGTCACAAATTAGTTAATCCTTTTAATGATAATTAATTAAAATCAAGGATTCAGTTAATGTATTTGTTAAAATATTTTGAACAATATATGAATATCAATCAATAACTCAAATCCATTATTCAATTAATGTGAATAATTGATCTAAGTTTAAACGAGTAATGAAACAATAATCACTGAAAGACAATTCTGCTGTTTTTATTGTTTTAAGCAAACATCAATTCACAGTAAAATGATTAGATCAATTGTTAAAACTAATAGACCTTACAAAATAAGCATACAACCAAACAATTCTAACATCGGTAGATCAATCGATCTAAATCAATGAGCACTTAGCTCTGATACCCTATGTGAATCCAAGGATCGCAATTAGGAATTATCAGTGTTTGAAGAATGGAATCAAGCTGACGATTGTGGAATGATCATTACTCTTTTTTAAATTTTTTTATGAATAAATATCAAATCAAGTAAATGTTTATTATGACGAACACAATGATACGAAAACAATAAATAAGCAAACAAGATTTGATTCAAAAGTATTTCATTAAAACTAATTAATGATTACAGGTGAATTAAGAATGAATACAATAAACAATATATGCTTTTATCATATTAATGTTGATGATGTATTGATGTGACGGCTGCTAGGGTTTGTGTTTGATTGTGTGAATCGATGTGATGATTTCTGTTTGCCGTCGAATAGATTGTGTTATGGCTCGTCCGTCTGGTTTGCTTGATGTGAAATCTAAGATCTATATTTATAAAAGATTATTGTTTTTGTTAAGGAAACCAGATCTCTTGGGATTCAAAATTGTCTTGTTGACTAGTAACACTTGCATAATTTAAATACAAGTGTTTGGACTCCACAGCTACATAGTCTTCTATAGATGTTTGTTCTCCAAAGGTACTTTATTCTTCTGAAGCTTTCTTATTCTTCTGAGGGCACTTTGTTCTTCCAAAGTAATCTTGTTCTTTCGAAGGTACTTTTGTTCTTCCGAAGCTATATTGTTCTTCTGAAGGTACTTTTTTCTTCCAAAGCTATCTTGTTCTTCCAAAGGTAATTTTTTCTTCCGAAGCTATCTTTTTCTTTCTAAGATATTCTGTTCTTCCAAAGCTATCTTGACTTGAACTTTAGAGCTGGTTGTTCATCCGAAGAAGATATTTAGATGATTGTTTTTGTAAGAAACATATCTACGAAAAAACAAAATGTTCATCTGTTGTGTTTCTTACACTTAGTCAAAATCACAAATTGACCAAGTATAATGTTTTACGTTCAATCATACATAAATCAACACAAATAATGGTTAACCAATATACATAATGCATGCATCAAAATAATAAATTATAATCATTCATTATAGTATTGATTAAAGTTCTAAGCCTATAAAAAATGATCTAGACCTATTGTTCCTAGACCTCACATGCTTCATATGTTCTTAATAAGGTGTTGATTTTCAAAGCAAAATGAAGACTCCATCTGAACTATTCCATTAGAGGAAGCCTTTGATTTATTTATTTTGGCCATTCGAATGCTCATGTACTCTACTGAATACCCAGGCACAAAAGATGAAATTCGGTGATGTGTCTAATGAATGCTACTTCGTTGGACACTCATCCTCTTAGAAAAGCTTATTGCGCCTATAAGAAGAGAACCCATATTGTTCAAGAGTCTTTCTACATTGATTGGCAGGAATCTAATTCCTCTGATGTCCGATTAGAACCTACGTGGTTTGTTGACTCCAATATGGTTTTCAACTGATTTAATCTTCTAGTTTTTTATTATTATGCGTCCACTACTACTGTTCAAACAAATATCATACCTCTACATCCATTACCCATCCTTTCTCCTATTGACCAACCAACTCCTCATTTTGCTGACAATCTTATATTTGTTAACATTGCATCTTCTTCATCATCCTCTAACATTCCACCTCCACCTGTTTCCGCTTCTCTTCCCTCGTCACCTACATCTATCTCATCTCAGCCTATTACATCTACATCACCAGTTGACTCTACGCAACCATCTTCATCTCCATTATCTACCCATTAGCCAACCTTCTTCAAATACCCTACCCTTAACCACTAATCTCAAAACCCTAAAAGACCACCCTAATGATAACATTATAGGATCCAACATAGATGGATTTTGGACGTGGAGTCAATCTAGTTTGATTAATGTATGTTTATTCTCTTGTTTTATATCCCAAATCGTACTGAAGAATGTTCATGCAGCTCTTCAGCATCCTTGTTGGGTTGAGTGGATGCAATTGGAGCTGCAACAATTTAGGAAGCTCAAGGTATGGACCTTGGTTGATCTCCCACAAAACAAATGCCCAATAGTCACAAAAAATGTGTTCAAGAACAAACCCAATGACCATGGTATTGTGGTTAGAAACAAGTCAAGATTGGTGGTTCAGGGATTTGCACAAGAAAAGGGGATTGATTACACGGAAGTCTTTGCTCCTATAGCCCGTCTTGAAGCTATTAGGATTTTTCTGGCTCATGCCACCAACAAGCAGTTCAATGTCTATGAGATGGATGTCAAATTTGCACTTCTCTATGGAGACATTAAGAAAGAGATATACGTGTTGGTGGTGTATATTAGGATGAGGGTGTTATTAGGAACCTCAACTCCCCTCTAGCCAATGAGGTAAGCATGATAAAGACTAAGCTAACCAATAAGGGGATGAGAATGAAGCAGAAGGATGAGATGCTTGAGGGGATGTCCAGGATATTGTTGGATCAACAAAAGTTGATAAAAAGATTACTGACTGAGGTTAATAAGCTAAAGACTACAGATGGCCTGCCTAATCAAGTAACTCAATTTGGGTAAGATGATATGACTGATACTGCTAAGTACCCATTTGGAAATGTGGGTACATCCTCCAGGGCAGGAGAGGGCACTTCTCGTGCAGGAGTAGAGGAGGCTGGAGGTTCAAGGGTGAGATATGATGTTGAGGAAGTGAATGAGGCATGAAGGGATGAAAATGCTGAGAATGATGAGCAGGTCATTAAGGTTGGGTTTGTTAATTTGGGATTTGATATAAAGAAGGATCTAGTGGGAGAGGAGGTTGTGAGAGATAATCCAATGGAAGGTGTTGACAGGAGATTAATAGATGAGGAAGAAGAGAAAATAGTTAGTTTACTGTGATTCTAAGCCTGAATACTATGAGGTTGATGAGAGACCATTAACTTATGTTGCCAAGAAAGGCGAGGATGAATGATACATTTGTTAGATGATGAAAGAAGAATGGTTTGTAAGGGAGAACGAGTCCGAGGAACTAATTCCTATATTTCAAAATATGCTAGGGATGAGCAGAAAGGAAGCTGATAAGAAGATCATGAGCTTGAAATACAACCCTAGCCTCAAGATGTTCATGATCAAGAGGAGAGGGAGAGGGATTAGATATTTGCACAACAGGAAGGCATCTAAGACCTTGCCTAAGTGGGACTTAAGGAGGTTAGTTGATTGATGCTAATCTTAGTGAGAGGGCTAAGATGCTGGAGAAGGAGATCAAGAATGGAATGAATGATAACTTTAAGGCATTTGGATTTATGAAGGACAAGGATTAGGAAACAAGAAAAGGAAGGATTGTGCTGAGGGTAAAAACCCAAAGATTGTGAGCAAAGTAAGATTGCTAGATCCCCTTCCTAAAGAGCATCAGAGTCTTGATAAATGTTTTTATGATTGGGGAAGAGGTGATCAAACTAAAGAATGGAGGAGAATTTTGGTTGTTTGACGCGATGGAGATTTGCCTTCTATGATGAAGACCTACTTGTTCTGTGTGAGAATCATATCAAAGTAGGGGTCGGAGCTGAAACGAGAAAAGAAGTTAGATTATTCATGTTTGTAGCTAACAAGGTAAGGGGTGTTCAAGTTGAGGTGAAGAATCTAGCATAGAAGGTTCGTGAAAAGGATGAGATGAGAATGTACATGTTGGACTAATCCAGACAATTCGAGCAGGCTAGTGCACGTACTAAAGAAACTAATGTAGCAGAAGCTCACTAAGGAGAATCACTGGCTAAAGCTTTTATGGATGATGCTACGAGAGCTACTGAAGAAATATCAGAGGCAGCTAAAGAGACTAGAGCTAAATAGATAGACCAAGAGTGATGTAGACGCTAAGGTCCAACCTAGGGGGAGTATTAAAGATCATGTATAGGTTGGACTCACCTTAGATTAGATTTTGATTATGTTTAATTGTAATAGGGTTAATGTTAGTTTACTTTTGTATGTTGGTTTATTAGTTTAGTTTTGCTGCCCAACAAAACTATGAGGAAACTATAGTTTTGCTCATAGCAAGTTGTTAGTTTCAACTGGGGAAATTGTCTGTTTTAGCCAGGCAAATCTGTGACTTTGGCAGGATAGTTTCGCTCATAGTGAAACTGTCAGCAAGGCTATCATTCCTATATATAGTTTCGATCTTGCTCATTGTTAGGCATCCTTGCAAAACCCTAATCATCTACTCTTGTTGCAAGTGTCCATTGTAGGCTGACGTTTCACATAAATATATTGAGCCTTTGTTCTTTTATTGTATTGGATCATTATTGATATATGTTCAATACTTTTGGGTTCTTCTTCTTCATTGTGTTTATTGTTTGTTGTGATTATTGATATTGAATGAGTCAACCTCTCAAGTGTACTGAGATTTGATCAAATGGACCAACAATATTGATATCAGGTACCATTTCATTACACATATTCATGAGAAAAATCTGATCAAACTAATCAAAGTTGACTGAAATGAACAGTATGTTGATTTGTTCAACAAAGCCTTTGATGAATAAAGATTTAACTATCTCATTACAACTATTAGGAAGATAAACATTGATTAGTATATCTCATTTGAAAACCCTTAAATGTGTTATGTTTTTTCAAAAAAATCTAAACCCTGTTACAAAAGGTTTTCTCTGAAATTTTTCTAAGTATAGATTCTTCTGAAGAGAAATTAACCCTCGAAAGATGTTTCACATATCTTCCGAAGCTAAATTTCTCTAAGGGAAATCATCTTTTTCGAAGTGTTTTTAGTCTTGGAAGAAGCGATTGATTGAATATAAGATATACTTCCAAAGCTTATAAAACTCTCAATTCGGAAACCATTTTTATTCTCAGAAGTAACAAGTTACCTTCGGAAGTTAAAATGGCTTCGGAAGAATTTTACATTTAGAAATCTTTTATTCTTGGAAGAAGACGTTACTATGTAACGTATATCTTTAGGCCACATACCATAAGAAGCAAAGACTTTACTAATGATGTCGGAATGTTTTAAATGGTTTTTAATCTTACAGTCCTTGTTACATCTTACCCCAAACCATCTTTTCACCTTATCAAATCCCCAAGACCACCATTTAACCCATTTAACTAAACCCCAACTAATCATTTGTTGGACCCTTAAACTATCATACATGCCAATTCAAGTGGTGGATTGATGGTTGTTCTGCTAGAAATCCCACAAGTCCAAGATCCTATACGGATGAAGAATCTGCAAAGAAGAAGACAAGTGTTGGCTAACCGCATTTCTATATACGGATGACATAGAACAAATGTTGACAAGTATTTGTTCTTCCGCATTAACAAATGCGGATAGAAAGAAACAAATGCTAACAATTATTTGAACATCCGCATAAACTAATGCGGATGCCCGACAACAAATGCACATTTGCGTTTGTTCATCCGCATTTTCAATGCTGAAGACTAAACACTAATGCTGAAGAGATAGAAGAAATGCTGATCAAGATCAATACATCCGCATTAGTCGATGCGGATGAACAAAAGAAATGCTGATGAAGACTTAGACTAGTTCTCTGATGTATAGGTCAGGGGTAGTTTAGTCATTTTATAAAAGGCATCTTGTCAGCCTATAAATATAATAGAAAAGCTCGTATGTGAGGTGACTGTGATAGACATTCTAGACAATCAGAATCTTATGTTTACAAGGTGTCTTGTTACTATTTAATGCTCTTAACCAGCATTAATTGTAATCGATTACCTTCATTAATACAAGCACCATTTATGAGTATTTCTTGCATTCAATGTTCCTTTATTGTTTGATTCCATCTTACAGTCATTGACTCAATCATCATATTTGGTCCTTGTTGATTCACATTAACGGAGAATATCATTCTAAAACACCCAGTCATCATTTTAATCTTTTTACCAAATTCACTGCCCCCAAGTTTCCTTCACCTCCAATTTACCTAAATTAAACTCATCTTTCTGTAACTTCTTCTTGCAATGGCACTTAACCCTCAGCACAATCTAGTACCATTCTTTGATTTATCCATGGAAGTTGACTTCTGATGGGGTGCGGATAGTATATAGATTTCTATAAATATTTTACCCACAGATTTAGTTTTAAATGGTTATTACAAGTACTAAACCACACACACGAAAGGCAAGTGTACCTGTCGTGTGGTAATACAGTATTAGTAAGAACTGAGTATCAATCCATGGACACACCTAGCCTACTCAACAAACCTCACATTTGACTGTTAGATTTGGTGTTTGTTAAAGAAAATGATAAGTTGCATTGGGAAGATTTTTTAGGTTAAAAACAATGACAAAAATACAGTAAACTAAGATTTGAAGCGTTTGGATTTAAAACTAGGGAATAAGAGTTATCATCCTAATTAGACTCGACTTATGTAATTGTGGTGAATTGGTGGTGTGATTTAAAGATATGGATTAATGTAATTATGTTAACGTTTTTAAAGATGAGCTAGCGTGATTTCTCGTCTATCCTACTGCTGTAGTAACTAGGATCATGTGAGGTTGAGTTTTACTGCTTTGATCAAAGTCCTAGTAATGTAGGTAAATATTTTGTGACCTATTTGACATATGATTTCTAAAAACATAACTTAATCTTTAAAAGAGAGTTTATCAAGTTCCTTCCTAACATACCATTAATTTTAGAAAACCATAACAATTACTCAAGATTTCTCATACTAATAAAAGGGAACCCGCAAATGATCAGAAAGTTAAGGTGATATGATTTCTAATAACCAATTCTAGTTCATTAGCCATGGATTTATTATGAAGACCGGTTTCGCGAATGAAAGTTGTTGGATCAAGAAGAAGGCTAATGCAACCAAAAATTTGTTACTTAAGTTATTTTGGTGCTGCATGCAAAAGGCTTTCGAAGCTTAACATGGAACTTCTGAAGGTTGTAGAGCTCTTCCGAAGACAAAATGAAAGATCAACTTCAGAAGATAGAACTCTACTCCCGAAGACAAGTGCATACTTCCGAAGCTCAAGACATAGAAGAATAAAGTAAAGACCACTTCCGAAGTATGAAGAAAAGAAGAAGTCTCCAAGCCTTGGAAGAAGCAGCCTCTCTGAAGTATAAGTGGCTTTGGAAGTACTTACTCTTCCGAAGCCATTTAACCTTTGGAAGACACTTCTATGAACTAGTGGACACAAGTATGGTCTCTGACACTCCGCTGCAGACTTCTCATAGAGCATGGCTTCTTCCTACAGAGACATGTTGTTGAACATACTTTATTCCACTGTTCACCTTTTCATGATAGTACATGTTACCAACTTTAGTTGGTGACAAAAGGTGTTAAGTGCTCTAAGAAAGATTAACATGTTGTCTTTATTTGTCTTTTGATAGTTTGTATTAGTATAGGGACTATTTGTGTAATTTGTTAGTTCCTTTACTTTTTGTTTTGAGTATAAATAGCTTAGATTTGCAGGTAGATAGTAACAAATACACAAGATATTCGAATTTGCTTTCATACTTGTAATTGTCTTAGCTTGATATTAATGAAAACTTGAATTTTATTGATATCTTGTTTTGATTTGATTACGTTGTGTGAATTTCATTGAATTGTGTTTACAAATCATCACAAATTTATTCATTTGATCCTATCAAATGGTATCAGAGCTGTTGGTAAGCTGTTAGTGATTGATTTTTTTAAGTTCATCGAACTTGAAAACCTAAAAATCTCACTGAATTTGTGATTGAGATACAATTCAATTGAAAATTTGTGAAATTCAGTTGTGGTTCATCATGAGAAACATGATTTGAATCACAGTTAGCAGATCAATTCATCAATTCAAGTCAATTTGTTGAATTTGTTGTTCGAAAAAGGTTTGAAGTTTCGAACTGAAAATCTCAATATTGAGTGATTTGTTGTTGAAATTGAAGAAATTGATATTAGGAAGAATGTTTATCGGCATAAAACTCATTTAATTGAAAAGTTTTAATCGAATTTATCAACATTTGAAGAATTCAGAAGATTTGAGTTTGTTACATTCATTTGAAGATGATGAATGTGTCGCATGAGCTGAGATTGACTGAATTTGTCCAAGTGTTAGACGCATTAACACTGTGTAGACGTTCTTAGTTAGTCGTTCGAGTACTGTTGAAGAGAAGAATCTCAGACGTATCACCTTGTTGAGTTGATAATTGTTAGGTGCTTGATAACTGTTTAGGCGTTTGACAACTGTTTAGGCGTTTGGCAACTATTCAGGCGTTTGACAACTGTTTAGGCGCTTTAAACCTTCCAGACGCATTAATGCTTAGACGTTTTGGAAAGTTTTCTAAGGCATTCCCTTAGATGTTTCTTAACTTAGACGCATCACTGTTGAGGCGTTTGAATACTGTTCAGACGTTTTAACCTTGATACTTAGAATATTTTTAGAAAATTTTTTGAAAACTCTTTCAATTTTTTTAAAATTCAAAATATAAGAATACAACAAAAATATAAACATGGTAAAATCAGAAGATTCTAAAAACAAACTTCCAAAACTTAAAAATAGAGCTGATTTAAAAAATTAGTCTCTTAGACTAAAACAACACTTTAATTCCATTAACACTGATCTATGGAAATCTATAGAAAAGGACCATACATTCCTATAACAACTGATAGACCAGATAGAGGATTTGTGTATACTAAAGATTCTCCAGAACCTTATCCAGAAGATGATCTTCAAGGAGATGATCTGAAAAGTGGTAAGAATGATATTAAAGCTTTTTCATTGATGTGTAAAGGACTGCCTTTGGAAGTTCTTACAAGGCTTGATGCATATCAAACTGGATATACACTATATAAAGCATTGAAGATCATTTGTGAAGGAGGTAAGGAGATTCAAAATCTAAGGAAACAAAAGCTGAAAAGACAATTAGAATTGCTTCAACATTTGTCTCGAGAGACAATAAATCAAATGATGAACAGATTTGTTCAACTCATAACTGAGATGTCAACAACTGGTATCAAATCTGATCTTGAAGATTTAAATCTCAGACTACTCAATGCTTTACCATCATCATGGAAACAAACTGTAACTCTACTAAAGCATACTGAGAAGTTTCCAATGGATCTAGATCTTCTTATTGCAAAAATAGAATCACTGGCGATTGATGAAAGCTCAAGGAACAATGATAGAGCAGCATTAATGTGTCAATATCAGTTTGTTGCTTCTCCTGCAACCACTATAGAGAATGCATTCATGGTAAAGAGTAAGAAAAGTTCTGAAGAAGAAGGAGATCTGTTTGTTGGAGCAGGATTTTTCACTGACTCAACAATTACCAGTGCACCTGCATATACAACTCAGTCTCATTCTCAATCTCCTCATAAACCACAGTCCCAATCATCAAATATTGAGACAGAGACTTCTTCATCATTTAACTCTGCTAAATCTAGCAAAGTTAAAGATGTGATTAACATCCTATTAGAGGATGAAGAGTCCAAAACTACATTTACTGTGTTTATGGCCAGCTTTTAAGCATATCAAGGTAGCCATTTAACTCAACTAGATTTTGTTTTGCAGGATTTATTTGAGATGGATGGTCAAGATGTTGAAGAGATGGACCTGAACCGGTAGATGGTGATGATTCCCTACAGGACTCAAAAACATTCTTATGTCAACAAGAAATACAAGCCTAGTGCAAACAAGACTGTTCGATTGACAAGTCAAAAGCTAGATGTTTCAAGTGCAACAGTTATGGACACTTCTCAAGAGAATGCAAAGCTCCAAGGAACAATGGAGGAAGTGCTCAATCAAGCTCAAATAATCAAAAGTTTCAACAAGCTCAGAAGACTTTTCAAAAGCCTTATCAAAGTATTCCTATGCCAGAGCTTAAAGATGAAACCAAATCATCTGATGAAACAAAAAAAGCACTAGTAGTCAACATAAAAGATGGATATGATTGGAGTGCATATGCAGAGCAATTTACAAATGAATTAACATCAAGTTTATCTCTTATTACAGAAATTCAAGAAGAAGATTGGTCAGAAAACAATGACCCAAAAGTGGAAATTGATGAAGAGGAAGATGACTATGATTGGAGTGACAAGTCTGATCCTAAAGAAGATACAGAGGAAGTAGCTCTAATGGTTTAGTGTGATCAACCAAAGGTTAACTCTTCTACTTCAACACCTGAAACCACAGTTCCAAAATTTCCTAAAATACCATGAGAAGTAAGAGAAAAGCTTTGCACCAAATCATGCTATGAACATGTTGAACACTATAGAAACTATTCATTCAAAATCTGTGAAAAGCTAAAACAAGAGGAATCTATGCATAACCAACTTAAATCTAATCATAAAACTACAGATCAAAAGATTATCTCTCTTCAAAATTCATGGAACAAAACACTCAAAGATTTAGAAATTGTTACAAAACAATTAGAAGAGATGACCAAGAATCTTGAACAAGAGAAAATAGCACATGCTACTACTCAAGTTGATCTAGCAAAAGTAATGAGTTCAAAAATGATAGTAGAAAAACTAATCAGTTAAAGAAAAGATAAACAAAAGGTAGGGTTAGGTTTCACTCATGAACCTATGCCTGAATCTATCACAAACACACTACCAGAGAATTTCAATACTCATGATCAGTCACCTGAAAATAAAGCAAATCTTAAAGCCTTCCAAATCAAAAACAAGAATGCAGAAGAAGAAAAAGAAAATGTTCAAGTGTTTGTTGAAAAAGATCAAGAAAAAATCAAAAATGGTCATCCAATCAAGATAAAATCATATGAACCAAAACAACCAAAAAAAATATCTCTTCTGATCAAATTCATAATGTAATAGAAGAAGTCAGAGTTCAAAACAAGGATAAACAACAGATAGGAACATGAGAAGATTCAAACACTATCAATATGAAACAATTACAGACAGAAAAGGAATCCTCTTCTCATGATGTTCAATCTAAAAATAAACCAAGTTCTTCTAAATCAAAGAACCAAAGAAGAAGAAAGAAATCTGCAAAAGCAACATCTGAACAAAACAAAAGTTCAGAAAATTTGATTAAAGCAACAAATCAAACATCAAAACTAAAACCAATAAATTTGTGTCAGCAGGTATGTAAATATGAATTCTCTTCCAAATAATAAAGCAAATATTATGATCAAATCAAACTCTGATCTGAAATCTAGTTCAGATTCAAAGACTTCCACTGTAGCAAAAAGATTTGTTTCTAATACATTCAAGAAGGAAGTTCATGTTAAACAAATAAACAATAATCTGACACAAAATCAAACTGTGAAAAATGAAAGACAACAGTTTAACTATATGACACCAA
The DNA here is from genome assembly GCA_025506515.1 of Flaveria trinervia. Taxonomy (NCBI): domain Eukaryota; kingdom Viridiplantae; phylum Streptophyta; class Magnoliopsida; order Asterales; family Asteraceae; genus Flaveria; species Flaveria trinervia. The sequence continues at coordinate 30,745,513 of CM046447.1, forward strand.
AATCAAACATTATGTCATTGTCAAAAGATAACAAAAAGTTGTTTTTAACTCCACAAAAGTACTGTGAAATTTTTGATATGAAAAATCATAATACTGCTGAGCGCTACTTTAACAAGTACTGTCACATATGTGACATGAGAAATCATTCGACAGCAGATTGTTATTATAACAAATATTGTACTTATTGTGATGAAAAGACTCACAACACTGCAAATTGTTACTTTAGAAATAGATCTTCCACTAGAAACTTTGCAAAATCAAACATGAGCAAAGGATTTGCTAATCCACAGTATTTGAGAAATCAAACTAATGGATTTCAAAGAGACATTAATCAACCTAATGTAGGTTTGAGATATTTTCCTAAGAACAATACTGTGAGCTCAAAACATAACATGCAAGAACACTTCATAACAAGACCTGTAAGGATGAATAATAAAATTGTTAGTCATCAATACATTTCAAAAGATGATCAATCAAATGGTATGAATGTTCACAAAAATAAATCAAACATGTTTCAAAATAAAATTGGTAAATTCATCAAAAATAAACCTGATTTGAATAATCTCCATTATAAACAATTTAAAATTGTTGATAAATTTGGAAAGCCCAAGACCATTTCGGCTTGGGTAGATATTTCAACATAACTTTCTTGTAGTGCAGGTTCGCCCAAAAAGACCAATCAATACATGGTATGTGGATAGTGGGTGTAGTCGGCACATGACATGCAATACTGCCTTGTTACAAGACTTTAAGTCAAAAGATGGAACTCACGTTGCCTTTGGTGGTGATGCTGGAGGAAAAATAACCGGAGAAGGAACAATATCCAATGGGATAATAAGCTTTGATAAGTCAACTTTTGTTCACAGTTGAACTTTAGTCTTTTAAGCGTATCTCAAATATGTGACAAATCTTATTCTGTTCTGTTTGATGATTCATATTGTTATGTTTTGAAGCTAGGTTTCAAGATAAGCAAAGATTGGGTGATTGTTACAGCTAAGAGAGACAGAGATGTATACAAATTGGATATGTCTCAAGTTGATCATTCAACTGAAACAACATGCCTAATTGCAAAGGCATCAAATGATGAAAGCCAGCTTTGGCATAGATGTCTTAGTCATTCAAACTTCAAGAACATGAACAAGCTTGTAGGAGGAAATCATGTCATTGGACTTCCATCCAAGAAGTTTGCAACAAATGATCACTGCTCAGCATGTTTGAAGGGAAAGCAACATAGATGGCATCTTCATGAATTAAGAAAAGTTTGTTGACAAGCTCTTAAAGAAATTTAAGTTGCTGGACTGTCAGTCCATATGAACTCCAGCAGATGTTAACACCAAGATTGAAGCTGATCCAAAAGGAAAATCTATTAACCAAACGTTATACAGATCAATGATTGGATCTTTGATGTATGTTACTACATCTAGACCAGACATTATGTATGCTGTTTGTGTATGTGCCAGGTATCAATCTCACCCGAAAGAATCTCACTTAATTGCTGTCAAAAGGATATTGAGGTATCTCAAAGGTAAACCAGCCTTAGGGCTTTGGTATCCTTACGAGGGTAACTTTGAACTATATGGATATACATATAGTGAATATGGTGGATGCTGTCAAGATAAAAAATTTAGTTCGGGTGGGTGTCAATTTCTTGGTCCCACATTAGTCTCATGGCAATGTAAGAAACAAACAAATGTCTCTGTTTCAACTGCAAAAGTTGAGTACATTGCTGCATCAGCAGGATGTTCTCAAATCCTTTGGTTGCAAAATCAATTACTAGATTATGGATTCAACTTTCTTAAAACAACAATTTAGATTGATAACACAGCTGCTATGTTCATAACAGCTAATCCTGTTCAACATTCAAAAACAAAACATATCGAAATTCGATATCATTTTCTTAGAGATAACTCTGAAAAAGGATTAATCATATTGATTCAAATTGCAACAGAGAAACAATTGGCAGATCTATTTACTAAAGCCTTCCTACCAGGACGGTTTGAGTATTTAGTAGAATCAATTGGTCTTATAAATCATATGTGATCTCCTTAAAACAAAAGATCATAATAAGTGATACTCTCATTGTTAATTGCCTGTTTATATCTTCGTGTGTGTGTGATTTTATGTTTTTCATAGAAAAATCAAATACAAAAATATATATCAAAAATACAAAAATAGAGTTTTTTTAAAAGGATTATGTTTTGCAACATGTGAGAAATGATAGTACATTAGTGAGATCAGTTGCATACTTCACTCATTAATAAAGTCCAGACATGATGAGATATGATGTGTAGACAATATTTGACTATTATGTTGAAAAAGTAAATTCTTGTGATCAAACTAAAAATACATGCTTATGTGTATTCTTCTGAGTACTTTTGGGTTGTTTTGGCTTATCCGAATGAATGTTTGTTAAGATACATCTCTCACACCTGTTGAAACTATGTGAAATCATGAGATCTGTTACAAAGCATCATCTCACTTCTCTATTATGAGTCATCATAGACCTGAAGTACTAAGATATCCTTTGATGTAAGTCATTACACACCTGGATTCTCTTTTTGATGCAAAAAGATGCCAATGTGCATAACCTATTCAAATTAATAGTCAGCGCTGATCAAATGGTTATCCATGATCATCCTCTATTAACTAAGTAACATGAACTCTGGTGATATCTATGTTTCAGGTAATAAGTTGAGCATGTGTTCTTTCTTACATTTCATGACGATAGTTGAGCTCTCTTAGTCTCTGTATGCTTTACATCATGTCATATCTAAATCAACACTAATCAATCCAAGAATTGAAAAGTAAGTGACTTGATAATTGTGTCAAAAACACTCATTGTCTGTCCTTAGACCTTGTGTCTCTTTTGCTGTGATATCACTGACATGGAACACACTTGATCAGGATTTATTCATTGTTTGTGACTCTCCACATTTATTTTATTTTAATGCGCTGATCTTCATTAATATGATCTCTTTGTAGATATTTATTCTATGCTTAATATTAGATTTTAATTCTATTTTCATTTTTCTTTTATGCATCTCTTTGTGTGTGAAGGCAATGTCTCAATGTGCTGTGTGACCTTATTCTCTTTCATAAGAAACTTATAAGTTTTTCAAACTTAAAAGTTTAGGGGGAGTAATAAATGAAAGAGTTGTTCTTAGAAAATATTCAATAATTTGATTCAATTATCATAATCAAAATTGAAATGTTGAATTGAAAGGATGATGATTTATGTTTAAAGTATTTGTGTAAACTGAAAATAGAATGTGTTTGAAAATTACAATATGAATCTACATAATCTTTGCAAATAAATGATTTTTAAGTTGAAAATCAGAAGATATTTGATCTTATGTTGAGACTAAAATGAAGGGACAAAAAAAATTTAAAAAGAAATAGAAAATACAAATTTTATAAATTGAAAGTGCAATATGCAAAAAGTTCAAAATTTGAGGATCTAAATGGTAAAAAGTGTGTAAGTGAAGAAATTGGAAATCATAAGTGTTTAAATCATGAAAGTCAACTCATGCACCTAAACAGTGCACATGCGCCTAAATAGGGGCATGATGAAATTTTCAGGATTATACAAAGTGTTGGACGTTTGATTCATTTCCATGCGTCTAAACAGTTGTGATACATCTATGAAAATTACAAGTGTTGGGAGTTTGTGATAATCCCATGGATCTAAATAGTGTTCTGTGTTAGACGTTTGTCATGTCTCATACGTCTAAATAGGTTCAAAATTTCAAGTGTTAGACGTTTCACAAAGTCCATGCGACTGAACAGTGCAAAAGCGCCAAAATAGTGCTTATGCGTCTGAATAGTTCCCATGCGTTTGACTTAAAATGCACAATAGTGCTCATGCGTCTAACAAAATAAGTGAATTCTAGGTTTTCATACCCCCAAATAGGGACCATACGTCTGAACAGGGCTCATATGCCTAAAATTTCACTTATGTAAATTGAACACTTATGCGTATCCTCATTTATACTTCAAAATATCTATACAAAACCCTCGAACTGCGATTGTCGAGCATCATCTCATCCATATTTAATCTGAAATCGAATCAAATCCTTGAGTATACATTGTATTTGAATATATAAACGTAAGTTTGTGATTCAAATATATAAAGTTTGGATTAAATCAGTGCATTACTATAGTCGTTTGAATGCTATTTAGGCGTTCGAACCAATATAATCCAAGTTTAATCTGATCAAATGAGTATCATATAAAAAATTGACATTGGATTATTGATAAGAACAGATTTGCGAGTCTGATTCATGTATTATTTTTAATCTAAAAGTGAAAAAGATTTGTTGATGATGAACTCAGACGATTTTCATAGTCGAAGAAGAAGAAGATGAACAGGCAGTCATATTTTGAATAAAAAAATTAATTTAAAATTGATGTGTTAGATAATAAATTCAAAATAAATAAAGCTAATGTTTTACAACTTGAAATCTCAATTCAAAAGTAAAAATAAAAAGGTCAAATTAAAAAGTCAAAATCAAAAGTCATATGTAGAAATAAATTTCATTAATCAATATTCAATGTTCTCATAATACTTTTGTTGTGTTTTGCAGATGGCAGATTTAAAATTTGAGCCAAAGCATAATGTAGCTGCATTTTTAGATGATGAAACCAGAGAAGCTACGGGATATGAAGATATTATCAGATTTTTACTCAGAACAAAATGTGTGTATGCTATGTGTGCAAGGCCCATGATAAACGGAAGAATGATTAAAAAATTTTGGAGAACTGCTCAAATTGAAAGAGATGATCAAGGAAACAAAGTTTTAAGAGCCTTCATCACATCAGAAAGAATGCTTGAAGTTTCTGAAGAAGCAATTAGACAAGCTCTAAGACTGGGTGATAATGATCCTGAAGATTTATCAGAATATACATTTAATGAATGTAGAGAAGTTTTTATACAGATGGGTCATCCAGATCATTTCCCTAAGAAGCAATTTTTCAGAGCTCGTGTATTTAAGCATTGGAAGCTTTTATGCTATATCTTTCAACATTGCATGTCAAAAAGAAGTGCGGGTTGTGATTCATTCCCTATAGACATTGCATCTCCAATTATAGCCTTATCCACAAACAGAAGATTTAATATGGCTAAGTGGATAATGAATGATTCATTTTAATCTTGAAAGAGGAGTAAGGCATAAGTATTTGATGTACCCAAGATTTCTTCAACTTCTTATTAATGATGCAAACCCAGATCTGTATGCTGAAGAAGTTATTGGTGAAAAGATTCAGTTAGAGCACATGTCAGAGATTGTTTACAAAAGACTGGCAATGACCACTGGTGCTCAAACATTCCAGTTTTTGATTATATCAGGAATGTATCAATGGATGAAGTTGATATTACTCAGCCACACTTCCAACTAACCCAAGAAGAACCAATAGATCCAAATGATCTGATTGAAGATGTAGAAGTTGATGAAGAAAGTGATGATGATATGTCTGAAATTTCATCAAGTGAAGAAAGTGATGATGATGATGATGGAAATGATGATGCCACTGAAGCAAATCAAGAAGGAAATGAAGAAAGAAATGCAGAAGATAATGTAAATGAGACACAACCTATGATTGAAGAAAATGTTATGGAAGATGTACAAGAAAGAAATTCTCAAAATCAAACATTTGAGTCTGACTTTATAAATGATACTTTATTCAATCTAGTATTTGAAATTGATACAAATGAAGGAGCAGAAGAAATCCTTGTTAGTATGTCACACAATGTGTCTATACAAACAGAGGAAATAGTTGACATTGATGAAATTGAAAATTTGAAAGAAGAAAATTTAAGCAAAGAAAAGGAGATTGAAGAGTTGAAAGTGGAAAATGAAAGAATGAAAGAGATAATCAGATCTTGTGAAAAAGAAATTCAAAAGCTCAAAGATGAAAATTTAAAGTTGTCTGAAGAAAATGCATTAAAAGATTAAAAGATTGTTAGTTTTGTCAAAGATAAAGAAGACGTGATAAAGAAATTTGAAGTAATGACTAAAGATTATGATAGTCTTGAGGAGAAATTCAAGAAATTATCTGAAGAAAAAGAAAATCTCAAAGCTGAATTGCTAAAGGAACGAGAAGCTCAAAAATCTATATCACCAGTACATGTGATCAGTACTGAGATGCAGGTTGAAGAAAATCTTGAGCAAAGAAAAGGAAAAAGGAAAGTGAATGAATTAGAAGATATTGGTCAAGCTGAATCCTCTTCTAAGCTTCAAAGAACTGAAGAATTCATTGAAGAGCAAAATGTTCAAGAACAAATGATGCTTTAGATGATATTGAAGAAATATACAATGATGATTGGTATGATGAAGTTCTAGATAATAAAGATATTGATGAAGTTGAATTTGTGTAACATTTCTCTTCACAAGAACATATTCAAGAACAAGATGAAGTACAACAAGACTTTGAAGAAAAATATAATTATCTTGTGAACATGAAATACAATCGAGTATATTGGATGGACTGACTGTTTCTCAGATTAATGATGAATACGAGAAATGTATCTATGCAGAGTCAGTTGCTTCAATAAATCCAAATGAAATTGTTGTTGAACATGGTGAATGGTTAAGAGCAAAAGATGTAATAAATGTAGAAGAATTGTCTAGTTCTGAGTTGCACCATCCTGATCCAGATGATATGAGTATTCCCGCTCTTAAATCATGGTTGCAAGCTAGAAATTACCCTTGGAGGAAGCTCAAGAGATTACAATCTGTATCTCTGAGAAATCTTGTTAGAAGCTTTCAAGAAACTGAGAAACAAATGAAGAAAATGATAGTGCTTGATACAAATAACCCTCAGTATCTTGAAATAACAAAAAGAACAGGAATGTTAAAGCCTCAGGAGATAAAACAAATGTCAAGATTTGATGATGCTCATGCTCATAGAAAAGAATTGATAGAAATGTTTGCTGATCCAGAAAGACAGACTTATAAATCATCAACTGAACAAAAGCATATTCTTGATAGTTCAAGAACAACCGGAGACTTGGTGAGAAACATATTGCAAAAAAGGACAATCAGTTGCTGAACTGTTGAATGCTATGATTGCTCCAGATTTTACCAACCAAGTAAAGATGATTGCATGGAAGTATGATGAAGTGTTTGATGCATTTTTTATAAAAAGAGTAAATGTTGTATGTGATGTTTATCATTTTTACTCCAGTATCATCAAACTTCATGTGCAAGATTTAAAAGAGCTGAATAGATTACCTCTGATCAATCCTTCTGATTCAAAGCGTGGGAAGATGTTTGTAGAATTATTAAGAAGAGGATTGGATAGATCAAGTAATTTTCTTAACACTAGATGTCATCAAGAGGATAAGAGTACTTTGCTACTATGAAGAAAAACAAGAAGCTTAAGGGAGTCCATTCAGAAGAAGAACATTCTTTGATAGAATTTTGTGATAAATATTTTGAAAAAGTTACAACTCCTAGACTGAAAGTGATTGACGGTAATCAAAACTCAGCCAATTCTCAGATGGTTTTATAACACTAAGACATTTGAGCTGAAGTTAGTCCGAAATCTAGAAAAGATGGGATGAGGACATGATTACTTTATTTGGAGTTTTTGAACTAAAACTGTTACATCCAAGTTATATTTCATTTTTGTCAGTACAAAAATTTGAGAAAGAATCTCCTCAAGTGGCTGAGCAAGATAAGAAATATTTCATTTCTATTATCAATGTGATGAATGCTGCCATGGAAAGAATATCTTTGAGAAAAGCTCTTGCGTATGCCAACATTGTCAAGAAAGATATTAAAGATATTGAATTCATGAGAATATCAAGGAAAGGGGTATTAGAAGTGTACTAAAAGGAAAGTAACAAGCCTATTGAGTTATATGCTAATATTGATATTTCATGTCTTTCAAAAGACACATTGGAGAGAATGGATAAGATGGAGATTAAAACAAATGAAGCTAAACCCGAACAAGGCATTCTTGCAAGTAAATTCAAGTCTGCAATATCAAAAGCTTTGAAAGAGTTAGATATGTACAAACAGAAGCCAATGTTCAAAGTCAAAGAACAACCAGCAGATTATTTTGAATGATGATGTCAAGGCTGAAGATAAAGTTAGTAGTCAAAGCTTGAAGAGTTTGAAGACAGAAGACATGTCAATCTTAGGGGGAGTATTGTTAAGTGCTCTAAGAAAGATTAACATGTTGTCTTTATTTGTCTTTTGATAGTTTGTAATAGTATAGGGACTATTGTGTAATTTTTTAGTTCCTTTACTTTTTGTTTTCAGTATAAATAGCTTAGATTTGCAGGTAGATAGTAACGAATACACAAGATATTCGAATATGCTTTCATACTTGTAATTGTCTTAGCTTGATATTAATGAAAACTTGAATTTTATTGATATCTTGTTTTGATTTGATTACTTTGTGTGAATTTCATTGAATTGTGTTTACAAATCATCATAGATTTATTCATTTGATCCTATAAAAAGGTAAGTCAGGGACATGTCCTGACTACCAAATCTCAGATAAGACTTTATCCGAGATACCTTAATCTTTAGTCTTGTAGTATAGACTTTAGCTATAGGATCCCAGCTGGTACTAAAGTATATCCGGCTGTAGATAGTATTATATATAGGCTCTCCTTGTAATTCATTCACATACACAGATCATCTGCTTGTAAGAGTCTTGTATTTTGAGTTGAGAATCAATATATATAAAGTATCTTGAAAATTATCCTTCTGTGTTCTCAGTTACTTTTTTATATTGTGATCAACTCTTATTGATTCTTCACATATCTGAGTGCTGTTGTAGGTGAGTTTGAGTGAAAACACTATATTTAAGTGACAAACACCGATCCTGCAATTGGTATCAGAGCTCCTCAGGCTCTTGATTGTGTGATCTTACCATCCAAATCAACCTGTTTTTACTCCTCCCTACCACCACTCACTCTAACGGCCCTTAACAAATCTGAGGTAGAGATAGAACAATGACAAAAGCTCCCATCATTACCCCTGAAAACTTCATTAGATACCAAGACAGCAGACTATGGAACTCCATTGTCAATGGACCATACAAGCCAAAGGTGGCATCATAGAGAAGGCTGTCGAGGACTATTGTGATGAAGACAGAAAGAAAATGGACATCGATAGCAATGCTATGACTATTCTAATTACTGCAATACCAAACTCTATTATGGTGGGGTTCGAGCATTGCAAGACTGCCAAAGAATTGTTTGATGCACTTGCTCAGATGTACTCAAGCTCCAACGACTCAAAGAAGGACTCACTAAAGCAGTAGTTCGAGAACTTCACACATATTGCTGGAGAGACCCTCAGCCAGCAGTACTTCAGCTACATGGATCTTATCTCTTCCCTTCAGTCTGTGAAGATCACTCCTGAACTCATAGATCTCACCAGAAAGTTCATGAGTGCTCTTCCAAATGAGTGTACATTCTACCGTGTCTCTATCAAGAGAATAGAAAACTTGAACAATCTTTCCTTGACTGAACTCTATGGCATTCTTGATGGATATCGCCTAGAGATGGAGAGTAAGAAAGGCCACCCATCAAGCAGACCCATGAGTCTTCCTGCTAGCAATGCTTTAATGGTTGTTGAAGGCTCATTAACCCCTAAACCTCAGCATTTCCTGACTTATCAGCAGCCATCCTGCTCTTCTGGACCTTACATCACCTTTCCTGAGAGTCCAAGGTCTCAACAGGCTCAACACAACTCCTTCAAGGAATGTTGTGCCTTTGTCTCAGGAAGTGGACACTCACGAGATTTTCAATACTGTTTTCATGATCTTGAGTGTTTTAGTCCAGATGATGTAGAGTACGTGGACATTGTCCAGCAGATGGCACTCTTAACTTATAGAGTGAAGAAGTTCTTTAAGAGAACTGGAAGGCATTTCCCTCAAAACCCAACTACCAGCAAGTTCAGGTTCGACAAGACCAAGGCAAAGTGTTACAACTGTAACCAACTGGGTCATTTTGCAAGGGAATGCTAGGCTCCAAAAACCAATCCAGGAACCCCATAGGCCTCCACACATCCCTCAACCTCAAAGCCCACTGAGAGGTCAACTGAAACAGCTGCAATGGCTCAAGAAGTTGACTGGAGCTTCATGGTACATGATGTGACTCCTGGCTAAGCTCTCATGGCAGGAACACATGATGCCCAGGTATCTGAACATCTCTATACTCCAGCGTGTATAGCTAAAGTTAAACATTATTAGGACTACAATATGGAAATCAGATTTGATATTGAGTCTTTAAATATTCTAAAATCTGATTTTAAAAGAGCTCAATCTGACTATCAAAAGAAAATTGATGAGTTAGAGAAAACTGTATCTCCTTTAAAACATGAACAGACCAACTACAAGACTCAAATCCAGGATCTGATATCCAAATTGTCTGAGGCTCAAGCCTAGATTGTCACTGCTGAGGCTCAGGTCTGGAAGCATGCTATTTCTGAGCAGAACTTCCAAGATATTCTTGCATCATCCTCCGACTCCAAACTCTGTTATCAAAACAAAGAAGAGTTGGGAACCAATGAAATCGCTCCACCACATTCCTATGAGTCTATTAGATAGCCTAGATGTGGTACTGAAGAGCAAGAGGTTCCAACTGTTGACCCTTCATTTCCAGAGTTGAAGGATGAGGCATCAATAGTGGCCACCATAGGGAAGGAACAGGTAGATGCACCCATATCCTCCTGTGAAGATCAAATCCTATCCACTAAAGCCAGAAGAAGCAGAGATAAAGCTACTAGAAGAGCTGCCAAGAAGGTGGCTGAGTCCAAACTGAAGATTAACGAAAATTGACCCCAATCAGAAGGGTGTCTTTATCTCAGCTGGATTTCAAGTGGTAGGTACTTCTGATTCAGAAAAGGAATGTAATACCAGCATTTCTGTCCTACCAAAGGATCAGAAGTTGAAGGGAAAAGTTGTTGATGAAGAAAAGAAGCCCAAGAAACAACAACCCTCACTTTCCCAAAAGACTAACATTGCGTGCATCATGTGTGGCCTGCAAAATCACATGCCAAAAGATTGTTACTACAATCCTGCAAGCACACATTATGCAAATAATGTTAGGAAAGAAGTAGTCAAGGAAGGTTTCACATTTGGACCTTTTCAAACAGTTCAAGTAATAAAAAAGGGGAAGCTAGTCTCGGAAGCCAGATTGCTTTCGGAAGAAACTCCTTCCGAAGGGAAAATGGCTTCGGAAGCTAGAGCTACGAAGGTTCGAAAGTACAAGAAAGCTCCCTTGAAACCATCCAAGAAGAAGACTACTTCCAAAGAAAAGGCGGTGAAGGCTTCTTCCGAAAAGAAAGAAGCTTCGGAAGAAGGTCGTGCTGCAAAAGCATCAACAAGCTCATCCTCCAAGGTCAGCCAAAGGGTAGACTGTCAGATCAAGGAAGATGCTGCAGCCCGAACCTCTTCTTCAAAGACCTCTATTGAACCCCCATGCATAACTTTTGGTTCAATTATGTCATTATCCTTGGAAGAACCCAAGACCAGCAAGGCTTGGGCTTGGAAACAAAACTAACAATCTCATCTTATGTGCAGGGACATCCATTTGACAAGAACAACAATGTATGGATTGTAGATAGTGGATGCTCCAGGCACATGACGGGGAACAGATCTCTACTTCAACAGTTTCAGAACTATGATGGAGGTCCTGTCCAATTTGGAGGTGAGGCCGGAGGATATATTTTTGGCAGAGGGAGTATATCCAATGGTAAATGAAAAGTTGACAAAGTCCATTTTGTCAAGCAGCTTGAACACAATCTGTTAAGTGTTTCTCAATTCTGTGATCAAAAGCACCAGCTGCTTTTCACAAAACAAGAGTGCATCATCCTTAAACCAGGGATGACAATTCCTCTGGAATTGGTGCTTCTTAGATCTCCCAAGAAAGGGGATATGTACAAGCTAGATATGAACAATGCTTCCCTAATGGGTGAAGTATCATGCTTTCTTTCCATGAACAATTCAACCTCAGTAATCATGACTGAGTGTCATGAGGAGGGTGAAGCTTGACAGGATCTAGATGAGAAACGAATGATAATAGAAGTATGAAATGTGCAAATGTGCGCTATATATGTAGCGAACGTTATTGAATTATCATAATAATGAGCGATACGAATCCTTGTCATTCGACCTCAGTAATCGTGGCTGAGCGCCATGAAGAGGGTAAAGTCTGATCGGATCTCTAGGAAAGTGAAAGATAATGACGTACGTTGAATGAACAAAAGTTAACGAACGTAATGATGAAGATAATAATGATATTATCTGTATGTACATATCACGTATGATCACTAACGAATGTAAAGCACCGTATGATTTTGAAAGAAAGAAAAGTATGCTTTATTTTTCTAAAAGTAGAACTCACTTAGCAACGCTGACTTTGATGTGTTTCCAGTTGGCAAGTATGTTTCTGAGGATGGCACGGGGCCGCTACTCAGCGTATTTTGGATGGCATTCCTTGTTTAAGCTTTTGTACTGTAATGAAACAAATATTTTTTATGATTGGGCAACGATTTATCCTGTTGTAAAAGTGTTTATGATGAAATGTAATGTTGTTTAATGTTTCCGCTACATCGTTTTATGAAAATGAAATGTAATATTATGTTTTATGAGCGATTAGGATCCAGCTGTAAGAATCTCCGAAACGAGGCCTTACACTACACTAAAAGACACACTGAGATTCTTCCAGGTATGATTAAGCCAATGGCTCCAGGTGACATCTTTGTTAACCCCACGGGTGATGAATCCACACGAGCAACTACCCTCACATTACCAACTCTACCTTCTCACCCTGTTGGACCAAAAGAACCAATGAGCCAGATCAGAAAAACCTTTATGTCCCACAGATATCAAAACAACTGAAGTGATCTAAAACAGCTGAAGACAAAGTTTGAAGACAACTGCTAAAGACAAAATCTGAAGACAACTGCTGAAGACAAAGTCTGAAGACAAAGTCTGAAGACAACTGCTGAAGACAAAGTCTGAAGATCAAGTTCTTAGAAGTTGTCACCACAGCTGAAGTAGTTCTCTTCAGTAGTTGTGATGGTTTACATTTCAGTAGTTTGTAATCAGTAGTTGTAATGTTAGTTTATACTTAGCTTTTAATGAAGGTGTCCTCAGTTGTTGTGGACATCTTCAATAGTTTAGTTTAATTTCAGTTGTTTGTATAAATCAGTTTGATGTCGCTATCATGTGACGTCAGCTGATGCCACATTCCTTATAAAAGGAATGTTGACCTAATTTCCCTCTACGGGAAGTTTTTGCATGAATGAAAACATTCTTTTTGCACAAAACTCTCTCTCTATAACTGTTACTGTTTAATTGAATATTCATATTATTCTAGCTAGAATTTCGTCTAATTCGTGTGCTATTCTGCTGCAAATCCTAATCTAATTGATCAAACTGGATCTCGATCCTTACAAATGCTCTATCAAACATACATATCAAAGACGCCCTAAACGAACCCTTGTTTAATCTACATTGATTGAGCAAACCCCTCCTATTCTATCAAAAAAGAACAGAGTGAAACATGGGCTCCCACTTAATATGAGGTCTCACCATCCTTCGTTATTGACCTCAATAACGGATTTGAGTTTCCTCAGTCTTAATTCCTTGATCCCAAAACCTAAGCTGAAAGCCCTCAGGGTGAGTCTCTATACTTCCCTAAGCAGCCAAAAAGGGACAACCTCACTAAAGGCTCAATGCCGATAGACATTGACCAAAGTTCTGGGTCATTAGGTATAATTTCCATATCCTTTCCAGACCTACTGATAAGAACTGATAAAGAGATTAAGTCTCTTCATGGGAATGAAGTTGATCCCCAATACCCACTTCTAGATTAATAGAGCATAGAGGGACCTCTTATCTCCATCCTTCATAAGCAAAAACCAACTAAGGTGAGTCCCACTGATATGGAGGGGACTCATAGTGATTCAATTGCCACTACTAGAGGACCCTCATTGGGTCCTCAGGGTAGTGGTAACATTTTTGAGTCTAAATCTATGGTGACCGTGCCCTTTGTTGCCTCTGAAAGAGACATCATTAGGCAAGGGAAACCAGGGTGCTAAGAAAGCACATCTGGTGACGAGCATGAATATACTATGTATATTACCTCATCTCCCCGTCATTCTTCAAAAGAAGCTGAGGGAAGTCTGAAACTCACCATTCAAGACTTACTTTCTAAAGATTCAAATATTGATTCTAAGATTAAGACTTTAGAGAATAGGTTCACCACTCAACAACTTGAGATTGAAAATCTAAAGCCTCAACTAGCTGAGAAACAAATTGAGAGCTTTTTGTGGTGTGTACCAATTCTGTAAGGCCCTGTTCGTGGGACGCTTACAGCCGGCCAATCATCACTCATGAAACATATAATTACTTAACATTGAAATAAACGTTTCAATGGAAACACTAAAAACAAAATTTTCATAGAAAATGCTTTTGCAAAATAATACATTGTTATCAAATTACAAAATACATGTTACATTTCAGCACAAAAGCATTATAAATATGGATGCCATCCAAAAGAGCAGAGTGGCCGCCCCGTGTCATCCTCAACAACTTTTACCAACCAACTAGAAAATGCATAAAAGGTCAGTGTTGCTGAGTGAGTTCTAGTTTTATAATAAAACATACTTTACTTTAATAAAAACCGTTCTTCACTTTCTTATCATTATGTTCCTCTTAACATTATCTTTCACAATACATTACACAACACTTTTCATTTCATTCGCAACTATAACATGTAAAGCCACGGGAAAGATAAACATACAATGTAAGGAACATCAACATAAACAGTTAACATCATTATACAGGGCATCATACATACATAACATAGATCATACATACCATCATGTATAAGCATCCATCATACATCATAACATCATCCAATCATGTCATACATCATCATACCATGCCCATCATAACAGCTATGACCTCATAAAGTCAACTTACATAGCCTATATTTCACTTTTCTCTCCAAAATGTCGGAAAATATTCTAAGTTTTCATCCACATTTCTTTTTTACTCATCTTCATTTCTTTTTTACTCATCCGCATTTCCTTTTGTTCATCCGCATTTCTTTTTATTCATCTACATTTGTTCATCCACATTGACTTTGTTCATCCGCATTTCCTCAATCGCATGAACTTACTCATCCGCTTTTGTTCATCCGCATTAACTTTGTTCATCCGCATTTCCTCAGTCACATGAACTTACTCATCTGCATTTGTTCATCCGCATTTATTCATCCACATTAACTTTGTTCACTAGCACTTCCTCAGTCGCATGAACTTACTCATCCGCATTTGTTCATTCGCACGACTTACTCATCCGTATTGGTTTCTCATCCGCATTGACTTTCTCATCCGCATTGACTTTCTCATCAGCATTTCCTCATCCACATTTCCTCATCCGCATTTCCTCATCCGCATTTGTTCACACTTCAGCAGATTTTTCTAAACTTAGGCGTATGAACTACTGTTTGGGCGTATGAGCAGCCTAGGGCACACTTCGCATCAGATTTAGTCCCCAAAACCTCATCTATCATGTTCTAAGCTTAAATCATGCATTCTAAGCTTTAGAAACACAACCATAACATCATCAAGCATGAACATAGTCCAACATCGCACCATACCCGCAACATACACACATACGGGTATAAAACCCAGTTTAGAAAAACAATCATTCATGCATTTCCAGCCCCAAAATCAGTTAAAACAAGTAAAAAAGAGGGGTTCTGGAACTCAACTTTATAGCTCTTGAGTATGGCTTCTTCCAAACTCGTTTGCAATTGAGTTCAACCACCTAGAAACCCACTTGAATTTGAATTTTTCGGCTTGTTCTTCTTCAACCCGAGAGCTCTCTCTAAAATCCGAACATTTGAGTGTGTAAGAAGAGAGTGGCCGGCCATGCCCACTTTACACCCACTTTCAAACCTTTTTGTCCTTTTGACACTTTTTACCATGAACTTGGTAAAACTATCTTTTCTTTTTCTTCACTTTATTCTTCCTTTCTTTGACTTTAAAAATAATCGGTGTGACAAGTCCACCCCCCTTATATAGGTTTCGTCCCCGAAACCTGTTATTCCTCAAACAATCGTGGCTAATGATGTCCCATCACTTCTCCAGTCCTCCACGTAGACTCAGATCCCTTCCCGTGCTTCACTATACACGCATGAGAGAACTACTTTCTTCTATAACCTCCTCTCTTTTGATCAATGATCGCCGCTGGCGGCTTCACGTAGTTGAGCCATTCATCTACCTCCATATCCTCCAGTGTTACAGTCATAACTTCTTCTGCTAAACACTTCTCACAAAGATACATGGAATGTCAAGTGAATTCCACTTAGCTCATCTGGTAACTCCAATCTGTACATGGAATGTCAGATTGTGCACTTGGAGAATCTATCATACAACCTCTCTCTTCACAATGTCTCTAACACCTATTGAATGTGTCCAGCATGCTCATCCCTACTCTTGGAATCATTCAAGATATCATCGATAAACAAAATCACTGATTTATCCAACATCGGCCCACACGCTCGATTCCTCTCGTCCATGAAAGCAGCTGGCACGTTGGTCAAACCAAAAGACATGTCAAGGAACTCATAGTGTCCATAACGCATGCGAAAAGCTGTTTCAGGAATATCCTGATCCTTTACTCTCAACTCATGACATCCAGAACGAAGGTCTATCCTCGTGAACTAACTGGCACCCTCAAGCTGATCAAAAGATCATCAATTCTCAGTAACGGGTATCAATTCTTCACCGTCAACTTTTTCAGCTCACGGTAGTCTATACACATTCTCATGCTACCATCTTTCTTCTTCACACATAAGACCAGAGCACCCCAAGGAGAGATACTCGATCTAATAAACCCCTTATCAAGCAACTCCTGTAATTGCTCCATCCACACTTTCATCTCGGTCGAAGCCAATCGATACGGTGCCTTAGCAACAAGTTGGGCACATGGTATCAAGTCAATCTAGAACTCGATCTTGCGGTCAGGTGGCACTCCTATTAAGTCCTCGGGATATACGTCTAGATAGTCACACACCACCGATACGTCGATCAGTTATGGTGTTGGCATATCCACATCCTCACATAGGCCAAGTAGACACTACATCCATGCCTCATGCACATTCCCACCACCGCCATCGAATCACCTTCGGAATAGTCGTGATTCGATCACCATAAACCGTCACCGTACTCCCATCGGGCGCTATCAATTGAATCATCTTCTTGCATCACACAGTGTTCGCCTCGTAGTCCACCCACCAATCCATTCCTAGAACTAAATCAAACCTGCCTAGGGTCATCACGAATGGTCTGGCAGGAAACTTATGACCTTCTAATTTCAATGTCACAGTCTTCTATCGTCTTAGAAATCCTATTACACCTACGTATGACAGTTTCTACGTCAAATAGCATATCCATACTCTTACTGCTAATAGGCAATTTAGCAAGGAAAGCAGCAGAATAAAAAACTCTTACTAGCCTCAGAATCATATAACACAGAAGCTAGGGTTACTAGATACGTATCTGACAAGACATTGGGTCCGTCTTAGCCTCCTCCTACATCATCGTGAAGGCTCTGCGCTTGAATTCTGTCCTTTCGTCCCAACAATATTCTTCTTCGCTCCTGAACCTTCAGCCCTTGGATTCTTGCAATCCCTGCTCATGTCGCCTTCCTCCCCACCAGAATAACACCTCCTTACCCCTCAGTTCTTTGCCACATGTCCGGTCCTGCCAGAACAGAAACAAACATTTGTACCCAATCTACATTCCTTGGGGGTTCTTGTCCACACTTGACACACCTTATCGACCCTGCACCGGAAGTGACCACACGCCGGTCATCCACCCGTGCACCTTTGTTACTTGGAGCAGCTCCGCCACGTCCAAATCGCATCTCGTTCCAATTCCAATCACCCCTCCTTTCTTTCTAGCTTCTATCACCACCACAGTTCTTTCATCGTATAATCTCCCCGCCAAATCAATCGCCGACCCAAAGGTGATAGGTTAGGCAGCAATCATATGCCTACGGATATCCGCTGCAAGCCCTGAATGCACCTCTTAATCTTTCAAGACAGAGACGTCACCTGATCTGGCACCGGTCGTGCCATTTCGTTGAATTTAGTGGTGTACTGCTCATGTGTCATTGTTCCGGCCTCCAGCTACAGGAACTCTCTTTCAACTTTGTCCATCTCACAATGATGACATAACTCCTCAATCACCAGCATCTTCAACTCTGCCCATTTCATCCTTCCTATCGCCCGACTACCCTCGTCTTAGACGATATTGTCCCACCAGCACAGGCAGAGTCCACAATTGAGTGGCCAGCAACTTCACCTTCTAGTCTCCCCGAAACTCGTTGATATCAAGAACAACTACCATCTCCCTCACCCACCAGTGAGTAGCAGCAACAGTGCCGTTACCATCAAAAGAAACTTCACCTTCTAGTCTCCCTCACCCGTAGTTATAGCCTCGTGCCACCTTTAGCTTAGGCCCTTCTTCTTCTTCTTCATCATCGAAGAGAATTGTTTTAGGCTCCGGTCGCTGCCGACCTCCCGAGGACCTGTTCCTCTCCTTTCTTTCTCCTTCCCTTACAACCATAATCACTTTAGTCACTACAGATGGTAAGATCATCTACATGACCACATGCACTTCCTCCACAACCACCTCCTTCATTGAGGCTCTCAGATTAGTACTCTCTTCTCCGCCCTCTGGATAAGGGGTCACAAGTTCTTCATGAACCACTTTTTTGACTCTAGCTCTTCCTCTCGTGACCCGTGGTTCAGCACCACGACCTCCACCACACGAAGCTTTAGATGGTCTACCACCGGCTATCCTCAAACACACACACTGAAAGATTCAAATACCAACATGGTCATTCAAGGGAACAACTTAGTTTATGTCTAGTATTGTAAGTCCCTAATTACAGTGGGTTGTTAGGATTAGCCACTTACTTTACTCTTCATATCCAAGCATTACCTATCCTGACTACATCAGCATCTAAATCTACCAGCAACACAAACCACATAACATGCACACGTAATACCGTTTAACATTAAGAAAATACCTCATGGCACGTAGCTACTCAGACTGGCATCCATTTCCTTTCCGTCCCATTTTCAGTTTAAGTTTAGGTTTATTTTGAAAATTTACCCGTTTCACTTAAACTTTGGCTCTAATACCAACTTTTAAGGCCTTGTTCCCGGGACACTTACAGCTGGCCAATCATAACTCATAAAACATATAATACTTTAACTTGAAATAAACATTGCAGTGGAAAGATTAAAAACAACATTTTCATTAAAAATGGTTTCTCAAAATAATACATTGTTATCAAATTACAAAATACATGTTACATTTCAACACAAAAGCATTATAAATATGGATGCCATCCAAAAGATTAAGAAAACGGGTCCTTGATGTTTAGTTTTACTCAACCATTGTTAAGTTTTACATATGGGAGTT
Source organism: Flaveria trinervia (assembly GCA_025506515.1). Taxonomy (NCBI): domain Eukaryota; kingdom Viridiplantae; phylum Streptophyta; class Magnoliopsida; order Asterales; family Asteraceae; genus Flaveria; species Flaveria trinervia. The sequence goes on from CM046447.1 coordinate 30,764,988, forward strand.
GGTTTAGTGCTAGTATGCATGATCCCATTAATGTAAGCATCATGATCCGACTTACACTCTCTTAACCCGAGTTTGAGACTTGAATTAATAAAGAAATTTGCTTAAACCTGATCTTATAAAACCAAGTTTGGTTCCGTCATACCATAATATTATTAATACAAATAACATAAAGTGAAACATAAGTTAAAAAAATAGAAAGATTTTGCTTTTTGTCGTTTTGAACAGTGACTAGCTCGTTAAGACGATAAGTTCGACTTTTCTCGGGTTTATTTTTACCGGAAACTTGGTTTAAGCTAATATTTGTTCTAACACTTCCAAAATCTTAAGTATCATGAGTAATATAAAGTAAAACATAACTAAAAAGATAGGTTGAACTTTTGGGGGTTTGAACATTGACTAACTTGTTAAAACGGGTGTTCGGTTTTACCTCGGTTTTTACCCAAAACTTGGGTTCAAGCCAAGATTTGTTCTACACCTCCATGTCAACCATATAATAACTAAAATATTAAGAAAAACTCAGATCTAAAGTGTTTGATGTAACATGGTCACTTAAAAGTTTTTTAAAGTGCTTAAACGAGCGTTCGGTTTGGTTCGGTCTTTGAGTCGGTATGAACCCGAGGATGGTTACCACATGTCCAAAACCATTGAACTAAAAGTAAGGTAAAACTTCTAGATCTAAACTCAAACAAGAAAGTTAAGCGAGTAAACTTCCTGAAAAAGGACCCAAACGGATCTAAAATGCATAAATATGAGTTTGAATGCCCACAAGACTTAATAAAGATGAAAATGGTTTTTGTGAAAATAAAATAACTTAGAAAAACTGAAAATATCCAAAATTACATACCTGAAATGATTTGAAATGCAAGATTCGGTTTCATTGACTTTTTAAAGTCAAACTTAAGCAAAACTAGCTAGAACAACTTACAAGATCAAAACTTTTGGGAGAAGAAGATGATAATATGCAGGTGAAATGGTTGAGAATGAGTGGTCTTTATAGGGAAAGATTAGGGTTTGAGGAATGGGTAATGCATTTGTCCGGTGGGTAAAAGGTTGCATTTTGATTCTTTTACTTGAAATTAATTTTAATTTAAATAAATTATGACCAGGTATCTACATGTTTGGAGGGTTCTAGAATAATTATGGATTAGTTTTTGGTTGGTTTGCATGGTTAAAATACAAGTCCGGACCTTAAACGAACCAAAAACGTTAAAAAAACTGATTTTGCTCAAACAAACTGTGGGTCACGCCAGTTCGATTAACACAATCACTGATTTATCCAACATCGCCGACACACTCGATTCATCAACTCCATCAAAGCAGCTAGCGTGTTGGTCAAACAAAATGACATAACGAGAAACTCGTAGTGACCATAACGCGTGCGAAAATCTGTTTTAGGAAATCCTGTTCTTTCACCTCTAGCTGATGGTAACCCAATAGAAGATCTATCCTTGAAAACCAACTGGCACCTTGAAGCTGATCAAACAAATCATCTATTCTCGGTAAGGGGTATCGGTTCTTTATTGTCAACTTATTCATCTCACTGTAGTCAATACACATCCTCATACTACCGTTTTTCTTCTTCACGAATAAGACCGAAGCACCCCAAGGAGAGATACTCGGTCTAATAAAACCCTTATCAAGTAGCTCTTGCAACTGCTCCGTAGACTCTTTCATCTCAGTTAAAGCCAACCGATACGGTGCCTTGGCAACAGGTTGGGCACCCGGTAGTAGATCAATCTCAAACTCGATCTCTCGGTCAGATGGCACTCCTGGTAAGTCTTCTGGGAACACGTCTGGGAAGTCACACACAACCGATACATCAGACAGTTATCGTGTTGGTGTATCCACGTCTTTTACATAAGCCAAGCAGGCGCTACATCCACGGCTCGTACCCTTTGCCGCCACCGCCATGGAAATCACTTTCGGAATTGTCGTGACTCCATCACCATAAACCGTTACCGAACTCCCATCAAGCGCCATCAAACGAATCATCTTCTTGCGACACATAATGTTTGCCTCGTAGTCCGCTAACCAATCCATCCCAAGAACTACATCGAAACCACCTAACGTCATCACAAATGGTCTAAGAGGGAATTTATGACCTTCTAATTCCATCACAGCCTTCTATCATCTCAAAAATCCTAGTACACTTACCTGTGGTAGTTTCTACATCAATGGGCATATCTATATTCTTACTACTAACATGCAATTTAGCACAGAAAGCAGCAAAAATGAAACATTTACTAGCACTAGAATCGAATAACACATAGGCTAAAGTTTGGTTTACTAGAAACGTACCTGACACAACATCAGGGTCCATCCAAGCCTCCTGCTGCGTCATCATAAATGCTCTGGCGCTCGCTCTCGGTCCTTCACCTCTAGTCTTCTTCACCCTAGAACCCTCAACATTTGGCTTCTTACAGTCCCTACTCATATGACCACTTTCACCACAATTGAAACACCTCATAACCCCACAATCTCTAGTCATATGACCAGGCTTCCCGCACTTGAAGCAGATGTTCGATCCCCATTTGCATTCCCCCGATGCTCTTTACGACATTACCACATCTGTTCGACCTCGTACCAAGTGTGACCACGCGGCCATCGTCCACCCGTGTCTTCTTGTTACTTGTCGAGGCACCACCCCGACCAAACTTTTCCCATTCCAATTCTGATCACCACCACTCTTCTTGCTCACCTCAACTACCACCTCTCATGCATCATACAACCTTTCTGCCAAATCAACTACCGACCTAAACGTGCTCGGTTAGGCAACGATCATGTTCCTACGGATATCCGTCGGCAACCCTGAATGTACCTCTTAATCTTTCGTGAGAAAGGCGTCACTTGATCCGACACCAGACATGCCATTCATTGAATTTTGTGGTGTACTGCTCATGTGTCATCGTCCCCGCCTCTAACTGCAGGAACTCTCTCTCTCAACCTTGTCCATCTCCCTATAAGGACAAAACTCCTAAATCACCAACTTTCCAGCTCAGACCATTCCATTCTCCCAATAGCCCGACTACCCTCACCATGGACAATATTGTCCCACCAGCATATAACTGAGTACACGAAAGAGTGGGCATGAAACTTCACTTCCTGATCCTCCTGGCACTAGCTGATGTTCAAAACAACTGCCATTTCTCTCACACACGGGTGAGCAGCAGCAGCAATGTTGTTACCATAAGAAGTAGGGGGCTTGCATTGTTGAAACGCCCCGTAGTTACAGCCACTTGCCACCTCCGGCGCACGCTCTTCTTCTTCCTCTTCTTCTTTGTCATCAGACAGAACCGTCTCAGTCTAGGGTTGTCTTGTTTTTCTCGTAGATCTACTTCTTTCCTTCCTTTTTCCTTCCCTCACAGCCTTGATAACTTCAGTCGCCACAGACGGTAAGATTGTCTACATGACCTCATGAACCTCCTTGTCAACAGCTGAAGGGTTTGATAGAACATAAAATCCATGTTTAACCTTTAAACATTCTGAAAAAAAACGCAGCGGATATAATGCTTTTCAAAACCGATTTTTAAAGCTGAAATTTCATATTCTTAGGTGACCATTTTAGGTGAAAACAAACCCAAACATAAGGATCTTAAATATATGAATGGACAAGCTATGAACAAAACCTAATGTACATAAAGTCACAGCCATATGAGGCTGTGAATAGCTACCTTTCTCCAGCAGAATAGTCGACTTAGAGGAGTGTTTTGGATGCTTGAATCGACCAAGAACTCAATGTAGAGATCCTCAAGCTTCGTATACCCCAAGCACTATTACAAAACACCTTGTATGCTAGGATTAAACACCAAAAACAAGCTGCTGGAACTCCTTCTTCCTGCCTTGTTCCGAAACTAGAGAGGGGAGAGAGAGAGAGTTCTTTTGCATGTGTATACTTCAAATGGCTGGTCCAAGAGGCAAGTCATAAGACCCCTTAATTGTTGTATCTAATCAACAAAGTGGTCCAATAGGAACACAAGAAGGGGGCGGCCAAAAAAAAAACTTTGAAATGGGTTTCCCCCCTTTTATATTTAGACACATTACAATGTTACATGGTCTTATAACTTGGTATCTCTTAGTAAATGTATACAACTAACCAATTAATTGTATAACATATGTAGCCATTTTAATTTGTAATGTCATCTAACTAATATAAATAACATTACAAATAATATAATTGAACAAAATATCCTAATAAATTGTTCCATGTCATATGCAACTTGTTTAGAAAACCCATTTTCTAAATTGGTGTTAATATTTTATTGCATGATCACATCATCAATTAAATATTATTTGGTGTTTGCAAAGCTTGTTATTGGGTATAACCCGACTTGGATCATGACGTACTAACCACATCAATATTCTAAGTGTCTTGGGCACACAGAATCCAACAATCTCCCACTTGCCCAAGATTCATAGAAGATTGATGCAAGCAGTAAATACCGCCTAACAACGGTTTACTACCCTTAATACGCATGACTTATAGCCATTCAATAACATCATCCCTTTCAAGTGCCCTACTTGAAATGATTTAGGTGAATTAATCATTTATCCTTTTGTTACAGATGTCATGTTAAATCCAAGGACACGAATGATCATTCCTTGTTGATTTAACTTAATCAGGCCTTAGACATCTAACTCTCAACGAATAAGAGGAACAAATTCCATCTTGACTACATACGTTTCTCACAAACACCTCGTGTTATACCTGAACATATCCTTATGTACTGTCCACTATTTCAGGACAGTGAAGAATAGGCTCAAGGTGTAATACTTGGTGAATATCAAAACCCAATATGTATCTCAGGTCGGAGGATACCAAATGATATTCGCCTTTACTCAAAATTACTTATGATCAATCAATAAGATTCCATGTAGTAAAATTTGAGATGCGGGTTAGTCCAATATTTGTATCCCACAAATATCTATGAACCTTGGTAGCAACCCATTGCTCTATATTCATCCTTATGAATATCAACCAATCCAAGTTCATAATAGTCTTACTTCAAACTTGTTCCCACAAGTGTGAACGGCTACGGACATTTAGAGTAAACATTTTACTCATGGATTAAACATGCTAAATTGGAATATTATTTGAAACATTATAACCAAATAGTTTTATTCAAATAATAGAAAGTTCCATATATCCAAATACAAAATTTACAGATCAAATCCAATCACTAGAATATCGAAGTCCCATGGCACAAGTATGACCTTCATGTTTTGCCTTTTCAAGGAGCTTCGTGAGAGGATCCGCAACATTTTGATCCGTGTGAACTTTGCGAATACATATCCTTCCCTTTTCAACTTCATCTCGTATGTAGTTGAATCTCCGCTCAATGTGCCTAGTCTTTTGATGTGCACGGGGTTCCTTGATTTGAGCAATCGCACCCTCGTTATCACAAAAGATCTCTAGGGGGTCCTGAATGGAAGGGACAACCCCTAGATCGGCAATGAATTTCTTCAACCATGCAGCTTCTTGGGCTGCCAATGAGGCGGCGACGTATTCTGATTCTGTAGTTGACAGAGCCACCACATCCTGCTTGGAGCTCTTCCAAGAGACCGCTCCTCCATTCAGAATGAAGATGTATCCCGATTGTGACCGAGAATCATCACGATCGGTTTGGAAACTCGCATCCGTGTAACCTTTTATAACGAGTTCCTCATCACCAGATCCATAGATTAAGAACATGTCTCTTGTCCTCCTTAGGTACTTAAGTATGTTCTTGACAGCCATCCAATGACTGTTTCCAGGATTTTGCTGGTAACGGCTTGTCATGCTTAAGGCGTATGACACGTCCGGTCTAGTGCATATCATTGCATACATGATGGATCCAATAGCAGATGCGTATGGGATTGCCTTCATTTTATATTGCTCATCCTTTGAGCTTGGACATTGGGTCGTACTCAACATCGTTCCTCTTTGAATAGGTACGGTACCTTTCTTAGAGTTTTCCATCTTGAACCTTTTCAAGATTTTATCAACGTATACACTTTGATTCAAACCAATCAACCGCCTTGATCTATCCCTATAGATCTTTATTCCCAGAATATAGGCGGCTTCACCAAGATCCTTAATGGAAAAACAACTTCCAAGCCAGGTTTTTACACTTTCCAAGGTTGGAATGTTATTTCCAAATAGTAGTATGTCATCAACATACAATACTAGGAAGGTTATTATGCTCCCACTAGCATTCTTATACACACAAGCTTCATTAGCGTTTTTGATGAAGCCGAATTTCTTGACCTCCTCATCAAAACGATGATTCCAGCTTCTCGATGCTTGTTTCAATCCATAGATTGATTTCTTTAACTTGCATACTTTATTAGGATGCTTTGGATCAACAAAACCTTCAGGCTGAGCCATATAGACATCTTCCTCAAGATATCCATTTAGGAAAGCGGTTTTGACATCCATTTGCCAAATCTCATAATCATAATGAGCAGCTATGGCAAACAATATCCTTATAGACTTTAGCATCGCAACAGGTGAGAAGGTTTCATCATAATCAACCCCTTGAGTTTGAGTGAAACCCTTTGCTACAAGTCTAGCTTTATAAGTATCCAAGTTTCCATGCATGTCGGTTTTCCTCTTGAAAACCCACTTACTTCCAACTACCTTGGAATTAAGAGGTGGTACAACAAGTTCCCAAACTTGGTTGTCATACATGGATTGCATCTCAACGTTCATGGCTTCTAGCCATTTGTCACAATCCGAATTGGACATTGCATTATGGTATGTGGTTGGTTCATCAGATCTACCACATAGCATCCATCCATGAAAAATCCATATCTTTCACGTGGATTACTAGTTCTACCACTTCTGCGAACGTCTTGTGTGTGTTGATCAAACCCTTGATCATCCTCAACATCCTCATGTTGAGTGCTAGTTTCTACCAAGCGTGCATCGGGTTGTGGTTCTTGATCCTCTTCAAGATCCACTGTTCTACTGCCAGTTCCTTCCATAAGGAACTTTGCTTCTAAGAACTCACCCTTTCTGGCAATAAACACCTTTTGTTCCAGTGGATCATAGAAATAATATCCCATAGAATCTCTAGGATATCCAATAAAGATGCACTTGGTGGATCGGACTTCCAATTTGTTTGGGGTGGGAGTCTTAACATAAACCTCACATCCCCAAACCCTTAAGTATGATAGGGATGGAACTCTTCCATGCCATATCTCAAAAGGTGTCCTTTCCACCTTTTTGGTTGGGGCCATATTTAGAATACGGGCCGCGGAGAGCAAAACGAAACCCCAAAATGATAGAGGCAATGTGCTTCTAGCCATCATAGATCGGACCATATCTAATAAGGTTCGATTCCTCCTTTCAGACACACCATTATGTTGTGGTGTTCCAGGTGGAGTGAGTTGTGAGACAATCCCACAACTCCTAAGATGATCTTGAAAAACATCACTTAGGTATTCACCTCCTCTATCGGTACGAAGAATTTTAATTGACTTATTGAGTTGATTTTCTACTTCATTCTTGAAGATTTTGAACATTTCAGAAGCTTCATCTTTGTGCCTTAATAAGTACACATACCCATAGCGACTATAGTCGTCGGTAAAGGTAATGAAGTATCTTTCACCATTTCTAGTCATTGGCTTAAAAGGACCACATACATCCGAATGTATGATTCCTAATAAATCTTTTGCCCTTTCGGTAGTTCCACTAAAGGGTGCCTTAGTCATCTTACCTTGTAAACAAGATTCACAAACATCAAATGAATCACATTCATTTGTTTTTAAAAGACCATTCTTTTGAAGTGTTTGTAAACGCTTCTTGTTTATATGACCAAGACGACAATGCCAAAGATAGGTATCACTCAAGTCCAACTTGAGTTTCTTGGTGTTAGTTTGGTACAATGAACTATTTAAAGTATTTTCATGAACCAATTCATAAATACCATTAATTGGAATAGCTTTAAAATAGAACATACCATTTAAAGAAACATGAATATCATTTTCAATAAAGGATAATACATAATCATAATGTCTTAGTTGGGATACAGAAATAATGTTCCTAGTCAAACTAGGAGCATACAAAACATTCTTCAATATAACTTCCAAACTACTTGGAAGTTTTAGGATGTAGTCCCCACGAGCTTCAACTAAGACTTTAGTTCCATTGCCCATGAAGAGGCTAACATCCCCTTTCTTGAAGTCCCTACTTCTTGTGAACCCCTGCAACAAATTGCAAATATGAGTTCCACATCCAGTATCCAATACCCATGTGTTTGAAGATGTAACATTAAGATCAATATGTATCATGTATATTGTACCTGAGGTCTGCCCGGCATCCCTCTTTGCTTTCAACTCTTGGAGATGGACAGGACAATTCCTTGCCCAATGTCCTATCTCCCCACACTTGAAGCATGGGTCATTTGTAGCAACCTTTTGCTTCTTCTCTTGTGGTTTGGGTGGTACCCTTACCACCCCTTTCCCCTTTCCCCACGCAGGTCCCTTACCCTTGGCAACCTTTGCCTTGGGTGCGGGATGATGCCTTTTGTTGTTCCCACCTTCATTGATGGTGAGAACGGGTAAAACCCTTTTACCCATGGCCGCCTCGGCCGTTTTGAGCATTGAGTGAAGTTCACCAATGCTTTTGTCCCATGCATTCATGTTGTAGTTCAACACGAATGTCTCGAACTTCTTGGTTAGGCCATTTAGGATCAAATCCGTGGCCAACTCTTTTGAGACGGGGCAGTTTAGCCTCTCGAGGCGGTCAATATGACTTTTCATCTTAAGTACATAAGATGAAACAGATTGGTTGTCGTCCATACGACATGCATGGAGCGCTCGAACCGTTTCGAACCGCTCAACCCTTGCTTGCTGTTGGAACGTTTCCTTCAGCTGGGTTATCATGTCGTAAGCTCCGTGATGTTCATACTCCTTTTGGAGATCCGGAGTCATGCTCGCTAGCATGAGACAAGACACTTGGACGGAGTCCTCAGTGTATTTCAGCCAATCGTTAAAGGCCTCCTCATCATCCTCGTTAGGTTGATCGGGGATAGGGTCGTCTAAAACATATGATCTTCTCTCTTGCTTGAGAACAATTCTCAAGTTTCGATACCAATCAATAAAGTTGTTATGATTTAGACGTTCCTTTTGGAGGATCGCTCGTAGTGATTGGTTTGATGCGGACGAGTTATCGTGATTTTCATTATTGGTGGCCATCTACAAAATTTAACAAAGATCAATTTTAGTATTTTCGATATTGCTAATTTTAATATTTAATGCCTTTTAAGGCAATTTTATATTAAAATCTAGAACCCAACATTACATTTAAATTGTGGTTAGGTGACCTTTATCCCACTATTTAAATTAATAAGGTGGTCAACGTTTGACGATTGCAACCATTTGCAACTTCTAGAGGTATGGGATCGATTTTAAAACATTATATGCAAAGTCGGCATGTTTATCCCATCAACACCATTTGGAAACCATATTTTAGGTGATCCATTCAACATGGTTTGCAAATCAAGTTACCCTACTTGCACACACATGTGAGTTTACCAACATAGGTGGTTAGGTGACCTTTATCCCACCAATGTGGTATTCCCACCTTAAGTCACAAGTTTCTTCAAAATGGTTAGGTGACCTTTATCCCATTAAGAGTTTCCAAATGACTTAATTGTTGTGCAAAAGGATGGTGTTAAACTTGTTTGTTAAAAGTTTAGAGGTTCCATAATACTAGTTTAGAAAACTCTATGTACTTGTATTTGCATGCTTTCAAATACAAGGTACCTTATGGTTCTTTGATTAAAACCTATTTTAATCCTTAAAATCATTAAATAATTTTAATAACTTTTATTAACCTTTAAGAACCATCAATTTTCAGCTTGTTAAGTTTGTTATTAGTTTGCTTAGAATATCCAAATATCAACCAAACAATCAAAACAACAAACAATCAACCAAGCATAAACATTAACAATCAGATGTGCATAACCATAGCTCTTATGTTGACAACACTTGTTTGCCATCACAAGTGTTGTCTATGGTCTTTCTAAGGGTCAAACATATCATAAAGGTTCCAAGAACCTCCCACTAGAAACCGCATCCAAATGCTCCATGTTTCTTGTGTCTTTGTGTCCATCTTTGGGTCTTGATCTTGTACATCTTCCTTTTACAAAATTGTATCCTAATACATTTTTCTAGTAAAGGAAATGAACCTAATCTATTATTAGATAACCAAATGAATGAATAATTACAACCCAAATGAATAAACACAAATATTACAACCAAATTGAATGAATAAAACAACCACTTGAATCATCCAAACAACACAAGGCCACAAGCTAGGTTATGCACTTTAACAACCAATGATCATATCATCTATTCAAATAATGAAAACCCCATTTAAAACCCCAAATTTCAGCCAACATAAACTGAAATTTTGGGTTTTAATCATTGTCCAAACAACCAACATTTCAACATACATATCTTTCAAGGTTTAATCACAAGCATGTGTAATGTAACCTTGAAAGTTGGGGATTTTAACAAGACATAATGTACCAGCCCAAAAACAGCCTATAACATATCTAATATCATCTTTTAAAACCAATTTCAAAAGATGAATCAAGCAAGCCATCCATATAACCGGCTCTTGATGCCATTGAAGGGTTTGATAGAACATAAAATCCATGTTTAACCTTTAAACATTCTGAAAAAAACGCAGCGGATATAATGCTTTTCAAAAACGATTTTCAAAGCTGAAATTTCATATTCTTAGGTGACCATTTTAGGTGAAAACAAACCCAAACATAAGGATCTTAAATATATGAATGGACAAGCTATGAACAAAACCTAATGTACATAAAGTCACAGCCATATGAGGCTGTGAATAGCTACCTTTCTCCAGCAGAAAAGTCGACTTAGAGGAGTGTTTTGGATGCTTGAATCGACCAAGAACTCAATGTAGAGATCCTCAAGCTTCGTATACCCCAAGCACTATTACAAAACACCTTGTATGCTAGGATTAAACACCAAAAACAAGCTGCTGGAACTCCTTCTTCCTGCCTTGTTTCCGAAACTAGAGAGGGGAGAGAGAGAGAGTTCTTTTGCATGTGTATACTTCAAATGGCTGGTCCAAGAGGCAAGTCATAAGACCCCTTAATTGTTTGTATCTAATCAACAAAGTGGTCCAGTAGGAACACAAGAAGGGGGCGGCCAAAAGAAAACTTTGAAATGGGTTTCCCCCCTTTTATATTTAGACACATTACAATGTTACATGGTCTTATAACTTGGTATCTCTTAGTAAATGTATACAACTAACCAATTAATTGTATAACATATGTAGCCATTTTAATTTGTAATGTCATCTAACTAATATAAATAACATTACAAATAATATAATTGAACAAAATATCCTAATAAATTGTTCCATGTCATATGCAACTTGTTTAGAAAACCCATTTTCTAAATTGGTATTAATATTTTATTGCATGATCACATCATCAATTAAATATTATTTGGTGTTTGCAAAGCTTGTTATTGGGTATAACCCGACTTGGATCATGACGTACTAACACATCAATATTCTAAGTGTCTTGGACACACAGAATCCAACAAGCTCCTTCACTGAGGCCCTTAAGTTAGCACTCTCATCACTGCCCTCCGGATGAGGGGTCTCTAGTTCTTCATGAACCACATTTTCGGCTCTAGGCCTTCCTCTTGTAAAAGGTGGTTCAGCACCACGACCTCCACCATGTGAAGCTTTAGATGATCTACCTCCGACCATCCTCTAACACACACATACTGAAATATTCAAACACCAACATGGTCATTTAAGGTAAGAACTTAGTTTATGTCAAGTATAGTAAGTCCCTGACTACAGTGGCCAGTTGTGATTAGCCACTTACTTTACTCTTCATACGCCAAGCATTACCTATCCTGACTACATCAGTATATCTAAATCTACAAACAGCATGTAAACCACTGGACATGCGCACGCAATATCGTTATCATTAAGAAAATACTTGATGGTACGCTGCTACTTGGACTGGCATCCCTTCCCTTTCCGTCCCATTTTCACTTTAAGTTAAGTTCTAGTTTGAAATTTTACCCATTTCACTTAAACTTTGGCTAGGATACCAACTTGTCAGGTCCCGTTCACGGGATGATTATAGTTGGCCAATCATTGCTCATAAAACATATAATTACATTAACTTGAAAAAAATGTTGCAGCAAAAACATTAAAAACAACATTTTCTATATAAATGCTATTGTAAAATAATACAACATTCTTTACACAATTTCCTTTATTTGCATTACAATGCAAAACCATCACCAAAAGAATTCCATCCAAAATGCCAAGTAGCTGCCCTACGCCATCCTCAGCAATGCTCACCTGCCAACTGGAAAAGTGCACAAAAAGTCAGTGTTGCTCAGTGAGTTCTAGTTTTATAATAAAACATATTTTATCTTTCGTTTAAAACCATTCTTTACTTTCATTCAATCGTAATAGGTTTTAGAATGTGATCACACATCGTATGTACACATAGATAATATTTATTATCTTCATTATCATTCGTTTTGTACATTATTATCTATCATTCCATCTAGATCTTGTCATGTGCTTAACCCCCCTCTAGAGCACCGTAGGCGACAAGGACCCCATACATATGGTCAATCATAAAGATTGAACCCATGTGTGCATCCTCATAGGGTATTTAACCCGCACACAGTTGAGCTGACAACCCCTCATTGGGTGTGAACCTTCATACTTATGCTTAATCACATGGATTAAGCCCCAATGTGCATCCTCATGGGGTAGCTAACCCGCAAACAGTTGAGCTAACACTCCTCATTGATTGTGAACCTCCATACATTTGCTTTCAAGCCTTTCTTTCGTTCGTTCATTTATTAATGCATGCATTCTTTCATTTCGTTCCTCTTTTCATTAACTTCCACTTTACGTTACATAATACTTTCATTTCATTCATTCACATTCAACGTAAAGCCACGAGAAAATAATCATACATAATAATAAGGAACATCAACATACACGGTCAACATCATCATACCGGGCATAATATATACATTACATACATTATACAAACCATCATGCATAAGCATCAATCATACATCATAACATGCCCACATAACATCTATGACCTCAAAAAGTCAACTTATATAGCCCCTGGGAAGCTCCCAAGTCAAAGCCTAAATTTCAACTTTTTCCTTAAAAAGTTAGAAAATATTCTAAGTGTTCATCTGCATTCTCCTTTTTGTTTATCCGCATTTCTTTTTGTTCATCCACATTTCTTTTACACATGCGCATTTGTTCATCCGCATTGACTTTACTCATCCGCATTTGCCAATGCTCATCTACATTTCCTCATCCGTATTTGCTCATTCCTAGACTTCCTCATCCATATTGATATTACTCTTCCGCATTGTTCACACTTAGCAGTTTTCTAAACTTAGGCATATGAACTACTGTTTGGGCATATGAGCAGCCTAGTTCACATTATTCAGCAGATTCAGTCCCCGAATCCTCGTCTATCTTGTTCTAAGCTTAAATCTTACATTCTAAAGCCTTAGTAACACAACCATAACATCATCAAGCATGAATATAGACCAAAAGCACACCATAACCACAGCATACACAAGTTCATTCATACGGGTATAAAACCTAGTTTTATAAAAACATAAGTTCATGCATTTCTAGCCCCAAAAAATCAGTTCAAACATTTAAAAAAGGAGGTTCTAGAACTCACCTTTGCAGCTTCTTGGGTATGACTTCCTTCAAAACCTGTTTGCTGCAAGTTCAACTCCTAAAACCTACTAAAAACACACACAACCGAACATACAAACACACATAAGCATATAACTGAGGCAAGGCCAGTTAAAAACAATTAAAGACCATGAATTGTTACCTTGAATTCAAATTTTCAGCTTGTTCTTCTTCCCAAAACCGAGAGCTTTCTACTGCTCTTGCTACTTTCTCTCTCTAAAAAATGCAGATCTGGATGTTGTAAGAGTAGACTGTGCTCCCATGCCCGCTTTACACCCACTTTGAAACCTTTTTGTCCTTTTGACACTTTTACCCCTCAACTAGGGTAAAATATATTTTCTTTCCTTTTCTTCACTTGATTCTTCTTTCTTTGACTTAAAAAATGACCAGGTGTTACATACAAGTACATGATCAACTGCGCTTCGTTGAAGAACCGGTTGAAGTAATGAATTGAGATCAAGACTCTTAAGCAAACCAAGATACCTATTGTCAAAGTTCCTTGGAACTCAAAACGTGGACCGGAATTCACGTGGGAATGCAAGGATAAAATGAAGCTTAAGTAGCCTTATCTATTCAAAATGACGGCAATAGCCAGGGAAGGTACTAACTAAATTTCAGGACAAAATTTCTTTCAATATGGGGATGATATGACAACTCAGTCGATTTCGTTATGCTAATGCAGGAAATCAGGGATGTAGTACAACCATGAAACACAATTTTTGGGAAGAAAATTCTTTCAACATGGGGATAATGTGACATCCGATAATATTGTGTTACCAATCTTCGTTAGTTCCGTTAGGTCTTGCATACGCGTGTCATGCCACACACTAGTTGTCGTTGAATGGCTGGTGGCTTAATAATACTAATCTATGATAAAAATAATAATCTAATTAGTAGTGTTGATTATTAGTTGTGATTATATGATTCATGAATTTATAAAGTTTTAAATAGTTATTTTGTGAATTTACACGATAACGTGATGTGTTATATATATATACATTCCATGTGTTGTGAGACTTATTGTACATGTTGATGATTATTATTATTGAATATAATACTTATAATTTATAGTTAAAACTATTTAAAAGTGTTAAAAAGATTGGTTTTTATGAAATATAATTGAAGGGGTTTACTTTGTAATTATTCTAAAACCAAAACTTACCAAAACCCTATTCCCACCACAAACCCCCATTCAGCCGCAACACCACCCAAACACCCCATTCATTGCGAATTTGATCCAAAAGCAAGCATACAAGCCGAATTCCAATTTGTTTCAAGTATTACAAGTTGTTTGCAAGTGATAATCATCATCTAACCACACCTAAGGTTAGTTTTGATTAGTTTTAATAGTTATTGTTCTTGATGAACCCTAACCCACGAATCTATGATGAAAACATGAAATTAATGATTGTTAGATGTTAATATGATGTTAGTTAGGTTGTATGAATGTTAGATTATGTTGATTTTGCAAGAAATCCATGGATTGATTGTGTAGTTCAGACATTGCCATATGAGAAAACTTCTTGTTGTAGGAACTCATGAGTTGATAATGTTATGATGTTAGTTACAATGCTTCGATATTAGTTTAATTGAATTGTGCAAGAAATCCATGTATTTGAGGTGTTGATCATGACTTACTAAAAGTAGAAACTTTTGTGGATGATATTTGGGATTTGGATGATTTGGTGATGACTATTATGTTAGAATGAATGTTATGAACTTGATCACGTATAAAATTTATGAAATTATGATTGAATTGGATGCTAGATCACTTTTGGGTGTTACTTTCCCAAAATGGAAACTTTATTGTTTAGAACTTTAGACATGATGATTTGGGTATGCTTATAATGATAGGATCATATTAGAATGATTATTGATGATGTTTAATATGATGACATGTGAGTATGGCATTGTATGGATGCCTAGTTGATCATGTAAGTAATGTAGGTTTTGGTGATCATGTAAGTAATGTAGGTTTTGGTGATCATACATGATGTTAAATGATAGTTAGTGATTCGGAGATCATGATTGGGATTGGAATTGATTGTCATTGTCTATGTTGGCAATGTGATTATGAATGTCATAGACACATGCAAATCTAAGACCCCTACTTAGAACGATTGGTAGGTTTAGGATATGAAGTCGTGGATGGCTTCACATGGCATGTGGTGCATGATTAGATTTCATGTACGAAATATTTATCGGGATGTGTTTTCAATGATGTTTAGCATGTTGGTTGTTTGAGATTTGCATGAGTGTATGATGATCTAACGGTGTATGATAAACCAGGTAGAGCATGGGTTGATAATGTGATACACGTCAATAACTTATGTGACATTCATGTATGTTGGATCAAGAAGAAGGCTCGTGCAACCAAAACCAAATCACTTGAATAAAGGTCTTCCGAAGCTAAGTGTGGAACCTCCAAAGGAAAAATAGTTCTTTCGAAAACAAAGTGTAAGATCAACTTCCAAAGATAAACTCCAACTTCCAAAGAAAAAGTATTCACTTCTGAAGGTCAAGACTAGGAGAAAAGATAAGAAGTCAACATCTAAAGTATGAAGAAAAGAAGTCCTCAAGCCTCGGAAGAAGTAGCATTTTCCGAAGTATAAGTGGCTTCGGAAGAACTGTTCTTTCGAAGCCAACTAACCTTCGGAAGACACTACTATGAACCAGTGGACATAAGTACGGTCTCTCTGACACTCCGCTGTAGACCTCTAAGATACTGTATGGCGTTTTCTCAAAAGCCATGTAGTTTACCATACTTTATTCCAATGTTCACATGTATTAGTTAGTACAGTTGCCAACTTTAGTTGGTGACAAAAGGTAAGTCATGGATATGTCATGACTGTCATATCTTAGATAATACTTTATCTAAGATACCTTAACTTTAGCATTGTAGTATATTTTTTAGTCATAGGTTTCCAGCTGGTATCAAAGTATATCTGACTGTAGGTAGTAGTATATATAGTTTCTCATTGTAACTCATGTAATATGCTTGTAAGAGTCTTATAATACTTTGAGTTGAGAAATAATATACAAGTACCTTGAAAATTATTTCGTTATGATCTTTGTTACTTATTATATTATTATCAATTCTTAGTAGAAAAACTGCTTCATCTTATCCGAGTGTAGTATAAGTGAGTTTGAAAGAAATACAAGTGTTAAGTGACAAAAACTGATCCTGCAATTGGTATAAGAGCTTCTTAGGTTCTTGATTGTGAGATCTTACCATCCTAATAAACCTATTTTTCACTCCTCCATACACCACTCTCAAAATGGCCCTCAACAAGTCTGAAATAGAAATGGGGACGATGACTAAAGCACCCATCATCACCCTTGAAAACTTTAGGTCATGGAGTAGACGCATGGAAGGCTTCATTAGGTATCAAGATAGCAAGATGTGACAATCTATTTTCAATGGCCCGTATAAACCTAAGGTGGTAGCACCCAGTGGAATTGGTGCCATGATAGAGAAAGCCCTTGAAGACTACTCTGATGAGGACCGGAAGAAGCCGGACATTGACAAAAATGCTATGACTATTCTCATGACTGCAATACCCAACTCCATCACGGTGGGGTTTGAGCATAGCAATTCAGCTAAGAATTGTTTGATGCACTTGCCAATATGTACCCCAACTTCAATGACTTCGAGAAAGACTCACTGAAGCAGCAGTTCGAGAACATCACCTACATTGCTGGAGGGACCCTCAGCCAGCAATACTTCAGGTACATGGACCTCATTTCTTCTCTTCAGTCTATGGAAATTACTCTTGAACTTAGAGACCTCACAAGAAATTTCATGAGTGCACTCCCTCATGAGTGGACATTCTACTGTGTCTCTATCAAGATGACAGAGAACTTGAACACCTTCACCATGACTGAACCATATGACATCCTTGATTGTAAGGCCCCATTCCCGGGATGCTTACAGCTGGTAATTCATCGCACATAAAACATATAATTTGCATTTAATCATCACAACATTGCAGCAGAAACATAAAACAAATGGCATTTCATTTCATCATAAAAACTTTTGCAAAATAATGTATCGTTTGTCGGTTACAAAATTTCATTGTTGTATTACATCACAAAAGCTTTAATTAAATGGATGCTATCCAAAAGAGCAGAGCAGCCGCCTCGTGCCATCCTCAGCAATGCTTACCTGCCAACTGGAAAATGCATAAAAGTTAGCGTTGCTGAGTGAGTTTTAGTTTTATAGGAAAACATACTTTTCTTTCATTAAAACCCTTCATTTCTTTTAAAATCATATTATACTTTACATTCGTTCATGATAATACATCGTACGTAAATACAGATAATAACATTATTATCTTCGTCATTCTTTCATTCATTCATCATTACTTCTAGTGACATGTACATTACCCCGAACATTGTGCATGAAGCGGGTAACTGGGCCTGAGGTCTCTCATAGACCTCGAACATTGTGCACGAAGCTCACTCCGGTACCTAGGGCCACTACATTCACCATTCATCTTTTCTCTTCAATTCTGGATCAATGCCATAAGCTATACCCCGAACATTGTGCACGAAGCGGGTAACTGGGCCTGAGGTCTCTCATAGACCTCGACATTGTGCACGAAGCTGACTCCAGTACCTAGGGCAAGCGGCAAGGATCCCATTCATATGGTCAATCACAATGATTAGACCCTAGTGTGCATCCTTTTGGGGTAGCTAATAGTTCGTTCATTCATTCATTCATAACACGTAAAGCCATAGGAAAGATACTCATACTTCATCACAAGGAACATAAACATAACATTCATACATCAACATACAGGGCATCATACATACATAACATACATCATGCATAACCATGCAACATCATCATCATCATGCATAAGCAGACATCATTACATGCCCATCATACCATCTGTAACCCCATAAGCCAACATTCATAACTCCTAGGAATCTCCTGGGTCAAAGCCTACATTACCTCATTTCTCAAAGAGTCAGAATTTTTCTATTTGTTCATCCGCATTTCCTACAGTTCGTCCGCATTAACTATAGTTCATCCGCATTGACTTACTTCTTCCGCTTTGACTTCCTTTACACTTCCGCATTTCCGTACTTAGTCAAATGCTCATCCGCATTGACTTGATTGCTCATCCGCATTTCCTTACTTAGTCACATGCTCATCCGCATTGCCTAACTTGCTCATCCGTATTGCCTAACTTGCTCATCCGCATTTCCAGCACATAGTCAAATGCTCATCCGAATTGACTTACTTCCTCATCCGCATTTCCAGCACTTAGTCCAATGCTCATCCGCATTCACTTACTTGCTCATCCGCATTTCCATACACAGTCAAATGCTCATTCGCATTTCCTGCACTTAGCCAATGCTCATCCACATTTCCATACATAGTCAAATGCTCATCTGCATTGACTTCCACACTCTTAGACAGATTTAGAAACTTCTCAAGTGGATCTAAAACATCATTTCAATTTCCATGCACCATTCATCATGTTCTAAGCTTAATTCTTACCCTCTAAGCCTTAGAAACACAATCATACTTCAACAAGCATGAACATAGTCACACATCACATCATAACATCATCATACATACATTCAAGCATACTGGTCCGAAACCCAGCTATATAAAACATACATTCATGCATTTCTAGCCCCAAAATCAGTTAAAAACCGGTAAAAGAGGGGTCCTAGAACTCACCTTCTCAGCTTTTTAGTATAGCTTCCTCCAAACTCGTTTGCAAATTGAATTCAACCACTAGAGACCCACTAAAAACATACCCCAGACACATACAAACACACATAAGCATAAACCCGAGGATAAGACCAGTCAAGAACACCATAAAAGCATGAATTCTTACCTTAATTCGAGCTCTTCCTTGTTCTTTCTTCAAACCCGAGAACTTGCTGCTCTTTCTCTCTCTAATACCCGAAAATTAGTGGTGCATGTGACATACAGGCGACCATACCACCTTTTACACCCACTTTTCAAACATTTTGTCCTTTTGGACACTTTTTACCCCTAGACTTGGGTCTTATTTCTTTTCCTTCTCTTCTTTCACTTTATTCATTCTTTTCTTTGACTTTAAAATAACCGGTGTTACAAGTCCATCTCCCTTACATAGGTTTCGTCCTCGAAACCTGTTATTCCTCAAAGAATTGTGGGCAATGTTGTCTCATCTCTTCCTCAGTCTCCCACGTAGACTCAGATCCCTTTCTATGCTTCCACTGTACATGCATAAGGGGAACCACTTTATTCCTCAGCATCTTTTCCTTTCGATCAATGATTGCCACTGGTTGCTCCACATAATCGAGCTGTTAGTCTACTTTGATATCCTCCAATGGAACAATCATGCCTTCATCCGCTAAGCACTTTCTTAGATGAGATACATGGAATGTCGGATGAATTCCACTTAACTCATCGGGCAACTCTAGTCTATAGGCCACCTCTCCTACTCGAGCAATGATTTGGAAAGGCCCGATGTATCTCGGGCTTAACTTGCCCCACTTTCAGAAACGAATGATACCCTTCCAAGGTGAGACCTTCAACATAACCCGGTCACCCACCTGGAACTCAATCGGTTTACGTCGTTTATCGACATACGACTTTTGTCTATCTTTGGCTGCCTTCATGAAGGCTTTGATCTTCTCAAGCTTCTCAATCGTAGCCTCGATTACCTCGACGCTTCCCAACTCTTCTGACCAATGTCACCCAAACAAACGGGTGTTTTGCATCTCCTACGGTATAGCATCTCGTATGGTGGCATGCCAGTGCTGCCATGATAGCTACTGTTGTATGAGAATTCAGCTAACGGTAAGTGGTCATCCCAACTTCCTCCAAAATCGATCACACACGCCCGAAGCATGTCTTCCAACGTCTGAATGGTCCTCTCTGACTGACCATCAGTTTGGGGATGATAAGCCGTACTGATATGTAACCTCGTCCCCATAGTGTCGTGGAATTTCTTCCCGAATTTAGATGTAAAACGGGTGTCACGATCAAACACAATGGACACTGACACACCATGATGACTTACAATCTCTTTGATGAACAGGTCAGCCAGCCTCTCGGATGAATATGTCTCGCGGATCGGTAGGAAGTGAGCACTCTTCATCAGACGATCCATGATCACCCATATGGCATCGTACCCTTTCGTAGTACGTGGCAGCTTTGTAATGAAATCCGTGGTGATGTGCTCCCACTTCCATTCTGGTATATCCAAAGGATGGATCTTCCCATACGGCTTTTGATGCTCCGCCTTCACTTGCAAACAAGTAAGGCACTTGCTCACATACTCCACCACGTCACGCTTCATACCCGGCCACCAATAATCTTTCTTCATATCTTTATACATCTTTGTGGCACCGAGATGGATAGAGTATCTGGTCTTGTGAGCTTCATCCATTATCTTCACCCGTAGATCCCCAAAACGAGGAATCCACACACGACCAAATCGAGTTTTAACACCAAGTGTGTTTTCACCTAATTCCCCAACCAGACCTCTCATTCTTTTAGAGTTAAGATGATCTTCTTTCAGTGCTTCATCTTGAGACTCTTTGGCTTGCTTCATCACATCCGAGGTCATGATCAGCTTATACGCTTTCACCCGAATCGGCTCGGGTCTCTCTTTCCGGCTAAGGGCATCCGCCACTACATTGGCCTTGCCCGGATGGTAATGGATCTCACAATCATAATCCTTTATGAGCTCCAACCATCTTCTCTGCCTCATGTTCAGATCCTTCTGCTCGAAGAAGTACTTCAAGCTCTTGTGGTTAGTGAAAACGGTGAACTTCATACCGTAAACATAGTGTCTCCAAATCTTTAATGCAAAGACTACGACTGCTAGCTCCAGGTCATGAGTAGGATAATTGACCTCATTAACCTTCAACTGTCGGGATGCATAGGCTATAACCTTCGCTCTCTGCATTAACATGCACCCCAATCCCGAGTAGGAAGCATCTGAATAAACCACCAGATCTTCGCTTCCATCGGGTAATGACAGAACAGTAGCTTGAGTCAATCTCGCCTTCAATTCTTCGAATGCCTTCTCTTGAGCTTGACCCCATGCGAACTTCACCTCTTTTTGGGTCAACTTAGTTAGTGGAGAAGAGATCTTGGAAAAGTCTTGAATAAATCTTCTATAGTAGCCCGCCAACCTAAGAAGCTACGAATCTCGGATGGCGTCTTTGGTGACTTCCGTTGCATAACCGCCTCCACCTTTATCGGGTCCACCATAATCCTGTCGGGATACACCACATGACCCAAGAATTGGACCTCACGCAACCAAAATGCGCAGTTGGCGAATTTAGCATACAACTTTTCCTTTCTCAACATCTTCAGAACCTCCCGTATGTGACCAACATGCTCAATCTCGCTCTTCGAATAAATCAGGATATCATCAATGAACACAATCACTGATTTATCCAGCATCGGCCGACACACCCGATTCATTAGATCCATAAAAGCAGCCGGCGCATTGGTCAAAACGAAGGACATGACAAGAAACTGGTAGTGACCGTAGCGCGTGCGAAAAGCTGTTTTAGGGATATCCGACTCCTTCACTGAGGCTCTCACGTTAGCACCCTTATCTCCGCCGTCCGGATGAGGGGTTTCTGGTTCTTCATCAACCACCTTTTCGGCCCTAGGCCTTCCCCTCGTAACCCGTGGTTCAGCACCACGTCTGCCACCACGTGACGCTTTAAATGATCTACCACCGGCCATTCTCTAACTCAAACTGAAAGATTTAAACACTAACACGGTCATTTAAGGAAACAACTTAGTTCATGGCGAGTATAGTAAGTCCCTAATTACAGTGGCCAGTTGTTATTAGCCATTACTTTACTTTTCATACCCCAAGCATTACCTGTCCTCACTACATCAGTATTTAAATCTACATACAACACATAACCACATACCATGCGCACATAATACCAGTTATCTTTACGAAAATACCTGATGGCATGCAACTACTCAGATTGGCAGCCCATTCCCTTCCGTCCCATTCTCAGTTTAAGTTAAGGTTTATTTTGAAAATTTACCCATTTCACTTAAACTTTGGCTCTGATAGCAACTTGTAAGGCCCCATTCCCGGGACACTTACAGCTGGTAATTCATCGCACATAAAACATATACTTTGCATTTAATCATCAAAATATTGCAGCGGAAACATAAAACAAATGACATTTCATTTCATCATAAAAACTTGTGCAAAATAATGCATCGTTTGTCGGTTACAAAATTCCATTGTTGTATTACATCACAAAAGCTTTAATTAAATGGATGCAATTCAAAAGAGCTGAGCAACCACCTCGTGCCATCCTCAGCAATGCTTACCTGCGAACTGGAAAATGCATAAAAGTCAGTGTTGTTGAGTGAGTTCTAGTTTTATAGCAAAACATACTTTTCCTTCATTAAAACCCTTCATTTCTTTTAAAATCATATTATATTTTACATTCGTTCGTGATCATACATTGTACGTACATACAGACAATAACATTATTATCTTCGTCATTCTTTCATTCATTCATTCATTAATTCATTCATCATTACTTCTAGTGACGTGTACATTACCCCGAACATTGTGCACGAAACGGGTAACTGGGCCTGAGGTCTCTCATAGACATCGAACATTGTGCACAAAGATGAATCCAGTACCTAGGGCAAGTACATTCACCATTCATCTTTTCTTTTTCATTCTGGATCAATGCCATAAGCTATACCCCGAACATTGTGCACGAAGCGGGTAACTGGGCCTGAGGTCTCTCATAGACCTCGAACATTGTGCACTAAGCTGACTCCAGTACCTAGGGCAAGCGGCAAGGATCCCATTCGTATGGTCAATCACAAAGATTAGACCCCAGTGTGTATCCTTCTTGGGTAGCCAACCCGCACACAGTTGAGCTAACACCCTTCATTGGGTGTGAACCTCCATACATTTGCTTGCAAGGCTTTCTTACATTCATTCATTAATGCATGCATTCATTCATCATGTTCCTCTTTTATTATCTTTCACTTTACTTTACATAATACTTCGTTCACTCATTCATTCATAACACGTAAAGCCATAGGAAAGATAATCATACATCATCACAGGGAACATAAACATATCATTCATACATCAGCATGCAGGGCATCATACATACATAACATACATCATGCATAACCATGCAACATCATCATCATCATGCATAGGCATACATCATTACATGCCCATCATACTATCTATAACCTCATAAGACAACATTCATAACTCCTAGGAATCTCCTAGGTCAAAGCCTACATTACCTCATTTCTCAAAAAGTCAGAATTTTTCTAAGTGTTCATCCACATTTCCTACAGTTCGTCCGCATTTACTATAGTTCATCCGCATTGACTTACTTCTTCCGCATTGACTTCCTTAACTCTTCCGCATTTCCGTACTTAGTCAAATACACATCCGCATTGACTTGCTTGCTCATCTGCATTTCCACACTTAGTCACATGCTCATCCGCATTGCCTTACTTGCTCATCCGCATTTCCAACACTTAGTCAAATGCTCATCCGCATTGACTTACTTACTAATCCGCATTTCTAGAACTTAGTCCAATGCTCATCCTCATTGACTTACTTGCTCATCCGTATTTCCATACACAGTCAAATGCTCATCCGTATTTCCTGCACTTAGCCATTGCTCATCCGCATTTCCATACTAGACAAGAAAACCCTTGAGTTTTCCTACTAGCAACACTCTAATGTTTGTTGAAGGCTCAGGACCCTTCCAACCTCATCAGTACCTGACATACACCCAACAACCATCTTGTTCGTCTGGACCATAAATTACAATTCCTTAGACTCCAAGGTCTCACCAGGCTCAGCATAGTTCCTTTCAAGACAGTTGTGCCTTTGTCTCAAGAAGTGGACACTCTAGTGACTATCAGTATTGCTTTAATGTTCTAGAGTTCTTCAGCACAGATGATGTGGAATATGTGGACATACAGAGCAAAGAAGTTCTTTAAGAGAACTAAAAGGCAATTTCCCCATAACCCAACCAACAACAAATTCAGGTTTGACAAAACTAAGGCCAAATGTTACAACTGTAACCAACTTGGTCATTTTGCAAGGGAATGCAAGGCTCCCAAGTCAAATTCAGGAACCCCACAGGTCTCCTCAAATCCCTTTACACCAAAGCCTACTAGAAAATCAACAAAAACAGCTGCAATGGCTCAAGTTGTTGACTAGAGCTTCATGGTACAGGATTTGACTCTTGCTCAAGCACTCATCGTAGGAACGGATGACAATACGGTATATGAACATATTTGTACTCCTACATGTATTCCTAAGGTTAAATTGTATCAGGACTACAAATGGAGATTAAATCCAATATTGAGTCTCTAAATGTTTTAAAATCTTATTTTAAAAGGGCGGAATCTGACTATCAAAGAAAAATTGAGTTGGAGAAAATTGTGTCCTTATTAAAACATGAACACACAAACTATAAGATTCAAATAAAGGATTTAATATCCAAATTGTCTGAGGCTCAAGCCCAGCTTGTCTCAACTAAGGCTCAAGACAGAAAATATGCTATTTCTGAGCAAAACTTTCAAGCCATTCTTACATCATCCTCTTAGTCAAAACTTTGTTACCAAAACAAAGGAGGGTTGAGAACCAATGAAATTGCTTCACTACACTCTTATGAGTCTATAAGAAAACCAGGGTGTGGTACCAAAGAGCAAGAAGTTCCATCTGCGGACCCACCTTCTTATGAGCCAAAGAGTGATGCAACCATGGAGACCATTATAGGGAAGAATCAGGTAACTTTACCCACTCCTGCATGTGATGATCCAATCCTAACCACCAATGATAGAAGAAGTAGAGCTAAAGTAGCAAGAAAAACTGCCAAGAAAGTGGCTGAGTCTAAGCTGATGATAGACCGAAAACAAAAGGGTGTATTCATCTCAGCTGGATTCCAAGTGGCAGGTAACTTTTGATTTAGGAAAGGGGTGTAGTACCAGTACTCCTGTCCTACCAAAGGATAATAAGTAAAAGGGAAAGGTTGCTGATAAAGAGAAAAAGAACAAGAAACAACAATCCTCAAGTTCCCAGAAGACTAAAATTGCATGCAGAATGTGTGGTCTGCATAACGACAAGGCCAAAGATTATTATTTCAATCCTGCTAGCACACATTATGCAAATAATGTTAAAAGAGAAGGAGTGAGGGAAGGTTTCTCATTTGGACATTATCAATTGGTTTATGTGATGAAAAAAGGAAAGCTTGTTTCCGAAGAAGGTCCTTTTTCCGAAAGGAAAATGGCTTTGGAAGCTAAAGTTGTCAAGAATCAAAAGAACAAAAGTGTTCCCTTGAAACCATTGTTGATACATATGTCCCTAGTTTATGTGCTTAATGTAAAAGTTTGTTATGTATTACATATATGTGATGAAAGGGTTCAATGAAATATAACATGTGGTTGATGTTTATAATGTTTAATATTTCATAGTTATATGTTTGTTAAGGTATAATGAACTTACTATATAAGTTTGAGGTTGTTGTGCATAGTTCTTAGTCAATATTGATTGAGAAATGTGTCAAACTTAGTCATCTGAGTCTTCATGTGAATGGACCATGCTTATGGACCATACGCATGAATACATCATGCGGATGGACCAGTTGCATGACTTAACCAGGAGACTGGATCAGTCGCATGATTGCGGCATAAGATTGACTCAGTCGCACGACTGAACCTTGAGTCGTGCGTATGGATCAATCGCATGATTCAGTTACATGACTGAACCATGCTAATGGTGTAGTCGTACGATTGGAAACCTATAACCTATAAATACCACCTAATTCGTGGAAAAATAGAGACACTTGAAAGACTTGAGAAACACTTGATACTCTTACGAATCCTAGCCATCTAGAACGTCCAAGGAAGACTGTCCAACTTTATAGATCAATCCTGATCCATCTGTACTCGTTCATAACATTTAGTTTCAATCTTATATCGATCGGGTAATTATTCTCACTAATTGGATCGCCAATCAAATTGGATTCCGCACTATTGGATTTGTTATAAATGCAAAATCTGTTAGTATTCCGTACGTACATGGTCCTGACAAGTGGTATCAGAGCATTGGCTCTTGGTTTTGTTTTTGATTCAATTAGAATTGTGTCAAACCTCATGTTTTAACTCAAAAGGGTCATCTTTTTGGGTCCACATGTGTTTTCCAACGTTTACAGGCATATACGGCAGATTAGGGTTTCTAGGTAAATCATAAGTCGTGTAAAAGTGTCAAAATTCGAAAATTTTCAAACACAGTAACCTTTAGTCGCACGAATAACTCATTCGTACGATTGACTCATCCGTATTTTTCCATTCGTACTACTGATCCATCTGCATTAGTCATCCGCATTTGTTCATTCGTACGACTGAGTCATCCGCATTGGCCATCCGCATTGTCCAATCGCACGACTGAGTCATCCGCATTGGTCATCCGCATTGTTCAATCCCACGACTGAGCCATCTACATTGACTCATCCGCATTTGTCCAATTGCACAATTGAATCATCCGCATTTGTCCAATCGCATGATTGACTCATCCGCATTTGTCCAATCGCATGAGTGACTCATTTGTATTTTTCCATTCGCACAAGTGAACTAGTCTTGTTCTAAAATTCAAAGTTATAGAAATGGAAGATTAATTCACTGCCTTTACTGCTGGAATGGATTCTTGCATCTAGAACCTTCAGGTTTTGGAAAATGAAATTATGAATCATAATAAACCACCAAAGCTTATAACGTTAGATGATTATCCACAGTGGAAGCAGAGGTTTGAGATCTATCTAAATGGAGTTGATCCCAATCTTTCGGCATCCATTGAGACAGGTTACACGATGTCAGTCGGTGCTCATGGAGTTAAGCTGAGTCTGGGAGGAATGAATGATAGCCAGAAGGTTAAGAACAATGCAAAAAAGAAAGTATATGCCATGTTGACTCAGTCGATACCTGAAGATATCTTTCATCAGTTCTCTGAGAACAAGCAGGCGAAAAAGTTATGGGAAGCATTGGAAAAGTGATATGATGGGAGTGAAACGTTAAAGTCTCTGAAGGCTAAGGCTCACAAGAAGGAGTTTGATAACTTCTCATCGATATGGAAGGAGAGCTTGGATGCCATCATTGACAGGTTCTACCGTCTATGAGTGAGTTGCACACTCATGGTGTAAGAACATCGATGGAAGATGAAGTGTCATGTTTTTCAGACAGTTTGCCAGATAAATGGTATTTGTTTGTGTCTAATCTGAGACAGAATGATATTCTTTCAAAGTTAGACATAAATGATTTCATCCTGAAATTAAGAAAAGAGGACCTGAGAATGAAGTACAAGTCTGAGAAAGGATCCTATGATCAGAATCCTTCACTTTATAACTCATTTCCCACATCAACCAGTTCAGAAGCACCACTACAAACATCATTTGTGTCCAGTTTCACGGCTCCCTCACAATCCATTGCTTTAGGACAAGAAACGTCTGGGTCATCATCAACTCAACACACAGTGCCTTAAACTAATACTACGAAGTTGAAGACCAAGAATCTCAGTAATATAAGAGTGGAGGTTGCAAAGGATCATATGGATCTTCTTACATTGTTGTCCAATCATATGATGGTTTAGTCGCTAGGAAGATCGGGAATTGTCATCTTACAAATGAAGATTACTAGCAAGTTGACGAGAACGAGCTGGAGAGGATGGATCTCATGTGGGCTCTTGCAAATGCAGTTAGAAGAGCAAAAAAGTTCGTGTGAAGTCGGTTGGAACAGTAGATATCCGAGCGTGTTCTTGACAGAACGATAAACAACAGCAAAAACCAAGAGACAATCAATAACACGAACTATAATAAATGGTTTCATTGATAAAACCTAACAATTACAAGCTTATTACAACATAAGAATCAAGAGTCTTGGCAAGGGGAGATCGAGCATGATCTCCCCTCTCATCCGGCAGCCTTAGGCTTTGGGCAGACTCTTCTCAAAACCGTTAATCTCTCTACATATTGAAACTGGTATATATAGGCCTCGGCCCGTATTAGATTCGACTGGGCCCATTTGTGCTATTGGACCTTGCGTATGGTTCAATAGTATGACTGGACCACCCGTATAGTTCAATCGTACGACTAGACCATACTTATGGTTCAATCTTACGAATGTCCCAATCGCATCTCTCAGTCGCACAACTGGTCCATTAGCATGGCTCAGTTGTACGACTAAGTCTTGTTCGCATATGCTCCTGTGAATGACCCAGTTTGATGTGTTTACAACATATCAGGTGTACTACATTAAGCCTAGACTATTCGACAAGCGACGGACACACTATATATGACTATATATGCTCCAACAGTTCGTTAAGAAGAGGGGGCCGAATTTAATAGCCATAAAGGACACAACGTTTGGCTTTGACAAAACAAAAGTCACTTGCTTTAATTGGGGTGAAATGGGGCATGTTAAACGGGAATATGGAAATCCATTTTCCACCATCAACCGTCAAGAAAAATCCATGAGTGGAGCTACCTCTTCGAGCAAAGAGACAAAGGCCTTGATTGCTCAAGGTGATGAAGGGCAAGACTGGACCTTCCGCTTTGTGTCTACGGGTGAATCAAACATAGCCTGTGTTGAGGGACTGGATGATGGTTCTGCGAGTGAAGGTGAGATCACAGTTGAGCAGGTAATTTCAGATACTGAAGAAGTTGTGAACGCGGTACATCACTTGGTTGAGGAAGAGCTCAGAGCAACAAGTTCAGAATCTCGAGTAACTGAAGAGTCTAACTCTATATTTATGACTGATTCAACCAAATCCTCACAGGTAAGTATTATAGACCAATTGTTTGAAAAACATGCTTTTGATGAATGTAATAAATTTAGATAAAGCATTGATTTGAAATTTTCTAGGTTATTAGACCACAATGATAACTTAGTAAATGATTTACAACTTTGCACTGAAGCTAATCGTATATTAAAACAAAATGAGTATAGTTACAAAGAAAAAGTAGAACTTTTGAGCAAACAACTAAGACAAACCGAGGTGATTGCTTTCAATCAAGCAAATGATATAATGTTTTATTTAAATTATTTGGAAGAAAGAAATAAAGAAAAAGCAGTTTTAGAAGTCGAAGTTAATTCATGAAAACAAAAACTGCATAGTTGGACCAGTTCTTCTCACATAGTTAAACACTTAGTGAAAGAATGAAATAATGGGGAAGGGTTAGGTTAGAAAGTAGTTTCACCAACACATGAGACCCTTTTAAATACAAAATATAGACCATTAAATAACAACCCAGTAAAGGATCATGTGGTGTCTACTCCTTTGGTTAGTGATCCTTATTCCACATGTAAACCTGTGAAATCTATCACTAAACAAAAGGAGGCTAGTGTGAAATCAATAGGCAATATGCTAGTTGAGAATTTAGATGATGCATTTAAAAGGGTTAATGTAAGGTCAGGTTCACCAAAGTCTATTTCAGAACCCAAACTGACTAAACTAGTTAACCACACACGAGTTAGTCAACAAAGTCCAACCAAAGGGCATGTTAAAGATGTTAAAAACAAAAAACAATTAATTTTGTTAATAAAGGTGATACATCTAAATGAGAAGTGACTAAAACCAACCAATCTCATGTCGCACCAATATCATACTCAACCCCACATAAACAATTTCCTCAACATGTAAAAGGACGATCATGCTACAGTTGCAGAAAAAGAGGACATATTTCTTCTAATTGTCCTTATTATCAGACTCCAAGAAAGAAAACTGAACTGTATGATACAAAACAAAGTTCTTCTAAAAGGAGTTCTGTTACTCCACCTAAGAGAAATAATGAACCTAAAGTTCAAACTATAAGCTAGTGTCTGTTTATCACAAACAGGCCTTACACAAAACTGGCTTATGGAAAGGAAAGTCAAGTAAATTGTCTCATAATGAGAACAATAAGAAAAACAACATGCATGTATCCTCAAGTGGACAGTGGGTTGAATTTATGATGTGTGATTCCTCTGGGTCACCCAAGCTAGTTAAGGCTTGGGTCCTAATCCTAAACTGATAATTTCCTTTAAATATGCAGGGTGTCTGCTATAGTGCTATCACAAATACCTGGATTTTTGATAGTGGGGCATCTAGGCACATGACTCAGAACTTGTCTCTATTTTTCAATGTCAAACAAATTAAAGGATGACATGTATCATTTGCTGGGAATAAAGAAGGATATATCACTGCTCATGGCGAAGTTGGAAACCAGAAAGTCAAGTTTGAGAAGGTTAACTACGTTCAACAACTACATAATAACTTGCTTTTAGTCTCCCAGATCTCTGACAAAGGCTTCAAAGTTATGTTTGACAACAAGAAGTGCTACGTGCTGAAAAAAGATTACGTTATCCGGAGGACAAAGTCTTAATATCATACCAAGATGTAATGATTTATATGTCTTGGATCTATCAAAAGCCTCCACAACTGATCAGCAAGTTCAATACTTCTTATCAAAGGCAACAAAGAGGGACTCAATCTCCTGGCATAGGAGAATAGGACACATAAATCCACATAAGATGAATCACTTCATACTAAATGATCTAGTGAATAGAGTGAATGTCAAGAACTTCCAGCTTTCGGATTTTAGGGTAGCATGTAATAAAGGCAAATAGACCAAGAAGCTTCACAAGGAAAAGAAAGTTAATTCCATTGACCTGCCTCTCGAGCTTCTACACATGGACCTGTTTGGTCCCGTTAGCACTAAAAGTATTGCTGGTGATTTGTACTGCTATGTAGTTACGGATGATTACTCAAGATTTTCTTGGGTGATGTTTCTGAAATCCAAATCAGAGACATTTGAATCATTCAAACAGCTGGTAACTACTTTGGAATCGCTGTAAAGTAGAAAGTTAGACAGATTCGATCACACAATGACAGAGTTCAAGAACCAGTGGATAGAGGTGTTTTGTAAAGAGAAAGGGATTATACATCAATTTATGTCTGCCTACACCCCACAGATGAATGAGTTGCTGAGCGAAAGAATCGGAGCCTGATAGAGATAGCAAGAACGATGCTCGCCGACACAAAACTGCCTATCCAATTTTGGACCGAAGCATTAGCCAATGCATGCTACACCATTAATCGGGTCTTGGTGGTCAAACGTCATGGTAAAAATGTTATGAGTTTCTCCGCAACGTGAACCTAATCTGGAGTACCTCGAACCATTTGGTGCACCATGTACACTGTTGAAGAAAACTCAGTCTGGGAAGTCAGTGAGAAGGCTGGAGAAGGGATCTTTCTCGGTTACAATATACCAGACAACAGAGTTTATAATAACTTAACGGGTCAGGTAGAAGTGTGGTGCAATGTTGATATTCACAGATACACCACCCCGTTGCTAGAAGGGACATTCATTCTTCTTTGTCTATGATGGATTCTTTAAGTCCTTCAACACACCTATCTCCCTTCCTGATGATAAGTTAATGGCTAGAATGATGTCTCATGTCCTAGACACACTGCTACTAGATTCGACAACATCAACTCCACAAGGTGAATATTCTTATCCTTTAGGGCGAGCACTTGATGTAGGCGATTCCTCCTCTGAAGATGAAGAAGTGGAGACTGAATAGGTGGACCAGGGGGATAGGTTCCTACCAATGCAAGTACACAAGCATCAAATCTTGATGCCCCTGACATTTCGGAACATCATACTCCAATAGCTACACAACCTTAACCTGAGTTTAACAATCTGGATCATGAGGTGGTTGTTACAACAACTCTTGGATCTCGGCTAAATCTTTATCATCCCTTGGATAATGTCATTGGGGATGTTAGATCGGTAATGGAAAAGGGATACCTCGGTAATGGAAAAGGGATACCTTCACAATAGAGCTTATCGATGTTTTATGTTCAATTTGAGCCAAAATACGTTAATAAAGCATTAAATGACGAGGCACGGGTTAGTGCAATGCAAGAAGAACTCCTACATTTCAAGAAATGAGGAGTGTGGACCCTTGTGGACAAACCAAAAGGTGCTAACGTGATTGGCACTAAATGGGTACTGAAATGCAAGAAAGATAACCAAGGAATAATATTAGGAATAAGGCCCGACTTGTAGTTCAAGTATTTCAACAAGTCAAATGCATAGATTATAATGAAGAGTTTGCACCAGTAGCAAGGATGGAAGCAATACGTATATTTCTAGCTTATGCATCCTACATGAAGATCAAAGTCTATCAACTAGATGTCAAGAGTGCGTTCCTTCATGGTGAAATCCGTGAGACAGTGTATCTCAGTCAACTCGAAGGATTTGAGGATCCTTATCATCGAAACAAAGTTTACAAGCTTGATAAGGCTCTCTACGGGCTCCATCAAGCCCCGAGAGCATGGTATGAGAAATTCTTAACTCATCTGGTGAAACCGGTTTTCGCATGGGAGTTATTGACTGCACTCTGTTCATTAAAGAAAAGATAGTGACTTACTGCTGGTACAAATTTATTTTAATGACATAATCTTCGGTTCCAAAAATGAAGAGTTATGTAAAGAGTTTGAATTTGTAATGAAATAAGAATTGAGATGACTGCCATAGGGGAGATGAAGTTCTTTCTCGAGTTATAGGTGGATTAGACACCAAAGGGAATATTCCTACATCAGACCAAGTATGTAGGCGATATCCTCAGTCGGTTGGATATGGAGAATGCTTTCGTAGTTGGAACTCCACTTGCTACAAACCATGACATGGCCCCGACGAAAATCATGATCTGGTTGATGCCACTATGTATAGAGGAATGATCGAGTCTCTCATGTACCTCATAGCCTCACGACTTGATATCATGTACGCGACGTGTCTCTGTTCCAGATATCAGGCGAAACCAAAATTCAACCATCTCATAGGCGTGAAAAGGATTTTTCGTTATCTGAAGGGTACTCCAACACTCGGGTTGTGGTATCCTCATGATGATGACTCTGAGCTTACAACGTATAGTGACACGGATTATGGCAGTTGCATAATGAATTACAAGTCAACATCAGCAGGATGTCAGTTCTTTGGTAGATAGTTAGTCAACTGCTAGTAAGAAGCAGACCTCTGTTGCTCTATCAACAAGTGAAGCTGAATATGTTGCTGCTGCAAGTTGCTATTCACAAATCATCTGGATTCAATAGCAAATGCGCGACTACAGTTTGAAATTTTCTAACACTCCTATTTTTGTTGATAATTCTGCTGCTATAGCCATAACAAAAAATCCGATCCAACATCCTAAAACTAAACACAGCGGTATTAAATATCACTTTATACGTGACAGTTTTGAAAAGCATTTAATCGATGTGCTTAAAATAAATACGGATTTTCAACGCGCCAACCTCTACACAAAAGCATTTGATAAACTGAGGTTTTTATATCTGTTAGAGGTCAATGGTGTGAAAAAGAAAAGTGAAATGATTCCAGAAGATGAAAGTTCGTAGTCCGACTAGGTTAAGTTTTCATTTTATTTTATTTTCCTCTCTATTAAAATCTAAACAAATAGTGTTTTTGGTTTTAGAATTTTAGGGGGAGAATAGGTTAAATTAGCATTAAATTCATGCAGTATTTAATTACTTAAAAAATGAGGGAGGAGGGCAGCTTAGCTAATAGAAATGAGATCAAATCTGTGATTTTGATTCAGCGTTTATGGAAAATGATAGTACACAAGGAACATATTGTTTGGGACTTTAAAAGATTTTAAATCATTAAGATGCAAAATTCAAAATATAAGTCTGACAAGTCTAAGCAAAATGAAAGGAATAATGATAGTAAAACTAGTATGCTACTGAGGTAACATAGAGAAAGTAGACCAAGAGGTTACTAGTTCATTATATGATGTGTCGGTAGATTCAACACAATAGATGAAGTAGACCTCATTGGTGGTTTAAAATTCAAACTAAGTTGTTCAACTTGTTGTGGGTTCCCACCTATCCCAGGTTAACAAAATCAACACAGTTCCAATAAGGGGTGAAGTGTTGGGTTTGTTGGACCATATCAACCTACTTTAACCTTTTAAACTTGAAAACATAGCGGAATATAACTTTAATATTATCATTTGTAATCTGAAAATTAATTCTCATATCATGACAACAACAAACCCAAGAACATAAGGATCATATATATGTGAAATAACTACCAAACAAGTAAACAAAACAACCATAAACAACCATGGAACTACCTTCCAAAGCTGCCCAAAAAAGTTAGATGAAACACCTTCCAAAAGGGCTGCCCAAAACATTTGATGTGGAGAAGGAGATGAAGTCTTGAAGGACCAAAACACCAAAGAAGATGTCCTCAAGCTTGTATACCCACAAGCCTCAAGCAAAAACCTTTGTTGCTACGATTTTCACACCAAAATCACAAGAAGAGCTGCAGAAAAACCCTTTTCCAGCCTTCTGTTTCTTCTAAGATGAGAGAAAAGATAATTCTTGCATGTACGAGAGAGAGTAGGAAAAATGGGAGAGTGTGTCTAGTTCAAGTTGGTGTAATGTTTCAAGGAAACAAAAGATCAATACATACCCTTAAGGGCGGTCGGAAGTTTTTGTTTAAAATGGGTTTTCCCCCCATTTTAAACACCCACTTAATTGTGAACTAGTAACATTATTAGTTATGTAATTAACCTCTTAATTATAAAACTTAAAACACTATTATTATTTGATGTTATATAACCAACTTAAATAACATTATAAATAATATCCATGACCAAAATATCCACATAAGTTGTTCCTTCTCACATACAATTTATTTAGAAAACCCAAAATAATTGGTGTAATTATTTAATTGCATGATCATATCATCAATTCAAATACATATTGGTATTTGCTAAGCTTGTTATTGGGTATGACCCGACTTGGATCATAACGTACTAACCGCATCAATGTTCTATGTGTCTTGGGCATAAAGAATCCAACAATCTCCCACCTGCACAAGATTCATAGAAGATTGATGCGAGTAGTAAATACCGCCTAACAACGGTTTACTACCCTTAATACACATAACTTAAAGCCATTAAATAACATCACCCCCTTCAAGTATCCAACTTGAAATGATTTAGGTGAATCAATCATTTATCCTTTTGTTACAGATGTCATGTTAAATCCAAGGACACACAATGATCATTCCTTGTTGATTTAACTTAATCAGGCCTTGGACATCTTGCTCTCAACGAATAAGAGGAACAAATTCCATCTTGACTACATATGTTTGTCACAATCATCTCGTGTCACACCTAAACATAGCCTTATGTACTGTCCATTATTTCTGAGCAGTGAAGAACTAGATCAAGGTATAAATTTTGGTGAATATCAAAACCCAATATGTATCTCAGGTCAGAGGATACCAAATGATATTCTCCTTTACTCAAATTTACTTATGATCAATCTAGAAGATTCCATGTAGTAAAATTGAGATGTGGGTCAGTCCAATATTGGTATCCCACAAATATCTATGAACTTTGGTAGCAACCAATTGCTCTATATTCATACCTTATGAATATCCACCAATCCATGTTCATAATAGTCTTACGTTCATATTTGTTCCACAAATATAACCGACTATGGACATTTAGAATAATAAGAATATTCATGGATATATACATGCTAAAAGGAACACAATCTCAGAATATCACAAATATATAAAGAGTTAAACATTACAATGTTCCAAATTTTTAAATACTAAACAGATCAATTCCAATCACTAGAAAATCAAAGTCCTAAGGCACAAGTATGACTTTCATGCTTTGCCCTTTCAAGGAGCTTCGTGGTGTGAACTTTATGAATACATATCTTTCCTTTTTCAACTTTATCCCTTATGTAGTTGAATCTCTGCTCAATATGTCTAGTCTTTTGATGTGCACGGGGTTCTTTGATTTGTGCAATCGCACCCTCGTTATCAAAAAAGATTTCTAGGGGGTCTTGAATGGTAGGGACGACCCCGAGATCTATGATAAATTTCTTTATCCATGCAGCTTCCTGATCTGCTAATGAGGCGGCTATGTATTTGGATTCTATAGTGGACAACGCTACCACGTCTTGTTTTGAACTCTTCCATAACACTGCCCTCCATTCATAATGAAGACATACCCCGATTGTGTTCGAGAATCATCTCGATCAGTTTGGAAGCTCGCATCCGTGTAACCCTTTACAATAACTTCCTCTTCACCAGACCCGTATATTAGAAACATATCCTTAGTCCTCCTAAGGTATTTCAATATACTTGTAACAGCCATCCAATGGCCATTACCTGGATTTTGTTAATATCTACTTGTCATGCTTAACGCACATGACATGTCCGGTCTAGTGAATATCTGCATACATGATGGATCCTATAGCAGACGCATATGGGATGTCCTTCATTCGATCTTGCTCATCCTTTGCGCTTGGACATTGAGATTCACTCAATATTGTCCCTCTTTGAATAGGTACCATACCCTTCTTAGTTTTCCATTTTGAACCTTTTCAAGACTTTATCAACGTATGCACTTTGATTTAAACCTATTAACTGCCTCGATCTATCCGTATAGATGTTTATTCCCAGAATATAGGTAGCTTCACCGAGATCTTTTATGGAAAAACAACTTCCAAGGCAGGTTTTAAACCTTCCATGGTTGGAATATCATTTCCAAAAAGTAGTATGTCATCAACATACAATACAAGAAATGTAATTATGCTCCCACTAGCCTTCTTATATACACAAGCCTCGTCAGCGTTCTTGATGAAACCAAATTTCTTGATTTCTTCATCAAAACGTTAATTCCAACTTCTTGATGCTTGTTTCAATCCATAGATTGACCTCTTTAACTTGCATACTTTATTAGGATATTTTGGATCGACAAAACCATCAAGCTGAACCATATGGACAGTCTCTTCGAGATGTCCATTAAGAAAAGCGGTTTTGACATCCATTTACCAAATATCATAGTCATAATATGCGGCTATGGCAAACAATATCCTAATTGACTTTAGCATTCCCACAGGTGAGAAGGTTTTATCATAATCAACCTCTTGAGTTTGAGTGAAACCTTTTTCTACAAGTCTTGCTTTGTAAGTATCCAAGTATCCATGCATATCGGTTTTCTTCTTGAAAACACACTTGCATCCAACGGGTTTGGAGTTAAGTGGAGGGTCAAGCAATTCCAAACTTGGTTGTCATACATGGATTGCATCTCTACGTTCATGGCTCCAGCCATTTGTCACAATCCAAATTGGACATTGCATCATGGTATGTAGTTGGCTCATTGGAGTCAACCACATAGCAATTCATGAAAAATCCATATCTTTCAGGTGGAATGCTAACTCTACCAAATCTGCGAACGTTTTGTGTGTATTGATAACCACTTGATCATCGTCAACAACCTCTTGTTGATTGCTAGTGTCAACCAAACATGTATCAGTTTGTGGATCTTGATCCTCATCAAATTCCACTGTTCTATATGTTATTCCTTCCATAAGGAACTTAGCTTCCAAGAACTCTGCCTTTCAAGCAAGAAATACTTTTTGCTTTGTTGGATCAAAGAAGTCGTATCCTATACAGTGTTTGGGATATCCAACAAATATACACTTAGTGGATTGACTTTCTAACTTTTTTTTGGGTGTTTAGCTTAACATAAGCTTCACAAACCCAACCTTTAAATATGATAGAGATGGAACTCTTCCATGCCATATTTCAAAAGGTGTCAAATTCACTTTTTTGGCCGGGGCCATATTCAAAATACGAGTTGCGGAGAGCAATGCGAAACCCTAAAAGGATAGAGGTAGTGAGCTTATAGCCATCATAGATGGAACCATATCCAATAGGGTTCGATTTCTCCTTTCAGACACACCATTATGTTATGGTGTTCTAGGTGGAGTAAGTTGTGAGACGATCCCACAAGTTCATAAAAGATCCTGAAAAGCCTCACTGAGGTATTCACCTCCTCTATCCGAACGAAGAACTTGATTGTTTTATTGAGTTGATTTTCTACATCATTCTTGAAGATTTTGAACATTTCAAAAGCTTCATGTTTATGTGCCATCATGTACACATAACCATAGTGACTATAATCATCGGTAAAGGTAATGAAGTATCTTTCACCATTTCTTGTCATTGTCTTAAAAAGGTCCACATACATCAAATGTATGATACCCAATAAGTTTTGCCCTCTCGTTAGTACCACTAAAGGGCGACTTGGTCATCTTCCTTGTAAACAAGATTCACACTTATCAATGAATCATTTTCATTTGTTTGCAAAAGACCATTCTTTTGAAGTGTGAATTTGATTCTTGTTTATGTGACCAAGATGACAATGCCAAAGATATGAATCACTTAAACCCATTTTAAGATTCTTGGTGCTTCATTGGTATAATGAGTAATTATAGGATGAATCATCAT
Organism: Flaveria trinervia; assembly: GCA_025506515.1. Lineage (NCBI taxonomy): Eukaryota > Viridiplantae > Streptophyta > Magnoliopsida > Asterales > Asteraceae > Flaveria > Flaveria trinervia. The sequence continues at coordinate 30,804,097 of CM046447.1, forward strand.
GAACCAATTCATAGATACCATTAAAAGGTATTGCCTTAATACAAAACACATCATCCATACAAACATAAATACCATTGTTTACAAACTTTAATTCATAACAACATTGTTTTAAAAGTGAAACATAAATTATGTTCCTAGTCAAACTAGGAGCATACAAGATGTTCTGGAGAACAACTTCCAAACCATTTGAATGTTTCAAAATATAGTCTCCTTGGGCTTCGACATTAACTTTTGCTCCGTTGCCCATGTAGAAACTTGTGTCTCCTTCTTGAAGTGTTATTTCTTTTAAACCCCTGAAACAAATTGCAAATATGAGTTCCACATCCGGTATCCAATACCCATGTGTTGGAAGAAATAAAAATTAAACCGATAGGAATCATAAAAGTTGTACCTGGGGTTTGCTAGCATCCCTCTTGTTTCTCAACTCTTTGAGATAGGTGGGACAATTCCTTTTCCAATGACCTATCTCACCATACTCAAAGCATGGATCGTTCTCCATTACCTTAGGCTTCTTAAGCTTAGGCTTTGGAGGTTTCGCTTTAGCCTTCCCTTTCCCTTTACCTTTGATGTACCCCTTTCCTTTGGCAACATTTGCCTTAGGTTCAGGGAAGGGCCTTTTCTTATTGCCACCCTCATTGATCAAGAGAACAGGTAGAACCTTTCTACCCATCCCTGCCTCGGCTGTTTTGAGCATTGCGTGAAGCTCACCAATGCTCTTGTCCCATCCGTTCATATTATAATTCATTATGAATGTCTCAAAGCTTTTGGTTAGGCCATTAAAGATTAAATCCATGGCCAGCTCCTTTGAGACGGGACAATTAAGCCTCTCGAGGTGATCAACGTGGGTTTTCATCTTAAGAACATAAGATGATACCGATTGGGTTTCTTCCATGCGACATGCATGAAGCGCTCGAACTGTTTCGAAGCGCTCAACCCTAGCTTGTTGAAGGAACATTTCTTTCAAATGGGTAATCATGTCACATGCCCCATGATGCTCAAAGTCCTTGTGGAGTTCAGGTATCATGGTTCCCAACATGAGGCAAGAAACATGCATGGAATTGTCTGTGTACTTAAGCCAATTGTTATAGGCCTGAACATCCTCGGTGTTGGGTTGGTCAGAGATGGGATCGTCAAGGACATACGCCTTTTTCTCTTGCTTGAGAAAAATTCTCAAGTTTCGAAACTAGTCCATAAAGTTATTATGGTTAACACGATCCCTTTCTAAGATGGTTCTCAGTGATAGGGTAGGGGCGGTCGGGGTGGTAGCATTGTTGTTTGCGGCCATTTCTACAAAATTACAAAGTTCATATTAGTATTTCTGAAATATTATATTTAATTATTAATACCCTTTTAATGTCTCATAGATAATTAATAATTAAAATCTAGAATCCAACGCTACATTTAAATTATAGTTAGGTGACCTTTATCCCATTATTTAAACTAACAAGGTAGTCAACATTTGACAACTGCAACCTATTGCAACTTCTAGCTTTATGGGATGAGTGAAACATCTTATGTTCAGTCGGCATGTAAAATCCCATCAACACCATTGTAGGCCATGCTTCGGTGACCCTATGCACATGGTTTCCAATTCATGTCGTCCTACTTACACACACATTTGAGTTTACACATAGAAGTGGTTAGGTGACCTTTATCCCACAAATATGTTAAGCCCACCTCAAACACACAAGTTTCCTAAAGTGGTTAGGTGACCTTTATCCCACAAGTAGTTCTCAATTGATTCGAGTGTCGTGTAAAAGGATGGTGTTAAACTTGTTCCAAAAGGGATTTTAGTTTTCATTAATTCTACTTTTATGAAAACTCTATGTACCTTGTATTTGCATGCTTTCAAATACATGGTACCCTCTGGTTCCTATTAATAAAATTGTTGGTACATATATGTCCCAAGATCATGTTATGAATGTAATAGATCTTGTTTGTCTAATTCTGATGTAATGGTTTGAATGATTAATGAAATGATATTGATTGTCTGGTGTTTATAACATTTAATATTTCATTAATGAGTCAATGTTGAATTGGTTAATTAGGTTTGTGACTCTTTGAAGTGTCATGCATAATGTTATAATGTTAAATACACTCAAACTTGGTGAAGTGAAGTTCTCATCCGTCCGACTGGACCATGCGCCCCAACAGTGATCATGCGTCCGAATGGCCATGCGACTAAGTGTCCATGAGCCTAAATAGTCCATACGACTGAGTGTTCAGTCGTGCGGATGAATCAACCGTATGGTTCAATCGCATGACTGAATCATACTAATGGTTCAGTCGCACGAATGAAGAATACTAACCTATAAATACAACCCAATTCATGGAAAAACGGGGGAATTGATTCTATTTTCGATTCCAGACGTACCCTAGCCGTCCAGAAACCTTGAAGTTGATACTACAAGTTCATAGAACGTTGTAGATCGATTCTTAATCGATTCTAAATGTTTGATTCAATACTTTATTGATTCTACGTGCGTTCTCACTGACTGGATCGCCAATCAAATAGGATTCCACACTATTTGGTTTTGTTTACACGTTAATCATTAGGTATTTTGTTCAAATACCAGGTCCTGACAAGTGATATCAGAGCTCTGGCTCTTGATTACGTGTGATTCAATCAAGATTGATAAAAAATTTGTGTTTTTACATTAAAAACACAATCTTTTTTGTCAAAAGTTGTCTTGGACGTTCCCTGTTCATCAAGTTTCAGTTTCTACGGTCATAGGCGATTAGGGTTTGCGAAATTTCGAATTTTTTCGGCTAAAACACCTTTAACCTAGAAATTTTCGCAAAACACCAGCTTTATTCGCACGAGTGAGCCATTCGCATGACTGGACTTCATTCGGATACACGAGACGCATGATTGGATTGAGTCGCATCTCCGTTCGTACGACTGACCCATCCGTTCGCAGTGTTCATACGCATTAGCTTCATTCGCATGACTGAACCAATCGCTTAGTTCAGCCGCACGATTGAACCAATCGCATAGTTCATTCGCATGGATAGCCCATTCGCTTTACACAGTCGTACCAGTTTGATAGTTTGGTTAGCATTCTTAAAAGTTAATCGAGATGGAAGATCAGATGTCAGCATTTACTGCCGGTAAGGACTCAAGTATCCAGAACCTATTGTTACTTGAGAGTGAGGTGGGGAATTACAATAAACCACCAAACCTTTTAACATTAGATGAGTTTCCCTGCTCGAAAAAACGTTTTGAGATCTACCTCAATGGAGTGGATCCAAATTTGTGGGAAGCTATCGAGATTGGGTATAGTATGCCTGTGGGAGCAGATGGGGTAAAGCTTACTTTGGGAGGAATGACTGATGCTCAGAAAGTCAAATATAATGCAGAGAAGAGAGTTTATGCATTGATTACTCAGTCTATTCCTAAAAATATTTTCCACTAGTACTCGGAGAATAAACAGGCCAAGAAATTGTGGGATGCGCTGGAAAAGAGATACGACGGGAATGCTTTGCTGAAGGCAATTTAAAGCTAAGGAACTGAAGAAGGAATTTGACAAATTCTCATCGATGGGAAACGAGAGTTTGGACGATGTTATTGATAGATTCTACCATCTGATGAGTGAATTGCATACACATGGTGTTGCTACTACCATGGCAGAAAAGGTGTCAATTTTGCAGATGGATTGCCGGAAAAGTGGGCTTCATTTGTGTCAAATCTGAGACAGAATGAGATGCTGGCAAAGTTGGATATCAATGACTTCATTCTAAAGCTGCGAGAAGAAGCACTTAGGACGAAATACAGAGCTCAGAAGTCTTCGCACACTCAGAATCCAGCTTTGTACAATGCCATGCCTCAAGCTAAGACATCTGGAGCACCTCTTCAGACTGCTTTTGTGTCAAGCTCATCTGGTCCTTACAAGTCTCTCCTTCAAGATCAGAAACGTCAGGGTCTTCTAGTACCAATATATCGGATCCGAAGCAAATGCTACCAGACTGAAGATTGAGAATCTTGGAAACGTGACAGTAGAAGTAGCTCAAGAGCACATGGATCTCTTGGCAGCAGTGGTTTAGTCTTATGATGGACTGGTTGCTGGGAAGATTGGAAACTGCCATCTGGCAGATGAGGACTATGAGAAGGTGGATGAATTGGAGCTGGAAAGAATGGATATTATGTGGGCCTTAGCTAGTGCTGTCCGGAGGGCGAAGAAGTTTGTGAAAAAGACCGGGCAAAACTTGGTTGCTACTAAGGGTACCACATTTGGCTTTGACAAAAGTAAAGTGACCTGTTTTAACTGTGGAGAAAAGTGGCACTTCAAGAGAGAATGTGTGAAGCCAAAGAAGACTGGGAACGGGAACCCATTCTCATCCTTCACTCGTCAAGACAAGCAAGCCAGCAGCTCTACTTCATTAACCAAGGATCCAAAAGCCTGACTGCTCATGATGATGAAGGACAGGACTGGAGCTTTCGGTTTGTCTGTCCAGGGGAATCAAATATTGCAAGTGTAGAAGATTTGGATGATGATTCCACGAGTGAGGGAGATATTGCAGTTGAGATAGCAATGTCAAATATCGAAGAGACAACAGCAAAGAAAGAATCACGAGAACCAGAGACATCTGATGCTGCGTTGATGGCTAACTCTACTGAATCTCCTCAGGTAAGTACAACTGACAAATTGTTTAAAAACATGCTTGTTTTGATTGTGATACTTTTAGATATAGCATAGATGACAAATTTGCTAGGTTATTAGATCATAATGATAACTTAGTGAAAGAATTGCAACTATGCACTGAGGCTAATAGAGTTTTAAAACAAAATGAGTATAGTTACAAAGAAAAGATAGACCTTTTGACTAAACAGCTTAGGGAGAGAAGTAGTTGCATTTAACCAAGCTAATGATATTAGGTACTATCTTAATACCCTAAAAGACACTAAGAAAACAAAGGCAGTTTTAGAAGTAGAAGTAAACTCATTAAAGCAAAAACTGCACAGCTGGACAAGTTCATCACATATGGTCCAGCACTTAGTAAGAGAAAGAAACAACAGCGGGGGGGGTTTGGTTTATAAAGTGGTTCAACCACCACCTGAGACCTTGATGAACACGAAGAGTAAACAAATAAATAACAAGCCCATCAAGGATCATGTGGTATCTACACCTCTTGTTAGTGATCCAGATACCTCATGTTCATCAATTGAATCTGGAACAAAACAGAAGGAGGCCACTTCAAAGGCAAAGAGTAAAATGGCTTGCGTTAATCTGGAAAAAGAATTTTAAAAGGTTAATAAAAGTCTGGGTCAAACAAAGTCAAATCTGAATCTAAAAGAATGGCTAATGCTAATCTTTCACAAGCTTCATGTCAAAAACCAGTTAACCAAAAGGAAAAAGATGTTACAAATATTAAGACAATTAATTTTGTTCAACATAAGAAAACATCAAAAGACACAGAGTTAAAACCCAAACTAAGTGAGGTTACTAGGGTGTCACAAACATCTCCACAAAGAAAGTTTAATCATAAAGTTGATAGCAGGTCGTGCTACAACTGTGGAGAGTGTGGACACATTGCTTTCTTTTGTCCTTACTATCAGACACCTAGGAAGAAGATTGAATTTCAGAATTCAAAACCTAGGTCTTATAAGAGGAGTTCTTTAACTCCACCTAGAAGAACTAGCGAACCTAATGTTCAATCCGTCAGCCAGTCGAATGTTTATCACAAACAGGCATTGCACAAATCTGGATTATGGAAAGAAAAGTCATCCTCTGTGTCTGGTAATGATGACAAGAAGGAACCTGAGCTACCCTCACTCTCTAAGGGTGAATGGGTGGAATTCATGATGTGTGATGCCTCTGGGAAACCTAAGCGAGTAAAGGCTTGGGTTCCTAACCTAAACTAACGGTTTTACTTGGTATGTGCACGGTGTTCACTACAGTGTTGAAACCAACACGTGGATTGTAGACAGCGGAGCATCCAGGCTCATGACTGGAAACATGGCACTTTTATCAAACGTAAAGCAAATAAAAGGAGCGCATGTTTCATTTGCGGGAAACAAGGGAGGCTATATCACAGCTTAGGGAGAAGTTGGTAATCAGAAAGTTAAGTTTGATAGGGTGAACTACATCCAACAACTTCAAAACAACTTACTTTCTGTTTCCCAAATCTGTGATAAAGGTTTTAAAGTCTTATTCGACAACAAGAAGTGTTACGTCCTAAAGAAAGATTACGTGATTCCGGAGGACCAAGTGCTGATGACAGCTTCAAGATATAAAGACCTTTATGTTTTGGATCTCTCAATAGCTTCTACAACGGATCATGAAGTTCAGTGCTTTCTATCAAAAGCCACTGAGATGGACTCCATCTCCTGGCATAGGAGAATGGGTCACATCAATCAAAGGAAGATGAATCACTTGATCCAGAAGGATCTTGTGAGAGGAGTTAATGTCAAGAATTTCCAACTTCCTAATTTTTGCGTAGCTTGCAAGAAAGGCAAACAGACGAAGAAGTCTCATAAGGAAAAGAAAGTTCATTCAATACAACTTCCTCTTGACCTTCTTCACATGGATCTGTCAGTCAGTACAAAGAGCATTGCAGGCGACTTGTACTGTTTTGTGGTTACTGATGACTATTCAAGATTCTCTTGGGTAATGTTTCTAAAGTCCAAATCAGAAACATTTGAATCATTCAAGGAGTTAATGACCACACCGGAATCTCTCTACAAGCTAAAGGTGAGACAAGAATGCACAGACAATGGAACTGAATTCAAGAATCAGTGGATGGTGGATTACTGCAAGGAAAAGGGAATTGTCCATCAATTCACTTCTGCATACACGCCTCAGATGAATGGTGTTGCTGAGAGAAAGAATAGAAGCTTGATAGAAACAGCACGGACAATGCTGCCAGACTCAAAACTGCCTATCCAATTCTGGAATGAGGCAGTGGCTAATGCGTGTTATACACTGAATTGAGTGCTCATAGTCAAGCGCCATGGAAAGACATGCTACGAGATACTACAATGACGTAAACCAAATCTAGAGTATCTCGAACCATTTGGTGCGTCGTGTAACTTCTGAAGAAGACTCAAGAAGGTAAATTCAGTGAGAAGGCTAATGAAGGAATCTTCCTAGGATACAACATACCAAACAAGAGAGTTTACAACAACTCAACAGGTCTAGTAGAAGTGTGGTGTAATGTTGATGTTCAGAGATATACACACCACCTACTGGCAAAGGACCTGCCTACTTTTTCAACTATGATGGATTCTTTAAGTCCTTCAACATCCCTATCTCTCCTTCTGATGATGAGTTGGCTACTCGGATGATGGATGATATCTTGAATACACCAACTCTTGATTCAACAAAATCGACTTCACTGGGAGAATCATCTACTCAGTCAGGGGAAGTAGTCGATGACAGTGACTCCTCCTCTGAAGATGAGGCTGAAAAAGATGACCAGAACAGTCAGGAGCAACAGGTTTCAGTTCCTGAAAGTCCACAAGCATCTAACGGTGATGCACCTTCGACTTTGAAACCTCAAACTCCTTCTACCTCAGATGCAGAACCAAATGTTCATAATCTTGGCTCTGAGGTAGCTATTCCTACTACTCTAGGATCACATCTAAACGTCTATCATCCCTTAGACAATGTCATTAGGGATGTCAGATCAGGAGTACAAACCTGAAATCAGTTGTACTCAGCTGATTGTGCCTCTGTTATGGAAAAGGGTTACATTCATGATGGTGCTTATCGGTGTTTTGTCTAGCAGTTTGAGCCAAAATACGTAAGTGATGCATTAAACGATGAGGCATGGGTGAGTGCCATGCAAGAAGAACTTCTTCAATTAAAGAAGTTTGGAGTATGGACTCTGGTAGATAGACCTAAAGGTGCTAAAGTCATTGGCACCAAATGGGTCTTGAAATGCAAGAAGGATGACCAAGGGGTCATTATCAGGAACAAGGCTCGACTTGTTGTTTTGGGATTTCACCAAGTCGAGGGGATTGACTACAATGAAGTGTTTGCACCAGTGGCAAGGATGGAAGCCATCCGTATCTTCCTTGCCTATGCATCGTATATGAAGATTAGAGTCTATCAATTAGATGTGAAGAGTGCATTCCTTCATGGGGAAATTCAAGAGATAGTGTATGTTAGTCAACCTGACGGATTTGAAGATTCTTATCATCGGGACAGAGTCTACAAACTCGACAAGGCCTTATACGGGCTTCATCAAGCTCCTAGGGCCTCGTATGAGAAACTTTCAACTCATGTTGTGAAACACGGCTTTCGCAGTGGAGGTATTGACTGCACACTGTTCATCAAAGAAAAAGATGGAGACCTACTGCTAGTACAAATCTATGTCGATGACATAATCTTCGGTTCAAAGAACGAAGAATTATGCAAAGAGTTTGAAGCAGTTATGAAGAAAGAGTTTGAAATGAGTGCTATGGGGGAGATGAAATTCTTTCTCGGGTTACAGGTGGATCAGACACCAAATGGGATCTTTCTACATCAGACCAAGTATGTGGGAGACATTCTCAGTCGGTTTGACATGGAGCATGCTTTAGTAGCTGGGACTCCACTTGCTACAAATCATGATATAGCACCTCATGAAAATGGAGATCTGGTAGATGCCACAATGTACCGAGGAATGATTGGATCACTCATCTATCTCACTGCCTCAATACCTCATATCATGTATGCTACATGTTTATGTTCTAGATATCAGGCTAAGCCTAAGGTTAACCATCTGATCGGGGTCAAAAGGATATTTCGTTATGTGAAGGGTATACCCACACTTGGGTTGTGGTATCCTCATGATGATGACTTTGAGCTCACGGCGTATAGTGACTCAGATTACGGGGGCTGCAAGATGAACTACAAGTCTACATCAGCAGGGTGTCAATTCTTTGGGAGGAGATTAGTTACCTGGCAGTGTAAGAAGCTGACCTCGGTTGCATTGTCAACCTGTGAAGCCGAATACGTTGCTGCTGCAAGTTGCTATTCACAAATCATCTGGATTCAACAGCAAATGCGGGATTACAGTTTAAAGTTTTCTTCTACTCCTATCTTTGTTGATAACTCTGCTACAATTGCAGTAACTAAAAATCCGGTACAATATCCAAAGACCAAACACATCGGTATTAAATAGCATTTCATAAGAGACTATTTTGAAAAGAACTTATTAGATGTGGTAAAAATTAATATTGATTTTCAACGCGCTGACCTCTATACAAAAGCCTTTGATAAACCACGTTTTCTATATTTGTTAGAGGGGAATGGCGTTAAAAAGAAAAGTGATGTTATTCCCCATGATGATCATGTGTAGTCCGATGCATTGTAGTTACATTTTTTTCATTTTCCTTGTTGATTTTATTCTGTTTAATTAAATTCATGTTATTTAGCTGTCTGTTAAAATCCTAAAATAATTCAATCTAGTATGATTTTAGAATTTTAGGGGGAGAGTAGATCAGCTAGTAACATTATTAAAAAAACAAAAAAAATGAGGGAGAAGGAGTAGACAGCTGATATAGGTAGATCGTATCTGTGATACCAATTCAAACCTTTTGGACAATGATAGTACACAAGAACAAATCAAAAGGGACTTTAAAATTTAATTTAGAAAAGATGCAAAATTCAAAGTATAAGCCTGTGTAGTCTAAGCCATATAAAAGGGAAGATGATAGAAAAACTGGTAACTACTAAGGCAACACAAAGAAAGTAGACCTAGAGGTTGCTAGACCACAAATGATATGTTGGTAGATTCAACACAATGGATGAGTATACATGACTAGTGATTTTAAGATCAAACTAAGCTGTTAAACTGACTGTGGGCTGCTATCTTATCACTGGTTAACACAATCAACAATATTCCAATAAGGGGTAATGAGCATGTAAAGGCCACAAATGTATGCAAATGACCAAAATTAGAGCAAAGCAAGAAAAAATGGAAGACAAATGCAATCAAGCTAATGACATATGTTGTTGGTGCATTCTGTACAAAAGAAAATTTAGCTGCTTTAACAAGAAGATAGGTTGTGTGCCTCTCTGCTGTGCGATGGCACTGACCTGAGGATTGGCTTCTCTGTGAAAGCTCTAAGAATAGTCTCTTCTTGTAAAAATACCCGTAGACCGCTCAAAAGCTCCTGAGGAATGTTGATTACCATATAAGTGTGGGATCCACATATGTTAGTTGAAATAATTAAACCAAAACTATCACCAGTTTGTGTCTAAAGTCTGTGTATGAATTTAACATGACAAATATATTGACAATCATGTTGGGTTTGTTGTGCCAAAACAATGTTGTTTAACCATTTAAACAAGAAAAACGCAGCGGATAAACATTTAACAAATACCATTTGTAATCTGAAAATTGATGTTCATAACTTAATTTCAACAAATCCAAAGACATAGGATCATATGTATGTGAATAAACTAGTTATCAACAAGCTAAAACAACCAAAACAACATCAACAAACTACCTTATGGGCGATTTGAAGAACCGACATTAGAGCTGCTGGAAATCACGTTTTGTTGAAGAAGTGGCTGTCCTTGGATGGCCAAAACACCAAGGATAGGTGTCCTCAAGTGTACATACCCACAAGCCCTCAAGAAACACCATGTTTGCTAGGATTTGACACCAAAAATCGCATCAAAAACCCTGCTGAAAACCTTTTTCAGCCGTGAAACATCAAGGAGATGTCAAAGGCTTTGTTCCAGCCGTATGACTTCTCTTCCATAAGAGAAACTCGAGTTCTTGTGCGATTTCATGTGAGAAAGAGGAGTAGATCAGATGTGTGTATGTTCATAGAGAGTTTTTGTTTCAAAACAAGAAGAAAAAGAAGAGAGGGAAGAGACCTTGCGGCCGAAAATCCCCTCACCCTTATTAGGGTTTTTTTTTCTTTTAAAAACTCTTTTAATTTGACTAATCTTATAAATTACAAAATTAACCTTTAATTATATAAAATATGCACACACACACTTTTATTATTTGATGTTGCTTGACTAATTTAAACAACATAACAAATAATATCCATGAACAAAATATCCTCATAATTTGTTCATTCTCACATATAATTTATTTAGAAAACCCATTTTCTAAATTGGTGTAATTATTTAATTGCATGATCATATCATCAATTAAATATTAATTGGTGTTTGCTAAGCTTGTTATTGGGTATGACCCGACTTGGATCACAACGTACTAACCACATCAATGTTCTATGTGTCTTGGGCATACAGAATCCAACTCTCCCACTTGCACAAGATACATAGAAGATTGATGCATGTAGTAAATACCGCCTAACAACGGTTTACTACCCTTAATACGCGTGACTTAAAGCCATTCAATAACATCATCCCCTTCAAGTATCCAACTTGAAATGATTAGGTGAATCAATCATCTATCCTTTTGTTACAGATGTCATGTTAAATCCAAGGACATAGAATGATCATTCCTTGTTGATTTAACTTAATCAGGCCTTAGACATCATGCTCTCAACGAATAAGAGGAACAAATTCCATCTTGACTACATACGTTTCTCACAATCACCTTATGTTGTACCTAAACATAGCCTTATGTACTGACCATTATTTCAGAGCAGCGAAGAACTAGCTCAAGGTATAACACTTGGTGAATATCAAAACCCAATATGTATCTCAGGTCAGAGGATACCAAATGATATTCGCCTTTACTCAAATTTACTTATGATCAATCTAGAAGATTCCATGTAGTAAATTGAGATGCGGGTCAGTCCAATATTTGCATCCCACAAATATCTATGAACCTTGGTAGCAACCAATTGCTCTATATTCATACCTTATGAATATCTACCAATCCATGTTCATAATAGTCTTACATTCATATTTGTTCCCACAAATATGACCGACTACGGACATTTAGAATAATAAACATATTCATGGATGTAAACATGCTAAAAGGGAACACGACTCAAAAGTCAAAATACAATGTTCCGTACTTCAAATACTAAACAGACCAATTTCAATTACTAGAATATCGAAGTCCTAAGGCACAAGTATGACCCTCATACTTTGCCCTCACAAGGAGCTTCGTGAGTGGATCCGTAATGTTTTGATCTTTTATGAACTTTATGAATACATATCTTTACCCTTTTCAACTCCATCCCTTATGATGTTAAATCTCCGCTCAAGGTGCTTAGTCTTTGATGAGTACGGGGTTCCTTGATTTGAGCAATCCCACCCACGTAATTACCAAAGATCTTTAGGGAGTCTTGAATGGTAGAGACCACCCCTAGATAAGCAATGGACAAGCTTATCCATGCAGCTTCCAAAGCTGCCAATGAAGCGGCTATGTATTCGGATTTTTAGACTGAATAATGCTACCGTGTCCTGCTTTGAACACTTCAAGGATACCACACCTCCATCATAATGGAAGTACACCTGATTATGATCGAGAGTTGTTTCGATCTGTTTTGGAAGTCCTCATCTGTGCAACCCTTTACACAGATTTTCACTTCAACAGATCCGTATATTAGAAACATATCCTTAGTCTTACTAAGGTGCATCAACATACTTTTAACAACCATTCAATGGTTATTTCTATTGGTATCTACTTTGTCATACCTGATAAGCATGACTCGTCCGGTTTAGTGCATATCATGAGACAAATGAGGATCCTATAGCAGATGCGTATGGGATATCCTTCATTTGATTTTGCTCATCCTATGAGCTTGGACATTGAGACGTAGTCAACATGGTCTCTCTTTGAAAGGGTATCATACCTTTCTAAGAGATTTCCATCTTGAACCTTTTCAAGATTTTATATATGCACTTTGGTTTAGCCCTATCAACCACCTCGATCTATCCTTATAGATCCTTATTCCAAAATATGGGTGGTTAAAACGAGATTCTTTTATGAAAAATATCTTCCAAGCAAGTTTTAACACCTTCCATGGTTGGAATACAATGTTGAAAGTACAATTATGCTCCCACTAGCTTCATATATATACATGACCTTTTGACGCTTGTTTCAATCCATAGATCTATCACTTAACTTGTATACTTTATTGGGATGTCGCGGATCGACAAAACCTTCATGCTGAACTATGTGGAGTCTCTACGAGATGTCCATTAAGGAAAGCGGTTTTGACATCCATTAGCCAAAACTCATATTCAAAATATGCAGTTATGGCACTTAACATCCTAATCGACCTTAGCATTGCCACGGCGTAAGACTTTCATCATAATCAACCAATTGAGTTTGATGAAAACCTTATGCTATAAGTCTTGACTTATAAGTATTCAAGTGTCCATGTATATTTGTTCTCATCCTGAGAACCCACTTGTATCCAACCGATTTGGAGTTAAGTGGAGGTTCAACCAATTGCCAAACTTGGTTGTTATACATGAATTGCATCCTTACGTTCATGGCCTCTAGCCATTTGTCCCAATCCAAATTGGACATAACATCTTGGTGTATGGTTAGCCTACAGGGTATAACCACATAGCATCCATTCATGAAATATCCTTATCTTTCAGATGGAATACTAACTCTACCAGATTTGTGAACGTTTTGTGTGTGTTGATCAACCTCTTGATCTTCATCAACAACCTCCTGCTGATTGCTAGTGTCAATCAAATGTGTATTGCCTTGTGGATTTTGATCCTTATCAAGTTCCACAGTTCTATACGTCATTCCTTCCATAAAGGACTTGGTTTCAAGAACCATAGACTTTGGAGCAATAATACTTTTGATTCGTTGAGTCAAAGAAACGGTATCTTATACAGTCTCTTTGGACTCCAAATGAATACATACTTTCTTTGTCCGGGTCATATTCATAATATGAGCCTTAGAGAGCGATGCGAAAACCCAAAATGATAAAGGTGGTAAGTTCATAGCCATAATAAATTGAACCATATCCAAATAGGGTTCAGTTTCTCCTTTATCTGAATGAAGAGCATAGATAACTACACGGAGCTGATTTTCTACTTCATTATTGACGATTTTGAACATTTCAAAAGCTTCATACTTATGTGTCATCAAGTGCCCATAATAGCGACTGTAATCGTTGATAACAATAATGAAGTATCTTTCACCAGTCTTAGACATTGTCTTAAAAGGATCATATACATCCAAATGCATCATTCCTAATTAGTCTTTGGTTCATACTTATCAAATGAAACATTTTCATTTGTTTCCAAAAGACCATTCTTTTGAAGTGTTTGAATCCAATTCTGGTTAATGTGACCAAGACGACAATGTCAAAGATAGTAATAACTTAAACCCATTTTAAGTTTCTTTATGCTAAAGGTGTATGAATGAGTTATAATAGGATGATCTATCATGAACCATTCATGGAAATCATTAAAAGGCATATCTTTAAAATGATATACATCATTCAAAACTCAATACCATTATTTACAAACTTTGAATCATGATCATATTGTTTTAATAGGAAACAATAATTATGTTCCTAGTCAAACTAGGTGCATACAAAAATGTTTGAGAACATCTTCCAAACCATTTGAAGGTCTCAAAATAGAGTTTCCCTTCTTGAAGCGGACATTTCTTTTGAACCCTTTTGCAACAATTGCAAGTATGAGTCTCACATCCGGTATCCAATACCCATGTGATTGAAGAAATGGCTTTTAAAACAGCGTATGAATCATGGAATTGTATTTGAGGCTTGCCCAAAACCCTTCTTGTGTTTCAACTCCTTGAGATAGAAGGGACAATACCCTTTTTATAGTCCTATCTCTCCATACTCAAAGCATGGATCGTTCTCCGTTACCTTAGGCTTCATAAGCTTAGGTTTTGAGGTTTCGCTATAACCTTTGCTTTGACGTATTCCTTTCCTTTAGCAATAATGCTTTAGGATCGGGATTGGCCACTTCTTATAGCCTCCGTTATTGATTGAGAGAATAGGTAGAACCTCTCTACTTATCCCCGCCTCGGTTGCTTTGAGCATTGCATGAGGTTCACCGATGCTCATGTCCCATCCGTTCATATTACAGTTTATTATGAATGTCTCAAACCTTTAGTTAGGCAATCAAGGATCAAATCCTTGGCCAACTACTTTGAGACAGGATAGTAAAGCATCTTGAGGCTATCAATATGGCCTTTTTATCTTAAGAATATATAAGATGATCCGATTGGGTCTTTTCATGTGACATGCATAAAGTGCTTGAACCGTTTCAAAGCAATCTTACTAAAGTTTGCGGAAGGAACATTTCCTTTTAGATTAACATGTCATGTGCCTCCATGAGGCTCCAAACCCTTTTGGAGTCTGGGAATCATATTCCCAACATGAGATCTGATGCTTAACAGAATCCTTAGTGTGCTTAACTCAATCGTCAAAAGGCCATAACATCAACAGCATGGGTTGGTGAGGTATGGGATCGTCAAGGACATACCTTTACTCATTCTTGAGAACGATTCTCAAGTTTCAAAATGAGTCCATAAGATAATTATGGTTAGGACTATCCCTCTCGAGAATAGGTCTCAGTGATAGGGAAGGGACGATCGGGGTGGTAGCATTATAGTTAGAGGTCATCATTACAAAATTGACAAAGTTCATATTAGTATTTCTCATAAATTTATTTTAATCGTTAATACCCTTAAATGTCTCATAGACAATTAACAATTAAAATCTAGAATCCAACGTTACATTTAATGATGGTTAGGTGACCTTTATCCCATTATTTAAATTAACAAGGTAGTCAACAGTTGACAATTGCAACCTATTGCAACTTCTAGTCTTATGGGATCGGTTAAACATCATATGTTTAGTCGGCATGTTTAATCCCATCAACACCATTGTAAGCCATGCTTCGGTGACCCTAAGCACATGGTTCCAATTCAAGTCGTCCTACTTACACACACGTGTGAGTTTTTACATATAAGCGGTTAGGTGACCTTTATCCCACAAGTATGTTAGACTCACCTCAAGGACACAAGTTCCTACAAGTGGTTAGGTGACCTTTATCCCACAAGTAGTTCCCAAGTGATTCGAGTGTCGTGTAAAAGGATGGTGTTAGACTTGTTACCAAAGGGTTTTAGGTTTCCATTAATTTTAGACTTGAAAAACCTATGTACCTTGTAATTGCATGCTTTCAAATACATGGTACCCTATGGTTCTCTTTAATAAAACCTCTTTTATTTTGAAATCATTAATCCTCTTAATAACCTTTTATTAATTACTTAATGATTTAGAACCATAAAATTCAGCTTGTTATCATAATTTATTTAGATTGTTAAGCATATTCATATATCAAACAATCAACATAAAACAAACAAGCATAATCATACAAACATATGTGCATAACCATAGCCACTAAGTTGACTACACTTGTTTGCCATCACAAGTGTTGTCATAAGGTCTTTTCCTAAGGGTTCAACACAACACAAATGATGAGATCTCCAAAGACCCCCACTTGAACTTGCATCCAAATGCTTCAAGTCCATCCTTTGTGTCTTCCTTTTGTGCTTCCTTCCCGAGCATCTTCTTTTACAAAATATATACATCCTAATACATATTTTCTAGTAAAGGAAAAAATGCTCCTAATCTATTTATTACATTGCCAAATGAATAAATAAATTAAAACCAAATGGAAACACAAAAGAAATTACTACAACCCATAAAGAAAGAATACAATCAACATGACAATTCCATAATCAACCAAACCCAAAACAACCATGGTCAAGGCTATGTTATGCACTAAAATTATGTATCCATATACATCATACTAAGAACCAAAAGAACCCCATTGACCCTAAATTTTCAGCCAACATAAACCAAAAATCTAGGGTCTTTTGTCCAAAAACACAATCAACCAAATTGATATCTTTCCTTTCAAGGTTTAATCACTAGCATGTTTGATATAACCTTGAAAGATTGGGGTATCATCAAATCAATACAAAACAGCCCTAAAATTGGTTGTTAAACCTTATATAACCAATTATACAAGAACACATGAAACTAATCATCCACATAACCGGCTCTAGATGCCAATGTTGGGTTTGTTGTGCCAAAACAATGTTGTTTAACCATTTAAACAAGAAAAACGCAGCGGATAAACATTTAACAAATACCATTTGTAATCTGAAAATTGATGTTCATAACTTAATTCAACAAACCCAAAGACATAGGATCATATGTATGTGAATAAACTAATTATCAACAAGCTAAAACAACATCAACAAACTACCTTTATGGGCGATTTGAAGAACCGACATTAGAGCTGCTGGAAATCACGTTTTGTTGAAGAAGTGGCTGTCCTTGGATGGCCAAAACACCAAGGATAGGTGTCCTCAAGTGTACATACCCACAAGCCCTCAAGAAACACCATGTTTGCTAGGATTTGACACGAAAAATCGCATCAAAAACCCTGCTGAAAACCTTTTTCAGCCGTGAAACATCAAGGAGATGTCAAAGGCTTTGTTCCAGCCGTATGACTTCTCTTCCATAAGAGAAACTCGAGTTCTTGTGCGATTTCATGTGAGAAAGAGGAGTAGATCAGATGTGTGTATGTTCATAGAGAGTTTTTGTTTCAAAACAAGAAGAAAAAGAAGAGAGGGAAGAGACCTTGCGGCCGAAAATCCCCTCAACCTTATTAGGGTTTTTTTCTTTTAAAAACTCTTTTAATTTGACTAATCTTATAAATTACAAAATTAACCTTTAATTATATAAAATATGCACACACACACTTTTATTATTTGATGTTGCTTGACTAATTTAAACAACATAACAAATAATATCCATGAACAAAATATCCTCATAATTTGTTCATTCTCACATATAATTTATTTAGAAAACCCATTTTCTAAATTGGTGTAATTATTTATTGCATGATCATATCATCAATTAAATATTAATTGGTGTTTGCTAAGCTTGTTATTGGGTATGACCGACTTGGATCACAACGTACTAACCACATCAATGTTCTATGTGTCTTGGGCATACAGAATCCAACAAATCTTGTGGCTGCAATTCTTGAAAGTTCAAATCAATGTGGAAATCTAATATACCATTGTGATTTCCTAAAATTGCTATAGACTCTGGATGAAAACCAAGAGTGAGCATCAAAAGGTTTCGATAACTAGTCCCAATGATTCACTTGCCTGTATGATTCCAAAATTGATTTGGTCCAGGTGTGGTCAAACTTATTGAAGCTGCCTATTCTGGAACCAAATCCTATAGATGTCTATCTTAGGATTTATCTCTCACAAAAAGTCAAAACAAGTGTTTAAGTTTCTAGTTAGTTAGTCATTTTAGTTTGTTTGTGCGTTGGACTATATCATGAAAATCAGTATGGGATTCACTCACCTAAAAGGATCATGTCTGAGATGACCAAATGATTATAATGTTTATACTATAGTTTGAAAAGGGTTTAAATGTAAAATGGTAAGAAATGCAGAAAATTTCATAAGTATGACCCATTCGCACGAATGGACCTTTAGGATGGACTTATCATACGAATGGGAGCCATTCGTACGAATGGACCATAAGTATGGACCATTCAACCGAATGGCCATACGATTGACCCAGTCGGATGTTTAAATTGAACGAATGGGTAAGTCGCATGACTGAACTCCAGTCGGACGACTAAATGAGACGACTGAATGGGGCGACTGAATCAATCGCATGACTGAGGCACATTCGCGTGAATGAAACGTGCGTATGAGCCCAGTCGTACGATTGAATTTAGGGTTAGTATAAATAGAGAGTGAGTCGGTCGCAGAGACTCACCACTCTCAAATTTACCCTAAATCGTACGACTAACGTTACGCTGCCCAAATTTCGTTTGATCACTATAAACCCTCGATTCTCACATACTGACCATTTTCATTGACTCTACAGGTAATTTGCGGTGCAGAAACATTATCAAATCATTCAATTTGACTCTAAATCTGGACAATCGGATTCGTTAGAAAAACCGTGTCTTGTGTGGCAAAATAACCTAACTAAATGACGTAAACAAATGAAATTAAAGGTTTTAGGTGTTAAACGCATGAATTACGAGTCTAAGGAACCAGAACACGAAGCTTAAAACTCAAAATTGGTAAAAATTGTATTTGAATTGATCGGACAGAAAGACATATGAATGGACAGGTTGATGAGCTTCAGTTGCACGACCGAAGAGTGCAAATAGCGTAACCGCACGACTGAACTACGAGTATGAGTTCAGACGCACGACTGGTGTAACCGCATGAGGCTACATACGCATGAGTCCAGTCGCACACTCAGTAGTACGTATGGAGTCATTCGCACGACTAAATCCCAGTCGCACACCTCATTCGCATGACAGAAAAGAACTGTGTTCAAGTCCGAGTGTTTCATGACATTCTTAACCAATGGGTACTAATGTTTACTTTCCTTGTGTAACAGATGGCCAGCCGTTGGACTATGAGTACGAAGCACAATATTTGTGCTCATCTGGATCTCACATCCAGAAAGCTTTAGACTTCTCGGGCATTATAACCTTCCTCAGGAGATCGAGGATTGCACACGCTATATCTGCTCCATGTACACTTTATCGGTCTATTCGCAGGCCTTCTGGGAAGGTGCGGTTGTTGATCGATCCTTTGAGCCTCACTGTATGAGAGGTAATATCTTTGGAGAGGCTATAGCTTTCACAGAGGAGGATCTAAGGACCGTGTTACAGTTGGGGGACGATGCTGACTGTCCCACTAAATTACACCCCCTTACTGTCAGAGGATGTTTTCTTTGAGCCAAGTACGCTAGGGACATCAATGCTGGGGTGCTCAACAAGAGCAACCTCTGTCCCCAGCTCAAGTACCTTGCTCACATATTGCTGAAATGCGTAGCATCCCGAAAGGGAGGCTTTGATGAGTTGTCTGACCAGATCCACAACACTTTTGTTGCGTTGGTGCTGAACCATCCGTTCAGCTTCTCCAGGATGATCTTCACCTACTTGGTGGAGAACATTGAGGGGAAAGGGAAGGAGGGCTTCTGCATGTACCCCCGATTTATGCAAATGATCATAGACCAGAAGCTCCCCTCCCTGCCAAAGGAGAAGGATGATGCTGTAGTGCTTGAGGTGATGGATGATACCACCTTGGGCCGGATGAAGGTATACAGGGAAACCTGGTGAAACCCCCTGTCAGGAGATTGTTTGGGCATCTGGCCCGTGAAAACTATGTGGTGCCAGCTAGGAGGAAGTGGCGGCACGACGACAGTGATTCTGATGTTGAGCAGATTACTCTACCCGCCGATGACTCTGATGATGATGACGGTGGGGATGCTGGAGATGACATGCCCATTCCACCGAGGGGCGCAACTACAGACGTTACACCTCCAGTATCTGCCCCCATGGGAGACATAGCTGAGTCATCCGGGTTCCACGAGGACTTTATACCTGGTGAGGAGGAAGAAGAGTCAGATGAGGAGCCATTGACTAGGACTGTGGGAAGAAGGTTGTTCCCACAGAGTATGGACTCTGGGCGGTTGGTGAACGCCCCAGGGATTCGGGAGAAACGACTGCAGATCCCAGCTATGTTCCTGAGTCTACTAGTCGTGTTCTCGGGGGAGCATCCACCTCGACTGGATCAAGGAAGAAACGGATGGCTCAGCCCCACGGCCAGAAGAAGAAGAGGAGAAGACCGACCTTCCTCTCCACCATAGCCACTACATCTACCATCACCACTACCCCTTCTACAGCCACACCATCCACCACCACAGCCACCACAACAACCACCACCACACCTCCCACCACTGAACATATGCCAACCACCAGCATATCATTCACTCCTACATCACCTCCACTATCTCACAGACCCAACCCCATTTTCACCACAGCCACCACCACCACTACTAGCCACCAAGCAGGACCCTCATCTCATCCCACACATGTATATGGATCTTCTGTACCTCAATGTGGGGTAGAGGACCAGCTTTCAGCGCTAAACCGTATGGTGATACGACTTTTAGCTGCTGATGAAGAGAAGACTGCGCAGATCCCACAGCTTGCAGATCTCACAGCTGCGCAGTCACACCAGATCTCGGAGCAGGCTCGGCTGATCGAGGAGCAGGCCTAACAAATGGCTGCTCAGAGCCACGAGATCACCCAACTCCAAGAGCATTGATTCACTTCTGCTAAGAAGATTGAGGAGTTGGAGAATGCTAAGAAGACCATCATACTCAAACTTAAGAGATCTAAAGATGATCCTCTGAAGATTAAAGAGGGAGATGGTGATGATAGTGATGATGATGATGAAGATGATGATGATGAGACTGAGGATGATAAGGGGATTGAGGACGAGAGGACAGAAGAGAGGAATGAGAATGATGATGAAGAAGGAGGTGATGCAGCGGCATCTACCTCTGCTCAAGGTCAAGACATGAGGTCTAAGAAGAATCAAGACCAACAAGCTTCCTCCTCTGCTCGACCAAGTGATGACCCAGTAATCCAACACAAAAGTAATAATTAGATGTCCATGTATTTGATTACTTTTGTATTTGAATCATGTATTTAAACGTATGTATTTATTTGTTATGTTAAGATTAATGCTTTTCTGTTTTGACTATTAGCTAATGGTTGATGTACTACATGTTTATATCAAACAGATCCAAACTATCAGAGGGATGAGTTCGATATTGCTCCCCTTCAGCAGATCAAGACTCAGCTAACTATGATTCTTGATCTGTAAGGGATCGTCAGAAGGTCGGTGAGTTATACCCCTGAAGAAGGGGAAATAATTCACGATCTATCAAATGAGCAACTAGCTGAGATCTTCAAGCTAAATCCCGATGAGATTGTAAAGGATGCTCCAACGTGCGACTCGACAAGTGACGAAGAGCTCAACGACGTTGATGAAATAGAGATAGAAGATGTCACTGCAGAGCACTACCCTCAGTATGTTGACAATGAGGAAATGTGGTCCCCAATCTGGGTGAATCCCTTGTCAGTGATATGTTTGAGGTGTTAGACAAAATGGAGCAGGAGTCTGAGAAGAGAGAAGAAACGGCCCAAGCATCAATGATGATGTTGATATCTGAAAGGCTGAGTGGGCTGCATGTTTTGAAGAAGTTAGAGCCCAACAAGCTGCACCTAAACATGACACCTACACCAAACTCTACAGAGTCAAGAAACATCATAAGGTGTCGGCAGGATTATAGCATGGGCATATTTTGATGACCTTAACGTTTATGCAGTTAAGAGGGAGAAGGGCATAGGTTTTGAGCTCAACCAGCTGGCCAAACTGAAGCTGTTGTATGCTGACACGAGAAGATGTCAGGCTGGTTTGAGGCTGCCCTAAGAAAGGAGTACCACACCAGGTGGGTTAACTTCAGACCCCAACAACCTACAAGATACATCAGAAGATCTGAAGTTGATGCCATTACACGAAAGCCAAAGATAGTGTTGAAGGGGAGTCCTCTACGCACGATGTCAAGAATCCCACTCAGGGAAATGCCACAGGACTTCACTCGACACTTTAAGTGGTGGTACTACGATTGGAGGACAGGAGAAGCGGTCATAGTTCTACACAAAGAGGGCCAAATAGATACCATCAGGGTATTTGACCCAATGTGGCTCACCAACTTGTGAGCAAATAATGTCTACACTCTGTACAAGTGGACACTGTTCTATGATATGCAGGACATAGTACAAGCCCTCCAGTTTCAACTGTTATAAGACTCTATTTTGCATTTGAGATTCATGCAGGAGTTACAAAAGAGGATAAGTACAAGAAGTTTAAGGAGTTAATGAAGACAACAAGACATTAGGGAGATCTAGGTTCAAGGGGAGTTTGTTGGTACATATATGTCCTTAGATCATGTTATGAATGTAATAGATCTTGTTTGTCTAATTCTGATGTAATGGTTCAAATGATTAATGAAATGATATTGATTGTATGGTGTTTATAACATTTAATATTTCATTAATGAGTCGATGTTGAATTGGTTAATTTGGTTTGTGACTGTTTGAAGTGTCATGCATAAGGTTATAATGTTAAATACACTCAAACATGGTGAAGTGATGTTCTCATGCGTCCGACTGGACCATGCGTCCCAACAGTGATCATGCGTCTGAATGGCCATGCGACTAAGTGTCCATGCGCCTAAATAGTCCATACGCATGAATAACTTCGTACAGATGACTCAGTCGCACGACTGAACACTCAGTCGTGCGGATGAATCAACCGTATGGTTCTTTCGCACGACTGAATCAAACTAATTATTAAGTCGCACGAATGAACAATACTAATCTATAAATACAACCCAATTCATGGAAAAACGGGGGAATTGATTCTATTTTCGATTCCAAACGTACCCTAGCCGTCCAGAAACCTCCAAGTTGATACTCCAAGTTCATAGAACGCTGTAGATCGATTCTAAACGTTTGATTCAATACTTTATTGATTCTACGTGCGTTCTCACTGATTGGATCGCCAATCAAATAGGATTCCGCACTATTTGGTTTGGTTTACACATTAATCATTAGGTATTTTGTTCAAATACCAGGTCCTGACAAAAACCTCTTTTATTTGAAATTATTAATCCTTTTAATAACTTTTATTAACATATTAACGATTAAGAACCATGAATATTCAGCTTGTTATGATCATTTATTAAGATTGTTAAGCATATCCACATATCAAGCAATCAACATAAAGTGAATAATCAAACAAGCATATAAGCAACAACCTTATGTGCATAACCATAGCCACTATGTTGACAACACTTGTTTGCCATCACAAGTATTGTCATTTGGTCTTTTCTAAGGGTTGAACACAACACAAAAGATGAGATCTCCAAAGACCCCCACTTGAACTTGCATCCAAATGCTTCAAGTCCTTCTCTTTGTGTCTTCCTTTTGTGCTTCCATCTTGAGCATCTTCATTTACAAAATTTATTTCCTAATACAAATGTTTCTAGTAAAGAAAACACACTTAATCTATCTATTACATCACAAATGAATGAATAAATAAATTACATCCAAATACAAGCACAAAGGAATAATTATTACAACCCATAAAGAATGAATACAACAAAAAAAACATCCATCCAAAACCAAACCAACACAAGGTCAAGGATAGGTTGTGCACCAATATGAAACAACATCCAAGAACCAAATAAATCCCCATATGACCGTAAATTTTCAGCCAACATAAACCAAGAATTTAGGGTGTTTTTGTTCAAACAAAACACAATCAAACATTTTGATATCTTTTCTTTCAAGGTTTAATCACAAGCATGTTAGATATAACCTTCAAAGTTTGGGGATTTATAACATCACAACAAAACAACCCCTATTAGGTTCTTAAAGCCCTATAAAACCAATTTTACAAGGATAATGAAGCTAGTCATCCACATATCCGGCACTAGATGCCAATGTTGGGTTTGTTGGACCATATCAAAGTAGTTTAACCTTTTAAACTTGAAAACGCGGCGGAATATAACTTTAATATTATCATTTGTAATCTGAAAATTAAGGCACATATCATGACAACAACAAAACCAAGAACATAAGGATCATATATATGTGAAATAACTAGCAAACAAGTAAACAAAACAACCATAAACAACCATGGAACTACCTTCCAAAGCTGCCCAAAAACGTTGGATGAAACACCTTCCAAAAGGGCTGCCCAAAACGTTTGATGTGGAGAAGGAGATGAAGTCTTGAAGGACCAAAACACCCAAGAAAATGTCCTCAAGCTTGTATACCCACAAGCCTCAAGCAAAACACCTTTGTTGCTAGGATTTTCACACCAAAATCGCAAGAAGTGGCTGCAGAAAAACCCTTTTTCCAGCCTTGTGTTTCTTCTAAGATGAGAGAAAAGATAAGTCTTGCATGTATGAGAGAGAGTAGGAAAAATGGGAGAGTGTGTCTAGTTCAAGTGGGTGTAATGTTTCAAGGCAACAAAAGACCTATACATACCCTTAAGGGCGGCCGAAAGTTTTTGTTTAAAATGGGTTTTCCCCTCATTTAAACACCCACTTAATTGTGAACTAGTTACATTATTAGTTATATAATTAAACTCTTAATTATAAAACTTAAACACACTATTATTGTTTGATGTTATTTAACCAACTTAAATAACATTATAAATAATGTCCATGAAGAAAATATCCATATAAGTTGTTCCTTCTCACATACAATTTATTTAGAAAACCCATTTTCTAAATTGGTGAAATTATTTAATTGCATGATCATATCATCAATTCAAATACATATTGGTATTTGCTAAGCTTGTTATTGGGTATGACCCCACTTGGATCATAACATACTAACCACATCAATGTTCTATGTGTCTTGGGCATAAAGAATCCAACATGAAGAGCAAAATAAATGCCACAAATGTGTGCGGACGACCATAAAAATGAGCAAATCATATGGAAAAATGCTAAAAGCAATCAAGCTGATAACTTATGTTGTTGGTGTGTTATGTGCAAAAGAAAAATAAATTCTGTAACAAGGAGATAGGTTGTGTGCCTCTCTGCTTTGCGATGGCACTTACCTGAGGATAAGCATAACCTAAATATTCTAGAATTCATTATTTGTTCGCCTCTCTACTATGTGATGGCACTGACCTGAGCCTTGACATCTCTTTGAAAGCTCTTAGAATAGTCTCTTCTTGAAATATACCCGTAGACCACTCAAAAATCTCCTGAGGAATGTTGATTACCATATAAGTGTGGGATCCATAAATGCTCATTGAAAAAATTAAACTGTAACTCATCACCAATGTGTGTCAAAAATTGTGTATGGATTTAAGAGGACAAGAATATTAGCAATAATCGTGAGCTACAGCTCTTGAAAGTCAAAATCATTGTGTGCATCTTATAGCTCTAATATGATTTCCTGAAATTGCTATTGACTCTCAGTCAAAACAAGAATCTAGCATCAAAATGGTTTATTGAAATGTCCCAAATGATTATGATATACCTGTATGATTCCATAATGAATCGTACCAGAAATGATAAAATACATATGAAGTTGTGTTGTCCAGGATGTAAAATCGGTTAGATGTACTCTAATAGGTTTAATTCCATCTCAATTCAAAAATACAAAAATATGTCCTGTTTTGTTTTAAATTTTCAAAGTGTTTTCAAATTTCAGTTTTCTAGTAATTTGTTACGTAGATGTTGGATTCTACACCTATTCGTAATCTATGAATCACTCACTCAAAAGTGGTAACGCTGAGGTGGCCAATTGGGCCTTTGAAATTAAAAAGATCACGTCTGAGGTGATCAAACAGTCTTTCAAATTAAAAAGGTCAGGTCTGACATGATCATCGGTCATAACGTCTTATCAATAAGTTACACGTTTATGTTTGAAAGTGTACGAGGTCAAACTCATAAGTTTGGACAAATCGCATGATTGGACCATAAGTATGGACAAGTCACACGATTGGATCACATGTATGAGCCAATCGCATGATTGAACCATATGTATGAGCCAATTGCACGATTGAACCCCAGTAGCACAAATGAAGCATGCGAATGGGCCCAGTCACACAACTAAATGTTAACCTAGTGTAAATAGCAGGGAGTCAGTCGCATGTTCTCATCACCCCTCAGTTTCCCTTAGTCGCCCGAATGTACCGAGACTTTGCCCAAATTTTGTTTC
Organism: Flaveria trinervia; assembly: GCA_025506515.1. Lineage (NCBI taxonomy): Eukaryota > Viridiplantae > Streptophyta > Magnoliopsida > Asterales > Asteraceae > Flaveria > Flaveria trinervia. Next base: position 30,830,631 of record CM046447.1, read on the forward strand.
ATTGATTTAGCATCTTGATTGTGACATTAACGTTTACTTTCTGCGTATACAGGTAATGTGAGACCAAAATCGACTTCAATGTCCTAGTTAATAAAGCCCTAATGACCGAAATCATTCAAAACAAGTACTTAGAAAAACTCTTCAAAATAAACCACTTAAATGGACATAATCATTGATTTAAAGAACCGTAGGTGTTATTTTGAGTGTTTGCTAGTCTAATGGATGTGCGGATGAACTTCGATCGCATGATTTGACCAAGAATTGGATTTAAGGTGTCGAACAGAGTGTTATGCGAATGGATGTGCGGATGAACTTCGATCGCATGATTGAGCTAGGCATATTAACCAATCACACGAATGAACCAGGCATTTCAGTTCAGTCAAACGATTGACTCAACTACATGGCCTAACACATGACTAAGTTTATTCGAAAGCTCAATCGCACGACTGAACTCAGCCGCATGGGATTATCGCACGACTGAACTAAGTCATATGGTTTAATCACTCGATTGAACCTGACTGATCTCAGAACAGTTTAATTACAACGGTCTTTTGTTATGGACAAATCTCATGCTTATGGGTCTTGTGTTATAGAAACATGGTAGATAGGTGTACTATCAATACCAAGCACGACATCTGTGCTGACTTGGATGCCACCACTCGGAATGCTATCGAGTTTGTTGGAATTATTGCTTTTCTGAGGAGGTCGAGGATCTACAAAGCTATCTCTACTTCTTGCACACCCTACCGATCTATACAACAGGACTTTTAGGAATGTGCTTTAGTAGATAGATCTGCTGAGCCATACTGTATACGGAGCACCATTTTTGGTCAAGAGATTGATATTACTGTGGCTAATCTAAGACGGGTACTGTATCTGGGTGATGATACTGCCCACCTAACCAAGTTACATCCTCTGACAGTAAGGGGTTGTTTTTGATGGATGAAGTACACTGGGGACATCAACGCAGATGTGCTGAACAAAAGCAACCTGTCTCCCCAATTCAAGTACATGGCCCATGTTATTTTAAAGTGCATAGCATCAAGGAGAGGAAAATTTGATGATCAAATTGACCAAATCCAGAATGCATACGTTCCACTAGTACTGAACCATTCTTTCAGCTTCTCCAACATGATATCCTTTTACTTGATAGAGAACCTTAAGGCTAAGGGTAAGGAGGGTTTTCGTATCTACCCTTGGTTCTTACAGCTTATCATTGATGAGAAGTTCCCACCTTGCCAAAGGACAAAGAAGATGCCGTGGTACTCGAGGTGATGGATGATACCACCTTAGGTAGGATGAAGGTATGCAAGGGGAAGCAGGTGAAGCCCCCTGTCAGTAAACTGTTCGGTCACTTGGCAAGTGATGATTTTGTGGCGCCTTCTAACAAGAAGTGGCGTCACGATGAGAGTGACTCACATGTCGAGCCGATTGAGCTACCCACTCATGACACAGACGACGATGACGACGACCATGGTGATGGTCAAGGCGGTGAGGCTCGTGATGGATCTAAGAAGGCTCTAACCCACCCCGATTAAGGTAGATGAAGATGATGGGTCAGATAAGGAGCCTCTCGTGAGGACAGTTGGCAGTAGAGTTGTGGCCACCGAGAGAGGTAAAGCGGCGGTTGGTGGACGCCAGGCTGGGTCAAAGGGTGGTGCTACAAATGACTTTGATCCTACTTACACCCCAGACCAGCCACTCACCTTAGGGGGAGCCTCTATCTCCAAGGGCTCAAGGAAGAAAAGGATGGCCCAACTCCACAGGAAGAAGAGCAAGAGGTAGAGGATCACCTTTATCACTACTACCACCACCACTACCACCACAACCACACCTCCTATCTCCACCCCTATAACTACCACTACCACCACACTCCACCCACTACTACTATCTCTTATCCCCCCATCACTAGCACAACCAGTCCACCACATCCCACACATATTCCACCTCCCATATACACGACATCCACTACTACCACAACCACTCACCAAGCCGGTCCATCCCCTCACACTCCATTCACTGCTGGACCCTCCCTAACCCACATTAGGTTAGAAGAACAGATAGCCAACCTAAACGTATTTTTCTAAAGCTACTGGCTACTAATGAGCAAAGAGTTGCACAACTCAATCAGCTGATCGAGCTTAATGTTGCTCAGGCTGAGCAGATTACACAGCTCCATGAGCAGAATGCCCATTCGGTTCAGAGGATTGAAGAACTGGAGACAAAGAACAAGAAGATATTTCTCAGGTTAATAGATCCAAAGGTGAGCCTCTGAAGATCAAGGATGGTGATAGTGATGATGGAGAGGATGATGACGATGATGAGGAGGAAGATGATATTGTAGAAGATGCCGAGGAGGGAGGACCGAGCTGAAGAGATCACGATGAGCATGATGATCAGGAAGGTGATGCATCTGCATCAGCTGCTAATTCGTAGGCTCAAAAGAGGCGAACAAAAAGGAACCAAGATCAAGGAGCCTCATCCTCCGCTCCTCCAGCTGAGGAAATGACTAATCAAGACAAAAGTAAAGATTAGTTGTCTTTGTATTTAAATACTTTTGTACTTGAATTATTTATTACATTAACGTGATTAAGTATCATCTATGGTTGTTTATGTTTAAATGCTTTATATGATGACTTATGTGTGTTGTGATTAATGTCTAATCAAGCAGATAAAATTCATAGCAGGATGAATATGATTTTGCTTCCCTTTAGCAAATCAAGTCTCAAATCACTATGATTCTGATTTGTAAGGGATCGTCAGAAGAAGCTACACTCCTAAAGAAGGGGAAATTATACATGATCTGACCAACAAGCAAGATGCTGAGATGTTTAGACTGAATCCTGACGAGCTTGTCAAAGATGCTCCAGAGGTTGATGTTATAAGTGATGATGAGCTGAAAGATGTTGCTGAAATAGAGATAAAGGATGTCACTTCGTAACACTATCTAGAGTACACTGACCGCGAGGGAAATGTGATACCTAAGTTGGGTGATACTTTCGGTAGTGCTACATTTGAGAAGCTGGATGAAATAGAGAAAGAAAAGGAAAAGAATGAAAGCCAAGCCCAAGCCTCGGATGCAAACATTGATATCAAGAAGACTGAATGGGCAGCTTATTTTGTTGAAATAAGAGCCAGCGCACAACTTCAAAGCAAAACGCCTACACCAAACTTTACAGAGTCAAGAAATATGAGAAGGTGTCACAAAAAATTATTGCGTGGGCCTATTTTGAGGACTTAAAAGTATATGCCATAAAGAGAGAGAAGGGGATTGAGTACTTTAGATATCCACATGATCAAAAGAATCTTGGTTTCGAGCTCAACCGACTGGCATGTTTAGATTTGCTATATGCTAATCCAAGGAAGATGTCAGATTGGTTTGAAGCTGAATTGAAGAAAGAATACCACACCAAGTGGGAAAACTTTAGACCTCAACAACCGAAGAGGTGCATCCGTAGGTCTGAAGTGGATCCTATATCTGGGAAGCCAAAATTAGTGCTGAAGTGGAGTCCCCCATGCATGATGTCAAAGATTCCCTTACGGGAAATGCCTCAGGACTTCACTCCATATTTGAAATTGTGGTATTATGACTGGACGACAGGAGAAGGGGTCATAGTTCTGAATAGAGAGGGCAGAATGGAAACTATTAGGGTATTTGACCCAATATGGCTTACCAACTTATCGGCTGAAGATGTTTATACTCTATACAAGTGGCCACTGTTCTATGACACGCAAGATATTGTACAAGCCCTCTAATTCCAAAATGTTATATGGCTCTATTTTGCGTTTAAAATACACACATGAGTCACAAAAGAGGAGAAGTACAAGAACTTTGAAGAGCATATGAAGGATTTTAGACAATAGAGTAAACTAGGTCCAAGGGGGAGTCTGTTGATACATATTTCTGCAGTTTATGTGCTTAATGTAAATGTATGTCATGTCTTACATATATGTACTGAAAGTGTTCAATGAAATATAACATGCGGTTCATGTTTATAATGTTTAATATTTCATAGTAGTATTGTGTGTTAAAGTACAATGAACTTACTATATAGGTTTGAGGTTGTTGTGCAAAGTTCTTAGTCAATAATGATTGAGAAATGTGTTCAACCTTAGTCATATGAGTCTTCATGCGAATGGACCATGCTTATGGACCATACGCACGAATACATCATGCTGATGGACCAGTCGCACGACTAAACAGGAGACTGGATCAGTCGCAAGATTAAGACATAAGAATGACTTAGTCGCATGACTAAACCTTCAGTCGTGCATATGGATCAATCACATGATTCAGTCGCACGACTGAACCATGCTAATGATTCAATCGCACGACTGAACCATGCTAATGGTTCAGTCGTGATTGGAAACCCATAATCTATAAATACCACCTAATTCGTGGAAAAACAGAGACATTTGAAAGACTTGAGAAACACTTGAAACTCTTACTAACCATAACCGTCTAGAACGTCCAAGGAAGCCTATCCAACTTCATAGATCAATCCTAAACGATCTCTACTCGTTCATAACATTTAGTTTCAATCTTATATCGATCGGGTAATTTTTCTCACCGATTGGATCGTTAATCAAATAAGATTCCGCACTATATGTTTCGATATAAACATAGAATCTGTTAGTATTCCATACATACACGGTCCTAACAACTATCCCAGAAGAAGACTACTTCGAAAGAAAGGGCGGTGAAGGCTTCTTTTGAAAGAAAGAAGCTTAGGAAGAATGACATGATGCAAAAGTTTCAACAAGCTTATCCTCCATGATTAACCAAAAGATGAATTAGAAGATTAAGAAAGATGTTGCAACCCAAACTTCTTCAAAGACATCCATTGAACCCCATGTTTAAAATTTGGTTCAATTAGTCACTATCATTAGAAGATCCCAAGACCAACTTTGGGTTTCCAATCAAAACTAATCATCTCATCTTGTGTGCAGGGACATCCATATAACAAGAATAACAATTCTTGGATCATGGACAGTGGATGCTCCTGGAACATGACAGGAACATGACATGAAACAGATCTCTCCTACAATAATTTTAACACTATGATGGAGGTCCTGTCCAGTATGGAGGTGAGGCCGGAGGATATATTACTAGCATAGGAAATATATCTAACGAAAAATTAAAAGTTGACAAAGTTCACTTTGTCAAATAGCTTGAACACAACCTATTAAGTGTTTTATAGTTTTGTGATAAAAAAACATCAAATGCTCTTCACAAAACATGAGTGCATTATCCTTATACCCGGATGACAATTCCTCAGGAATTGGTGCTTCTTAGATCTCCCAGGAAAAGAGATATGTACAAGCTAGATATGAACAATGCTTCCTAATAGGTGAAGTGTCATGCTTTCTTCCAAAGCTGATGGTGATGAGTGAAGACTATGGCATAAACAAATGTGTCATGTAAATTTAAGATAATGAATAAATTGGCTAAAAATAACTTGGTACATGGTTTACCTAAAGAGGAATTTTTCTACCAAGATAACTGTGTTGCATGCCTGAAAAGGAAGCAACACAAGGCACATCATCAATCCAAAGTTGATAACTCTATCACCACTCCATCACACTAACTGTACATGGATCTATTTGGCCCTACAAGTATAATGAGCATTGGAAGGAAATCATATTGCCTTGTGATTGTTGATGATTTCACAGATTTACATGGGTATTCTTTTAAGATCTAAAGATGAAACTGCTGAAACGTTAAAATCTTTTAGTCTTAAAATAGAAAATCAAATTGATCACAAGGTTAAAATAATTAGAAGTAACTGGGGGACTTAGTTTAAGAACTACATTCTTGACTCATTTTGTAACTCAAAAGAGATTGCTAGACAATATAGTGCTCCTAGAACTCCTCAACAAAATGGTGTTGCTGAGAGGAGGAACATAACACTTATTGAGGCTACTCGAAATATATTAGCTCATTCCAAGCTGCCTCTAACATTCTGGGCAGAGGGCAACACTGCATGCTATGTGTAGAACAAGGTTCTTGTAGTAAAGCCACATGGAAAAACCCCTTATGAGCTATGGAACAAGAGGCCACCATTCATTGGTTTTCTAAAGTCCTTTGGCAACACGTGTACCATACTTAACATAAAAGACAAGTTGGCAAAATTTCTTGAAAAGTTAGATGATGCTATCTTTGTTGGATACTCTTCTAACTCTAAAGCTTATAGAGTTTATAACATCAAACCAACAACTTGAGGAATCATCCAACATTTTTGTTAATGAGCCCACTACTTGTGTTAAGGGAAATGGTCCTGATCATATTTTTGACTAAGAATCGTTTCCAAACTATTCTAAACCATCTTGTGAGAAGTTTCAGCCGAAACAAGTGCTCAAAATAATTCTGATGATGACCAACTACTTGACCTACCCAAAACTATTCCAAGTTCTCCAAGTGCTGCAACAAATCAAGCTCCCACTATTGGTAGATCTGACAGTAACTATCTCAACGGATAGTGGAGCTTCAACCAGTGATTCACTTGTTCACCCTCAAATTTCATCAGGTGGCACTACACAACAACAAGCTGATAGAAGTAGCATCTTGAAGGAACATGCAACTGTTAATGCTGCTTCCCAACCAACAAATGATGATGTTTCTCATTCATTCAATTAGTCTTCATTGAATGAGTTTAAAACAAATGCTGGACAAAGTATTCAAGCTCTTGAGCAAAATACGTCCACCGGTATTTATCTCTACAACTGGGGGTAATTCCTCAACTTAGGATTCCCAACACTCATCCAGCTAAGATCGTCATAAGGGAAGTCTCTGAAGTTGGGAGAACAAGAGGACAAACTTATCATGGGAATGTCTCCTTGTACTCATGCTTCTTGTCTCAGATGGAGCCCAAAAAGGTAGAAGATTCCTTGAAAGATAGTAGTTGGGTTGAATCAATGCAAGAGGAGCTGCCTTAATTCAAGAGACAAAAGGTTTGGAACCTATGTTCGCTACCATCTGGTCAAGTAACTATAGGCACAAAACGGGTTTTCAGAAACAAGAGAGATGTTAGAGGCTTGATCATTAAGAACAAAGCAAGATTGGTGGTTCAAGGATACACTCAAGAGGAGTGAATCGATTATACTAATGTCTTTGCACCTGTTGCAAGACTTGAGGAAGTTAGGATCTTCCTTGCCTATGTTCCATCCAAGAATTTCATTCTCTACCAACTTGATGTCAAGTGTGCCTTTCTATATGGGGATATAGATAGGGAAGTCTATGTGTGCCATCCTCGAGGATTTTAAGACCCACAACACCCCAACTATGTGTGCAAATTGGATAAGCTTTATATGAGCTGCACCAAGTACCTAGGCTCTGGTATGAGACATTATCTCAGCTTCTCTTGAAAAATGTTTGCACTAGAAGTACCATTGATAAGACTCTTTTCATAAGGAAGTCTAGAAAGGACATCTTGCTCATTCAAGTCTATGTTGATGACATCATATTTGGCTTCTCAAATGACGAAATGTGTAAAGACTTTGAGAGCATCATGAAGAAAAAGTTTGAGATGAGTTCCATAGGAAAATGGACTTTTTCCTGGAATTCAAGTGAAGCAAATGAAGGAAGGGTTTTTCATCAAATAGTCTAAGTATGTCAATGACAACTTAGAAAGGTTTGACATGAAAGATTGTAAGTCAGCCAAGACACCCATACCCAAAAACCATAATCTTTGTCCTGACTCTAAGGGGGAGGATACTAATCAACATCAGTATAGGGAAATTATTGGGTCTCTAATGTATCTCATAACAAGTACACCTAATATCATGTTTGCAACCTATTTTTGTGCAAGATTTTAGGCTGCTCCAATGGTGTCTCACCTAGTTACTACCAAGAGAATCCTCGGATACCTCAAAGGAGCACCTAAATGAGGTCTCTAGTATCTAAGGACATCAATTTCAATCTCTATGGCTATTCTGACAGTGACTATGGTGGCTACAACACCAACAAGAAATCATGATCAGGTGGTTGTCAATTTCTTGGTGGAAGGATAATCTCATGGCAATGCAAGGCAATCTTGTATATCTATATCAACTGCTCAAGCAAAATACATTGTTGTTGCGAGTTGATATGCTCAGCTGCTGTAGATTCAGAACCAGATGATAGGCTATAGATTCAACTTCATGAGCACTCCTATCCACATTGACAACTACAGTGATATCTCAATCACTGAAAATCCTATGAAGCACTCCAAGACAAAGCATATTGATATCAGCTACCATTTCATTAGAGATATTCATGAGAAAAGTCTAATTAATCTAATCAAAATTGACTCAAATGAACAATATGTTGACTTGGTCACCCAAGCTTTTGATAAACAAAGATTTAAGTATCTAACTACAGCTAGTGGGATGATAAACATTTATTAGTCTATCTCTTTTGAAAACCATTTTAAAATATGTAAAATCTTATGTCAAAACAATCTAAGCACTGTTACAAAACCTCTCTCTCTGAAACTTCCACTAAGTATAAATTATTCTGAAGAGAATTAACTCTCGGAAGATGTCTCACATATCTACCGAAGCAATTCCTCTCAGGAAAATTTCCTTCTCGAAAGAGTTTTTAGTCTCAAAAGCAGCGATTGATTACATATCAGATTTACTTCCGATGCTTATAAAACTCTCCATTCGGAAAGCAATCTTTACTCTCGGAAATAAGAACTTTACCTTCGGAAATGCTATATACCGGAAGAAAGACTTTATTGTGTAACGATAGTCTTTTGGGCCCCACACTGTTAAAAGTAAATATTTTGTTAATGATGTCAGATTATCTAAATGACCTAAACCCTACCGCCTCTGTCACATGAGCCACTAAAACATCACATCATCTTATCCTAACCCCCTAAACCACCATTTCACCCATTTAAATAACCCCGACTACTGACTTTCATCTTCTTACCAAATTTTACTGCCCTAAAAGCTTCCATCATCTCTAATTTACGCAAGTCCGAATTCATCTTCCTACAACTTTCTCAAATGGCACTTAACCCTTAGCACAATCAAGTCGCACTTGTTGATTCTTCAAGAGACGCTGACTTATCTCATATCTTATTCAAATCAAATGGCTGAATTTTGGGCTAATGGTCAGATTGAAACCTTAAATAGGGCTCGGGTAATAAGATCGAGCATTTGCGGCCAGGAGTTGGTCATTTCCGAACAACTCATCAGGGAGCATCTCGAGATTCTTGATAAGGGCACCCCTATAGAGTTCCCTAAAACAGATTTGGACAACACCTACATCCAAATGGGATATGGTGGAGATGTTTGAAGGTCTACCGTCTACAAGTTCAATTATTCTAATAATGGAAGTTCCTGCTACATGTCGTTCTTCATTGCTTATCCAACAAATCTAGGGGATGGGATCAAATCCGATATGAACTAGGGTGCCTAGTTCATGGACTAGTGAGAAGCCTTTACTTTAACTACTCAAGGTTTGTGCTGACCAATTTATGGGAAACATATAATCAATTGTGAGTTGGACTAGAGTCAGCTTGTCTGTGCAGCTGCTCTGATTGTCCCTCAAGTGAGGCCGACCATCTTCAAGACTTTGAAAAAAGTGTCCACCAATTTCACCGGAAGACATACTTCTCTGCTTCCAGGTAGGACTGAGCCAATGGCTCCTTGTGACATCCCTGTTGACCCCACAAGTGATGAACCCACACCAGCAACTACCCTCACATTGCCAAATCTACCTTCTCACCACATCACTATGACATATCAAAGTCGTCCCAAACGAACCCTTATTCAATCTACTCTGATTGAACAAGATCCTCCAGTTCAATCCAAAAGGACTAGAGTGGAACAATGGGCTCCCACTCAGTCTGAGGTCTCACCATCCTTTATAACTAACCTCAATAAGGTTTTAAGTCTCCTCAGTCTCAAACCATGAGCCCAAAACCCAAGCTGAAAACCCTCAGGGTGAGTCTTATACTCCTCTAAGCAACCATAAAGGGACAACCCCACCATAGGCTCAATGCCTTCAAACATTGACCAAGGTCCTGGGTTACTAGGTTTAACTTCTATATCCTTTATTGACACTCTATTCAAAACTAATGAAGAGATTACACCCTTCATGGCAATGAAGTTCATCCATAACACTCTCTCAAAGATCAACAAAGCCTAGAGAGACCTCTTATCTCTAGCCCCAATCAACAAGCCTTTACTGAGGTAAGTCCCCCTGATATGGAGGGGACTCATGTAGATTCAACTGCCACTACTGAAGGTGCCTCAATGGACCTTCAGGACAGTGGTAACATCTCTGAGACTGTATCTACGACAACCATGCTTTTTGATGACTCTAAAAGACACATCATTAATCAAGGGAAACTAGGGTGCCAAGAAACCACATCTGGTGGTAAGGATGAACATAGAAGGTATGTTACCTCATCTCCTTATGATTCCTCAAAAGAAGATAAGGGAAGACTACCATCCACCATAAAGACCTACTTTCTAAGGTTAGGACTTTAGATGATAAGGCTACCACTTAGCAACTTGAGATTGAAAATTTCAAGGCCAAACTACCTGAGAAACAAATTATGAGGTGTTGGACCAAAAGAACCAATGAGCCAAGATCAGAAAACCTTTAAGTCCCACATGATATCACAACAACTGCTGAAAGCTTCATCAGCAGTTTGACAAGTGCTGAAGACTTCAACAGCTGAAGATCAAGTGCTGAAGACTTCAACAGCTCAAGACTAAAGTACTGAAGTTCAACAGCTGAAGAACACAAGTGCTGAAGCTGAACAGCTGAAGAACACAAGTGCTGAAGTTGAACAGCTGAAGAACACAAGTGCTGAAGCTGAAGATCAAAGTACTGAAGTACAATAGCTGAAGAGTTTACAAGTGCTGAAGATCAACAACTAATGTACAGAGTCTGAAGACAAAGACTGAAGACATCAGCTGATGATATCTACTGAAGTCATCAGCTGATGAAACGTCTGAAGTTCAAGTCTGAAGATCAAGTACTGAAGTTTCAGTAGTTTGTCACAACAGCTGAAGAGTACTTCTTCAGTAGTTGTGATACCAGTAGTTTTATATTTTTACTTTGAGTAGTTTTGTAAAACGACTGAAGAGCTTGTTCTTCAGTCGTTGTAGTTTCAGTAGTTTTATGTTTTTCAGTAGTTATAACAACTAATAAAACTTAGCATTTTTGTAAGGAGATGTCAGCTGTTTTGACATCTTCAGTAGTTGTGTTTCAGTTGTAATAAATCTGTTAGATGTCACTATCAAGTGACATCAGCAAACGTCACATCTCTTATATAAGAGGTGTCGACCTAATTGTAAGTGTGACATTTCGTTACCACGAAAGCGAATATTGAATGAAATATATTTGCAGAATTCTCTCTCTCTATAATTGTCTTTGTTCTTCATTGAATATCGTTTTGTTCTTGTGAATTGGCTAATTCATTGTTAGAATTCTGCTGCTATACTCTCTAATCAATCAAACGTAGATCACTGATCCTAACAAGTGGTATCAGAGCAGGTTAATCATTGATCGATCTAACAATTGATCATTGAAACTGCTAATTGATATCTGTGTTTGATTGAATTAGCGTATTCGCAAGAACTGGTTATAGATTATTGAATTTCTGTCGCTTTCGTTCATTTGGTTTCAGATCTCTTTTGGTTCAATTGGTTGTTGCGTTTTGTTCTAAATCAGTTTTAGCTTAATCGAATTTGATTGAATCTGAGATGACTACTCCTTCTAATGATCCTCACAATACCGGTTCCTCAACCAAGCCTCCGATGCTGGTTAGGACCGAGTATAACATATGGCAACGAAGAATGCTTCATCACATGTCTGTTAACAGTTCAGGTTGTTGGACATCTGTGGTACATGGACCACATAAGCCTATGGTGAACAATCCGGAAACCAATCAAATGGTTCCGAAGAAGAAGGAACAATACTCTGATGAAGATCGGAAACTATTTGAGATTCGGTGGCACTGCCTAATAAAATCTATTCAGGGCTTATGCATCATGAAACTGCTCATGATCTCTGGAATGCCCTGAAGGAACAATTCGGTGGCACAGATGAGGTCTTAGCAAAAATAGAGAAATCCTTGTCAAACAATATGAGACATTCTCTCATAGAAAGGGTGAGACACTTACTCAACAGTTTGAGCATTTTTCCTGCTTGATCTCTGAGCTGAAAATGGTGAAACAGGAATACACCAATAGCCAGATGAACAACAGGTTCCTCAGATCACTGCCTGAGAGATGGGACACATACACTATTGTCCTACGCTCCGGTGCAAATCTGGATAGCCTATCTCTCACCCAACTTCATGGGAAACTGCTTACATTTGAAAGAGAGATAGAGCAGAAGAGGAAACTGTCCTTATCAGGAAAGCTCACTGATGACTTTGTACCAGGCAACACTGCCTTGGTTGGTCATGAGTCAGAATATGCTGCATCTGAAATCAATTATGATGAGCATATAGATTTCTCTTCAAATAGTTCTGATCATGCATTTTTTGGTATTGAGAGTCATTCTGGCAGTAATAGTGACAATTTATGCTTCATTATGGATGATCTGAAAGGAATTGCTGATGATGATCTAGAAGAGATGGATATTCTGAGCCAAATGGCATTGATTAATATCAGATCTCAGAAGTTCTATAAGAGAACTGGCAGGAAATTTCCTGGACTCTCTGGTAAAACCAAAGTTGGTTTTGACAAGAGTAAGTTGAGGTGTCATAAATGCCAAAGGCTGGGACACTTTGCAAGAGAGTGTAGATCAACTGGATCTAATTCTTTTGCACCCTTTGTGACTTTTCCTAGTACTAGTCCACAAAACAGAGGGCAACATCCTGCTGGTTCTGGTCATCATTCACATCCTAGATCTCCTGCATACTTTGTTCCCCAGGGTCAAATGTCATATCCTTATCCCTGCTATTATATGCCTCAACCAAATCTTGTTCAAGCTCCAATTGCACAACAACCACAAGCATTGCCTGAACCACAACCTTCCCAATCTCATCAACAAACTCAACCTCAACAACACAGCTTCTTCATCCCAGGAGTTGTTGACTGGAGCAGTTTACGAGATGACTTGTCTCGTCATGAACACTGTTCTCAGGTGCTCGTCAACATGGTGGTGAAAGTCCCTTTGGAAATCTAGCTCTTATGGCTTTGGATTCTGCTGATACTTCATCCACTAATGCCTCTACATCAAAGGTATCACAGGTATCCTCTGAGGCAAAAGCAAAATTATGTTCTGAAACATGCATTGCAGCATTTGCATCTATTAGAGAAGCAAATGTAGCTTTAATCAACAAGAACATTGAGCTAGAACAAATAATTTCCAAAAGCAAAGCTGAATTTGAGTCTGTGCTTAATGATAAGAATGATGAGATTTACAAACTTAAATGCCAAATAATTGATGATAAGGCTAGGGAAGAGATACTTCTAGAGAAGTATAAAGATCTCAAAGAAACCCTTGCAGTTACCCAGGTAGAGTGTGATAGATGGGTACAATCATGCAAAGGTTTTGAAATGCTTCTTAGTAAGCAACCTGCTTCCAATATGAAGTTTGGCATTGGTTATAATCACATTGCTCCACCTACAGATTTTACTCCCAGAGCAGAGGTAGAATCTGATGGTGAGAGTAATAACCAATCCATCTCATCATGTGATCTACTTTCTGATACAGCACAATCAGAAGTAGAAGTCAGCATCAAGTCCTCTCAGAACCTATCAGCTGATGTTGATGGTTCCACTATTGACACACACATGATCAATGAGTTGATCAACTCAGGAGTTAATTCTGAAAGTCCTGAAAGCACTAGAGAGCAGGATTTAACACCTGAAGTTCAAACTCCAATACTGCCAATACTGAAAAGAAGAAAACTGTCAGTAGAAAGAGTTTGAAGACTACTAAAGAGGAAGTCAAGAAAGCAAACAATGCTTCCAAAGCACTGAAGAGCAAGTCTTCAGTTGCTTCACCCTCTTTAGTTGATGATCAACCTAAGATGAAGAAGAAACCATGTGAAGTATGTGGTTTGTTCAATCATCTTACAGATGATTGCTGGTACAAAAGAGGTTCCAAACTCAAACATAAGAAGAAATTAAAGAGAAAATGGTAAAAATGAAAACTGAGTTTGAGACCACATTTGTATCAGCAACATCAAATCCTGTAACCCTTAAGTCCTCAAAGAAATCCAAAAAGGAAGGGGTTAAACAGTGACAGCTGAGAGTGCTCAGAAGAAGAGGTGCAACATAGGAACTTATCAAACTCCACTGGCAATGTGTCTGATGAGCTGAAGCTTTATCACAAAATCAGACACAGCTGGTTATGATGGTTCAACATCTATTGGGTAGAGTTAACCAATTAGATGCTCCTATGTTGAAACCACAGAAAAGGAGGTCCAAGCCAAAGGATTCCTCTTCTTCACCATCTTCTTCCTCTCAGGCTGTTGTTTCCAATAAACCTGTTAGTTTACCATCTATTGATGAGACGAGGCCCAAAACCAAAAAGGTTTGGGTCTCCAAAAATAACTCATTGTTTATTATTGCAGGGTTCTCCAACATGCCAAAGTAGCATCTGGTATGTAGACAGTGGGGGATCTATGCACATGACTGGGAACAGCTCTCTTCTTCATGACTACTCTAAGGAAAGAAGGGGTTTGTTTCTTTTGGCAATGATGCTAGGGGTTACATCATTGGAAATGGTTTTGTCTCCAATGGAGAAATCAAGTTTGATGATGTTAATCATGTGGAAAATCTCAAGTACAATCTCTTGAGTGTCAGTCAAATGTGTGATAAAGGCCATGTTGCTCTTTTCACACAGTCAAAACTGTAGGATCTGTCATCCAAAGTTCTGCATTCATTGATAAGGTTTGGATGATCACACTCTCCTGAGAGCCAACAGGACAGGAAGAGTGTATGCCTTAGATCTTTCCAAGAAAATAGATCTCAGAGGCAATCCTTGCCTATTTTCCAAAGCCTCTTCTCAAGAATCTAAACTGTGGCACAGAAGGCTGGGTCATGTTAATTTAATAAACATGAATCAGCTTATCCACAATAGTTTAGTCAGAGGCTTACCAATAAAGGATTTCCACTGTGATGAAACCTGCACTGCTTGTTTAAAAGGAAAATAGCACAAAGTCTCATTCCCTCCTATTGAAGAGCCTAAGTCCACTGCCTGCTTGCAATTACTGCATATGGATCTATTTGGTCCTGTGAGAGTAATGAGCATGGCAAAGAAAAATATTGTCTGGTAATTGTGGATGATTACTCCAGATTTGTATGGACTTTCTTTCTACATTCAAAGGATGAGGTTGCTCAGAGATTATTCACTTTGTGTTGTATGTTGAGAAGCAGTATTCCCTTCCAGTCAAGTGTATTAGGAGTGACAATAGAACTGAATTCAGAAACCATACACTTGATGACTTCTATCTTTCAAAGGGAATCAAAAGGCAGTTTAGCATCCCAAGGACTCCAGAACAAAATGGAGTAGTGGAGAGAAAACAGGACCCTAATTGAAGCTGCAAGGTCCATGCTGGCTGACTCTGTTTGCCACTGACCTTTTGGGCTGAAGCTGTTAACACAGCTTGCTATGTGCAGAATAGAGTCTTAGTAAATCAGAAGTTGATGAAGACTCCATATGAAGTTCTCCATCACTTGGCTCCTCTAATTTCATTTTTCAAAGCATTTGGTGTCCCTGTTTTATTCTCAACACAAAGGATCAACTCCATAAATTTGATCCTAAGGTGGATGCAGGGTATTTTGTTGGTTATTCATCTACTTGCAAGGCATACAGAGTCTTCAACTGCAGAACAAAGATAGTTGAAGAGACTTTGCATGTGAAGTATAATGAATCTCCTTTGGACAAGATTCCATAAAACCTGTGGAGTTGTTTAATTTGGACATACTGCAATATGTTCCTTATCAACCTCCAGCTGTTGCAGATCCTGTGGATAAATCATCTTCTGCAGCATGTCTTCCACCTGGTGGTATTGATGATGATGATGATAATATCAATTCTCACTCTTCAAGTTTAGTGACCAACTGCCTGTGTCTGCTAAATTTGATGTTCTGTAGCTTCAGCAGTACCATCCACAACAAATGCTGATAAGATCTCTGTTTCCTCTATATCTTTTGAGTACCATCTAATTCTGGTTTCAAGAGTCTACATCAACATCTGCTGCTGCTGAAGATTCTACAAACACTTGCACAGATCTCATTGTTATCAAGAACTGAAGAATCACCCCATGTCCCTGATTATTGGTGATATCAATGCTGGTGTTTCAACAAGAAGTCAATTGTCTAACTTCTGCTTCTATGCTCTCTTCATCAGTCAGCTAGAGCAATGGTAGTCAGCTAGAGCCAATGAACTACCATGTTGCTTTGAGAGACAATGGATGGGTTGAAGCTATGCAGCTTGAGCTACTTCAGTTCAAGAAACAACAAGTGTGGGAACTGGTTCCTCTTCCCCCAGGTAAGTGTGCAATATGCACTAAATGGGTGTTTAGGAATAAAACTGATGAAAATGGGATTATTGTTAAGAACAAGGCTAGACTGGTTGTACAGGGGTTTTCACAAGAAGAAGGTATTGACTATGATGAAACCTTTGCCCCTGTAGCCAGACTAGAGGCAATCAGATTGTTTTTAGCCTATGCTGCATTCCAATCTTAAAGTTTTTCAAATGGATGTCAAAAGTGCATTTTTATATGGTAAAATAAAGGAAGAAGTTTATGTGTGTCAACCACCAGGCTTTGAGGATAATAAACATCCTGAATGGGTGTATAAACTTGATAAGGCTCTTTATGGGTTGAAACAAGCTCCTAGAGCCTGGTATGAGACACTCTCTACTTTTCTTCTTAAGAATAATTTCACTAGAGGCTCCATTGATAAAACTTTGTTTATTAAGAAGGTGGATCAGCATAAGCTACTTGTTAAGATTTATGTTGATGATATCATTTTTGCATCCTCTGATCTCCAGTTGTGTGATGATTTTACAATATTAATGAAAAAGAGGTTTGAAATGAGTGCAATGGGAGAATTACAGTTCTTTCTAGGCTTGAAAATTAAACAAAAGGCTGATGGAACCTTATTCATTAGTCAAAATATACAAGAGATCTTTTGAATAAGTTTGATTTACAAAACTGTAAGCCTTGTTCTACTCCCATGTGCAACACCACACAAATGGATGCTGATCAGAAAGGTAAAGCTGTTGATGAAACACTTTACAGATGTATGATTGGGTCCTTGATGTATTTAACAGCTTCTAGACCAAATATTATGTTTGCTACATGTGTTTGTGCTAGATTTCAGGCTGCTCCTAAAGAGTCTCATTTGATTGCAGTCAAGAGAATCTTTAGATATTTACAAGGTACACAATCTCTGGGTTTATGGTATTCCACTGGACACTCTTGCAAATTAGTTGCTTTTTCAGATAGTGACTATGCAGGGTGCAAGTTAACTAGAAAGTCAACTTCTAGTGGTTATCAATTCCTAGGCAACTGTTTGATTTCTTGGCAGAGTAAGAAACAAACATCTGTTGCTACATCAACTGTTGAGGCCGAGTACATTGCTGCTGCAAGTTGTACTTCTCAGGTACTCTAGCTTCAGAACCAACTTCTGGATTATGGCATTACAGAGACTAAGACTCCATTATTAATAGATAGTGCTTCAGCTTTGTGTATTGTCAAAAATCCAATCCAGCACTCTAGGACCAAACATATAGAGATCAGACATCACTTTATTCGGGATTGTTTTGAAAAAGGTCTGATTGATCCTAAGTTTGTGCCTAGTGTTGATGAGCTTGCAGATATCTTTACTAAGCCTTTGGATAGTTCTACTTTCCAAACTTGTGTTAAGGCTTGGTATGCTGCAGCTAGAATAAGTGACAACTATTGATGATTTCAGTAATAATTACTCGTGATCATTGGTACCCATGTCACATAAAAGTACTGATGAGTCCTTTCACCTTCAGTAGTTTTTATAACTACTGACGGCCAAATGCCTCAAGTACTAAAGTACTTTATCTGTTCCAAACTACTGATGTAGTTACAACTACTGAAATCAGTACAAACACATAAGTACTGACGTCCTATGAAACACCTGAAAAACAGATGCAAAGTCTGATGAGTAAGTGTTGAGGACAGTATGAAACAGCTGAAAGGCTATGAATTGACAAAAACTACTGAAGAGAACTTTCTTTTCAGTTGTTTCTACAACTGCTGTTTAATTCTAAACAACTGAAGCAAAACCATGTCTTCAGTAGTTTTTATAACTACTAATGACTAATACCAAGTCTTCAGTGTTTACAACAACTGATGACAAAACCACTGTCTTGTAGTTTCACAACTACTGATGACAAACACCAAGTCCTCAGTTGTTTCATCATCTGAAGTCAAAACCATGGTCTTCAGTAGTTTTCTAACTACTGATGCCTAACACCACGACTTCAGCTGTTTCAAAGTCTGAAAGGGTAATACCATGTCAACAGTCGTTTAAAACTACTCATGACTAACACCAAATCCTTCAATCGTTTTTTAACCCGTACCCTATAAATATCCCTGACCTAATCCTTCAGAGCTTCATCTTCTTCAAACCTAACGTTCATCTCTCCAAAACTTCTCTCTTCTAAATGGCGTCCATGCAAATCAAACCGCGACACAACGTGTAGCTTACCTCACCAAATCGCCATTCTGGGCTAAGTTCGATACTGCTATCGATCTTATGGTCCAGTCACCCTACAAAACGGCATTTCTTCTCAATCCAATCCTTCATGCCGAATCCCTCAAATAGTTTTGGATGAACGTCACCCTCACCACTGGGGAGAACAACACAGCGTCTCTCCGTCGGTCGTCAACAACCACGAAGTGGTCATCACTCCCGAAATACTTCGTCAAACTCTACACCTGGATGATGCCACTTCTCCTGCTGGATATCCAAGGGCACAACTGATTTATCCTTTGCCCACCATGGATATCAGGGCAACCTTAGTGCCTCCACAATATGAAGAAACATTTCCATGACGCTGAACGTCTAATCTTTCACAGGTAAATGTCTGTTTGGCTCCTAAGACTTCGTCTTGGGATCAAATGTCCACAAAGTGGCAGCAGGTAATGTATTCTATTCTTGAGCAACAGCCTTTAAATTTTTCAGAAATAATATTTTCAGAGCTCAAGGATATGGCTCAAAAACTAACTGCTAACCGTTGGATATTATATCCGCGGTTCATAATGGCCATAATTACAAACCAGCTTCAAGCTGAGGGACTTGTTGGCCTGGGAGTCCCTGCTATGGCTGTTTTGCCTGAAGTATACTCCCGGCACAACTCTGACTATCACTCAAAATGGCTGCCAAGCTGCGAAAACCCACGCAGCTGGAACCCACAGCCACCACCTCCAAATCAAAAGTCCCCACCAAACCCACCAAAAAGAAACCCAAAACGGCTACAGGGAAATGAGTCCCCTGAGGATGCCCCTACAACACAAACGCATGCCATATCCACTAGTAATAACCCCCTAGTGGATATCAGGCCTCTTCCAGCCATAGCCGCTCAGGATTCCACTCAACAGGAGCCTGCAGCAACCACACAAGGGGTACCCACATATCTGGGATCTTCCTCACTTGAGGAGATTGCCATTGAAGAGCACCATCCTCCCCAGGTGCACACTGCTTCTACCCCTTCACCCATGCAACCGCCCCCCAAAGCCCTACATTGCTTGTTGCACAAGTGCTGACTCAATTGCACTCCTCACCCCCTCCCTAGATACCAATTACCACTGGGAACACCTCTACCATTGAGGGGGAGGACCAAAGTGCAGCTGAGAACCCACAGCATAGGGGTTACAATGTTCCTTCTCCTAGTGTAGCAATGGAGATTGGAACTTCTGGTGAGGCTGCCACTTCTCCTGCGTCAGCATATGATCAGGTTGTAGTTGGTACCATTACTAAGACCTTACAGAGGCAACTGCTGATGACGGACACAGTCCTGAGGCAGGAAGTCCCCGGTACCAAGACAAAGGGGCACATGCTACAACTGAGCTACACTCAGTGCATGTTCATCCTCATCCTATCAGGAGGTCAGGTGATTCAGTATCTACTGATGATGACCTGGGCTTCTTTTACGATGTTAATCGCCCAAAACACCATCCTGGAGGAGGAGGTGAGCAGACTCAAAGAGCTGCTTGCCAAAACTTCTAAGGACCAAAGACCATCTGCCTCCACTAACCCACAGATGGCACCTTCAGTTGAAGGTTCCCCAAACACTTTACCCTCTACTCAATGAGCCTCTAGCTTCTGCTTTTGGCACGATCTCTCCGGGACAGAACCCCCCAGAGCAGATGGTTGCTGTATTCCAACAATCCATACCTCTCATCACTCCCATTATCAATGAAATTGTTACTAAAGCCATTGATGAGAGGATTTCCTCAACTCTACAACCACTGATTGATACTGCTGTGCAAAAGACACTTTCTGCGGTACACACCCCTACCACTAATGCATCCAAAAAGGGGGAGAGTACTGCAGTGAAAGAAAAGAAGAGGAAACGCACTGAGGATGAGAAGGCAAAAGAACAAATCCAGGAGTTGGAACAAGAAAAGCACAACTGATCACCTATAAAAGAAAGAAAAGTGCTGATGATCAACCTACTGCTGAAGAAAAATCCTTGGAAGAGCTGATAAAAGACGCAGATGACACACACAGCCATCCATGGATAAAATCATTGAGCAACTCTTCAAGCAAGGTTTTGATACAGCCACATTAGATAGTGAGATCAGGAAGTTGGAACTGGAGGAGATTCAAACCCGATGGGCTGGGTATGATGTACTGGAGAAGGAGAGATGGAGATCATGATCCGTTTCATTGCCAAATACTTAGGAAGATCTTTGATGGAGATTCGTGCGTGGACCAGAGATAGTATTCTGGCTATAGCCACCAGAATCTGTCTGTCTGAGCAATTCCATAAGGGGATTATCATTGAAGCCCTTGATAAGGCTGGGGCTGGAAAAAGGTTTGAAATGGCAAGACTTACAAAGGCTAAACTCACAACCAAAATGCTGGAACAACCTTCCCTTCCACCCACTCAAAAACAGCCTACCCCAAATCTCCAAACCAATCTCAAAGCCCAAATCCAAACTTCCTCAACCCACAAAACCAACAGCCGATGATGCACCTAAGAAGAAGAAGAGAAGGTGTTGAGGCTAGAAGAAGAAGAAGAAGAGAGATGATGTGGAAGAAGATAGGCTGCCTCTGTTGCAGTTCTAACATTGGCGAAAGCCAAACCTATGCCCATCACTCCCACCTTATAGATGGATGCTGTGAGAGTAAAGATTGAAGAAGAGGAGCAGCAAAAGCTTCATGATGATGAAATGCTGAAAAGCATTGACAAAACTTATGCTGCTTCGTCATCAATTATCAGTATGAAGAAAGAAGCTCTGAGATTGTACACTCTCGCCAACACATTTCAATATCAAAAGGAAAGGGTGAGAGTATGGCCTGATCCTAGGGGGCTCACAGGATTGTAAAGAAAGACATTCCTTCGAGATACAAGGGTCAAGTCAAGAGGATCGTAGATGAAGAGATCACAGTGGCCCTTGTAGTGTCACCCTGGGAGATTGTCGAAGATTTCAAGAAGGCTACGAGACAAACAACCACCCCAGAAGATGCTAGAGAACAGAATTATTAAAAGGGGTTAGTCTACAAGAGGCTTGAGAACTTCAAACAAAATGAGCTCAGTCTGTTACTCGAAGGGAATCATCCTGATGAGTTTGCGTACAGACAGATTACAACAGTTGAGCTCAAAAATGGGAAACAAGCCAAGTACATCTCAGAGCTGTATGGGCGATAAGGATTGTTTGATGGTGAAGCCGAGAACCTGACCATGGAAGAACAAATCATGTTTCTCAGAGCCTACACCAGAGAATCCTACAGGCTCATACACGGGAAGTAGATCTCATGAATCGGATAACAACTCTGTGTCCAGTTCCCCAAAACAGAGTTCCCATTCATATCTTGCCAAACAAATATCTGAGATTTCTTCCCAGGCGGAGCTTATATGGGTCATCTTCTCTACTGATGAAGAAGGAAAAGACCAACCTTTCTGCCAACAATAAGTGGGAAAATAAATAATTAGAGGTTTTGGCTGCATTGGTTCAGGGGGAGTTTGTTGGACCAAAAGAACCAATGAGCCAAGATCAGAAAACCTCTAAGTCCCACATGATATCACAACAACTGCTGAAAGCTTCATCAGCAGTTTGACAAGTGCTGAAGATTCAACAGCTAAAGATCAAGTGCTGAAGACTTCAACAGCTGAAGACTAAAGTACTGAAGTTCAACAGCTGAAGAACACAAGTGCTGAAGCTGAACAGCTGAAGAACACAAGTGCTGAAGCTGAACAGCTGAAGAACACAAGTGCTGAAGCTGAAGTTCAAAGTACTGAAGTACAACAGCTGGAGAGTTTACAAGTGCTGAAGATCAACAACTGATGTACAAAGTCTGAAGACAAAGACTGAAGACGTCAGCTGATGATATCTACTGAAGTCATCAGCTGATGAAACGTCTGAAGTTCAAGTCTGAAGATCAAGTACTGAAGTTTCAGTAGTTGTCACAACAGCTGAGAGTACTTCTTCAGTAGTTGTGATATCAGTAGTTTTATATTTTTACTTTCAGTAGTTTTGTAAAACGACTGAAGAGCTTGTTCTTTAGTCGTTGTAGTTTCAGTAGTTTTATGTTTTTCAGTAGTTATAACAACTAATAACACTTAGCATTTTTGTAAGGAGATGTCAGCTGTTTTGACATCTTCAGTAGTTGTGTTTCAGTTGTAATAAATCTGTTAGATGTCACTATCAAGTGACATCAGCAAACGTCACATCTCTTATATAAGAGGTGTTGACCTAATTGTAAGTGTGACATTTCGTTACCACGAAAGCGAATATTGAATGAAATATATTTGCAGAATTCTCTCTCTCTATAACCGTCTTTGTTCTTCATTGAATATCATTTTGTTCTTGTGAATTGGCTAATTCATTGTTAGAATTCCGCTGCTATACTCTCTAATCAATCAAACGTAGATCACTGATCCTAACATGAGGTCTGTTAGGCATGTACCAATTCAGGTCTTATTGACCTTTTCCTCTAGCTCATCAAGTTCTCCAGATGATGCTAACAAAAAGGGGGAGAGTGTTTAGGGACAAAGCCAAATACAAGATGAACTAAAGAGTCAAGCTCTCATTTTCGTAAGTTCAAGATACGCCATGCAACAAGCTTCAGTTTTTCCTGATCCTCCTCCAGTTATGATACAAGTAGATCATACGATGCTCCAAGATTGCAACAAGATCTTTAACAAGTTCCTGATAGAATCTCTCATTGAACAGCCAAGTCCTGACTTGTTTGTGATTTACTTTGGAGGTCAAGAGCCTCAGAGGTTGAATGCACCTTCTATTACTATTGAAGAAGTTGGTCAAACTAAGGTCCAAGTGGAACCAGAGAGTAATTTCGAAGGGGAAACTAGGACTGATGGCACAACTACAAAGACGGTTGGGACAGAAAGTGTATTCTCACAGACTTCCGATGCACAAGCCAAAGCCTCGGAAGAACAACTTCAATCTTCTGAAGCTGAGATTGTAGCTGTGGAAGGACTATTCTCTTTATCCGATGATCTGATAGTCATAGGTGCAATCTTAGAACTTTCATAAAAGGTTAATAGGGAGGATTTTCCCTCTCAACCCCTAGCTCAAACATCAGCCAGACTCCAGCTCCCATTACTACAACTCAACCTGAATATGCCATCCAAGAACCACTAATGTCTAGCACTTCAGAAGATGTCATAAGAAAGAGGAACATGACTGAGGAAGAGCTTCAGGAGGAAGCAAGGTTAGAAGTGCTCAAAAGAAAAGGTAGACTTCTAACTAGTAAGTTGCTAACTCCTACTAGTAAAGCAGCTACAGCCAACCAGGAGGCTGTCAACAACTAATGAAGAATGGAAATCATTGACAGACTTTTCCACTTAGGAGTTGAGAATGAGGATGTACTCTTACTATCATTAGAGGAGTTAGTTGAGTTAGAAAAGGCATTGTGCTGCAAAACCAGCAAAAGGAAGAAGCAACAAGTTGGCCTTGGAGGAAGAAAAGATGAAGAAGAAAAGAGAAGGTGATTAAAAGCTTAGGAAGGAAAGGATAAACTTCCTAACCTCCAGGTTTCTCTCTAACTGTCTCCACATAACAATGATACAATCTTATGGCTCTTCAACAAAGAGCATGATCAAATGGAGAAAGAGAGAAAGAAAGTTATAGAGGAGAAGCTGAGGTTGAACAAGAAGAAGAAGAGGAAACAGGACTCACTGCTATGGAAGATAGGTGAAAGGCCTGGATGAAATATTATCTTTAGGCTCATGCTTCTCTGGCAAGCAGGTGATAGCGACATGTCAGTGACATAAAGGCTGAGATTCTCTTGGGGAAGAGGAAGGCGATGTATAGAAGGGGATAGGGGTGTTGGATTCTTTGTGCCTAAGACACATAGAATATTGATGTGGTTAGTACGTTATATCCAAGTCGGGTCATACCCAATAACAAGCTTAGCAAACACCAATTATTATTTTTGATAATATGATCATGCATGCATTAAATAATTACACCAATTTAGACAATGGGTTTTCTAAACAAATTGTATATGAGATGGAACACTTATAAGGATATTTTGTTCATGAGTATTATTTGTAATGATATTTAAGTTAGTTAAATAACATCAAATAATAATAGAGTGTATGAGTTATACAATTAAAAGGTTAAATAAAAACTCAGTTAGTGATTAGTTAAAATTAAAATGGGTGATTAAAATTAGGGGGAAAATCCATTTTTTGAACCCATAATTAGGCCGCCCCCTTTGAGTGTGGTTGGTTCTTTGGTTGTCATGAAAGAAGACTTCATTTACTAGCACTACACTCCACCTCCTTTTCCCTCTCACATGCAAAAAGACCAAAAGAACAAGACTCCTTTTTCTTCTTCTCCAAGAAACTCATGGCTGGAAGGTGGCTTTGAACAGCTTCTTCTTTTGGTTTTTGTTGTTCAAATCCTAGCAACAAGGTGTTTGCTTCATGCTTGTGGGTATGGAAGCTTGAGGGTACCTTTCATTGGTGTTTTGGTTATTCAAGAACATCATCATCTTCACTAAATCTCACACTTTGTCAGCTCTACCAAGGTAGTTTCATATGTGTTGTATTTGGTTTTTATTTCTTCTTGACAGCTAGTTCATTCACATAGGTTTGTTGATGCTTAGTAGTATGCCTTAATTTTAAGTTTACAAAACATAATATTAAGGTTTGTTTATGCAGCATATTTCTTTTTTAAATCGTTAAACAACTTTGGTTATGGTCCAACAAACCCAACAAGGGGATGATCTTCAAACCAACCACTCAACCCCAACCTGAACCAATTCCTTTTCCATTCCCCATCTAGACTGAACCAACCATAGAACCTTACACACCTGAACCTACATCATTATCCATACCAACTTCCTCACCTTAACCACCTAAGCTACCCATCCTCCAACCCAAAACACTCTCAAGAACCACAACACCACAACCTACCAAACAACCTCCTAAAACATCCCCTCAGCCTTTCAACATCTCTCTTTAGAGGACTTCAAGGTAATTAAGACAAAGCTCATCATCTGTACAACCCTGAGCAACATCTCTTATGAGCAGGACTTCGTCAAACTGACTTATATTGATGGATCTTCATGTTCTATCCTTAGAGATCAATTTCTTGATCTATCAAGAGGAATACTGGACCATGATGGTAGACTTCTTGGTCTCAACTCTGACTCCTTAAATGATGAACAGAAGAAGCTAACAAGAAAGCTAACAAGAAAGCTGGTGACTCTACCGGATATAAAGAGAGGGGACAAGATTCCTAGTCAGCCCCTAGTGCCTACAAAGAAAATCATCCAGTGGAGGTTCGATGAAGCCTCTAACAAGTTTTTTGTGGAGAGAGAGAATTGAGAAAGCAATAGGTTGAATGCCTCCTCTCTACTACACTCTAGCAGATTCGACATTGCTGAATTAGCAGAGAAACCATTCTCCAATCCCTCCAACTCTGAAACTGTTGCTCACATCAGAAGTCATCTTAGCATCCTTCATCTTGGTGAGCTAACCGCAAAAGAAAAGATTGAAAAGGAGTTGAAGTTGAGAGAGAAAGAAGACAAGGAAAAGTCAATCACCAAGGCAAGGCCTTTCTACAAATGGTGGAAGGTCCGAAATTGGAAGCAATAGTTAGATAGGAGTATGACTATAGCTCCCGTCAACTAACTATCTTCAGAGGGGCCAAACAGAGGGTGCATATCATTCAAAGTGACAGACTGGGTCTCTTGTCCATGATGATTTGTACAAACTTCTTAGCACCACTTCCAGGAACAAAAAAGAAACAGGTAAGTATTTGCTTTCCCTGGTGCTAAAAGTTTTGAGAAGTAGGAACAAGTGAGGTTTTGGTAGCATGAGCCTAGGGGGAGTTTGGTGGATAAAGAAGAAGGCTGGTGCAACCAAAACCAAACCACTTAGACTCTTTTGGTACAACTAATAAAAGACTTCTCAAAGCTAAGTGTGGAGCTTCCAAAGGAAAAAGAGTTCTTCCCAAAAACAAAGTGTAAGATCAACTTTCGAAGATAAAATCCAATTTCTAAAGACAAAGTATTCACTTCCGAAGATCAAGACTTAGAAGAAAAGATAAGAAGTCAACTTCCAAAGTATGAAGAAAAGCAGAAGTCCTCAAGCCTCGGAAGAAGTAGCCTCTTCTGAAGTATAAGTGGCTTCGGAAAAACTTGTTCTTTCAAAGCCAACGAACCTTCGGAAGACACTACTACGAACCAGTGGACATATGTATGGTTTGTCTGACAATCCGTTGTAGACCTCTAAGATACTGCATGGTGTTTTCTCAAAAGCCATGTAGTTGACCATACTTTATTCCACCGTTCACCTTTATTCAGTTAGTACAGTTGCCAACTTTAGTTGGTGTGAAAAGGTAAGTCACGGACATGTCATGACTACCATCTCTTAGATAATACTTTATCTTAGATAATGTTATTTACAATAATTACAATATAAACGCTAGACTATTATTTTTGTTGATTTCATGCTTCAAGTCTTCAACTTCAATTATATTGAAATCTTCAATTTCTTCCAAGGTAGAATACCCAACAATACTCCCCTAAATTGTAGATTTCCAATGTGAATGAATCTTGATATTGTTTTGGTTGAATAGTTGTCCAAAGATAAGAAATATTGTTGTTGATGCGCAAGCGAGGTCTTCAAAACTTTGGTACCACTATATTGTGTAACAATGTTACTTGTTTTTGTTGATGAGAGACCGAATACGAAGCCCAAATTTGTTTTGTTGCTCATAATCCCAATCTTCAACACTTGAGCCCAATCCAACTAATGTTTTTGTTTAATAATGGAGCCCAAATACGAAGCCCAAATTTGTTCTGTTGATCATAAGCCCAATCTTCAACGTTTGAGCCTAGTTCCTACTAATGTTTTTTTTGTTTAATGATGGAGCCCAAGAAACAAACCCAATTGTGTTCTCAAGCCCATTTGCAACCCTAGGTTGCAACCCTAATTTTGCAACCCTGATGTGGCCGCAAAGGACACTTTTGATTAAATCGCATACCTAATTGGGCAGCCCTAATTCGCATGAAGCTTAATCGGCAGCCGCATTTAGCAGCCCTATTTGGCCGCAACACTTGGTTCGCATTGGGCAGCCCTAATTGGGCGGCCCTAATTCGCATGAAGCTTTCATTCGGCAGTCCCATTTTGGTCCTTGCTTTTACAGCCATAAATGGCATTTGTCTGCCCTATATTCAGCCTCATTCGGCCGCAAGAACCCCACAAGGCAGCTTCTATTTGGCTCGCAAGAGTAACCCTAATTACCTTGATTGAGGCAGCCGAAAACCCTAGTTGATTGAAACTTGAGGCAACAGCAAACCAATTGTGTGATTGATTGTTTAATTGTTTTCTTCAAATCTTCAATAATTTCAGCAAACTAAACATAAAATCTCATCAAAATCAATATAAATCCATCAACTCCGGCTCTGATACCAATTGTGTGCTCCCGATTTGAACGGGATCCATGAGCTTGATTTTAGGATTCAAAAGGTATAATCTAGATTTGATGGAATGATGCTAAAATTCAATCATGATGAACACAAAAGTGTTTAACGCTTGTTGTTTATTGATTTGAGGATGAATTCATCATCCATGAACGATGATGATATGATGTTGTGATGGAATGTGATCCTCACACTTGGTGGTATTCTACCTTAGAAGAACTTGAAGATTTCAATATTATTGAAGTTGAAGACTTGAAGCACAAAATCAACAAAAATATTATCCTAGGGTTTGTTTTGTAATTATTGTAAATACTAGACTAGTATGTATATTAGCACATATTATCATTGTAAAGGGTGACTAATTCACCACTTGTTAGGGTGACTAATTCACCACTTGTTAGGGTGAATTAAGTTTATCATTGTAGGGTTGTTAGAACATGAAATCCAAGTTTAACTTCTTAAACTTTCTGAAAAATGCAGCGGATATATATTTTAAAACATGATTATAAAGCTGAAATTTCATGTTTTTATGGGGACATATATATGTATAAAACAAACCCAAAAACAAAAGGATCATTATATGTGAATAAGCAAGCTATGAACATATGTAAATGTACATAAAATCACAGCTACAATGAGCTGTGAAATACTACCTTTTAGCAGCTCAAAAGGGTCGAAACTTTGAGGATGATGATGGGTTTTGAGCAGCAGTCCTTCAAGGAAGAAGGCCTCAAGTTGTAATACCCACAAGCTTCTTCCAAACACCTTGCTTTGTTAGGGAGCTTTACACCAAAACAATCTTTCAAAACTACTATCTAAATCCGAATTTTCAGCCCCAAATTTCAGCCACAAAATCCGAATTTCTTAGAGGTTTAGAGTGTACTTGCTTTAGTGAAAAGAAGAGAGAAGAAGTATAAAATGATGGAAGAGTGTGTAAGTGTTTAAGTCTTGCATCAAACAAGACATAATGTGGTGTTTTCAAGGCCCCCTTTGGGCGGCCGAATTACTCCATTTTAAAATGGTTCCCACCATTAGATATTTTATTAAAATTAAACACTCTTCAATGCATTTAGGTTATAAAATTAAAGCATAGTCTAATTTTATAACATGACACTTTTATTTGACATTACTTAACCAACTTAAATAATGAAACAAATAAATATCTCATGAACAAATCATCCATATAATGTTGTTCTATCATAAAAGCAATATTTAGAAAACCAATTTTCTAAATAGGTGTCAATAATTTGTATGATCATATCAACAAATAATTATTTATAGGTGTTTGTATAGCTTGTTATTGGGTATGACCCGACTTGGATCATAACGTACTAACCACATCAATCTTGCATGTGTCTTCGGCATATAAGAACCAATAATCTCCCACTTGCACAAGATTCATAGAAGATTGATGCAAGCAGTAAATACCGCCTAACAACGGTTTACTACCCTTAATACGTATGACTAAGTGTCATTCAATAACATCATCCCCTTCAAGTACCATACTTGAAATGTTTTAGGTTAAACAATCATCTATCCCTTTGTCGCACATGTCATGTGAAATCTTAGAGACACAGAGTGATCATACTCCATTGATTTAACTTTATCAGGCCTTAGACATCTTACTCTCAATGAATAAGAGGAAAAAATCCCTTCTTGACTACATACGTCTCTCATAATTACCTTATATCATACCTGAACTCAGACTTATGTACTGCCATATTTCAGAACAGTGAAGAACTGAGTCAAGGTATAATACTTGGTGAATATCAAAACCCAATATGTATCTCAGGTCGGAGGATACCAAATGATATTCGCCTTTACTCAAATTTACTTATGATCAATTAATGAGATTCCATGTAGTAATGTTTGAGATGCGGGTTAGTCCAATATTTGTATCCCACAAATATCTATGAACCTTGGTAGCAACCTATTGCTCTATATTCATCCTTATAAATATCAACCATCCAAGTTCATAATAATCTTACCCTCACACTTGTTCCCACAAGTATGAACGACTACGGACATTTAGAGTAAACAATTTACTCATGGATTAAACATGCTAAATTGGAAAATTAATTGAAACATTATAACCAAATAATTTTATTCAAATAATAAAGAGTTCCATATATCCAAATACAAAATTTACAGATCAAATCCAATCACTAGAATATCGAAGTCCCATGGCACAAGTATGACCTTCGTGCTTTGCCTTTTCAAGGAGCTTCGTGAGAGGATCAGCAATGTTTTGATCCGTGTGAACTTTGCGAATACATATCTTTCCCTTTTCAACTTCATCTCGTATGTAGTTGAATCTCCGCTCAATGTGCCTAGTCTTTTGATGAGCATGAGGTTCCTTGATTTGAGCAATCGCACCCTTGTTATCACAAAAGATCTCTAGGGGGTCCTGAATGGAAGGGACAACCCCTAGATGGGCAATGAATTTCTTCAACCATGCAGCTTCTTGAGCTGCTAATGAGGTGGCAACGTATTCTGATTCTGTAGTTGATAGAGCCACCACATCCTGTTTGGAGCTCTTCCAAGAGACCGCTCCTCCATTCAGAATGAAAATATATCTCGATTGTGACCGTGAATCATCACAATCGGTTTGGAAACTCGTATCCGTGTAACCTTTTACAACGAGTTCCTCATCACCAGATCCATAGATTAGGAACATATCTTTTGTCCTCCTTAGGTACTTAAGTATGTTTTTAACAGCCATCCAGTGACTGTTTCCAGGATTTGGCTGGTATCGGCTTGTCATGCTTAAGGCGCATGACACGTCCAGTCTAGTGCATATCATTGCATACATGATGGATCTAATAGCATATGCGTAGGGGATTGCTTTCATATTATCTTGCTCATCCTTTGAGCTAGGACATTGAGTCGTACTCAATATCGTTCCTCTTGAATAGGTACCGTACCTTTCTTAGAGTTCCCCATCTTGAACCTTATCAAGATTTTATCAATGTATGCACTTTGATTTAAACCAATCAACCACCTTGATCTATCCCTATAGATCTTTATTCCTAGAATATAGGCGGCCTCACAAGATCCTTGATGGAAAAACAACTTCCAAGCCAGGTTTTTACACCTTCCAAGGTTGGAATGTCATTTCCAAATAGTAGTATGTCATCAACATACAACACTAGGAAAGTGATGATGCTCCCACTAGCTTTCTTATATACACAAGCTTCGTCAGCGTTCTTCATGAATCCGAATTTAATTATTTCTTCATCAAAACGGTGATTCCAACTTCTCGATGCTTGTTTCAATCCATAGATTGATTTCTTTAACTTGCATACTTTATCAGGATGTTTTGGATCGACAAATCCTTCAGGCTAAACCATATAGACATCTTCCTCAAGATATCCATTTAGGAAAGCGGTTTTGACATCCATTTGCCAATCTCATAATCATAATGAGCAGCTATGACAAACAATATCCTTATAGACTTTAGCATCGCAACAGGTGAGAAGGTTTTATCATAATCAACCCCTTGAGATTGAGTGAAACCCTTTGCTACAAGTCTAGCCTTATAAGTATCCAAGTTTCCATGCATATCGGTTTTCTTCTTGAAAACCCACTTGCTTCCAACTACTTTGGAGTTAAGAGGTGGTACAACCAAGTCCCATACTTGATTGTCGTGCATGGATTGCATCTCAACGCTCATGGTCTCGAGCCATTTGTCACAATCCGAATTGGACACTGCATCATGGTATGTGGTTGGTTCATCTGAATCTACCACATAGCATCCATCCATGAAAAATCCGTATCTTTCAGGTCGATTATTAGTTCTACCACTTCTGCGAACGTTTTTTGTGTATTGATCAACCACTTGATCATCTTCAACATCCTCAAGTTGAGTGCTAGTTTCAACCAAACGTGCATCGGGTTGTGGTTCTTGATCCTCCTCAAGATCCACTGTTCTACTGCTACTTCCTTCCATAAGGAACTTTTCTTCTAAGAACTCACCCTTTCTGGCAACAAACACCTTTTGTACCAGTGGATCATAGAAATAATATCCCATAGAATCTCTAGGATATCCAACAAAGATGCACTTGGTGGATCTGAGTTCCAATTTGTTTAGGGTGGGAGTCTTAACATAAGCTTCACAACCCCAGACCCTTAAGTATGATAGGGATGGAACTCTTCCATGCCATTTCTCAAAGGGTGTCCTTTCCCCCTTTTTGGTTGTGGCCATATTTAGAATACGGGCTGCAGAGAGCAAAGCGAACCCCAAAATGATAGAGGTAATATGCTTCTAGCCATCATAGATCGGACCATATCCAATAAGGTTCGATTCCTCCTCTCAGACACACCATTATGTTGTGGTGTTACAAGTGGAGTGAGTTGTAAGACAATCCCACAACTCCTAAGATGATCTTGAAAAGCATCACTTAGGTATTCACCTCCTCTACGGGTGCGGAGAACATTAATTGACTTGTTGAGTTGATTTTCTACTTCATTCTTGAAGATTTTGAACATTTCAAAAGCTTCATCTTAGTGCCTTAATAAGTACACATATCCATAGCGACTATAATCGTCGGTAAAGGTAATGAAGTGTCTTTCACCATTCCTAGTCATTGGCTTAAAAGGACCACATACATCTGAATGTATGATTCCTAATAAATCTTTTGCCCTTTCGTTAGTTCCACTAAAGGGTGCCTAGTCATTTTTCCTTGTAAACAAGATTCACATACGTCAAATGAATCACATTCATTTGTTTTTAAAAGACAATTCTTTTGAAGTGTTTGAATTCTTTTCTTGTTTAGTAGCAACCTTGAAGCATGGGTCATTAGTAGCAACCTTTCGCTTCTTCTCTTGTGGTTTGGGGGGCACCTTTACCACGCCTTTCCCTTTTCCCCATATAGGTCCCTTACCCTTGGTAACCTTTGCCTTGGTGTGGGATGAGGCCTTTTCTTGTTCCCACCTTAATTGATGGTGAGAACAGGTAAATACCTTTTACCCATGGCCGCCTCGGCCGTTTTGAGCATTGAGTGAAGCTCACCAATGCTTTTGTCCCAAGCATTCATGTTGTAGTTCAACACGAATGTCTCGAACTTCTTGGTAAGGCCATTGAGGATCAAATCCGTGACCAATTCCTTCGAGACATAACAATTAAGCCTTTCGAGGCGGTCAATGTGGCTTTTCATCTTATTGGTTGGTTGTCATCCATACGACATGCATGAAACCGTATGAAACCGATTGGTTGTCGTCCATACGACATGCATGGAGTGCTCGAACCATTCCGAAGCGCTCAATCCTCGCTTGCTGTTGGAATGTTTCCTTCAGCTGGGTTATCATGTCATAAGCTCCATGATGTTCATACTCCTTTTGGAGATCCAGAGTCATGCTCGCCAGCATGAGACAAGACACTTGGACGGAATCCTCAGTGTACTTCAGCCAATCGTTATAGGCTTCCACATCATCCTCAGTAGGTTGATCGGGGATATGGTCGTCAAAAATATATGATCGTCTCTCTTGCTTGAGAATGATTCTCAAGTTTCGATACCAATCAATAAAATTATTATGATTTAGACGTTCCTTTTGGAGAATCGCTCGCAATGATTGGGCGGATGCGGATGAATTATCGTGATTATCATTATTGGTGGCCACCTACAAAATTTAACAAAGATCTATTTTAGTTTTTTTTGATATTGCTATTTGAAATAATTAATACCTTTTAAGGTCATTTTTATATTAAAATCTAAAACCCCACATTACATTTAAATTGTGGTTAGGTAACCTTTATCCAACGATTTAAATTAATAAGGTGGTCAATGATTGACAGTTGCAACCATTTGCAACTTCTAGAGGTATGGGATTGACTTTAAATATCATATGTAAAGTCAGCATGTTAATCCCATCAACACCATTTGGAAACCATATTGTAGGTGATCCATTTAACATGGTTTGCAAATCAAGTTACCCTACTTGCACACACATGTATGAGGGAAATCCAAGCGTTAAGTGACAAAAACCAATCCTCCAATGTATGATAAGTTGATATGCATGATTAAACAATATTCCAATTAATATGTCACCAACGGGTCAAATGGGTCAACTAGGTTAACCTAGGTTGTTAAGTTTTTTGGGTACACATACTTATGTAATTGTGTGTTCTAAGTAACCTTTGAAGGTTTGTCTTTCCCTCCGTGTTAGGTTTAATCATTGTTCGTTGCGCTTCATGTGAGTTCATGCCCCTCTATTTTATAACCTTCTTCTGGGGGAGGTATCATACTTGTACACAAAAAGCTATTTTATTATTATAAGTTGTGTATGTTTTAACATACTGCTTAATACCTCGAAGGTCCTCACACTTTTGGATTGTTAATAATGGAAACTAGCGGTAAATCTTGATAGTACTACTGGGTTTTATCAGCCCCACCTGTGTGACTCGAGGTCAAACGAGTGCAACTTTATCCTAGACACAAACATTCGTGACGACTTGGTAAGTCATGTATTCACAAAAGCCATGTAGTTGAGCACACTTTATTCACTGTTCATCTTTATGAGTTAGTATAGTTGCCAACTTTTGTTGGTGTGAAAAGATAAGTCAAGGACATGTCATGACTACCATATCTTAGATAATACTTTATCTAACATACCTTAACTTTAGCATTGTAGTATATGCTTTAGTCGTAGGTTTCGAGCTGGTATCAAACTATATATCCGGCTGTAGGTAGTAGTATATATAGTTTCTCATTGTAACTCATGCAATATGCTTATAAGAGTCTTGTAATAGTTTCGGTTGAGAAATAATATATACAAATAACTTGAAAATTATTTCTTTGTGCTCTTTGCTACTGTTTATATTATTGTCAATTCTTAGTAGAGACACTGCTTCATCTAAACTGAGCGTAGTATAAGTGAGTTTGAGAGAAATCCAAGTGTTAAGTGACAAAAACCAATCCTGCAATGTATGATAAGTTGATATTCATGATTAAACAATATTCCAATTAATATGTCAGCAACGGGTCAAACGGGTCAACTAGGTTAACCTAGGTTGTTAAGTTTTTGGCTACACGTACTTATGTACTTTTGTGTTCCAGGTAACCCTTGAAGGTTTGTCTTTCCGTCCGTGTTAGTTTTAATCATTTTTGTTGTGCTTCATGTGAGTTCATGCCCCTCTATTTTATAGACCTTCTTCTGGGGGAGGTAGCATACTTGTACACAAAAAGCTATTTTATTATTATAAGTTGTGTATGTTTTAACATAGTGCTTAATACCTGGAAGGTCCTCACACTTTTGGATCGCTAATAATGGAAACTAGCGGTAAATCTTGGATAGTACTACTAGGTCTTACGAGCCCCACCTGTGTGACTCCAGGTCAAACGAGTGCAACCTTTTTCCTAGACACAAGCATTCGTCACGACCTGGTAAGTCATGTTTTCTCAAAAGCCATGTAGTTGACCATACCTTGTTCCACTATTCACCTTCATCAGTTAGTACAGTTGCCGACATTAGTTGGCGTGAAAAGGTAAGTCACGAACATGTCATGACTTCCATATCTTGGATAACACTTTATATAAGATACCTTAACTTTAGCATTGTTGTATACGCTTTAGTTGTAGGTTTCCGGCTGGTATCAAAGTATATCAGGCTGTAGGTAGTAGTATATATAGTATCTCATTGTAACTCATCTAATATTCTTGTAAGATTCTTGTAATAGTTTGGGTTGAGAATAATATATACAAATAACTAAAAATTATTTCTTTTTGCTCTTTGCTACAAATTTTATCCTTATCAATTCTTAGTAGAGAAACTGCTTCATCTAATCCGAGTGTAGTATAAGTGAGTTTGAGAGAAATTGAAGTGTTAAGTGACAAAAACCAATCCTGCAATGTATGATAAGTTGATATGCATGATTAAAAAATATTCCAATTAATATGTCACCGACGGGTCAAACGAGTCAACTTGGTTAAACTAGGTTGTTAAGTTTTTAGGTACACGTACTTATGTACTTGTGTGTTCTAGGTAACCTTTGAAGGTTTGTCTTTCCGTCCGTGTTAGCTTTAATCATTGTTCGTTACGGTTCATGCGAGTTCATGCCCCACTATTTTATAAACCTTTTTCTGGGGGAGGTAGCATACTTGCACACAAAAAGCTATTTTATTATTATAAGTTGTGTATGTTTTAACATAGTGCTTAATATCTCGAAAGTCCTCACACGTTTGGATCGTTAATAACGGAAACTAGCAATAAATCTTGGTAGTACTACTGGGTCTGACGAACCCCACGTGTGTGACTCGAGGTCAAACGGGTGCAACCTTTTTCTAGACACAAACATTCTTCACGACCTGGTAAGTCGTGTTTTCTCAAAAGCCATGTAGTTGACCATACTTTATTCCACTGTTCACCTTTATCAGTTAGTACAGTTGCCAACTTTAGTTAGTGTGAAAAGTTAAGTCACGAACATGTCATGACTACCACATCTTGGATAACACTTTATATAAGATACCTTAACTTGATCATTGTAGTATATGCTTTAGTCGATGGTTTCCAGCTGGTATCAAAGTATATCCGGCTGTAGGTAGTAGTACATATAGTTTCTTATGGTAACTCAGGAAAAATGCTTGTAAGAGTGTTGTAATACTTTGAGTTGAAAAATAATATATACAAATAACTTGAAAATTATGTCTTTGTGTTCTTTGCTACTGTTTATATATTATCAATTCTTAATAGTGACATTGCTTCATCAAATCCGAGTGTAGTATAAGTGAGTTTGAGAGAAATCCAAATGTTAAGTGACAAAAACCAATCCGACGATGTATGATAAGTTGATATGCATGATTAAACAATATTCCAATTAAAATGTCACCAACGGGTCAACTAGGTTAACCTAGGTTGTTAAGTTTTTTGGGTAGACGTACTTATGTACTTGCGTGTTCTAGGTAACCTTTGAAGGTTTGTCTTTACATCCGTGTTAGCTTTAATCATTGTTCGTTGCGCTTCATGTGAGTTCCTGCCCCTCTATTTCATAAAGCTTCCTTTGGGGGAGGTAGTATGCTTGTACACGAAAGCTATTATATTATTATAAGTTGTGTATGTTTTAACATAGTGCTTTATACCTGGAAACTGCTCACACGTTTGGATCGTTAATAATGGGAACTAGCAATAAATCTTGGGTAGTACTACTGGGTCTGACGAGCCCCACCTGTGTGACTCGGGGTCAAACGGGTGCAACCTTTTTCAGACACAAACATTCGTCACGACCTGGTAAGTCATGTTTTCTCAAAAGCCATGTAGTTGATCATACTTAATTCCACTGTTCACCTTTATCAGTTAGTACAGTTGCCAACTTTAGTTGGTGTGCAAAGGTAAGTCACGAACATGTCATGACTACCATATCTTGGATAACACTTTATATAAGATACCTTAACTTTACCATTGTAGTATATGCTTTAGTCGTAGGTTTCGAACTGGTATCAAAGTATATCTGGCTATAGGTAGTAGTATACATAGTTTATCACTGTAACTCAGGAAAAATGCTTGTAAGAGTGTTGTAATACTTTGAGTTGAGAAATAATATATACAAATAACTTGAAAATTATGTCTTTGTGTTATTTTCTATTGATTATATTATTATCAATTCTTAGTAGAGACATTTCTTCATCTAATCCGAGTGTAGTGTAAGTTGGTTTGAGAGAAATCCAAGTGTTAAGTGACAAAACCCAATCCGGCAATGTATGATAAGTTGATATGCATGATTACACAATATTCCAATTAATATGTCACCAACGGGTCAAACGGGTCAACTAGGTTAACCTAAGTTGTTAATTTTTTTGGTAGACGTACTTATGTATTTGCGTGTTCGAGGTAACCTTTGAAGGTTTGTCTTTTCGTCTGTGTTAGCTTTAATCATTGTTCGTTGCGCTTCATGTAAGTTCATGCCCCTCTATTTTATAAACCTTCCTTTGGGGGAGGTAGCATACTTGTACACAAAAGCTATTTTATTGTTATAAGTTGTGTATGTTTTAACATAGTGCTTAATACCTGGAAGATCCTCACACTTCTGGATCGTTAATAATGGAAACTAGCGGTAAACTTGGATAGTACTACAGGGTCTTACGAGCCCCACCTGTGTGACTCGAAGGTCAAACGGGTGCAACTTTTTCCTAGACACAAACATTCGTCACGAGCTGGTAAGTCGTGTTTTCTCAAAAGCCATGTAGTTGACCATACTTTATTTCACTATTCATCTTTATGGGTGTGTACAGTTGCCAACTATAGTTGGTGTGAAAAGGTAAGTCACGGACATGTCATGACTACCATATCTTAAATAATACATTATTTAAGATACCTTAACTTTATCATTGTAGTATATGCTTTAGTCGTAGGTTTCCAGCTGGTATCAAAGAATATCCAGTTGTAGGTAGTACTATATATAGTTTTTCATTGTAACTCATGTAATATGCTTGTAAGAGTCTTTTAATAGTTTGGGTTGAGAAATAATATATTCAAATAACTTGAAAATTATTTCTTTTTGCTCTTTGCTATTGATTTTATTATTTTCAATTCTTATTAGAGACACTGCTTCATCTAATCCGAGTGTAGTATAAGTGAGTTTGAGAGAAATCCAAGTGTTAAGTGACAAAAACCAATCCTGCAATGTATGATAAGTTGATATGCATGATTAAACAATATTCCAATTAATATGTCACTAACGGGTCTAACGGGTCAACTAGGTCTACCTAGGTTATTAAGTTTTTTGGGTAGACGTACTTATGTACTTGTGTGTTCTAGTTAAGCTTTGAAGGTTTGTCTTTCCGTCCGTGTTAGCTTTAATCATTGCTCGTTGCGCTTCATGTGAGTTCATGCCCCACTCTTTTATAAACCTTCATTTGGGGAGGTAGCATACTTGTACAAGAAAGATATTATTATTATAAGTTGTGTATGTTTTAACATAGTGCTTAATACCTGGAAAGTCCTCACACGTTTGGATCGTTAACAATGGAAACTAACAATAAATCTTGGCTAGTGCTACTGGGTCTGACGAGCCCCACCTTTGTGACTCGGGGTCAAACGGGTGCAACCTTTTCCTAGACAAAAACATTCGTCACCACCTGGTAAGTCGTCTTTTGTCAAAAGCCATGTAGTTGACCATACTTTATTCCACTATCCACCTTTATGAGTTAGTACAGTTGCCAACTTTAGTTGGTGTGAAATGGTAAGTCACGAACATGTCTTCACTACCATATCTTGGATAACACTTTATATAAGATACCTTAAGTTTCGCATTGTAGTATATGCTTTAGTCGTAGGTTTACAGCTGGTATCAAAGTATATCCGGCTGTAGCTAGTAGTATATATAGTTTCTCATTGTAACTCATGTAATATGCTTGTAAAAGTCTTGTAATAGTTTGGGTTGAGAAATAATATATATAAATAACTTGAAAATTATTTCATTTTTGCTCTTTTCTACTACTTTTATTATTATCAATTCTTAGTACAAACACTACTTCATCTAATCCGAGTGTAGTATAAGTGAGTTTGAGAGAAATCCAAGTGTTAAGTGACAAAAACCAATCCTGCAAAGTATGATAAGTTGATATGCATGATTAAACAATATTCCAATTAATATGTCACCAACGGGTCAACTAGGTAACCTAGGTAGTTATGTTTTTTGGGTAGATGTACTTATGTACTTGCGTGTTCTAGGTAACCTTTGAAGGTTTGTCTTTTCGTCCGTGTTAGCTTTAATCATTGTTCGTTGCGCTTCATGTGAGTTCATGCCCATCTATTTTATAAACCTTCCTTTGGAGGAGGTAGCATACTTGTACACAAAAGCTATTTTATTATTATAAGTTGTGTACGTTTTAACATAGTGCTTTATACCTGGAAAGTCCCCACACGTTTGGATCGTTAATAATGGAAACTAGCAATAAATCTTAGGTAGGACTACTGGGTCTGACGAGCCCCACCTTTGTGTCTCGGGGTCAAACGAGTGCAACCTTTTCCTAGACACAAACATTCGTCACGACCTAGTAAGTCGTGTTTTCTCAAAAGCCATGTAGTTAACCATACTTTATTCCACTATTCACCTTTATCAATTAGTACAGTTGCCAACTTTAGTTGGTGTGAAAATGTAAGTCACGAACATGTCATGACTACCATATCTTGGATAACACTTTATATAAGATACCTTAACTTTAGCATTGTAGTACATGCTTTAGTCGTAGGTTTGCAGCTGGTATCAAAGTATATCCGGCTGTAGCTAGTAGTATATATAGTTTCTCACTGTAACTCATGTAATATGCTTGTAAGAGTCTTTTAATAGTTTGGGTTGAGAAATACTATATACAAATAACTTGAAAGTTATTTCTTTATGCTCTTTGCTACTAATTTTATTATTATCAATTCTTAGTAGAGGCACTGCTTCATCTAATCCGAGTGTAGTATAAGTGAGTTTGAGAGAAATCCAAGTGTTAAATGACAAAAACCAATCTTGCAATATATGATAAGTACATATGCATGATTAAACAATATTTCAATTAATATGTCACCGACGGGTCAAACGGGTCAACTAGGTTAAACTAGATTGTTAAGTTTTTGGGTACACGTACTTATGTACTTGTCTATTCTAGGTAACCTTTGAAGGTTTGTCTTTCCGTCCGTGTTAGCTTTAATCATTGTTCGTTACGCTTCATGTGAGTTCATGCCCCACTATTTTATAAACCTTTTTCTGGGGGAGGTAGCATACTTGCGCACAAAAAGCTATTTTATTATTATAAGTTGTGTATGTTTTAACATAGTGCTTAATACTTCGAAACTCCTCACACTTTTGGATCTTTAATAATGGAAACTAGCAATAAATCTTGGGTAGTACTACTGTGTCTGACGAGCCCCACCTGTGTGACTCGAGGTCAAACGGGTGGAACCTTTTTATAGACACGAACATTCGTCATGACCTGGTAAGTCGTGTTTTCTCAAAAGCCATGTAGTTGACGATAATTTATTCCACTGTTCACCTTTATCAATTAGTACAAATGCCAACTTTAGTTGGTGTGAAAAGGTAAGTCACTAACATGTCATGACCACCATATCTTGGATAACACTTTATATAAGATACCTTAACTTTATCATTCTCGTATATGCTTTAGTCGTAGGTTTCCAGCTGGTATCAAAGTATATCCGGTTGTAGGTAGTAGTACATATAGTTTCTCATTGTAACTCAGGAAAACTGCTTGTAAGAGTGTTGTAATACTTTGAGTTGAAAAATAATATATACAAATAACTTGAAAATTATGTCTTTGTGCTGTTTGCTACTCATTATAATATTATCAATTCTTAGTAGAGACATTGCTTCATCTAATCCGAGTGTAGTATATGTGAGATTGAGAGAAATCCAAGTTTTAAGTGACAAAAACCAATCGGGCAATGTATGATAAGTTGATATGCAAGATTAAACAATATTCCAATTAATATGTCA
This sequence comes from Flaveria trinervia, assembly GCA_025506515.1. Taxonomy (NCBI): domain Eukaryota; kingdom Viridiplantae; phylum Streptophyta; class Magnoliopsida; order Asterales; family Asteraceae; genus Flaveria; species Flaveria trinervia. The sequence goes on from CM046447.1 coordinate 30,872,140, forward strand.
CCAACGGGTCAAACGGGTCAACTAGGTTAACCTAGGTTGTTAAGTTTCTTGGGTAGACGTACTTATGTACTTGCGTGTTCTAGTTAACCTTTGAAGGTTTGTCTTTCCGTCCGTGTTAGATTTAATCAATGTTCGTTGCGCTTCATGTGAGTTCATGCCCCTCTATTTTATAAACCTTCCTTTGGGGGAGGTAGCAAACTTGTACCGAAAAGCTATTTTATTATTATAAGTTGTGTATGTCTTAACATAGTGTTTAATACGTGGAAAGTCCTCACACGTTTGGATCGTTAAAATGGAAACTAGCAATAAATCTTGGGTAGTACTACTGGGTCTGACGAGCCCCACCTTTGTGACTGAGGATCAAACGGGTGCAGCCATTTCCTAGAAACAAACATTCGTCACAAACTGGTAAGTCGTGTTTTCTCAAAAGCCAAGTAGTTGACCATATTTATTTCACTGTTCACCTTTATCAGTTAGTACAGTTGCCAACTTTAGTTGGTGTGAAAAGGTAAGTCACGGACATTTCATGACTACCATATCTTAAATAGTACTTATATAAGATACTTTAACTTTAGCATTGTAGTATATGCTTTAGTCGTAGGTTTCTAGCTGGTATCAAAGTATATCCGACTGTACGTAGGTGTATATATAGTTGCTCATTGTAACTCAGGAAAAATGCTTGTTAGAGTGTTGTAGTACTTTGAGTTGAGAAATAATATATACAAATAACTTGAAAATTATGTCTTTGTGTTCTTTGCTACTAATTATATTATTATCAATTCTTCGTAGAGACATTGCTTCATCTAATCCGAGTGTAGTATAAGTGAGTTTGAGAGAAATCCAAGTGTTAAGTGACAAAAATCAATCCTACAATGTATGATAAGTTGATATGCATGATTAAACAATATTATAGTTAATATGTCACCAAGGTGTCAAATGGGTCAACTAGGTTAACCTAGGTTGTTAAGTTTTTTCCATACACGTACTTATGTACTTGCATGTTCTAGGTAACCTTTGATGATTTGTCTTCCCGTCCGTTTTAGCTTTAATCATTGTTCATTGCGCTTCATGTGAGTTCATGCCCCTCTATTGTATAAACCTTCTTCTGGGGGAGGTAGCATACTTGCACACAAAAGCTATTTTATTATTATTATAGTTGTGTATGTTTTAACACAGTGCTTAATACGTTGAAAGTCCTCACACTTTTGGATCGTTAATAATGGAAACTAGCCGTAAATCTTGGGTGGTACTACTGGGTCTGACGAGCCCCACCTGTGTGACTCCAGGTCAAACGGGTGCAACTTTTTCCTTGACACAAACATTCATCACGACCTGGTAAGTCATGTTTTCTCAAAAGCCATATAGTTGACCATATTTATTTCACTGGTCACCTTTATCAGTTATTACAGTTGCCAACTTTAGTTGGTGTGAAAAGCTAAGTCACGGACATCTCATGACTACCATATCTTAAATAATACTTTATATAAGATACCTTAACTTTAGCATTGTAGTATATGCTTTAGTCGTAGGTTTCCAGCTGGTATCAAAGTATATCCGGCTATCGGTAGTAGTATATATAGTTTCTTATTGTAACTCATCTAATATGCTTTTAAGAGTCTTGTAATACTTCGAGTTGAGAAATAATATATACAAATAACTTGAAAATTATTTTGTTGTTCTCTTTGCTACTGATTATATTATTATTAGTTCTTACTAGAGACAATGCTTCATCTAATCCGAGTGTAGTATAAGTGAGTTTGGGTGAAATCCAAGTGTTAAGTGACAAAAAACAATCGTGCAATGTATGATAAGTTGATATTCATGATTAAACAATATTCCAAATAATAACTAGGTTAAACTAGGTTGTTAGGTTTTTGGGTACACGTACTTATGTACTTGTGTGTACTAGGTAACCTTTGAAGGTTTGTCTTTTCGTCCGTGTTAGCTTTAAACATTGTTTGTTGCGCTTCATGTGAGTTCATGCCCCACTATTTTATAAACCTTCTTCTGGGGGAGGTAGCATACTTACACACAAAAAGCTATTTAATTATTATAAGTTGTGTATGTTTTAACATAGTGCTTAATACTCGAAAGTCCTCACACTTTTGGATCGTTAATAATGGAAACTAGTGGTAAATCTTGGTTGTAATACTGGGTATGACGAGCCCTACCTGTGTGACTCGAGGTCAAACGGGTGCAACCTTTTTCTAGACACAAACATTTGTCACGACCTGGTAAGTCGTGTTTTCTCAAAAGCCATGTAGTTGACCATACTTTATTCCACTGTTCACCTTTATCAGTTTTTATAGTTGCCAACTTTAGTTGGTGTGAAAAGGTAAGTCACGAACATGTCATAACTACCATATCTTGGGTAACACTTCATATAAGATACCTTAACTTTAGCATTGTTGTATATGCTTTAGTCGTAGGTTTCTAGCTGGTATCAAAGTATATCCGGCTGTAGGTAGTAGTATATATAGTTTCTCATTGTAACTCAGGAAAAATGCTTGTAAGAGTGTTGTAATACTTTGAGTTGAGAAATAATATATACAAATAACTTGAAAATTATATCTTTGTGTTCTTTGCTACTGATTATATTAGTATCAATTCTTAGTACAGACATTGCTTCATCTAATCCGAGTGTAGTATAAGTGAGTTTGAGAGAAATCCAAATGTTAAATGTCAAAAAATCTGGCAATGTATGATAAGTTGATATGCTGATTAAACAATATTCCAATTAATATGTCACCAACGGGTCAACCGAGTCAACTAGGCTAACCTAGGTTGTTAAGTTTTTTGGGTACACGTACTTATGTACTTGCGTGTTCTAGGAACCTTTGAAGGTTTGTCTTTCCGTCTGTTTTAGCTTTAATCATTGTTCGGTGCGCTTCATTTGAGTTGTGCCCCTCTATTTCATAAACCTTCTTCTGGGGAAGGTAGCAAACTTGTACACAAAAGATATTTTATTATAAGTTGTGTATGTTTTAACATAGTGCTTAGTACCTCGAAAGTCCTCACAGTTTTGGATCGTTAATAATGGAAACTAGCAGTAAATCTTGGTTGGTACTATGGGTCTGACGAGCCCCACGTGTGTGACTCGAGGTCAAACGGGTGCAACTTTTTCCTAGACACAAATATTCATCACGACCTGGTAAGTCGTGTTTTCTCAAAAGCCATATAGTTGACCATATTTATTTCACTATTCACCTTTATCAATTAGTACAGTTGCCAACATTAGTTGGTGTGAAAAAGTAAGTCATGGACATCTCATGACTACCATATCAATAATACTTTATATAATATACCTCAAATTTAGCATTGTAGTATATGCTTTAGTCGTAGGTTTCCAGCTGGTATCAAAGTATATCCGACTGTAGGTAGGGTATATATAGTTTCTGATTGTAACTCAGGAAAAATGCTTGTAAGAGTGTTGTAATACTTTGACTTGAGAAATAATATATACAAATAACTTGAAAATTATGTCTTTGTGTTCTTTTCTACTGATTATATTATTATCAATTCTTAGTAGAGACATTGCTTCATCTAATCCGAGTGTAGTATAAGTGAGTTTGAGAGAAATCCAAGTGTTAAGTGACAAAAACCAATCCTACAATGTATGATAAGTTGATATGCATGATTTAACTATATTCCAATTAATATGTCACCAACGGGTCAAACGGTTCAACTAGGTTAACCTAGGTTGTTATGTTTTTTGGGTACACGTATTTATGTACTTGCATGTTCTAGGTAACCTTTGAAGGTTTGTCTTCCCGTTAGTTTTAGCTTTAATCATTGTTCATTGCGCTTCATGTGAGTTCATGCCCCTCTATTGTATAAACCTTCTTTTGGGGGAGGTAGCATACTTTTACACAATAGCTATTTTATTATTATCAGTTGTGTATGTTTTAACATAGTGCTTAATACGTTGAAAGTCCTCACACTTTTGGATCGTTAATAATGGAAACTAGCAGTAAATCTTGGGTGGTACTACTGGGTCTGACGAGCCCCACCTGTGTGACTCCAGGTCAAACGGGTGCAACTTTTTCCTTGACACAAACATTCGTCACGACCTGGTAAGTCATGTTTTCTCAAAAGCCATATAGTTGACCATATTTATTTCAATGGTCACCTTTATCAGTTATTACAGTTGCCAACTTTAGTTGGTGTGAAAACCTAAGTCACGGACATCTCCTGACTACCATATCTTAATAATACTTTATATAAGATACCTTAACTTTAGCATTGTAGTATATGCTTTAGTCGTAGGTTCCAGCTGGTATCAAAGTATATCCGGCTATCGATAGTAGTATATATAGTTTCTTATTGTAACTCATCTAATATGCTTGTAAGAGTCTTGTAATACTTCGAGTTGAGAAATAATATATACAAATAACTTGAAAATTATTTTGTTGTTCTCTTTGCTACTGATTATATTATTATTAGTTCTTACTAGAGACAATGCTTCATCTAATCCGAGTGTAGTATATGTGAGTTTGGGAGAAATCCAAGTGTTAAGTGACAAAAACCAATCCTGCAATGTATGATAAGTTGATATGCATGATTAAACAATATTCCAAATAATATATCACCGATGGGTCAAACGGGTCAACTAGGTTAAACTAGGTTGTTAGGTTTTTGGGTACACGTACTTATGTACTTGTGTGTACTGGGTAACCTTTGAAGGTTTGTCTTTTCATCCATGTTAGCTTTAAACATTGTTTGTTGCGCTTCATGTGAGTTCATGCCCCACTATTTTATAAACCTTCTTCTGGGGGAGGTAGCATACTTACACACAAAAAGCTATTTAATTATAATAAGTTGTGTATGTTTTAATATAGTGCTTAATACCTCGAAAGTCCTCACACTTTTGGATCATTATAATGGAAACTAGCGGTAAATCTTGGGTTGTACTACTGGGTATGACGAGCCATACCTGTGTGACTCGAGGTCAAACGGGTGCAACCTTTTTCTAGACACAAACATTTGTCACGACCTGGTAAGTCGTGTTTTCTCAAAAGCCATGTAGTGGACCATACTTTATTCCACTGTTCACCTTTACCAGTTTGTATAGTTGCCAACTTTAGTTGGTGTGAAAAGGTAAGTCACGAACATGTCATAAGTACCATATCTTGGGTAACACTTTATATAAGATATCTTAAATTTAGCATTGTTCTATATGCTTTAGTCGTAGGGTTCCAGCTGGTATCAAAGTATATCCGGCTGTAGGTAGTAGTATATATAGTTTCTCATTGTAACTCAGGAAAAATGCTTGTAAGAGTGTTGTAATACTTTGTGTTGAGAAATAATATATACAAATAACTTGAAAATTATGTCTTTGTGTTCTTTGCTACTGATTATATTAGTATCAATTCTTAGTACAGACATTGCTTCATCTAATCCGAGTGTAGTATAAGTGAGTTTGAGAGAAATCCAAATGTTAAATGTCAAAAACTAATCTGGCAATGTATGATAAGTTGATATGCTGATTAAACAATATTCCAATTAATATGTGACCAACGGGTCAACCGGGTCAACTAGGCTAACCTAGGTTGTTAAGTTTTTTGGGTACACATACTTATGTACTTGCGTGTTCTAGGTAACCTTTGAAGGTTTGTCTTTCCGTCCGTTTTAGCTTTAATCATTGTTCGGTGCGCTTCATTTGAGTTCGTGCCCCTCTATTTTATAAACCTTCTTCTGGGAAGGTAGCAAACTTGTACACAAAAGATATTTTATTATTATAAGTTGTGTATGTTTTAACATAGTGCTTAGTACCTCGAAAGTCCTCACAGTTTTGGATCGTTAATAATGGAAATAGCAGTAAATCTTGGTTGGTACTACTGGGTCTGGTGAGCCCATTGACAGGATCAGTGATCTCAAGTTTGATGGATTAGAGTGTAACGCAGCGGAATAAGATCAAGAATTAGACAAATTATAGCAACAATTTGATATTCGTATGCATTATGAACAAATACGGTTGTAAAGAGAGAATATATTTGTGTGAAAAGGAATGTTTCAATAATATCAAATGTTTCTGCTCAATCATTCACAATTACAATAAGGTTTACACTCCTTATATAGAGTTAAATCACTGCTGATATCACGGGATAGTGACATCTGGCAAATTTGTTACAAAAATAACTAAAACTTAACAAACTACTGAATGTTCACAACTACTGAGAATATATCAAAGTGCTAAGTATAAAACATAAAACTACTAATACAAAACTACTAAAACTACAACGACTGAAGAACAAGCTCTTCAGTCGTTTTACAAAACTACAGAATGAAAAACATCAAACTACTGAAAGAAAACCGTCACAACTACTGAAGAAGACCTCTTCAGCTGTTGTGACAACGACTGATACTTGGTCTTCAGCACTTGTCTTCAGACTTTGTCTTCAGCACTTGTGTCTTCAGACTTTGTCTTGAGCACTTGTCTTCAGACTTTGTCTTCAGCACTTGTGTCTTCAGACTTTGTCTTCAGCACTTGTGTCTTTAGACTTTTGTCTTCAGCTGTTGTGGACTTCAGCAGTTGTTGTGACGTCTGTGGGACTTAAGGTTTTTCTGATCCAGCTCATTGGTTCTTTTGGTCCAACAAACTCCCCCTGAACCAATGCAGCCAAAACCTTAACTTTATTGAGGTCCCACTTATTGTTGGCAATAAGATTGGTCTTTTTCCTTCTTGATCAGCTAAGAAGATGACCCAATTAACCACTGGCCTAGGAATAGATTTCTGAAATTTGGTTGGCATAGTATGGATAGGAGCCCTGACTTTTGGGAACTGGACACAGGGCTGTTGTCCTATCCATGAAATCTACTTCCCATGTATAAGCCTGTAGGATTCTCTGGTGTATGCTCTGAGAAACATAATTTGTTCTTCCATGGTAAGATTTTCAGCTTCACCATCAAACAATCCTCCATGCCCATACAACTCTGAAATGTACTTAGCCTGTTTGCCATTTTTGAGCTCAACTGTTGTGATCTGTCTGTATGCAAACTCATCTGGGTGAGTCCCTTCAAGTAACAGACTGAGCTCATTTTGTTTGAAGTTCTCAAGCCTCTTGTAGACTAACCCCTTTTTAATTACTCTGTTCTCTAACATCTTTTGGGGTGGCTGTTTAGTTTCATAGGCCTTCTTGAAATCTTCTACAATTTCCCAGGGTGATACTACAAGGACCACTGTGATCTCTTCATCTACGATCCTTTTTACTTGGCCCTTGTATCTCGAAGGAATGTCTTTCTTCTCAATTCTGTGAGCCACCCTAGGATCAGGCCATATTCTCACCATTTCCTTTTGATATTGAAATGTGTTAGCAAGGGTGTACAATCTCAAAGCTTCCTTCTTCATACTGATTATTGATGAAGAAGCAGCATAAGTTTTGTCTATGCTTTTCAGCATCTCATCATCATGAAGCTTTTGCTGCTATTCTTCTTCTATCTTTACTCTCACAGCTTCCATCTGTGAGGTGGGAGTGATGGGCATAGGTTTGGCTTTAGGCAAAGTTAGGACTGCAGAAGGAGGCAGCCTATCTTCTTCCTCATCATCCTCTTCTTCTTCTTCTTCTAGCCTCAACACCCTTCTCTTCTTCTTCTTGGGTGCATCATCGGCTGTTGGTTTTGAGGGTAAAGGAGTTGGTTTAGAGGGTTGTGGTAGTGGTGATTTTGAAGTGGGAGGTTTTGCAGGTTGTTCTAGCATTCTTGTAGTGAGTAAGGCTTTTGAGTGTTTTGCTAGTTCCTTTCTGTTCCCAGCACCTGCCTCATTTAGTGCTTCAATCACCAATCCCTTAGTGTATGCTTCAGATGAACAGATCTTGGTGGTTATTTCCAAGATACTGTCCCTGGTCCATGACTTAATCTCGATCAATGATCTCCCAAGGTACTTTGCAATGAATCTGATCATGATCTCCAGTCTTTCTCTTTCTAATGCATCATAACTTGCCCATCTTGAGTTAATTTCTTCAACTTCAAGTCTCCTAATATCTAAGTCAAGCTGTGCAGTATCGAACCCCTATCTATACAGTTGATCAATAATGGAGTCCATTGATTTACTGTGTGTAGCATCCGCCATTTTGATCATCTCATTGAGTTCGAGTTCTTTTTCTTTTCCTTCAACCTTTCTCTTCTTATATGTGACATGAAAGTCTTTGTGACTTTCACCCACTTGATCAATGTCAGCTCCCTTCACAAACTCCTCTTCCTTCTCATCTCCTTTTCTTTCTTCCCCTGTATGCTCTTCCTCTTTGCTTTCACTGACTGACTCTCCCCCTTTTTGGTTGCATTGGTTGCAAGGGTATGAGTAGCAGAAAGCCTTGTGCTCACAATCTCCTCCACCAGGGGTTGTATGATTGAGGGAAGCCTCTCATCCATGGTTTTGATCATAATGTCTGTGATCATTGGGGTGATGAGAGGTAGGGATTGCTGAAAGATAGCAGCTGTTTGCTCAGAGGGGTTCTATCCCTGAGAAGCAGTGCCAGAAATAGAGGCTGGTGGCTTGGAAGTTTTGAGTGGCTGAGTGTGTGGGAGACCTTCAGGTGAAGGTACCATGTGTGGGTTTAAGTTGGTGGTAGATGGACTTGCTTGTTGAGAGAATTGGTCAAGTAGTCTTTGTAGTCTACTGACTTCTTCCTCAAGAATTGTGTTCTGGGCCAGAACATCATAAAAGAAGCCCAGGTCATCATCAGCAGATGCTGAATCACCTGACCTCCTACTTGTAGCAGGATGTACATGCACTGGGTGTAGACGAGTTGTAGCATGTGCCGCTTTTTCTTGGAACTGGGGACTTCCAGCCTCAAGACAATGTCCTTCATCAGTTGTTGCCTCTGGTGAGGTCTTAGCTATGTTACCAGCCTCAGTCTGATCATGTGCTGATTCAGAAGAGGTGGCAGCCTCACCAGATGTTCTGGTCTCCATATCCACACCAGGAGATAGAGGTGGTTGTGGGTTCCAGCTGCGTGGGTTTGCGCAGCTTGGCAGCCATTTTTAGTGATTGGTCAGAGTTGTGCCGGGAGTATACTTGAGGCAATATAGCCGTAGCAAGGACTCCCAGGCCAACAAGTGCCTCAGCTTGAAGCTGGTTTACAATTATGGCCATTATGAACCGAGGATATAATATCCAACGGTTAGCAAGTTGTTTTTGGGCCATATCCTTGAGCTCTAAAAATCGTATTTTAGAAAAATTTAAAGGTTGTTGCTCAAGGATGGAGTACATTACCTGTTGCCACCTTGTGGACATTTGATCCCATGATGAAGTCTTGGGGGTAAGGCAGACATTTACCAGGTGAAAGATGAGACGTTCGGCATCCTGGAAATGTTTCTTCAATATGGTAGATGCACTCAGGTTACCCTGGTATCCATGCTGGGCAAATGATGATCAATTGTGCCCTTTGGATAACCAGTTGGGAAGTGGCATCATCCAGATTTAGGGTTTGGCGAAGAATATCTGGAGTAATGACCACTTTTTGATGATGGACAAATGATTGAAGAGACTCTGTGTCATTCTCCTCAGAGACAAGAGTGATGTTTGTCCAGAATTGGTTAAGAGATTCGGCATATATGGTGGGATTTAACAGAAAAGCCGTTTTGTAAGGTGACTGAACCATTAAATCAATGGCGTTGTGAAACTTGGTCCAGTATGGCGATTTTGTGAGATGTGCGACACAGTTGTGTCGAGGTTTTAGTTGCATGGTCGCCATTGATGAAGAGAGGTTACAGAGTTTTTTGAACGTTAGGTTTGAGAAGAGAAGAAAGTAGAAACTCTGAAGGTGGGATAAGGTATTTAAAGGGTAGGGTTAGAAAACGACTGAAGGTTTTGGTGTTAGTCATCAGTTGTTGAAACTACTGATGACGTGGTATTAACTTTCAGAGGTTTGGAATGACTGACCGTATTGGTGTGATCAGCAGTTGTTATAAAACAACTGAAGACTAGGTTTTAACCGTCAGACGTTGAAATAGTTGAAGTCTCTGATTTAGTCATGAGTAGTTATAAAACTACTGAAGATTTAGTCATCAGTAGTTATAAAACTACTGAAGATTTAGTCATTAGTAGTTATAAAACTACTGAAGATTTAGTCATCAGTAGTTATAAAACTACTGAAGACAGTATTGACTTCAGGTGATGAAACAACTGACTTGGTATTAGTCATCAGTAGTTGGGAAACTACTGAAGACTTTGGTTTTACCATCAATTGTTGTAAACAACTGAAGACTTGTGTTAGTCATCAGTAGTTGTGAAACTACTGAAGACATGGTTTTGCTTCAGTTGTTTAGAAAGAAACAGCAGTTGGGAAACTACTGAAGACAAAAAGGCTCATCAGTAGTTGTCGTCAATTCATTGCTTTTCAGCTGTTTCATACTGTCCTCAACACGTAGTCATGAGACGTTTTCATCTGTTTTAACATGTTTCATAGGACATCAGTACGTATTTGTATTCCTGACAACAGTAGTTGTAGCTACATCAGTTGTTGTAACTACATCAATTGTTTTAACAAATAAAGTACTTGAGTACTGAGAAGTTAAGCTCTAGTAGTTTAAAGAAAACTTCCGGTGGGAAAATAACTTCAGTACTTATATATATGACAATAATAAACTAATGATCATTAGTACTTGTGAGCTGAGATCATCAGTAGTTGTCACTTATTCTAGCTGCAGCATACCAAGCCTTAACACTAGGTTTTGAAAAGTTGTGCTATCCAAGGGCTTAGTGAAGATGTCTGCGAGCTCATCAGCACTAGGAACAAATTTTGAATCAATCAGACATTTTTCAAAACAATCTCTAATAAAATGGTGTCGGATTTCAATATGTTTAGTCGTAGAGTGCTGGACAGGATTCTTGACAATACAGAGAGCTGAAGAGCTGTCCATTAACAATGGGGTCTTAGTCTCTTTTATGCCATAATCCAATAATTGGTTTTGAAGCCAGAGTACCTGAGATGTACAGCTTGCAGCAGCAATGTACTCTGCTTCAGCAGTTGATGTAGCAACTGAGGTCTGCTTCTTACTCTGCCAAGAAATCAAGTAGTTGCCTAAGAATTGGCATCCTCCAGAAGTGGACTTTCTTGTCAACTTACACCCTGCATAGTCACTGTCAGAAAAAGCAACCAATTTACCAGAATGTCTAGTAGAATACCATAAACCTAGAGATGGAGTGCCTTGCAAATATCTAAAGATCCTCTTGACTGCAATCAAATGAGACTCCTTTGGTGCAGCCTGAAATCTAGCACAAACACATGTAGCAAACATAATATGTGGTCTACAAGTTGTTAAGTACATCAAGGACCCAATCATACATCTGTAAAGTGTTTCATCAACCACTTTACCTTTCTGATATGTATCTAGTTGTGTGGTGTTGCACATGGAGTAGAACAGGGCTTACACTTTTGTAAATCAAACTTTTCCAAAAGATCTTTTGTGTATTTGGACTGATGAATGAAAATTCCATCAACCTTTTGTTTGATTTGCAAACCCAGAAAGAACTGTAATCCTCCCATGGCACTCATTTCAAACTTCTGTCTCATCAACTTTGTAAAGGCATCACACAACTGTGGATCAGAGGATGCAAAAATAATATCATCTACATAAATTTGAACAAGTAGATTATGCTGCCCAGCTTTCTTAATGAACAAAGTCTTATCTGTGGAGCCTCTAGTGAAATTATTTTCCAGAAGAAAGTTTGACAATGTCTCATACCAGGCTCTAGGAGCTTGTTTCAACCCATAGAGAGCCTTATCAAGCTTATACACCCAATTAGGATGTTTATTGTCCTCAAAGCCTGGTGGTTGACATACATAAACCTCTTCTTTAATTTTCCCATACAAAAATGCACTTTTGACATCCATTTGAAAAACTTTAAGGTTGTGATAAGCAGCATAAGCTAAAACCAATCGAATTGCGTCCAGTCTGGCTACAGGGGCAAAGGTTTCATTATAATCAATGCCTTCCTCTTGTGAAAACTCATGTACAACCAGTCTGGACTTGTTATTAACAATAAGCCCATTTTCATCAGTTTTGTTCCTAAACTCCCATTTAGTGCCTATTGCACACTTACCTGGAGGTAGAGGAACCAGTTCCCACACTTGCTGTTTCTTGAACTGAAGAAGCTCAAGCTGCATGGCTTCAACCCATCCATTGTCCCTCAAAGCAATGTGATAGTTCTTTGGCTCTTGCTGACTAATGAAGAGAGCATAGAAGCAGAAATTAGACAATTCACTTCTTGTTGAATTCCGGCATTGATATCACCAATGATTTGAGACATAGGGTGATTCTTCAGATCTTGGTACACAATAAGATCTGTGCAAGTGTTTGTAGCAGGCTCAGCAGCAATAGATGGTGATGGTGAAGCATTTCCTTGAAACAAATCAGTAGATGGTAATTCAATGGAAGTTGAAGTTATAGAAATCTCATCAGCATTTGTTGTGGATTGTGCTACTGAAGCTACAGGAACATCAGGTCTAGCTGAATCAGGCAGTTGATCACTAACTTGAAAAGGTGATTACTGATATCATCATGATCATCAGTAACACCAGATGGATGACTAGCTACAGAAGATGATGGATTCATATGATCTGTAACAGCAGGTGGTTGATAAGGAACATATTGCAGAATGTCCAGATCAAACAACTCCACAGGGTTTCGTGGAATTGTATCCTTAGGGGATTCATTGAACTTCACATGCAAGGTTCTTCAACTATCTTTGTCCGACAGTTGAATACTCTATAAGCCTTGCAAATGGATGAATACCCAACAAAATACCCTGCATCCACCTTAGAATCAAACTTTTGAAGTTGATCCTTCGTGTTGAGAATGTAACAGGGACACCCAAATGCTCTAAAGAATGAAATCAAAGGGGCTAATGATGTAAAACTTCATAAGGAGTTTTCATCAACCTCTGATTTACTAAGGCTCTAATCTGTACATAGCAGGCTGTATTGACAGCTTCAGCCCAAAAGGTCAGTGGCAGACCAGAATCAACCAACATGGATCTTGCAGCTTCAATGAGGGTCCTGTTCTTTCTCTCCACTACTCCATTTTGCTCTGGAGTCCTTGGGATGCTATACTGCCTCTTGATTCCCTTTGATAAGTAAAACTCATCAAGAGTGTGATTTCTGAATTCAGTACCATTGTCACTCCTCACACACTTAACTGGTAGGGAATACTGCTTCTCAACGTGTAGCACACAGTTCATAATGGACTGAGTAGCCTCATCCTTTGAATGCAAGAAGAAGGTCCATACATATCTAGAGTAATCATCCACAATTACGAAACAGTATTTCTTCTTTTCCATACTCATTACCTTCACAGGACCAAAAAGATCCATGTGCAGTAGTTGTAAGAAGGCATTAGACTTGGATTCTTCTATGGTTGGGAATGAAACTTTATGTTGTTTCCCTTTTAAGCATGCAGTGCAGATTTCATCACAATTGAACTCCTTTATTGGAAGACCTCTCACTAAACTCTTGTGGATCAGCTGATTCATGTTTTTGAGATTAACATGACCCAGCCTTCTATGCCACAGTTTAGATTCTTAGAGAGAGGCCTTGGAGAACAAGCATGGATGGCCTCTTAACTCAATTTTCTTTGATCCAAGGCATATACTCTTCCCATCCTGTTAGCCTTCAGGAGAGTATTATCATCCAGTACTTTGTCAATCAGGCTCAGAACCTTGGAAGATAGAATCCTATAGTTCTGGCTTGTGAAAAGAGCAACATGTCCTTTGTCACACATCTGACTGACAGTCAACAGATTGTATTTCAGATTCTCCACATGGTTGACATAATCATAAGAAACTAGTTAGCTTTGGAGACCCAAACCTTTTGGTTTTGGGACTGACTTTATCAACAGATTTAACCATAGCTGGTTTCTTATGATTAACAACTGATGAAGATGGAGATGGTGCTGAAATGGATTTGGGCCTGGAATTCCTCTCCAGTGGTTTGATCACATGGGTTTCAAGTTGGTTAACTCTCCCTAACAGATGCTGAACCATCATAACCAGCTGTGTCTGATTTGAAGCTCGAGCTTTCAGTTCAGTTGACACTCCAGAGCTTGTTTTTGATGAGTTCCTGTGACCCACCATTTCCTCCTTCTTAGACTTCACAGACTTAGTCTTATGTTTATCATGAGGAACAATATCAGCTGTCTTCTGATAAACCGCATCCTTCTTAGTGGATTTGGGTAAGGCCTTGGGTTTATCAGGTTGAGATGATTGTGGTACAAACTTGGTCTCAAACTCAGTTTTCATTTTATTTATTTCTAGTTTATTGAGCTTATCCCTTTGGAGCTTTAAACCCTTTTTGTACCAACATTCATCAAATAGATGATTGAATTTACCACAAATTTCACATGGTTTATTCTTCATCTTGGATATCTTTACTGCTGAAGTGGAAACTACTGAAGGTGTGATCTTCAGTACTTTCCTCCTATCAGTACTAGGTACTAAAGGATTTGTAACAGCTAAAGACTGGTAATTCAACTGTTTTCCATCCGTCCTAATAGACTGTTTGATGGATTCCTCAGCAGTTGTTAGTCCTTGTATTTCAACTGATTTGAAATGCTTTTCAGATGTTGGGTCTCTTTCAGTACTTGAGGTACATTGAGGAACAACATCTGAAGTACTCAGCTTCATATGAGTCTCAGTAGTTAGACCATCAGTCAATTTATTTGTTGAGATCTTAACACTGGTTTCATTCTCTGATCTTAGATTATCATTGGAGAATGACTCACACGATAATGTGGTTTGGAGATTGCTTTCACTTTCAGACTTAACTATGGAGTTAGGAGTAAAGTCTGTTGGTGGAGCAGTATGGTTGTAACCAATGCCAAACTTCACATTTGAAGCAGTTTGCTTGCTAAGAAGCATTTCAAATCCCTTGCATGATGAGACCCAGCGTTCACACTCAACTTGGGTCACTGCAAGTTTTTCTTTGAGACTCCTGTGGTCTTCCAGAATAACCTCTAGCTTGGCCTTTTCATCATTTAATTGGCATTTAAGCTTATAAATCTCATCACTTTTAATGTTAAGAGCAGACTCATGCTCAGCTTTTCTTTTGAAAATGGTTTTCTCAAGCTCATGTTTTTGATTTATTAATGCTACATTTGCCTCTCTAATAGAGACAAAGGCAGCTATGCATGATTCAGAACATAACTTGGCTTTAGCCTCTGAAGATACCTGAGTTACCTGTGAAGATAATGCATTTGATTAGGAACCCTCAGTAGACTCCAGGGCCATGAGAGCAAGATTTCCAAAAGGGTGTTCACCACCATGTTGACTAGCACCAGCATAGTATTGCTCAGTGTGACCAGACAAGTTATCAGGTAAGCTACTCCAGTCAATAACTCCAGGTGTGAAGAAGTTGTGATGAGGTTGTGATTGAGATGGAGATAGTTGAGGTTCTGGTGGTGCATGAGATTGTGGTACAGTAGGAGCTTGAACTTGATTTGACTGTGGCATATAATAGCAGGGATAAGGATATGGCATTTGATCTTGAGGAACAAAATATGCAGGAGATTGAGGGTGTGATGAATGACTAGAACGAGCAGAGTGTTTCCCTTTCAATTGTGAATTGTTATTTGGAAAAGTCAAAAAGGGTGCAGAAGTGTTAGATCCAGTGATCTACACTCTCTTGCAAAGTGTCCAAGCCTGTGGCATTTGTGACACTTCAACTTGCTCTTGTCAAAACCGACTTTGGTTTTGTCAGAGAGTCCAGGAATTTCCTGCCAGTTCTCTTGTAGAATTTCTGAGATCTGATATTGATCAAGGCCATTTGGCTCAAAATATCCATCTCTTCTAAATCATCATCAGCAATGCCCTTCAAATCATCCATGATAAAGCATAGATTGTCACTATTATTACCAGAATGGCAATCAACACTCACAAAGGCATGATTAGAATTGTTTGAGGTGAAATCAATATGCTCATCATATTCGCATTCTGATCCTGCATACTCTGACTCATGACTTACCAAGGTAGTGTTTCCTGGTACAAAATCAACAGTGTTTCCTGTTCTATCTCTCTCTCAAATGTGAGCAATTTCCCATGGAGTTGGGTGAGAGATAGTTTGTCCAAATTTGCACTGGAGCGTAGGACAATAGTATATGTGTCCCATCTCTCAGGCAGTGATCTGAGAAATCTGTTATTCATCTGGCTGTTTGTGTACTCATGTTTGACCATTTTTAATTCAGAGATCAAACAAGAGAACAGCTCAAACTGTTGAGTCAGTGTCTCACCATTCCTATGAGAGAATGTCTCATATTGTTAGGAAAGGATTTCTCTATTATTTGCCAAGACCTCATCTGTTCCTCCAAATTGTTCTTTCAAGGCATTCCAGAGGTCATGGGCAGTTTCATAATGCATTAGCCCAGAATAGATTTCATTGGGCAGTGCCATGGCCAGAATTCCATGGGCTTTTGCATCAATCTCAAACAATTTCTTATCCTCGTCTGAGTATTGCTCCCTCCTCTTCGGAACCATTTGATTGGTTTCTCGGTTATTCACCATAGGCTTGTGTGGACCATGTACCACTGATGTCCAACAACCTGAGCTGTTAACAGACAGGTGATGGAGCATTCTTCGTTGCCATATGTTGTACTTATTCCTAACCAGCATCGGAGGCTTGGATGAGGAACCAGTATCGTGAGGATCATTGGAAGGAGTAGTCATTTTAGGTCCAAACACAATTTAATTCAAGCTTTTAAAAGATTTTACACAGACCACAACAGACTCAATGAAAACCAAGAATAAATCTCAGGATGAATGACCAAAAACACAGAAAATTCAATCTCTATAACTGTTTCTTGCAACAATGCTAATTCAATCAAACTTGGATCTTGGATAGCAGTTTCAATGATCAATTATTAGATCGGTCAATGATGAACAGGCTCTGATACCATTTGACAGGATCAGTGATCTCAAGTTTGATGGATTAGAGTGTAACGCAGTGGAATAAGAACAGGAATTAGACAAATTATAGCAAGAATTTGATATTCGTATGCATTATGAACAAATACGGTTGTAAAGAGAGAATATATTTCTGTGAAAAGGAATGTTTCAATAATATCAAATGTTTCTGCTCAATCATTCACCATTACAATAAGGTTGACACTCCTTATATAGAGTGCAATCACTGCTGATATCAAATGTTTCTGCTCAATCATTCACCATTACAAACTACTGAAATGTTCACAACTACTGAGAACATATCAGAGTGCTAAGTATAAAACATAAAACTACTGAAAAGAATACGAAACTACTGAAACTACAACGACTGAACAACAAGCTCTTAAGTCGTTTTACAAAACTACAGAAAGGAAAACATAAAACTACTGAAAGAAAACCGTCACAACTACTGAAGAAGACCTCTTCAGTTGTTGTGACAACGACCGATACTTAGTCTTCAGCACTTGTCTTCAGCACTTGTGTCTTCAGACTTTGTCTTCAGCACTTGTCTTTAGACTTTGTCTTTAGCACTTGTGTCTTCAGACTTTTGTCTTCAGTTGTTGTGGACTTCAGCAGTTGTTGTGACGTCTGTGAGACTTAAGGTTTTTCTGATCCGGCTCATTGGTTCTTTTGGTCCAACACCCCACCTGTGTGACTCGACGTCAAACGGGTGCAACTTTTTCCTAGACACAAACATTAGTCACGACCTGGTAAGTCGTGTTTTCTCAAAAGCCATATAGTTGACCATATTTATTTCACTAGTCACTGTTGGACCAAAAGAACCAATGAGCCGGATCAGAAAACCTTAAGTCCCACAGACGTCACAACAACTACTGAAGACCACAACAGCTGAAGACAACAGCTCATTACAAAGTCTGAAGACAAGTGCTGAAGACAAAATCTGAAGACAAGTGCTGAAGACAAAGTCTGAAGACAAGTGCTGAAGACAATGTCTGAAGACAAGTGCTGAAGACAAAGTCTGAAGACAAGTGCTGAAGACAAAGTCTGAACACAAGTGCTGAAGACAAAGTCTGAAGACAAGTGCTGAAGACAAGTCTGAAGACAAGTGCTGAAGACAAAGTCTGAACACAAGTGCTGAAGACAAAGTCTGAAGACAAGTGCTGAAGACAAAGTCTGAAGACAAGTTTTAAAGACAAAGTTTGAAGACAAGTGCTAAAGACAAAGTCTGAAGACGCAAGTGCTGAAGACAAAGTCTGAAGACAGAGGTGCTGAAGACCAAAGTATCAGATGTTGTCACAACAGCTGAAGAGGTCTTCTTCAGTAGTTGTGACGGTTTACCTTTCAGTAGTTTTATGTTTTATCGGTTCAGTAGTTCGATACAACAGCTGAAGAATACTTCTTCAGTTGTTGTGCTCATCAGTAGTTTTATGTTTTCAGCAGTTTTGTAAAACGACAGAAGAGCTTGTTCTTCAGTCGTTGTAGTTTCAGTAGTTTCTTATCAGTAGTTTCATATTTTGTACTTAACACTGTGATATGTTCTTAGTAGTTGTGAACATTTCAGTAGTTTGTTAAGAGTTAGTTATTTTTGTAATAGATCTGCCAGTTGTCACTTTCCCGTGATAACAGCAGCGATTACACTCTATGTAAGGAGTGTCAACCTATTGTAATAAGTAGAATGATTTGATCAGAAATATTCAATATTATAGAAACATTCCTTGTTACAGAAATATATTCTCTCGTTATAACCGTATTTGTTCTTAATGCATACGAGTATCAAATTCTTGCTACAATTTGTCTAATTCTTGTTCTTATTCCGTTGCGTTACGCTCTAATACATCAAACTTGTGATCACTGATCCTGACAAATGGTATCAGAGCAGGTTAATCATTGATCGATCTAATAATTGATCATTGAAACTGCTATTCAAGATCCAAGTTTGATTGAATTAGCATTTGTTTTGCAAGAAACGGTTATAGAGATTGAATTTTCTGTGTTTCTAGCCATTCATCCTGAGATTTTCTCTTGGTTGTCATTGAGTCTGTTGTGGTCTATGTAAAAACATTTAAAAGCTTGAATAAAATTGTATTTGGACTGAAAATGACTACTCCTTCCAATGATCCTCACAATACTGGTTCCTCAACCAAGCCTCCAATGCTAGTTAGGAATGAGTATAACATATGGCAACGACGAATGCTCCATCACCTGTCTGTTAACAGCGCAGGTTGTTGCACATCAGTGGTACATGGTCCACACAAGTGTATGGTGAATAACCCGGAAACCAATCAAATGGTTCCGAAGAGGAAGGAGCAATACTCAGATGAGGATAAGAAATTGTTTGAGATTGATGCAAAAGCCCATGGAATTCTGGCCATGGCACTGGCCAATGAAATCTATTCTGGGCTAATGCATCATGAAACTGCCCATGACCTCTGGAATGCCTTGAAAGAACAATTTGGAGGAACAGATGAGGTCTTGGCAAATATTAGAGAAATCCTTGCCCCACAATACGAGACATTCTCTCATAGAAAGGGTGAGACACTAACTCAACAGTTTGAGCGGTTCTCTTGTTTGATCTCTGAATTAAAAATGGTCAAACTTGAGTACACTAATATCGAGATGAATAACAGATTTCTCATATCACTGCCTGAGAGATGGGACACATATACTATTGTCCTACGCTCTAGTGCAAATTTGGACAAACTATCTCTCACCCAACTCCATGGGAAATTGCTCACACTTGAGAGAGAGATAGAACAGAAACGAAAACTGTCTTCATCTGGAAAGCTCAATGAAGACTTGTACCAGGAAACACTGCCTTGGTTGGTCATGAGTTAGAATATGCTTCATCTGAATGCCAGTATGATGAGCATATTGATTCTCCTCAAACACTTCTGATTCTGTGTTTGTGAGTGTTGATAGTCAGTTTACTGGGTGTAATAATGACAATCTATGCTTAATCATGGATGATCTCAAGGGGATTGCTGATGATGACTTAGAAGAGATGGATATTTTTGTAGGATTCTGTGTGCCCAAGACACTTAGAATATTGATGTGGTTAGTACGTCATGATCCAAGTCGGGTTATACCCAATAACAAGCTTAGCAAACACCAAATAATATTTAATTGATGATGTGATCATGCAATAAAATACTAACACCAATTTAGAAAATGGGTTTTCTAAACAAGTTGCATATGACATGGAACAATTTATTAGGATATTTTGTTCAATTATATTATTTGTAATGTTATTTATATTAGTTAGATGACATTACAAATTAAAATGGCTACATATGTTATACAATTAATTGGTTAGTTGTATACATTTACTAAGAGATACCAAGTTATAAGACCATGTAACATTGTAATGTGTCTAATTTTAAAAGGGGGGAAACCCATTTCAAAGCTTTTTGGCCGCCCCCTTCTTGTGTTCCTATTGGACCACTTTGTTGATTAGATACCACAATTAAGGGGTCTTATGACTTGCCTCTTGGACCAGCCATTTGAAGCATACACATGCAAAAGCTCTCTCTCTTTCTCCCCTCTCTAGTTTCGGAAACAAGGCAGGAGAAGGAGTTCCAGCAGCTTGTTTTGGTGTTCAATCCTAGCATACAAGGTGTTTTGTAATAGTGCTTGGGGTATACGAAGCTTGAGGATCTCTACATTGAGTTCTTGGTCGATTCAAGCATCCAAAACACTCCTCTAAGTCGACTTTTCTGCTGGAGAAAGGTAGCCATTCACAGCCTCATATGGCTGTGACTTTATGTACATTAGTGTTTGTTCATAGCTTGTCCATTCATATATTTAAGATCCCTATTGATTTGGGTTTGTTTTCCATCTTAAAACCACACTTAGAACACGAAAATTTCAGATTATAAACTTGTTATAATCCTATACATCCGCTGCGTTTTCTGAAAAGATTAAAAGGTTATACTATGTTTTAGTGTTCTCTCAAACCCTTCAATGGCATCAAGAGCCGGTTATATGGATGGCTTGCTTGATTCATCTTTTTAAATTGGTTTTAAAAGATGATATTAGATATGTTATAGGCTGTTTTTGGGCTGGTACATTATGTCTTGTTGAAATCCCCAACTTTCAAGGTTACATTACACATGCTTGTGATTAAACCTTGAAAGATGTATGTTGAAATGTTGGTTGTTTGGACAATGATTAAAACCCAAAATTTCAGTTTATGTTGGCTGAAATTTGGGTTTTAAATGGGGTTTTCATTATTTGAATAGATGATATGATCATTGGTTGTTAAAGTGCATAACCTAGCTTGTGGCCTTGTGTTGTTTGGATGTTTCAAGTGGTGTTTTATTCATTCAATTTGGTTGTAATATTTGTGTTTATTCATTTGGGTTGTAATTATTCATTCATTTGGTTATGTAATAAT
This sequence comes from Flaveria trinervia, assembly GCA_025506515.1. Classification (NCBI taxonomy): domain Eukaryota; kingdom Viridiplantae; phylum Streptophyta; class Magnoliopsida; order Asterales; family Asteraceae; genus Flaveria; species Flaveria trinervia. Next base: position 30,893,424 of record CM046447.1, read on the forward strand.
AGATTAGGTTCATTTCCTTTACTAGAAAAATGTATTAGGATACAATTTTGTAAAAGGAAGATGTACAAGATCAAGACCCAAAGATGGACACAAAGACACAAGAAACATGGAGCATTTGGATGTGATTTCTAGTGGGAGGTTCTTGGAACCTTTATGATATGTTGACCTTAGAAAGACCATAGACAACACTTGTGATGGCAAACAAGTGTTGTCAACATAAGGGCTATGGTTATGCACATATGATTGTTAATGTTTATGCTTGGTTGATTGTTTGTTGTCTTGATTGTTTGGTTGATATTTGGATATTCTAAGCAAACTAACTAACAATCTTAACAAGCTGAAAATTGATGGTTCTTAAAGGTTAATAAAAGGTTATTAAAATTATTTAATGATTTTAAGATTAAAATAGGTTTTAATCAAAGAACCATAAGGTATCTTGTATTTGAAAGCATGCAAATACAAGTACATAGGATTTTCTAAACTAGAATTAAGAAATCTCTAATATTTTAAACGAGATCAACACCGTCCTTTTACACAACACTTGAGTCACTTGGGAACTCTTAGTGGGATAAAGGTCACCCAACCATTTTGAGGGAACTTGTGATTTGAGGTGAGAATGCCTTACTTATGGGATAAAGGTCACCTAACCATTGTTTTGGCAAACTCACACGTGGGTGTAAGTAGGATGTCTTGATTTGCAAACCATGTTAAATGGATCACCTACAATGTGGTTTCCAAATGGTGTTGATGGGATTTTCATGCCGACTTTACATATGATGTTCAAGAGTCGATCCCATACCTCTAGAAGTTGCAAATGGTTGTAATCGTCAACGTTGACCACCTTATTAATTTAAAACGGGGATAAAGGTCACCTAACCACAATTTAAATGTAATATTGGGTTCTAGATTTTAATATGAAAAGTCTTGTAAGACATTTGTTATTAAAATTACAATATCGAAAATACTAAATAAAACTTTGTTAAATTTTGTAGATGGCCTCTAATAATGATAATTCGATAACTCATCCGCGTCCAACCAATCCTACGAGCGATCCTCCAAAAGGAACGTCTAAACCATAAAAACTTCATCGATTGGTATCGAAACTTGAGAATTGTTCTCAAGCAACGATCGTATGTTTTAGACGACCCTGTCCCCGATCAACCTAACGAGGATGATGAGGAGGCCTTTAACGATTGGCTGAAATACACTGAGGACTCCGTCCAAGTGTCTTGTCTCATGCTAGCGAGCATGACTCCGGATCTCCAAAAGGAGTATGAACATCACGGAGCTTACGACATGATAACCCAGCTGAAGGAAACGTTCCAACAGCAAGCAAGGGTTGAGCGGTTCGAAACGGTTCGAGCGCTCCATGCATGTCGTATGGACGACAATCAATCTGTTTCATCTTATGTACTTAAGATGAAAAGTCATTGACCGCCTCGAGAGGCTTAATTGTCCCGTCTCGAAGGAATTGGCCACGGATTTGATCCTCAATGGCCTTACCAAGAGGTTCGAGACATTCGTGTTGAACTACAACATGAATGCTTGGGACAAAAGCATTGGTGAGCTTCACTCAATGCTCAAAACGGCCGAGGCGGCCATGGGTAAAGGGTTTTACCCGTTCTCACCATCAATGAAGGTGGGAACAATAAAAGGCCTCGTCCCGCACCCAAGGCAAAGGTTGCCAAGGGTAAGGGACCTGCTTGGGGAAAAGGGAAAGGGGTGGCAAGGGTGCCACCCAACCACAAGAGAAAAGGCAAAAGGTTGCCACTAATGACCCATGCTTCAAGTGTGGGGAGATTGGACATTGGGCAAGGAATTGTCCCGTCCATCTCCAAGAGTTGAAAGCGAAGAGGGATGCCGGGCAGACCTCAGGTACAATATACATGATCCATATTGATTTAAACATGATACTCTAACACATGGGTATTAGATACCGGATGTGGAACTCATATTTGCAATTTGTTGCAGGGGTTCAAAAGAAGTATGACTTCAAGAAAGGGGATGTGAGCCTCTACATGGGCAATGGGGCTAAAGTTCAAGTAGAAGCCCGTGGTGACTACATCTGAAACTTCCAAATGGTTTGGAAGTAATTTTGAACAATGTTTTGTATGCTCCTAGTTTGACTAGGAATATTATCTCTGTAGCCGTGTTAAAACAATTTGGATATGTATTATCATTCGTTGAGGAAAATATCCATGTTTCTTTTAATGGAATGTTCTATTTTAAAGCTTCCCATTAATGGTATTTATAATTGGTTCATGAAAATACTTTAAATAGTTCATTGTACCAAACTAACACCAAGAAACTCAAGTTGGACTTAAGTGATACCTATCTTTGGCATTGTCGTCTTGGCCAATAAACAAGAAACGTTTACAAACACTTCAAAAGAATGGTCTTTTAAAAACAAATGAATATGATTCATTTGATGTTTGTGAATCTTGTTTACAAGGTAAGATGACTAAGGCACCTTTAGTGGACTACCGAAAGGGCAAAGGATTTATTAGGAATCATACATTCGGATGTATGTGGTCCTTTTAAGGCCATGACTAGGAATGGTGAAAGATACTTCATTACCTTTACCGACGATTATAGTCGATGGGTATGTGTACTTATTAAGGCACAAAGATGAAGCTTTTGAAATGTTCAAAATCTTCAAGAATGAAGTAGAAAATCAACTCAACAAGTCAATTAAAGTTCTCCGTACCGATAGAGGAGGTGAATACTTAAGTGAAGCTTTTCAAGATCATCTTAGGAGTTGTGGGATTGTCTCAAACACTCCACCTGGAAACACACAACATAATGGTGTGTCTGAAAGGAGGAATCGAACCTTATTAGATATGGTCCGATCTATGATGGCTAGAAGCACATTGCCTCTATCGTTTTGGGGTTTCGCTCTGCTCTCCGCGGCCCGTATTCTAAATATGCCCCAACCAAAAAGGTAGAAAGGACACCTTTTGAGATATGGCATGGAAGAATTCCATCCCTATCGTACTTAAGGGTTTGGGGATGTGAGGCTTATGTTAAGACTCCCACCCTAAACAAATTGGATGTCCGATTCACCAATGTATCTTTTTGATATCCTAGAGATTCTATGGGATATTATTTCTATGATCCAATGGAACAAAAGGTGTTTGTTGCCAGAAAGGGTGAGTTCTTAGAAGCAAAGTTCTTATGGAAGGAGCTAGCAGTAGAACAGTGGATCTTGAGGAAGATCAAGAACCACAGCCCGATGCACGTTTGGTTGAAACTAGCACTCAACATAAGGATGTTGAGGATGATCAAGTGGTTGATCAATACACACAACACGTTCGCAGAAGTGGTAGAACTAGTAATCCACCTGAAAGATATGGATTTTTCATGGATGGATGCTATGTGGTAGATTCTGATGAACCAACCACATACCATAATGCAATGTCCAATTCGGATTGTGACAAATGGCTAGAAGCCATGAACGTTGAGATGCAATCCATGTATGACAACCAAGTTTGGGAACTGTTGTACCACCTCTTAATTCCAAGGTAGTTGGAAGTAAGTGGGTTTTCAAGAGGAAAACCGACATGCATGGAAACTTGGATACTTATAAAGCTAGACTTGTTGCAAAGGGTTTCACTCAAACTCAAGGGGTTGATTATGATGAAACCTTCTCACCTGTTGCGATGCTAAAGTCTATAAGGATATTGTTTGCCATAGCTGCTCATTATGATTATGAGATTTGGCAAATGGATGTCAAAACCGCTTTCCTAAATGGATATCTTGAGGAAGATGTCTATATGGCTCAGCCTGAAGGTTTTGTGATCCAAAGCATCCTAATAAAGTATGCAAGTTAAAGAAATCAATCTATGGATTGAAACAAGCATCGAGAAGCTGGAATCACCGTTTTGATGATGAAGTAAAGAAATTTGGTTTCATCAAAAACGCTGATGAGGCTTGTGTGTATAAGAAGGCTAGTGGGAGCACAATAACTTTCCTAGTATTGTATGTTGATGACATACTACTATTTGGAAATGACATTCCAACCTTGGAAGGTGTAAAAACCTGGCTTGGAAGTTGTTTTTCCATTAAGGATCTTGGTGAAGCCACCTATTCTGGGAATAAAGATCTATAGGGATAGATCAAGGCGGTTGATTGGTTTGAATCAAAGTGCATATATTGATAAAATCTTGAAAAGGTTCAAGATGGAGAATTCTAAGAAAGGTACCGTACCTATTCAAAGAGGAACGATATTGAGTACGGCTCAATGTCCAAGCTCAAAGGAAGAGCAAGATAAAATGAAGGCAATCCCATACGCATGTGCAATAGGATCCATCATGTATGCAATGATATGCACTCGACCGGACGTGTCATGCGCCTTAAGCATGACAAGCCGTTACCAGCAGAATCCTGGAAACAGTCATTGGATGGTTGTTAAGAACATACTTAAGTACCTAAGGAGGACAAGAGATATGTTCCTGATCTATGGATCTGGTGACGAGGAACTCGTTGTAAAAGGTTACACGGATGCAAGTTTCCAAACCGATCGTGACGATTCCGATCACAATTGGATACATTTTCATTCTGAATGGAGGAGCTGTCTCTTGGAAGAGCTCCAAGCAGGATGTGGTGGCTCTATCAACTACAGAATCAGAATATGTCGCCGCCTCATTGGCAGCTCAAGAAGCTGCATGGTTAAAGAAATTCATTGCCGATCTAGGGGTTGTCCCCTCCATTCAGGACCCCCTAGAGATCTTTTGTGATTACGAGGGTGCGATTGCACAAATCAAGGAACCCCGTGCTCATCAAAAGACTAGGCATATTGAGCGGAGATTCAACTACATACGAGATGAAGTTGAAAAAGGAAAGATATGTATTCGCAAAGTTCACACGGATCAAAACGTTGCGGATCCTCTCACGAAGCTCCTTGAAAAAGCAAAGCATGAATGTCATACTTGTGCCATGGGACTTCGATATTCTAGTGATTGGATTTGATCTATAAATTTTGTATTTGGATATGTGGAACTTTCTATTATTTGAATAAAATTATTTGGTTGTAATGTTTCAAATAATATTCCAACTTAGCATGTTTAATCCATGAGTAAAATGTTTACTCTAAATGTCCGTAGTCGTTCACACTTGTGGGAACAAGTTTGAAGGTAAGACCATTATGAACTTGGATTGGTTGATATTCATAAGGATGAATATAGAGCAATGGGTTGCTACCAAGGTTCATAGATATTTGTGGGATACAAATATTGGACTAACCCGCATCTCAAATTTTACTACATGGAATCTTATTGATTGATCATAAGTAATTTTGAGTAAAGGCGAATATCATTTGGTATCCTCCGACCTGAGATATATATTGGGTTTTGATATTCACCAAGTATTACACCTTGAGCCTATTCTTCACTGTCCTGAAATAGTGGACAGTACATAAGGATATGTTCAGGTATAACACGAGGTGTTTGTGAGAAACGTATGTAGTCAAGATGGAATTTGTTCCTCTTATTCGTTGAGAGTTAGATGTCTAAGGCCTGATTAAGTTAAATCAACAAGGAATGATCATTCTGTGTCCTTGGATTTAACATGACATCTGTAACAAAAGGATAAATGATTAATTCACCTAAATCTTTTCAAGTAGGGCACTTGAAAGGGATGATGTTATTGAATGGCTATAAGTCATGCGTATTAAGGGTAGTAAACCGTTGTTAGGCGGTATTTACTGCTTGCATCAATCTTCTATGAATCTTGGGCAAGTGGGAGATTGTAGGATTCTGTGTGCCCAAGACACTTAGAATATTGATGTGGTTAGTACGTCATGATCCAAGTCGGGTTATACCCAATAACAAGCTTAGCAACACCAAATAATATTTAATTGATGATGTGATCATGCAATAAAATATTAACACCAATTTAGAAAATGGGTTTTCTAAACAAGTTGCATATGACATGGAACAATTTATTAGGATATTTTGTTCAATTATATTATTTGTAATGTTATTTATATTACTTAGATGACATTACAAATTAAAATGGCTACATATGTTATACAATTAATTGGTTAGTTGTATACATTTACTAAGAGATACCAAGTTATAAGACCATGTAACATTGTAATGTGTCTAATTTTAAAAGGGGGGAAACCCATTTCAAAGCCTTTTTGGCCGCCCCATTCTTGTGTTCCTATTGGACCACTTTGTTGATTAGATACCCACAATTAAGGGGTCTTATGACTTGCCTCTTGGACCAGCCATTTGAAGCATACACATGCAAAAGCTCTCTCTCTTTCTCTCCTCTCTAGTTTCGGAAACAAGGCAGGAAGAAGGAGTTCCAGCAGCTTGTTTTTGGTGTTCAATCCTAGCATACAAGGTGTTTTGTAATAGTGCTTGGGGTATACGAAGCTTGAGGATCTCTACATTGAGTTCTTGGTCGATCAAGCTCATCCAAAACACTCCTCTAAGTCGACTTTTCTGCTGGAGAAAGGTAGCCATTCACAGCCTCATATGGCTGTGACTTTATGTACATTAGTGTTTGTTCATAGCTTGTCCATTCATATATTTAAGATCCCTATTGATTTGGGTTTGTTTTTCCATCTTAAAACCACACTTAGAACACGAAAATTTCAGATTATAAACTTGTTATAATCCTATACATCCGCTGCGTTTTCTGAAAAGATTAAAAGGTTATACTATGTTTTAGTGTTCTCTCAAACCCTTCAATTTTGAGCCAAATGGCCTTGATAAATATCAGATCTCAGAAGTTCTACAAAAGAATTGGAAGAAAGTTCCCAGGACTCTCTGGCAAAACCAATGTTGGTTTTGACAAGAGTAAGTTCAAGTGTCACAAATGCCACAGGCTTGGACACTTTGCTAGAGAATGCAGATTATCTGGATCTAATCCTCTGCACCTTTTGTGACTTTCCCTGGCAATAGTTAACAACACAGAGGGCAACATCCTGTCAATTCTAGTCATCATTCTCAACCACAATCTCCTGCATATTTTGTTCCTCAGGGTCAAATGCCATATCCTTACCCTTGTTATTACATGCCAAGTCAAATCAAGTTCAAGTTCCTATAGTACCACAACCTCATGCACTACCAGAACCTCAACCATCTCAATCTCATCAACCTCCTCAACCTCAACAACACAGCTTCTTCACCCCTGGAGTTATTGACTAGAGCAGTTTACCGGATGACATGTCTGGTCATGAACAACTGTTCACAGGTGCTGGTCAACATAGTGGTGACATTCTTTTGGGAATCTGGCTCTCATGGCCCTGGAGTCTACTGAGGGTTCCTGCTCAAATGCATCATCTTCACAGGTAACTCAGGTATCTTCAGAGGCTAAAGCCAAGTTATGTTCTGAATCATGCATTGCTGGCTTTGTCTCCATTAGAGAGGCAAATGTAGCATTAATAATCAAAAACTTGAGTTTAAGAAAACCATTTCCAAAAGAAAAGCTGAGTTTGAGTCTGCTCTTAATAGTAAAAATGATGAGATTTATAAGCTTAAATGCCAATTAAATGATGAAAAGGCCAAGCTAGAGGTTATTCTGGAAGACCAGAGAAGTCTCAAAGAAACCCTTACAGTCACCCAGGTAGAGTGTGATCGATGGGTACAATCATGCAAAGGTTTTGAAATGCTTGTTAGTAAGCAATCTGCTTCCAATGTGAAGTTTGGTATTCGTTATAATCACACTGCTCCTCCTATAGATTTTGCTTCAAGAGCAGAAGTGAAATCTGATGGAGAAAGCAATAACCAATCCACCTCATCATGTGATTCACTTTTTGATAGAACATCATCAAAAGTTGAAGTCAGCACTAAGCCCTCTCAGAACCCATCAGCTGATGTTGACGGTTCCACTGCTGACACTCTCATGATGATCGAGATGATTAACTCAGGAGCTATTTCTGGAAGTCCTGAAAGGACTGGAGAGCAAGATTTAACACCTGAAGTTCAAACTCCAACTACTGTCAGCACTGAAGAGAAGAAAACGGTCAGTAGAAAGAGTTTGAAGACTACTAAATAGGAAGTCAAGAAAGCAAATAATGCTTCCAAAGTACTGAAGAGAAAGTCTTCAGTAGTTTCATTCTCTTTAGTTGATGATCAACATAAGATGAAGAAGAAACCATGTGAAGTATGTGGTTTGTTCAATCATCTTACAGATGATTGTTGGTACAAAAGGGGATCCAAACTCAAACATAAAGAGGAAAGTAAAAAGAAAATGGTTAAATTGAAAACTGAGTTTGAAGCCACATTTGTACGAGCAACATCAAATCCTGTAACCCTTAAGTCCAAAAAGAAATCCAAAAAGGAAGGGGTTAAACATGTAACAGCTGAGATTGCTCAAAAGAAGAAGGTGCAACATAGGAACTTATCAAACTCCAATGCCAATGTGTCTGAAGAGCTGAAAGCCTTATCACAAAATCAGACACAGCTGGTTATGATGGTTCAACATCTATTGGGAAGAGTTAACCAATTAGATGTTCCTATGTTGAAACCACAGAAAAGGAGGTCCAAGCCAAAGGATTCCTTTTCTTCACCAGTTCTTCCTCTCAAGCTGTTGTTTCCAACAAACATGTTAGTTTACCATCTGTTGATGAGAACAGGCCCAAAACCAAAATGGTTTGGGTCTCAAAATCTAACTAATTTGTTGTATTTTACAGGGTTCTTCAACATACCTCAGAGGCATCTGGTATGTAGACAGTGGAGGATCCATGCATATGACAGGAAACAGATCACTTCTTAATGACTACTCTCAAGGAAGGAAGGGGTTTGTGTCATTTGGCAATGATGCAAAGGGTTAAATCATCGGCAGAGGCTTTGTTTCCAATGGGGAAATAAAGTTTGATGATGTTAACCATGTGGAAAATCTCAAGTACAACCTCTTGAGTGTCAGTCAAATGTGTGACAAAGGCCATGTTGCTTTTTTCACCAGTCAGAACTGTCGGATTCTGTCATCCAAAGTTCTAAGTTTGATTGATAAGGTGTTGGATGAACACACTCTCCTAAAGGCCAACAGGACATGAAGAGTGTATGCCTTAGATCTTTCTAAGAATATAGATCTCAAAGGCCATCCTTGCCTATTTTCCAAGGCTTCCCCTCAAGAATCTATTCTATGGCATAGAAGGTTGGGTCATGTTAATCTCAAAAACATAAATCAGCTGATAAACCATGGTTTAGTAAGGGGACTGCCTATGAAGGAGTTCAAGTGTGAAGATAACTGCACTGCTTGTTTAAAAGGAAAACAACACAAAGCTTCATTTCCCTTCATAGAAGAACCTAAGTCCACTGTCTGCTTACAGCTTCTTCACATGGATCTTTTTGGTCCCGTGAGAGTGATGAGTATGGCTAAGAAGAAATATTGTGTGGTAATTGTGGATGATTACTCCAGATTTGTATGGACTTTCTTCTTGCATTCAAAGGATGAGGCTGCACAGTCCATTATGAACTTTGTGTTACACGTTGAGAAGCAGTATTCCCTACCAGTTAAGTGTGTGAGGAGTGACAATGGTACTGAATTCAGAAACAACACACTTGATTAGTTTTACTTATCAAAGGGAATCAAGAGGCAGTATAGCATCCCAAGAACTCCTGTGTAATATGGAGTAGTGGAGAGAAAGAACAGGACCCTTATTGAAGCTGCATGGTCCATGTTGGCTGATTCTGGACTGCCAATGACTTTTTGGGCTGAAGCTGTCAATATAGCTTGCTATGTACAGAATAGAGTTCTAGTAAATCAGAGGTTGATGAAGACTCCATATGAAGTTCTTCATCATTTGGCCCCTCTAATTTCATTCTTCAGAGCATTTGGGTGTCCTTGTTTCATTCTCAACACACGGGATCAACTCCAAAAATTTGATCCTAAGGTGGATGCAGGGTGCTTTGTTGGTTATTCATCAACTTGCAAAGCATACAGAGTCTTCAACTATAGAAAAAAGATGGTTGAAGAGACTCTACATGTTAATTTAATGAATCTCCAAAGGAAAGATTCCACAAAGCCCTGTGGAGATATTTGATTTGGACATACTGCAATATGTTCCTTATCAAACTCCTGCTGTTGCTCCTGTCAACAGTTCACCACCTGGTGGTTCTGCTGGTGCTGCTGATGATGATGATAGCAGTACTCATCTCTTCAGGTTTAGTGATCAACTTCCTGATTCAGCTAGACCTGATGGTCCTGTAGCTCCAGTAGCACCATCCACAACAAATGCTGATCAGATTTCTTCAAATTCAACTTCCTTTGAATTACCATCCACTTATTGGTTTCAAGGAAATGATTCACCATCACCATCTGTTGCTGCTGAGCCTGCTACAAACACTTGCACAGATCTCATTTTGTATCAAGATCTGAAGAATCACCCTATGTCTCAAATCATCGGTCATATCACTGCTGGCGTATCAACAAGAAGTCAATTGTCAAATTTCTGCTTCTATGCTCTCTTCATCAGTCAGCAAGAGCCAAAGAATTATCACATTGCTTTAAAGGACAATGGATGGGTTGATGCCATGCAGCTTGAGCTTCTTCAGTTCAAGAAACAGCAAGTGTGGGAACTGGTTCCTCTACCTCCAGGTAAGTGTGCAATAGGCACTAAATGGGTGATTAGGAACAAAACTGATGAAAATGGGCTTATTGTTAAGAACAAGGCCAGACTGGTTGTTCAGGGGTTTGCACAAGAAGAAGGTATTGATTATGATGAAACCTTTGGCCCTGTAGCCAGACTGGAAGCAATTCGATTGTTTTTAGCTTATGCTGCTTATCAAAACCTTAATTTTTTTCAAATGGATGTCAAAAGTGCATTTTTGTATGGGAAAATTAAAGAAGAGGTTTATGTATGCCAACCACCGGGCTTTGAGGACAATAAACATCCTAATTGGGTGTATAAGCTTGATAAGGCTCTTTATGGGTTGAAACAAGCTCCTAGAGCCTGGTATGAGACATTATCAACCTTTCTTCTCGAAAATAATTTCACTAGAGGCTGCATAGATAAGACTTATTCATTAAGAAAGCTAGGCAGCATATCTACTTGTTCAAATTTATGTAGATGATATTATTTTTGCATCCTCTGATCCACAGTTATGTGATGCGTTACAAAGTTGATGCAACAGAAGTTTGAAATGAGTGCCATGGGTGAATTACAGTTCTTTCTGGGTTTGCAAATCAAACAAAAGGTTGATGGAATTTTCATTCATCAGTCCAAATACACAAAAGATCTTTTGGAAAAGTTTGATTTACAAAACTGTAAGCCATGTTCTACCCCCATGTGCAGCACCACACAACTGGATACAGATCAGAAAGGTAAAGTGGTTGATGAAACACTTTACAGATGTATGATTGGGTCCTTGATGTATTTAACAACTTCTAGACCAGATATTATGTTGCTACATGTGTTTGTGTTAGATTTCAGGCTGCACCTAAGGAGTCTCATTTGATTGCAGTCAAGAGGATCTTTAGATATCTGCAAGGCACTCCATCTCTAGGTTTATGGTATTCTACTTGACATTCTGGTAAATTGGTTGCTTTTTCTGACAGTGACTGCAGGGTGTAAGTTGACCAGGAAATCAACTTCTGGTGGATGTCAATTCCTAGGCAACTGCTTGATTTCTTGGCAGAGCAAGAAACAGACCTCAGTTGCTACATCAACTGCTGAAGCAGAGTACATTGCCGCTGCAAGCTGTACATCTCAGGTACTCTGGCTTCAAAACCAATTATTGGATTATGGCATAACAGAGACTAAGACCCCATTGTTAATGGACAGCTCTTCAGCTCTTTGTATTGTCAAGAATCCTGTCCAGCACTCTAGGACTAAACATATTGAAATCAGACACCATTTTAATAGAGATTGTTTTGAAAAAGGTCTGATTGATCCAAAATTTGTTCCTAGTGCTGATGAGCTTGCAGACATTTTTACTAAGCCTTTGGATAGTTCAACTTTCCATAACCTGGTGTTAAGGCTTGGTATGCTGCAGCTAGAATAAGTGACAACTACTGATGATCCCAGCTCACAAGTACCAAGGATCATTAGTTCATTATTGTCACATATAAGTACTGATGAGTTTCTTTTCTCAGTAGTTTTATAACTACTGAAGGCTACATACCTCACCAGTACTGAAGTACTTTATCTGTTAAAACAGCTGATGTAGCTACAACATCTGATGTAGTCACAACAGTTGATGCAGCCACAACTACTGTTGTCAGAAATGCAGATAAGTATGCTGATGACCAATGAACGTCTGAAACTCAGATCTAAGTCTGATGAGTAAGAGTGGAGGTCAGACTGAAACAGCTGAGAAGCAATGAATTGACGACAACTACTGATGAGCTTTTTTCTCTTCAGTAGTTTTCCAACTGTTGTTTCCTTCTAAACAACTGAAGCAATACCATGTCTTCAGTAGTTTCACAACTACTGATGACTAACACCAAGTCTTCAGTTGTTTACAACAACTGATGGTAAAACCAAAGTCTTCAGTAGTTTCACAACTACTGATGACTACTACCAAGTCTCAGTTGTTTCACCACCTGAAGTCAAAACTGTCTTCAGTAGTTTTATAAATACTGATGACTAAATCTTCAGTAGTTTTATAACTACTGATGACAAAATCAGAGACTTCAGCTGTTTCAACGTCTGATGGTTAAAACCATGTCTTTAGTTGTTTATAACAACTGCTGATCACACAACACAGTCAGTCTTTTCAAACCTCTGAAAGTTAATACCACGTCATCAGTAGTTTCAACAACTGATGACTCACACCAAAACCTTTAGTAATTTTCTAACCCGACCCTTTAAATACCTTATCCCACCTTCAGAGTTTTTATCTTCTCTTCTCAAACCTAACGTTCAAAAACTCTCTACCCTCTCTTCATCAATGGCAACCATGCAACTAAAACCACGACACAACTGTGCGCACATCTCACCAAATCGCCATACTGGACCAAGTTTCACAACGCCATTGATTTAATGGTTCAGTCACCCTACAAAACGGCTTTTCTGGTAAATCCCAACATATATGCCGAATCCCTTAACCAATTCTGGACAAACGTCACTCTGGTCTCTGAGGAGAATGACACAGAGTCTCTTCAATCGTTTGTCCATCGCCAAAAAGTGGTCATTACTACAGACACTCTTCGCAAAACCTTAATCTGGATGATGCCACTTTTCCAACTGGTTATCCAAAGGGCACAACAAATCAATCATTTGCCCACCATGGATACCAGGGTAACCTGAGTGCATCTACCATACTGAAGAAACATTTCCGGATGCCGAACGTCTCATATTTCATATTGTAAATGTATGCCTTGCCTCCAAGACTTCATCATGGGATCAAATGTCCACAAGGTGGCAACAGGTAATGTACTCCATCCTTGAGCAACAACCTTTAATTTTTCTGAAATACTATTTTTAGAGCTCAAGAATATGGCCCAAAAACAAACTGCTAACCGTTGGATATTATATCCTCGTTTCATAATGGCCATAATTGAAAACCAGCTTCAAGCTGAGGGACTTGTTGGCCTGGGAGTCCCTGCTATGGCTGTACTACCGGAAGTATACTCCCGGCACAACTCTGACCAATCACTGAAAATGGTTGCCAAGCTGCGAAAACCCACGCAGCTGGAACCCACACCACCACCTCAAAATCCAGAGTCCCCACCAACCAAAAACAAAATGCCCCGAACAGCTATTCAGCGAGATGAGTCCCCTGAAGATGCTCCTGTACCACAAGGCATGATATACTTGCTGGCTTAAACCCCCAGCAGTATCAAGACTCTCCCAGCCACAACCGCTCAGGATTCCTCTCAAAAGTAGCCTGCCGCAACCACAGAAGGGGTACCCACAAATCTGGGATCTTCCTTATTTGAGGAGATTGCCATTGAAGAGCACCATTCTCCCCAGGTGCACACTGTTTTTACCCCATCTCCCCATGCAACCGCCCCCAAAGTCCAACCATTATCATTGCAAACGTGCTGACTCAGCTGCATGCCTCTCCTCCTCCCCAACAACCACCAACAAAGGGGAGAACCACAGCTATTGAGGACGAGGATCACCATGCTTCTGACAACCCACAGCACCGGGGTTTACACGTTCTATCTCCTGGTGTGGATATGGAGATTAGAACATCTAATGAGGCTGCCACCTCTTTTGAATCAGCACATGATCAGAATGAGGCTGGTAACATAGCTAAGACCTCACTAGAGGCAACAGCTGATGAAGGACATAGTCCTGAGGCTGGAAGTCCCCAGTTCCAAGAAAAAGGGGCACATGCTAAAACTGGTCTACACCCAGTGCATGTACATCCTGCTACAAGCAGGAGGTCAGGTGATTCAGCATCTGCTGATGATGACCTGGGCTTCTTTTATGATGTTCTGGCCCAGACATAATTCTTGAGGAAGAAGTCAGTAGACTACAAAGACTACTTGACCAATTCTCTTAACAAGCAAGTCCATCTGCCACCACATAAACCCACAGTGGCACCTTCACCTGAAGGTCTCCCATACACTCAGCCACTCAAAACTTCCGACCCACCAACCTCTATTTCTGGCACTGCTTCTCAGGGACAGAACCCCTCTGAGCAAACAGCTGCTATCTTTCAGCAATCCCTACCTCTCATCACCCCAATGATCACAGACATTGTGATCAAAACCATGGATGAGAGGCTTCCCTCAATCATACAACCCCTGGTGGAGGAGATTGTGAGCACCAGGCTTTCTGCTACTCAAACCCTTGTAACCAATGTAACCGAAAAGGGGGAGAGTCAGTCAGTGAAAGCAAAGAGGAAGAGCAAACTCAAAGAAAAGGAAACTGAGAAGGAAGAGGAGTCTGTGAAGGGAACCGAAAATGATCAAGTGGGTGAAAGTCACAAAGACTTTCATGTCACATGTAAGAAGAGGAAGGGTGAAGGAAGAGAGAAAGAACTCCAACTCGATGAGATGATCAAAATGGCAGATACAACACATAGTAAATCAATGGATGCCATTATTGATCAACTGTATAGACAAGGGTTCGATACTGCACAGCTTGACTCAGAGATCAGGAGACTTGAAGTTGAAGAAATTAACTCAAGACGGGCAAGTTATGATGCATTAGAAAGAGAGAGACTAGAGATCATGATCAATTCATTGCAAAATATCTTGGGACATCATTGATCGAGATTAAATCATGGACCAGGGACAGTGTCTTGGCCATAACCTCCAAGATGTGTTCGTCTGAAGCATACACTAAGGGTTTAGTAGTCGAAGCTTTGAATGAAGCAGGAGCAGGGAGCAGGACTGAACTAGCCAAACACTCAAAATCCACACTCACCTGTAAAATGCTAACTCAGGCTGTCAACATTCCCTCTCCAAAACAACCACACCACAACCACAACCCACAAAACCAACTCCCTTACCCTCTAAACCAACAGCCGATGATGCACCCAAGAAGAAGAGAGAAGGGTGTTGAGGCTAGAAGAAGAAGAAGAAGAGGATGATGTGGAAGAAGATGGGCTGCCTCTGTCTGCAGTCCTAACATTGCCTAAAGCCAAACCCATGCCCATCACTCCCACCTCACAGATGGAAACTATGAGAGTAAAGATTCAAGAAGAGTAGCAGCAAAGGCTTCATGATGATGAGATGTTGAAAAGCATCGACAAAACTTACGCTGCTTCTTCATCAATAATTAGTATGAAGAAAGAAGCTCTGAGGTTGTACACCCTTGCCAACACATTTCAATATCAGAAGGAAAAGGTGAGAGTATGGCCTGATCCTAGGGTGGCTCACAGGATTGTAAGAAAGACATTCCTTCGAGATACAAGGGCCAGGTAAAAAGGATCGTAGATGAAGAGATCACAGTGGTCCTTGTAGTATCACCCTGGGAGATTGTAGAAGATTTCAAGAAGGCCTATGAGACTAAACAGCCACCCCAAAAGATGTTAGAGACAGAGTTATTAAAAGGGGTTAGTCTACAAGAGGCTTGAGAACTTCAAACAAAATGAGCTCAGCCTGTTACTTGAAGGGACTCATCCTGATGAGTTTGCATACAGACAGATTACAACAGTTGAGCTCAAAAATGGCAAACAGGCAAGTACATCTTAGAGCTGTATGGGCGTGAAGGATTGTTTGATGGTGAAGCTGAGAACCTGACCATGGAAGAACAAATTATGTTTCTTAGAGCATACACCAGAGAATCCTACACGCTTATACATGGGAAGTGAGTCTCATGGATGGGGGAACAACTCAGTGTCCAATTCCCCAATACAGAGCTCCCATCCTACATTGCCAACCAAATCATCAGAGACTCATTCCCAGCCAGTGCTTATATGGGTCATCTTCCCAACTATTCAAGAAGAAAATAGACCAACCATTCTGCCAACAATAAGTGGGACCTCAATAAAGTTAAAGGTTTTGGCTGCATTGGTTCAGGGGGAGTTTGTTGGACCAAAAGAACCAATGAGTCGGATCAGAAAAACCTTTAAGTCCCACACACGTCACAACAACTACTGAAGACCACAGCAGCTGAAGATAACAGCTTATTACAAAGTCTGAAGACAAGTGCTGAAGACAAAGTTTGAAGACAAGTGCTGAAGATAAAGTCTGAAGACAAGTGCTGAAGACAAAGTCTGAAGACAAGTGCTGAAGACAAAGTCTGAAGACAAGTGCTGAAGACAAAGTCTGAAGACAAGTGCTGAAGACAAAGTCTGAACACAAGTGCTAAAGACAAAGTCTGAAGACAAGTGCTGAAGACAAAGTCTGAAGACAAGTGCTGAAGACAAAGTCTGAAGACAAGTGCTGAAGACAAAGTCTGAAGACGTAAGTGCTGAAGACAAAGTGTGAAGACACAAGTGCTGAAGACCGAAGTATCAGACATTGTCACAACAGCTGAAGAGGTCTCTTCAGTAGTTGTGACGGTTTACCTTTCAGTAGTATTATGTTTTATCTATTCAGTAGTTTGAAACAACAGCTGAAGAATACTTCTTCAGTTGTTGTGCTCATCAGTAGTTTTATGTTTTTCAGTAGTTTTGTAAAACGACTGAAGAGCTTGTTCTTCAGTCGTTGTAGTTTCAGTAGTTTCTTATCAGTAGTTTCATATTTTGTACATAACACTCTGATATGTTCTCAGTAGTTGTGAACATTTCAGTAGTTTGTTAGAGTTATATTTTGTAATAGATCTGCCAGTTGTCACTTTCCCGTGATAACAGCAGCGATTGCACTCTATATAAGGAGTGTCAACCTATTGAATAAGTAGAATGATTTGATCAGAAATATTCGATATTATAGAAACATTCCTTGTTACAGAAATATATTCTCTCGTTATAACCGTATTTGTTCTTAATGCATACGAGTATTAAATTCTTGCTACAATTTGTCTAATTCTTGTTCTTATTCCGCCACGTTACGCTCTAATACATCAAACTTGTGATCACTGATCCTGACAGTCACCTTTATCACAGTTGCCAACTTTAGTTGGTGTGAAAAGCTAAGTCACGGACATCTCACGACTACCATATCTTAAATAATACTTTATATAAGATCCTTAACTTTAGCATTGTAGTATGCTTTAGTCGTAGGTTTCCAGCTGGTATCAAAGTATATCCGGCTATCGGTAGTAGTATATATAGTTTCTTATTGTAACTCATCTAATATGCTTGTAAGAGTCTTGTAATACTTCGAGTTGAGAAATAATATATACAAATAACTTGAAAATTATTTTTTTTCCCTTTGCTACTGATTATATTATTATTAGTTCTTACTAGAGACAATGCTTCATCTAATCCGAGTGTAGTATAAGTGAGTTTGGGAGAAATCCAAGTGTTAAGTGACAAAAACCAATCCTGCAATGTATGATAAGTTGATATGCATGATTAAACAATATTCCAAATAATATATCACCGATGGGTCAAACGGGTCAACTAGGTTAAACTAGGTTGTTAGGTTTGGGGTACACGTAGTTATGTACTTGTGTGTACTAGGTAACCTTTGAAGGTTTGTCTTTTCGTCTGTGTTAGCTTTAAACATTGTTTGTTGCGCTTCATGTGAGTTCATGCCCCACTATTTTATAAACCTTCTTCTGGGGGAGGTAGCATACTTACAACAAAAAGCTATTTAATTATTATAAGTTGTGTATGTTTTAACACAGTGCTTAATACCTGGAAAGTCCTCACACTTTTGGATCGTTAATAATGGAAATAGCAGTAAATCTTGGTTGGTACTACTGGGTCTGGTGAGCCCTACCTGTGTGACTCGAGGTCAAACTGGTGCAACTTTTTCCTAGACATAAACATTAGTCACGACCTGGTAAGTCGTGTTTTCTCAAAAGCCATATAGTCGACCATATTTATTTCACTGTTAACCTTTATTTGTTAATACTGTTACCAACTTTAGTTGGTGTGAAAAGGTAAGTCACACACACCTCATGACTAACATATCTTAAATAATACTTTATATAAGATACCTTAACTTTAGCATTGCAGTATATGCTTTAGTCGTAGGTTTGTAGCTGGTATCAAAGTATATCCCGCTATAGGTAGTAGTATATATAGTTTCTCATTGTAACTCATCTAATATGCTTGTAAGAGTCTTGTAATACTTTGAGTTGAGAAATAATATACAAATAACTTGAAAATTATTTCTTTGTGCTCTTTGCTACTGATTATATTATTATTAATTCTTACTAGAGACAATGCTTCATCTAATTCGAGTGTAGTATAAGTGAGTTTGCGAGAAATCGACGTTTTAAGTGACAAAAACCAATCCTGCAATGTGATAATTTGATATGCATGATTAAACAATATTCCAATTAATATGTCACCAACGGGTCAAACGGGTCAACTAGGTTAACCTAGGTTGTTATGTTTTTTGGGTAGAGGTACTTATGTACTTGTGTGTTGTAGGTAACCTTTGAAGGTTTGTCTTTCCGTCCGTGTTTACTTTGATCATTGTTCGTTGCGCTTCATGTGAGTTCATGCCCCTCTATTTTATAAACCTTCCTTTAGGGGAGGTAGCATACTTGTACAGAAAAGCTATTTTATTATTATAAGTTTTGTATGTTTTAACATAGTGCTTAGTACCTGGAAAGTCCTCACACGTTTGGATCGTTAATAATGAAAACTAGCAATAAATCTTGGGTTGTACTACTGGGTCTCACGAGCCCCACCTTTCTGTGTCGGGGTCAAAGGGTGCAACCTTTTCTTAGACACAAACATTGGTCACGACCTAGTAAGTCGTGTTTTCTCAAAAGCCATGTAGTTAACCTTACTTTATTCCACTATTCACCTTATGAGTTAGTATAGTTGCCAACTTAGTTGGTGTGAAAAGGTAAGTCACGACATGTCGTGACTACCATATCTTGGATAACACTTTATATAAGATACCTTAACTTTAGCATTGTAGTATATGCTTTAGTCATAAGTTTGCAGCTGGTATCAAAGTATATCCGGCTGTAGCTAGTTGTATATAGTAGTTCTCAGTGTAACTCATGTAATATGCTTGTAAGAGACTTGTAATAGTTTGGGTGAGAAATAATATATAAAAATAACTTGAAAATTATTTCTTTTTGCTCTTTGCTACTAATTTTATTATTATCAATTCTTAGTAGAGACAATACTTCATCTAATCCGAGTGTAGTATAAGTGAGTTTGAGAGAAATCCAAGTGTTACGTGACAAAAACCAATCCTGCAATGTGATAAGTTGCTATGCATGATTAAACAATATTCCAATTAATATGTCAGCAACGGGTCAAAGAGATCAACTAGGTTAACTAGGTTGTTATGTTTTTTGGGTACATGTACTTATGTACTTGCGTGTTTTAGGTAACCATTGAAGGTTTGTCTTTCCGTTAGTTAGCTTTAATCATTGTTCGTTGCGCTTCATGTGAGTTCATGCCCCTCTATTTTATAAACTTCTTCTGGGGGAGGTAGCAAACTTGTACACAAAAATTTTATTATGATAAGTTGTGTATGTTTTAACATAGTGCTTAATACCTCGAAAGTCCTCACACGTTTGGATCGTTAATAATGGAAACTAGCAATAAATCTTGGGTAGTACTACTGGGTCTAACGAGCCCCACCTTTCTATTGGACCAAAAGAACCAATGAGCCTGATCAAAAAAACCTCTAAGTCCTACAGACATCACAACAACTGCTGAAGACTTGATCAGCTATTGTAACAAAGTCTGAAGATCAACAGCTGAGGACTAAATTACTGAATACTTCAACAGCTGAAGACCAAAGTCTGAAGATCAACATCTGAAGAACAAAGTACTAAAGATCAATAGCTGAAGTACAAAGACTGAAGACATCAGCGGATGACAACAGCTGAAGTTCAAGTACAGTACTGAAGCCTTCAGAGTTTGTTACAACAGCTGAAGAAGCACTCTTCAATTGTTGTGATGGTTCCTTTCAGTAGTTTTTTTTTGTTTCAGTATTTGTAAAACGACTGAAGAGCATGTTCTTCATTCGTTGTAATTTCAGTAGTTTCTTTTCAGTAGTTGTAGTGATAGTTAACACTTAGTATTTTTGTAAGAAGATGTCAGCTGTTTGACATCTTCAGTAGTTGTGTTAACTATCAGTAGTTTGAATAAATTCTGTTAGATGTCACTATCAAGTGACATCAGCAGATGTCATATCTCTTATATAAGAGGTGTTGACCTAATTGTATATGTGACATTCTGTTACCATGAAAGCGAATATTGAATGAAATATATTTTGCAGAATTCTCTCTGTCTATAACCGTTTGTTCTTACCTTGAATATCTTTTGTGTTCTTGTGAAATGGCTAATTCATTGTTTGATTTCTGCTGCTATACTCTCTAATCAATCAAATGTAGATCACTGATCCTAACAATTGGTATCAGAGCTGGTTAATCATTGATCGATCTAACAGTTGATCATTGAAACTGCTATTTGATATCTATGTTTGATTGAATTAGCACATTTGCAAGAACTGGTTATAAATTATTGAATTTCTGCCACTTTCGTTTATCCATTTTGAGATCTCTCTTGGTTCAATTGGGTTTGTTGTGTTTTGTTCTAAATCTGCTATAGCTTAATTGAATTTGGTTGAATCTGAGATGACTACTCCTTCTAATGACCCTCACAACACCGGTTCCTCAACCAAGCCTCTGATGCTGGTTAGGACTGAGTATAACATATGGCAACGAACGATGCTTCATCATCTGTCTATTAACAGTTCAGGTTGTTGGACATCTGTGGTACATGGACCACATAAGCCTATGGTGAACAATCCGGAAACCAATCAAATGGTTCCGAAGAAGAAGGAACAATACTCAGATGAAGATAGGAAACTATTTGAGATTGATGCTAAAGCCCATGGAATTCTGGCCATGGCACTGCCGAATGAAATCTATTCAGGGCTTATGCATCATGAAACTGCTCATGACCTCTGGAATGCATTGAAGGAATAATTCGGTGGAACTGATGAGGTCTTAGCAAACAATAGAGAAATCCTCATCCAAAAATATGAGACATTCTCTCATAGAAAGGGTGAGACACTGACTCAACAGTTGAGCGTTTTTCCTGTTTGATCTCTGAGCTGAAATGGTGAAACAGGAATACACCAACAGCCAGATGAATACATATTCTTCAGATCACTGCCTGAGAGATGGGACACATACACCATTGTCCTACGCTCCAGTGCAAATCTGGATAGCCTATCTCTCACCCAACTTCATGGGAAACTACTTACGTTCGAAAGAGAGATGGAGTAGAAAAGGTAATTGTCATCATCAGGAAAGCTCACTGATGACTTTCTACCAGGGAACACTGCCTTGGTTGGTCATGAGTCAGAATATGCTGCATCTGAAAGCAATTATGATGAGCATATTGATTTCTCTTCAAACAGTTCTGATCACGCATTTGTTGGTATTGATAGTCATTCTGGCAGTAATAGTGACAATCTATGCTTCATCATGCATGATCTGAAGGGAATTGCTGATGATGATTTAGAAGAGATGGATATTCTAAGCCAAATGGCCTTAGTTAATATCAGATCTCAGAAGTTCTACAAGAGAACTGGCAGGAAATTTCCTGGACTCTCTGGCAAAACCAAAGTTGGTTTTGACAAGAGTAAGTTGAGGTGTCACAAATGCCAAAGGCTTGGACACTGGATCTAACTCTTCTGCACCCTTTGTGACTTTTCCTAGCACTAGTCCATAAAACAGAGGGCAACATACTACTGGTTTTGGTCATCATTCACACCCTGTATCTCCCGCATACTTTGTCCCCCAGGGTCAAATGTCATATCCTTTTCCCTGCTATTACATGCCTCCGCCAAATTCGGTTCAAGCTCCAATTGCACAACAACCACATGCATTACCTGAACCTCAACCTTCCCAATCTCATCAACAAACTGAACCTCAACAACACAACTTTTTCACCCCAGAAGTTGTTGACTGGAGCAGTTTACCAGATGATTTGTCTGGTCATGAACAACTGTTCTCTGGTGCTGGACAACATGGTGGTCACAGTCTTTTGGAAATCTAGCTCTTATGGCTTTGTAGTCTGCTGATACTTCATCCTCTAATGCCTCTACACCACAGGTATCACAGGTATCCTCTGAGGAAAAAGCCAAACTATGTTCTCAAACATGCATAGCCGTTTTGCATCTATTAGAGAAGCAAATGTAGCTTTAATTAACAAGAACATTGAGCTAGAACAAACAATTTTCAAAAGCAAAGCTAAATTTGAGTCTATGATTAATGATAAGAATGATGAGATTTACAAACTTAAATGCCAAATCACTAATGATAAGGCTAGGGAAAGATACTTCTAGGGAAGTACAGAGACCTCAAAGAAACACTTGCAACTAACCAGGTAGGGTGTGATCGATGGGTAAATTCTTGCAAGGGTTTTGAAATGCTTCTTAGTAAGCAATCTGCTTCCAATGTGAAGTTTGGCATTGGTTATAATCACACTGCTCCTCCTACAGATTTTACTCCCAGAGCAGAGGTAGAATTTGATGGTGAAAGCAATAACCAATCCTTTTCATCATGTGATCTACTATCTGATACAACACCATCATAAGTAGAAGCCAGCATTAATTCCTCTGAGAACCTATCAGCTGATGTTGATGGTTCAAATGCTGACACTCACATGATGACAAAGTTGATCACTCCAGGTGATATTTCACAGTACTGAAAGTACTAAAAAGAATGTCATAACACCTAGAGAACAAGCCCAACTAGTACATGTACTAAAGGAAAGAAAAGTGCAAGTAGAAAGGGTGGGAAAACTACTGAAGAAGATATCTAGAAAGCAGGTACTAAAGGAAGAAAACTGCTAGTACTGATAGCAAACTGCTGAAGAACAAGTCTTCAGTAGTTTCATCTTCTTCAGCAGATGATCAACTTAAGATGAGAAAAGCCATGTGAAATATGTGGCTTATTCAATCATCTTACTGATGATTGTTGGTATAAAAAGGGCTCCAAACTCAAACATAATGAAAACATTAAAGAGAAAATGGATAAAAAAAAACTGAGTTTGAAATCAAATTTGTACCAGCAACATCAAAACCTGTGACCCCAAAATCCAAAAGAAATCCAAAAAGAGGGGTTAAACAGGTAACAGCTGAGTTGCTCAAAGAGAGATGGTACGACACAGAACCATCAAACTCAAGCACTAATGTGTTGATGAGCTGAAGGCTTTATAACAAAATCAACACAACTTTTATGATGGTTCAACATCTATTGGGGAGAGTCAACCAATTAGATGCTCCTGTGTTGAAACCACAGAGAAGAAAATCCATGCCAAGGATTCTTCTTCTTCACCATCTCCATCCCCTCAGGCTGTTATTCATAGCAAGTCTGTTAGTTTACCATCTGTTGATATGAATAGACCCAAAACCAAAAAGGTTTGGGTCTCAAAAACTAACTAATTGTTTATGATTGCAGGGTTCTTCAACATGCCAAAGTAACATCTGCTATGTAGACAGTGGGGGATCTATGCATATGACAGGGACAGCTCTCTCTTCATGACTACTCACAAGGAAAGAAGGGATTTGTTTCTTTTGGCAATGATGCTAAGGGTACATCATTGGAAAAGGCTTTGTCTCCAATAGGAAATAGGTTTGATGATGTTAATCATGTGGAAAATCTCAAGTACAATCTCTTGAGTGTCAGTAAAATTGTGATAAAGGCCATGTTGCACTTTTCACCAGTCAGAACTATAGGATTCTGTCATCCAAAGTTCTGAATTTGATTGATAAGGTGTTGGATGATCACACTCTCCTGAGGGCCAACAGGACAGGAAGAGTGTATGCCTTAGATCTTTCCAAGAAAATAAATATAAGAGGCCATCCTTGCCTATTTTCCAAAGCCTCTCCTCAGGAATCTAAACTGTGGCACAGAGGCTGGGTCATGTTAATTTCAAAAACATGAATCAGCTGATCCACACATAGTTTAGTGAGAGGTTACACCAATAAAGAAGTTCCACTGTGATGAAACCTGCACTGCTTGTTTAAAAGGAAAACAACACAAAGTCTCATTCCCTCCTATTGAAGAGCCAAGTCCACTGCCTGCTTGCAATTACTGCATAAGGATCCATTTGGTCCTGTGAGAGTGATGAGCATGGCAAAGAAGAATACTGTTTGGTAATTATGGATGATTACTCCAGATTTGTATGGACTTTTTTCTACATTCAAAGGATGAGGTTGCTCAGAAGATTATCAACTTTGTGTTGTATGTTGAGAAGCAGTATTCCCTTTCAGTCAAGTGTATAAGGAGTGACAATGGAATTGAATTCAGAAACCATACAGTTGATGAATGTTATCTTTCAAAGGGAATCAAAAGGTAATTTAGCATCCCAAGGACTCCAGAACAAAATGGAGTAGTGGAGAGAAAGAACAGGACCCTAATTGAAGCTGCAAGGTCTATGTTGGCTGACTCTGGTTTGCCACTGACCTTTAAGGCTGAAGCTGTTAACACAGCTTGCTATGTGCAGAATAGAGCCTTAGTAAATCAGAGGTTGATGAAGACTCCATATGAAGTTCTACATCACTTGGCTCCTCTAATTTCATTTTTTCAAAGCATTTGGGTGTCCCTGTTTTATTCTCAACACAAAGGATCAACTCCAAAAATTTGATCCGAAGGTGGATGCAGGGTATTTTATTGGTTATCATCTACTTGCAAAGCATACAGAGTCTTCAACTGCAGAACAAGATAGTTGAAGAGACTCTGCATGTAAAGTTTAATGAATCTCCAATGGACAAGATTCCACAAAACCCTGTGGAGTTGTCTGATTTGGACATACTGCAATATGTTCCTTATCAACTCTAGCTGTTGCAGATCATGTGGATAAATCATCTTCTGCAGCATGTCTTCCACCTGGTGGTATGATGATGATGATGATTATATCAATACTCACATATTCAAGTTTAGTGACCAACTGCCTGAGTTTGCTAAACTTGATGTTCCTGTAGCTTCAGCAGTTCCGTCCACAACAAATGCTGATGAGATCTCGGATTCCTCTACATCTTTTGAGTTACCATCAAATTCTTGGTTTCAAGAGTCTGCATCAACATCTGCTGCTGCTGAAGGTTCTACAAACTCTTGCACATATATCATTGTTTATCAACTGCTGAAGAATCACCCAATGTCTCAAATCATTGGTGATATCAATGCTGGAGTTTCAACAAGAAGTCAATTGTCTAACTTCTGCTTCTATGCTCTCTTCATCAGTCAGCTACAGCAAAGAACTATCATGTTGCTTTAAGAGACAATGGATAGGTTGAAGCCATGCAGCTTGAGCTACTTCAGTTCAAGAAACAACAAGTGTGGGAACTGGTTCCTCACCCCAGGTAAGTGTGCAATAGGCACTAAATGGGTGTTTAGGAATAAATAAATGATGAAAATGGGCTTATTGTTAAGAACAAGGCTAGACTGGTTGTACAGGGGTTTTCACAAGAAGAAGGTATTGATTATGATGAAACCTTTGCCCCTGTAACCAGACTAGAGGCAATTAGATTGTTCTTAGCCTATGCTGCATTCCACCATTTAAAGTTTTTCAAATGGATGTCAAGAGTGCATTTTTATATGGTAAAATAAAAGAAGAAGTTTATGTGTGTTAACCACCAGGTTTTGAGGACAATAAACATCATGAATGGGTGTATAAACTTGATAAGGCTCTTTTGGGTTGGTGAAACAAGCTCCTAGAGCCTAGTATGAGACACTTTCCACTTTTCTTCTCAAGAATAATTTCACTAGAGCTCCTCATAGATAAAGCTTTGTTTATAAGAAGGTGGATCAGCATAAGCTACTTATTCAAATTTATGTTGATGATATTATTTTTGCATCCTCTGATCCCCAGTTGTGTGATGATTTTACCAAATTAATGAAAAAGAGGTTTGAAATGAGTGCAATAGGAGAACTACAGTTCTTTCTAGGCTTGCAAATCAAACAAACGACTGGTAGAACCTTTATTCATCAGTCAAATATACAAAAGATCTTTTGAATAAGTTTGATTTACAAAATTGTAAGCCCTGTTCTACTCCCATGTGCAACACCACACAACTGGATGCGGATCAGAAAGGTAAAGCTGTTGATGAAACACTTTACAGATGTATGATTGGCTCCTTGATGTACTTAACAGCTTCTAAACCAGATATCATGTTTGCTTCTTGTGTCTGTGCTAGATTTCAGGCTGCTCCAAAAGAGTCTCATTTGATTGCAGTCAAGAGGATCTTTCACACCATCTCTAGGTTTATGGTATTCCACTGGACACTCTTGCAAATTAGTTGCTTTTTCAGATAGTGACTATGCAGGGTGCAAGTTAACTACAAAGTCAACTTCTGGTGGATGTCAATTCCTAGCTTGGCAGAGTAAGAAACAAACATTTGTTGCTACATCCACTATTGAAGCAGAGTACATTGCAGCTGAAAGTTGTACTTCTCAGGTACTCTGGCTTCAGAACCAACTTTTGGATTATGGCATTACAGAGACTAAGACTCCATTATTAATGGATAGTGCTTCAGCTCTGTGCATTGTCAAAAATCCAGTCCAGCACTCTAGGACTAAACATATAGAGATCAGACAACATTTTATTAGGGATTGTTTTGAAAAAGGTCTGATTGATCCTAAGTTTGTGCCTAGTGCTGATGAGCTTGCAGACATTTTTACTAAGCCTTTGGATAGTTCAACTTTCCAAAACCTAGTGTTACGGCTTGGTATGCTGCAGCTAGAATAAGTGATAACTACTGATGATCTCAGTATATATGTATTGCTGATCATTAGTGCGATATCACATATAGTACTGATTCTGTTAAAAAAATGATAAAGTTACAACTACTGATGTAGTTATAACTACTGATGTCAGTAATAACTTATAAGTACTGATGTCCTATAAAAACTGAAAACAACTAAAAGGCTGATGAGTAAGTGTTGAGGACAGTATGAAACAGTTGAAAGGCTATGAATTGACGAAAACTACTGATGAGAACTTTCTCTTCAGTTGTTTCTACAACTGTTGTTTCATCCTAAACAACTGATGACAAAACTATGTCTCCAGTAGTTTCACAACTACTAATGACTAACACCAAGTCATTAGCTGTTTACAACAACTGATGACAAAACCAAATACCAAGTTATCAGTTGTTTACAACACCTGAAGACCAAACCAAGGTTTTCAGTAGTTTCAACTTGTGAAAGGGTAATACCATGTCATCAGTCGCTTACAACTACTGATGAATAACACCAAACCCTTCAGTCATTTTCTAACCCTTACCCTATATATACCCCATATCTAATCCTTTAGCGCTTCATCTTCTCCAAACCTAACGTTCAAATCTCAAAAACTTCTCTCTCAGTAATGGCGACATGCAGCTCAAACCATCACATAACTGTGTTGCCTACCTCACAAAATCACCCTTCTGGACAAAGTTCGATAACGCCATTGATCTAATGGTCCAATCTCCCTACCAAACGGCCTTCCTTCTAAATCCCACCATTCATGCCGAATCCTTACACCAATTTTGGACGAAGGTCAACCTTATAGCTGGGGAGAACAACACTGAGTCTCTCCAGTCGTTCGTCAACAACCATCAAGTGGTCATCACTCCAGAAATCATTCGCCAAACCCTCAACTTGGATGATTCCACTTCCCCCGTTGGGTATCCAAAGGGCACAACTGATTTATCCTTTGCCCACCATGGATATCAGGGAAACCTCAGGCCTCTACCATCCTGAAGAAGCATTTCCATGATGCAGAACGTCTTATCTTTCACATGGTTAATGTTTGCTTAGCTCCTAAGACATCCTCTTGGGATCAAGTCTCTACCAGGTGGCAGCAGGTACTATTCTCTATCCTTGAGCAACAAGACTTAAACTTTTCTGAAATTATTTTTCTTGAACTAAGGATATGGCCTAAAACCTCTTTCTAATCGATGGATATTATATCCTCGGTTCATTATGGCCATCATAGAGAATCAGCTGCAAGCTGAGGACTTGTTGGCCTTGGAGTCCCTGCAACGGCTGTATTGCGTGAAGTATACTCCAGGCACAACTCTGACCAAACACTGAAACAGGTTGCCAAACTGCGACAACCCACGCAGTTGGAACCCACAGCCACCACCTCCAGATCAAAGTCCCCACTAAACCAAAATCCAAAAAGCCAAAAACGGCTACTCAGGGAGATGAGTCCCCTGAGGATGCCCCTGTACCACAAACACAGGAAGCACATACTGGTATTAACCCCCAATTGTGTCAGAGACTCAACCTGCCAAAGCCGCACAGGTATCCTCTCAATAGGATCCTGTTGCAACCAATATTGGGGAACCCACACTGCTGGAACCTATCTCACTTGAGAGGGTTACCATTGAAGCGCACCATTCACCCCGGGTGCAATCTGCTTCTGCCCAATCACCACATGCAACCGCCCCCTAAAGTCCTACATTAATTGTTACACAAGTGCTGAGTCAGTTGCACTCTTCACCTCCTCCCCAGATAACAATTACAACTGGGCATACCTCTACCATTGCGGGGGAGGATCAAAGTGCATCTGATAACCCACACAACATAGGGGTTACAATGTTCCATTTCCTAGTGTAGAAAAGGAGATTGGAACTTTTGGTGAGGCTGCCACTTATCCTGCTTCAGCATATGATCAGGATGTAGTTGGTACCATCACTAAGACCTTACCAGAGGCAACTGCTGATGAAGGACATAGTCCTGAGGCAGGAAGTCCCCAGTTCCAAGACAAAGAGGCACATGCTACAACTGATCTACACTCAGTGCATGTTCATCCTGATTCTATCAGGAGGTCAGGTGATTCAGTAACCTGATGATGACCTGGCTTCATTTACGATGTATTAGCCCAAAACACCATCCTGGAAGAGGAGGTGAGCAGACTCAAAGAGCTGCTTGCCAAAACTTCTGCGGATCAAAGACCATCTGCCTCTCAAACCCCACAGATGGCACCTTCATCTGAAGGTCTCCCAAACACTGAGCCACTCCCAAATACTCAGCCACCTGCCTCTGCTTCTGGCACTATTTCTCAGGAACAGAACCCCCCTGAGCAAATAGCTGCTATCTTTCAAAATTTCATACCTCTCATCACACTATAATCACTGATATAGTGATCAAAACCATTGATGAGAGGCTTTCCTCAGTAATACAACCCTTGATAGAGGAAGTTGTGGGCAAAAAGCTTTCTGACAATCAAACCCTTGCAACCAATGCACCAAAAAAGGGGAGATTCAGTCAGTGTGAAAGCAAAAAGAAAGAGAGTGCAGAGAGGAAAGAGAAAGAGAAAGAAACAGAAGTGACAGAAGTGGAAAAAGAGAAGGAGTTGGCTGTGGAGACTGAAAAAGAGAAAGAGAAGGAAGCTGCCATGGAAAAATCAAAGAAAAGAAAGAATGAGAAGGAGACTGCCTTGGAGCTGATGGTAAAAGAGGCTGATGCCGAACACAACAGATCAATGGATAACATCATTGATCAGTTGTTTAGGCAAGGCCATGACACTGATAAACTTGACTCTGAGATCAGAAGATAAGAGATTGAAGAAATCCAAAATAGATGGGTAAGTTATGATGTGTTAGAAAGAGAAAGGCTGGAGATAATGATCAGGTTTATAGCAAAATATCTTGGAAGATCAATGATCGAAATCAAGGCTTGGTCCGGGACAACATGTTGGCAATAACCACCAAGATCTGTTCGTCTGAAGTATACACTAAGGGATTAGTTATTGAAGCTTTGAATGAAGCTGGTGCTGGGACCAGGACTGAACTAGCCAGGCAATCTAAGCCACACTCACCTCCAAATTGCTAGAACAGCCTGTCAACATTCCCACACCAAAACCACCAAAACACAACCCACCAAACAACTCCCTTACCCTCAAAACCAACAACCGATGATGTACCCCAGAAGAAGAAGAGAAGGGTATTGAGGCTAGAAGATGATGATGAAGATGAAGCTAGGCTGCCACTCTCAGCTGTTATACAGTTGCCGAAGGCCACAAGTCACTCTCCAACAATTACTCCTGAAACTCAAAGGCAAATTGTGAAAGTGGAGCCAGAAGAAGAAGAGCTTCACAAACAACATGATGAGGAATTGTTGAGGAGGGTTGACAAAGCATATGCAGCCACATCTTCTATTATCAATATGAAGAAGCATGCACTCAGATTATACACACTTAAGCATACATTTCAATATCAAAAGGAGAGAGTGAGGATTTGGCCTGATCCCAGGGTGTCTCATAGGATTCACAAGAAAAACATTCCATAGAGATACATTGGCCAGGTGAAAAATATTATAGATGAAGTGATCTCACTGGTCTTTGTAGTATCACCCTGGGAAATCCTAGAGGACTTCAAGAAAGCTTATAAAGCTAACCAAACCCCATAGAAGATGCTTGAAAAAAAATGGTGAAAAAGGATTAGTATATAAGAGGCTTGAAGAAGTCAGAAAGAATGAGCTCCAGTTGTTTCTAGAGGGTAATCACCCTGATGAATTTGCTTATAGAATAATAACAACTGTGGAGCTAAAGAATGGGAAACAGGTCAAAAACCTATCTGAGTACTATGGGCCTGAATCATTATTTGAAGGAGGTGCTGAAGAGCTGACCATGGAGGAACAAATTCCTTCCTTGAGGCCTACACAAGAGAGTCATACAGACTCATAGTGGGGAAGTAGATCTCATGGATGGGGTAACAACTCTGTGTCTAGTTCCCCAAGACAGAGTTCCCATTCATACTTTGCCAAACAGATCATTGAGACTTCTTCCCAGGCCTGTGCTTAAAAGGGTCACTTCTGAGCTGATCTAGAAGACAAAAAGACCAATCCTTCTGCCATAATAGTGGGACATCTTCAATAAGTTTAGAGGTTTTGGCTGCATTGGTTCAGGGGGAGTTTGTTGTACAAAAAGAACCAATGAGCCTGATCAGAAAAACCTCTAAGTCCTACAGACATCACAACAACTGCTGAAGACTTGATGAGCTGTGTAACAAAGTCTGAAGATCAACAGCTGAAGACTAAAGTACTGAAGACTTCAACAGCTGAAGACCAAAGTCTGAAGATCAACAGCTGAAGAACAAAGTACTGAAGATCAACAGCTGAAGTACAAAGACTGAAGACATCAGCTGAAGACAACAGCTGAAGTTCAAGTACAAGTACTGAAGCCTTCAGAGTTTGTTACAACAGCTGAAGAAGCACTCTTCAGTTGTTGTGATGGTTTCCTTTCAGTAGTTTTCTTTTTGTTTCAGTATTTGTGAAATGACTGAAGAGCATGTTATTCAGTCGTTGTAGTTTCAGTAGTTTCTTTTCAGTAGTTGTAGTGATAGTTAACACTTAGTATTTTTGTAAGAAGATGTCAGCTGTTTGACATCTTCAGTAGTTATGTTAACTATCAGTAGTTTGAATAAATTCTGTTAGATGTCACTATCAAGTGACATCAGCAGACGTCACATCTCTTATATAAGAGGTGTTGACCTAATTGTATCTGTGACATTCTCTTACCACGAAAGCGTATGTTGAATGAAATATATTTTGCAGAATTCTCTCTGTCTATAACCGTTTGTTCTTACCTTGAATATCTTTTGTGTTCTTGTGAATTGGCTAATTCATTGTTTGATTTCCGCTGCTATAGTCTCTAATCAATCAAACGTAGATCATTGATCCTAACACTTTCTGACTCGGGGTCAAACGGGTGCAACCTTTTCCTAGACACAAACATTCGTCAGGACCTGGTAAGTCGTGTTTTCTCAAAACCATGTAGTTAACCATACTTATTCCACTATTCACATTCATCAGTTAGTACAGTTGCCACTTTAGTTGGTGTGAAAAGATAAGTCACGAACATGTCATGACTACCATATCTGGATAACACTTTATATAAGATACCTTAACTTTAGCATTGTCGTATGTGCTTTAGTCGTAGGTTTACAGCTGTTATCAAAGTATATCTGGCGGTAGCTAGTAGTATATATAGTTTCTCATTGTAACTCATGTAATATGCTTGTAAGAGTCTTGTAATAGTTTGGGTTTAGAAATAATATATACAAATAACTTGAAAATTATTTCTCTTTGCTCTTTGTTACTAATTATATTATTATCATTTCTTAGTAGAGACACTGCTTTATCTAATCTGAGTGTAGTATAAGTGAGTTTGAGAGAAATCCAAGTGTTAAGTGACAAAAACCAATCCTGCAATGTATGATAAGTTAATATGCATGATTAAATAATATTCCAATTAATATGTCACCAACGGGTCAAACGGGTCAACTAGGTTATCCTAGGTTATTAAGTTTTTGGGGTAGACGTACTTATGTACTTATGTGTTCTAGGTAACCTTTGAAGGTTTGTCTTTCTGTCCGTGTTGCTTTAATCATTGTTCGTTGCACTTCATCTGAGTTCATGCCCCTCTATTTTATAAACCTTCCTTTGAGGAGGTAGCATACTTGTACACAAAAGCTATTTTATATTATAAGTTGGTGTGTTTTTAACATAGTGCTTAATACCTGGAAAGTCCTCACACATTTGGATCGTTAATAATGGAAACTAGCAATAAATCTTGGGTAGTACTACTGGGTCTGAGGAGCCCCACCTTGTGGATCGGGCTCAAACGGGTGCAACCTTTTCCTAGACACAAATATTCGTCACGACCTGGTAAGTCGTGTTTTCTCAGAAGCCATGTAGTTAACCATACTTTATCCCACTATGCACCTTTATCAGTAGTATAGTTGCCAACTTTAGTTGGTGTGAAAAGGTAAGTCACGAACATGTCATGACTACCATATCTTGGATAACACTTTATATAAGATACCTAACTTTAGATTGTAGTATATGCTTTAGTCGTAGGTTTGCAGCTGGTATCAAAGTATATCCGGCTGTAGCTAGTAGTATATATAGTTTTCATTGTAACTCATGTAATATGCTTGGAAGAGTCTTGTAATAGTTTGGGTTGAGAAATAAATATACAAATAACTTGAAAATTATTTCTTTTTGCTCTTTGCTACTAATTTTATTATTATCAATTCTTAGTAGAGACAATGCTTCATCTAATCTGATTGTAGTATAAATGAGTTTGAGAGAAATCTAAGTGATAAGTGACAAAAACCAATCTGCAATGTATGATAAATTGATATGCATGATTAACAATATTCCATTTAATATGTCACCAATGGGTCGAACAGGTCAACTAAGTTAAACTTGGTTGTTAAGTTTTCTAGGTAGACGTACTTATGTACTTGCGTGTTCAAGGTAACCTTTGAAGGTTTGTCTTTCCGTTCATGTTAGCTTTAATCATTGTTCGTTGCTCTTCATGTGAGTTCATGCCCCTCTATTTTATAAACCTTCCTTTGGGGGTGGTAGCATACTTGTACACAAAAGCAATTATATTATTTTAGTTGTGTATGTTTAACAGTAGTGCTTAATACCTAGAAATTCCTCACACGTTTGGATCGTTAATAATGGAAACTAGCAATAAATCTTGGGTAGTACTACTGGGTCTGACGAGCCCCACCTGTAACGGGTGAAACCTTATCCTAGACAAAAACATTCGTCACGACCTAGTAAGTCGTGTTTTCTCAAAACCATGTAGTTAACCATACTTTATTCCACTATTCACATTCATCAGTTAGTACAGTTGCCAACTTTAGTTGGTGTGAAAAGATAAGTCACGAACATGTCATGACTACCATATCTTGGATAACACTTTATATAAGATACCTTAACTTTAGCATTGTCGTATGTGCTTTAGTCGTAGGTTTACAGCTGTTATCAAAGTATATCCGGCGGTAGTAGCTAGTAGTATATATAGTTTCTCATTGTAACTCATGTAATATGCTTGTAAGAGTCTTGTAATAGTTTGGGTTAGAAATAATATATTCAAATAACTTGAAAATTATTTCTCTTTGCTCTTTGTTACTAATTATATTATTATCATTTCTTAGTAGAGACACTGCTTTATATAATCTGAGTGTAGTATAAGTGAGTTTGAGAGAAATCCAAGTGTTAAGTGACAAAAACCAATCATGCAATGTATGATAAGTGAATATGCATGATTAAATAATGTTCCAATTAATATGTCACCAACGAGTCAAACGGGTCAACTAGGTTATCCTAGGTTATTAAGTTTTTTGGGTAGACGTACTTATGTACTTACGTGTTCTAGGTAACCTTTGAAGGTTTGTCTTTCTGTCCGTGTTTGCTTTAATCATTGTTCGTTGCACTTCATCTGAGTTCATGCCCCTCTATTTTATAAACCTTCCTTTGAGGAGGTAGCATACTTGTACACAAAAGCTATTTTATTATTATAAGTTGTGTGTGTTTTAACATAGTGCTTAATACCTGGAAAGTCCTCACACATTGGATCGTTAATAATGGAAACTAGCAATAAATCTTGGGTAGTACTACTGGGTCTGAGGAGTCCCACCTTTGTGGATCGGGCTCAAACGGGTGCA
Organism: Flaveria trinervia; assembly: GCA_025506515.1. NCBI lineage: Eukaryota > Viridiplantae > Streptophyta > Magnoliopsida > Asterales > Asteraceae > Flaveria > Flaveria trinervia. The sequence continues at coordinate 30,928,278 of CM046447.1, forward strand.
ACCTTTTCCTAGACACAAATATTCGTCACGACCTGGTAAGTCGTGTTTTCTCAGAAGCCATGTAGTTAACCATACTTTATCCCACTATGCACCTTTATCAGTTAGTATAGTTGCCAACTTTAGTTGGTGTGAAAAGGTAAGTCACGAACATGTCATGACTACCATATCTTGGATAACACTTTATATAAGATACCTTAACTTTAGCATTGTAGTATATGCTTTAGTCGTAGGTTTGCAGCTGGTATCAAAGTATATTCGGCTGTAGCTAGTAGTATATATAGTTTCTCATTGTAACTCATTTAATATGCTTGGAAGAGTCTTGTAATAGTTTGGGTTGAGAAATAATATATACAAATAACTTGAAAATTATTTCTTTTTGCTCTTTGCTACTAATTTTATTATTATCAATTCTTAGTACAGACAATGCTTCATCTAATCTGATTGTAGTATAAATGAGTTTGAGAGAAATCTAAGTGATAAGTGACAAAAACCAATCCTGCAATGTATGATAAATTGATATGCATGATTAAACAATATTCCATTTAATATGTCACCAATGGGTCGAACGGGTCAACTAGGTTAAACTTGGTTGTTAAGTTTTCTAGGTAGACGTACTTATGTACTTGCGTGTTCAAGGTAACCTTTGAAGTTTGTCTTTCGTTCGTGTTAGCTTTAATCATTGTTCGTTGCTCTTCATGTGAGTTCATGCCCCTCTATTTTATAAACCTTCCTTTGGGGGTGGTAGCATACTTGTACACAAAAGCAATTATATTATTATTAGTTGTGTATGTTTTAACATAGTGCTTAATACCTAGAAATTCCTCACACGTTTGGATCGTAATAATGGAAACTAGCAATAAATCTTGGGTAGTACTACTGGGTCTGACGAGCCCCACGTGTAACGGGTGAAACCTTATCCTAGACAAAAACATTCATCACGACCTAGTAAGTCGTGTTTTCTCAAAAGCCATGTAGTTGACCATACTTTATTCCACTGTTCACCTTTATCAGTTAGTACAGTTGCCAACTTTAGTTGGTGTGATAAGGTAAGTCACGAACATGTCATGACTACCATATCTTGGATAACACTTTATATAAGATACCTTAACTTTAGCAGTGTAGCATATGCTTTAGTTGTAGGTTTCCGGCTGGTATCAAAGTATATCTGGCTGTAGGTAGTAGTATATATAGTTTCTCACTGTAACTCATGTAATATGCTTGTAAGAGTCTTTTAATAGTTTGGGTTGAGAAATAATATATACAAATAACTTGGAAATTATGTCTTTGTGTTCTTTGCTACTGATTATATTATTATCAATTCTTAGTAGAGACATTGCTTCATCTATTCCGAGTGTAGTATAAGTGAGTTTGAGAGAAATCCAAGTGTTAACTGACAAAAACTAATCCGGCAATGTATGATAAGTTGATATGCATGATTAAACAATATTCCAATTAATATATCACCAACGGGTCAAACGGGTCAACTAGGTTAACCTAGGTTGTACGTTTTTTGGGTCACGTACTTATGTAGTTGCGTGTTTTAGGTAACCTTTGAGGTTTGTCTCTCCGTTCGTGTTAGATTTAATCATTGTTCGTTGCGCTTCATGTGAGTTCATGCCCCTCTATTTTAAAAACCTTCTTCTGGGAGGGTAGCAAACTTGTACACAAAAGCTATTTTATTATTATAAGTTGTGTATGTTTTAACATAGTGCTTAATACCTGGAAAGTCCTCACACTTTTGGATGGTTAATAATGGAAACTAGCAGTAAATCTTGGGTGGTACTACTGGGTCTGACGAGCCCCACCTGTGTGACTCGAGGTCAAACGGGTGCAACCTTTTCCTAGACACAAAAAATTTGTCACAGCCTGGTATGTCGTGTTTTCAAAAGCCATATAGTTGACCAATTTTTCACTGTTCACCTTTATCAGTTAGTACAGTTGCCAACTATAGTTGGTGTGAAAAGGTAAGTCACGGACATGTCATGACTACCATATCTTAAATAATACTTTATATAAGATACCTTAACTTTAGCATTGTAGTAGTATATGCTTTAGTCGTAGGTTTCCAGTTGGTATCAAAGTATATCCGACTATAGGTAGGTGTATATATATGTTGGACCAAAAGAACCAATGAGCCGGATCAGAAAAACCTTAAGTCCCACAGACGTCACAACAACTGCTGAAGACAAATTCTGAAGACACAAGTGCTGAAGACAAAGTCTGAAGACACAAGTGCTGAAGACAAAGTCTGAAGACACAAGTGCTGAAGACAAAGTCTGAAGACAAGTGCTGAAGACAAAGTCCGAAGACACAAGTGCTGAAGACAAAGTCTGAAGACACAAGTGCTGAAGACAAAGTCTGAAGACACAAGTGCTGAAGACCAAGTATCAGACGTTGTCACAACAGCTGAAGAGGTCTTTTTCAGTAGTTGTGACGGTTTTCTTTGAGTATTGTTTTTCTTTCAGTAGTTTTGTAAAACGACTGAAGAGCTTGTTCTTCAGTCGTTGTAGTTTCAGTAGTTTCGTATCAGTAGTTTTATTTTTATACTTAGCACTCTGATATGTTCTCGGTGTAGTGGAACATTCAGTAGTTTGTTAAGTTTTAGTTATTTTTGTAATAAATCTGCCAGATGTCACTATCCCGTGATATGAACAGTGATTGCACTCTACATAAGGAGTGTCAACCTAATTGTAATCGGTGAATGATTGAGCAGAAACATTTGATATTATTGAAACATTCCTTTTCACAGATATATATTCTCTCGTTACAACCGTATTTGTTCTTAATGCATACGAATATGAAATTCTTGCTATAATTTGTCTAATTCTTGTTCTTATTCCGCTGCGTTACACTCTAATCCATCAAACTTAAGATCACTGATCCTGCCAAATGGTATCAGAGCTGGTTCATCATTGATCGATCTAATAATTGATCATTGAAACTGCTATCCAAGATCCAAGTTTGATTGAATTAGCATTTTTGCAAGAGACGGTTATAGAGATTGAATTTTCTGTGTTTTTGGTCATTCATCCTGAGATTTATTCTTGGTTTTCATTGAGTCTGTTGTGGTATGTGTAAAATCTTTTAAAAGGTTGAATTAAATGTATTTGGACCTAAAATGACTAGGAATGAGTATAACATATGGCAACAACGAATGCTCCATCACCTGTCTGTTAATAGCTCAGGTTGTTGGACATCAGTGGTACATGGTCCACACAAGCCTATGGTGAATAACCTGGAAACCAATCAAATGGTTCCGAAGAGGAGGGAGCAATACTCAGATGAGGATAAGAAATTGTTTGAGATTGATGCAAAAGCCCATGGAATACTGGCCATGGCACTGCCCAATGAAATCTATTCTGGGCTAATGCATTAAGAAACTGTTCATGACCTCTGGAATGCCTTGAAAGAACAATTTGGAGGAACAGATGAGGTCTTGGCAAATAATAGAGAAATCCTTGCCCAACAATATGAGGCATTCTCTCATAGGAAGGGTGAGACACTGACACAACAGTTTGAGCAGTTCTCTTGTTTGATCTCTGAATTAAAAATGGTCAAACATGAGTACACAAATAGCCAGATGAATAACAGATTTCTCAGATCACTGCCTGAGAGATGGGACACATATACTCTTGTCCTACGCTCCAGTGCAAATTTGGACAAACTATCTCTCACCCAACTCCATGGGAAATTGCTCACATTTGAAAGAGAGATAGAACAGAAACGAAAACTGTCATCATCTGGAAAGCTCACTGATGATTTTGTACCAGGAAACACTGCCTTGGTAAGTCATGAGTCAGAGTATGCAGGATCAGAATGCCATTATGATGAGCACATTGATTTCACCTCAAACAATTCTAATCATGCCTTTGTGAGTGTTGATTGTCATTCTGGTAATAATAGTGACAATCTATGCTTTATCATGGATGATTTGAAGGGCATTGCTAATGATGATTTTGAAGAAATGAATATTTTGAGCCAAATGGCCTTGATCAATATCAGATCTCAGAAATTCTACAAGAGAACTGGCAGGAAATTTCCTGGACTCTCTGACAAAACCAAAGTTGGTTTTGACAAGAGCAAGTTGAAGTGTCACAAATGCCACAGGCTTGGACACTTTGTAAGAGAGTGTAGATCAACAGGATCTAACACTTCTGCACCCTTTTCACTTTTCCAAATAACAATTCACAATCCAAAGGGCAACATTCTGCTGGTTCTAGTCATTCATCACACCTTCAATCTCCTACATATTTTGTTCCTCAGGGTCAAATGCCATATCCTAATCCCTGCTATTATATGCCACAGTCAAATCAAGTTCAAGCTCCTATAGTACCATAATCTCATGCACTACCAGAACCTCAACCATCTCCATCTCAATCACAACCTCATCACAGCTTCTTCACACCTGGAGTCATTGACTGGAGCAGCTTACCTGATAACTTGTCTGGTCACACTGAGCAATACTATGCTGGTGCTAGTCAACATGGTGGTGAACACCCTTTTGGAAATCTTGCTCTCATGGCCCTGGAGTCTACTGAGGGTTCCTGTTAAATTCATCATCTTCACAGGTAACTCAGGTATCTTTAGAGGCTAAAGCCAAGTTATGTTCTAGATCATGCATAGCTGCCTTTGTCTCTATTAGAGAGGCAACTGTAGCATTAATAAATCAAAAACTTGAGTTTGAGAAAACCATTTTCAACAGAAGAGCTGAGTATGAGTCTGCTCTTAACAGTAAAAGTGATGAGATTTATAAGCTTAATGCCAATTAAATGATGAAAATGCCAAGCTAGAGGTTATTCTGGAAGACCACAGGAGTCTCAAAGAAAAACTTGCAGTGACCCAAGTTGAGTGTGAACGCTGGGTCTCATCATGCAAGGGATTTGAAATGCTTCTTACGAAGCAAACTGCTTCAAATGTGAAGTTTGTCATTGGTTACAACCATACTGCTCCACCAACAGACTTTACTCCTAACTCCATAGTTAAGTCTGAAAGTGAAAGCAAACTCCAAACCACATTATCGTGTGAGTCAAATCCAACGATAATCTAAGATCAGAGAATGAAACTAGTGTTAAGATCTCAACAAATAAATTGACTGATGGTCTAACTACTGAGACTCATATGAAGCTGAGTACTTGAGATGTTGTTCCGCAATGTACCCCAAGTACTGAAAGAGACCCAACATCTGAAAAGCATTTGAAATCAGTTGAAATACAAGGACTAACAACTGCTGAGGAATCCATCAAAAAGTCCTTTAGGACGGATGGAAAACAGTTGAATTACCAGTCTTCAGCTGTTACAAATCCTTTAGTACCTAGTACTGATAGGAGGAAAGTACTAAAGATCACACCTTCAGTAGTTTCCACTTCAGCAGTAAAGATGTCCAAGATGAAGAATAAACCATGTGAAATTTGTGGTAAATTCAATCATCTATCTCATGAATGTTGGTACAAAAAGGGTTTAAAGCTCCAAAGGGATGAGCTCATTAAACTAGAAATAAATAAAATGAAAACTGAGTTTGAGACCAAGTTTGTACCATAATCATCTCAACCTGATAAACCCAAGGCCTTACCCAAATCCGCTAAGAAGGATACGGTTTATTAGAAGACAGCTGATATTGTTCCTCATGATAAACATAAGACTAAGTCTGTGAAATCTAAGAAGGAGGAAATGGTGGGTCACAGGAACTCATCAAAAACAAGTTCTGGAGTGTCAAATGAACTGAAAGCTCGAGCTTCAAATCAGACACAGCTTGTTATGATGGTTCAACATCTGTTCGGGAGAGTTAACAAACTTGAAGCCACTGTGACCAAACCACTGGGGAGGAATTCCAGGTCCAAATCTATTTCAGCACCATCTCCATCTTCATCAGCTGTTAATCATGAGAAATCAGCTATGGTTAAATCTGTTAATAAAGTCAGTCCTAAAATCAAAAAGGTTTGGGTCTCCAAAGCTAACTAGTTTCGTATGATTGTGCAGGGTTCTTCAGCATGCCAAAGAAGCATCTGGTATGTGGACAATGGAGGATCCATGCACATGACTGGGAGCAGCTCTCTTCTTCATGATTACTCTCAGGGAAAAAGGGATTTGTCTCATTTGGAAATGATGCTAAAGGTTACATCATTGGAAAGGGATTTGTGTCTAATGGAGATATTAGATTTGATGATGTCAACCATGTGGAGAATCTCAAATACAATCTGTTGAGTGTCAGTCAGATGTGTGACAAAGGACATGTTGCTATTTTCACAAGCCAGAACTATAGGATTCTGTCTTCCAAGGTTCTGAGCCTGATTGACAAAGTACTGGATGATAATACTCTCCTGAAGGCCAACAGGATAGGAAGAGTATATGCCTTGGATCTGTCAAAGAAAATTGAGTTAAGAGGCCATCCATGCTTGTTCTCCAAGGCCTCTCTCCAAGAATCTAAACTGTGGCATAGAAGGTTGGGACATGTTAATCTCAAAAACATGAATCAGCTGATCCACAAGAGTTTAGTGAGAGGTCTTCCAATAAAGGAGTTCAATTGTGATGAAATCTACACTGCATGCTTAAAAGGGAAACAACATAAAGTTTCATTCCCAACCATAGAAGAATCCAAGTCTAATGCCTGCTTACAACTACTGCACATGGATCTTTTTGGTCCTGTAAGGTAATGAGTATGGCAAAGAAGAAATACTGTCTGGTAATTGTGGATGATTACTCTAGATATGTATGGACCTTCTTCTTGCATTCAAAGGATGAGGCTGCTCAGTCCATTATGAACTTTGTGTTATACGTTGAGAAGCAGTATTCCCTACCAGTTAAGTATGTGAGGAGTGACAATGGTACTGAATTCAGAAACCACACTCTTGATGAGTTTTACTTGTCAAAGGGAATCAAGAGGCAGTATAGCATCCCAAGGACTCCAGAGCAAAATGGAGTAGTGGAGAGAAAGAACAGGACCCTCATTGAAGCTGCAAGGTCCATGTTGGTTGATTCTAGTCTGCCACTGACTTTTGGGCTGAAGCTGTCAATAAAGCTTGCTATGTACAGAATAGAGTTCTAGTAAATCAGAGGTTGATGAAGACTCCATATGAAGTTCTTCATATTTGGCCCCTTTGATTTCATTCTTTAGAGCATTTGGGTGTCCCTGTTACATTCTCAACACAAAGGATCAACTCAAAAAGTTTGATTCTAAGGTGGATGCAGGGTATTTTGTTGGGTATTCATCCACTTGCAAGGCTTATAGAGTATTCAACTGTCGGACAAAGATAGTTGAAGAAACCTTGCATGTGAAGTTCAATGAATCCCCTAAGGATACAATTCCACAAAACCCTGTGGAGTTGTTTGATCTGGACATTCTGCAATATGTTCCTTATCAACCGCCTGCTGATGCATATCATATGAATCCATCATCTTCTGTAGCTAGTCATCCATCTGGTGTTACTGATGATGATGATATCAGTAATCACCTTTTCAAGTTTAGTGATCAACTGCGTAATTCAGCAAGACCTGATGTTCCTGTAGCTCAGTAGCACAATCCACAACAAATGCTGATGAGATTTCTACAACTTCAACTTCCTTTGAATTACCATCTACTGATTGGTTTCAAGGAAATGCTTCACCATCACCATCTGTTGCTGCTGAGCCTGCTACAAACACTTGCACAGATCTTATTGTGTTCCAAGATCTGAAGAATCACCCTATGTCTCAAATCATTGGTGATATCAATGCTGGCGTTACAACAAGAAGTCAATTGTCAAATTTCTGCTTCTATGCTCTCTTCATTAGTCAGCAAGAGCCAAAGAACTATCATATTGCTTTAAGGGACAATGGATGGGTTGAAGCCATCCAGCTTGAGCGTCTTCAGTTCAAGAAACAACAAGTGTGGGAACTGGTTCCTCTACCTCCAGGTAAGTGTGCAATAGGCACTAAATGGGTGTTTAGGAACAAAACTAATGAAAATGGGCTTATTGTTAAGAACAAGGCCAGACTGGTTGTACAGGGGTTTTCACAAGAGGAAGGTATTGATTATAATGAAACCTTTGCCCCTGTAGCCAGACTGGAAGCAATTAAATTGTTTTTAGCTTATGCTGCTTATCACAACCTTAAAGTTTTCAAATGGATGTCAAAAGTGCATTTTTGTATGGGAAAATTAAAGAAGAGGTTTATGTATGTCAACCACCAGGTTTTGAGGACAATAAACATCCTAATTGGGTGTATAAGCTTGATAAGGCTCTCTATGGGTTGAAACAAGCTCTAGAGCCTGGTATGAGACATTATCAAACTTTCTTCTGGAAAATAATTTCACTAGAGGCTCCATAGATAGAAGACTTTATTCATTAAGAAAGCTGGGCAGCATAATCTACTTGTTCAAATTTATGTAGATGATATTATTTTTGCATCCTCTGATCCACAGTTGTGTGATGCCTTTACAAAGTGATGCAACAGAAGTTTGAAATGAGTGCCATGGGAGAATTACAGTTCTTTCTGGGTTTGCAAATCAAACAAAAGGCTGATGGAATTTTCATTCATCAGTCCAAATACACAAAAGATCTTTTGGAAAAGTTTGATTTACAAATGTGTAAGCCCTGTTCTACTCCCATGTGCAACACCACACAACTGGATACAGATCAGAAAGGTAAAGTGGTTGATGAAACACTTTACAGATGTATGATTGGGTCCTTGATGTACTTAACAGCTTCTAGACCAGATATTATGTTTGCTACATATGTTTGTGCTAGATTTCAGGCTGCACCTAAGGAGTCTCATTTGATGCAGTCAAGAGGATCTTTTGATATCTGCAAGGCACTCCATCTCTAGGTTTATGGTATTCTACTAGACATTCTGGTAAATTAGTTGCTTTTTCTGATAGTGACTATGCAGGGTGTAAGTTGACAAGAAAGTCCACTTCTGGAGGATGCCAATTCCTAGGCAACTGCTTGATTTCTTGGCAGAGTAAGAAGCAGACCTCAGTTGCTACATCAACTGCTGAAGCATAATACATTGCTGCTGCAAGCTGTACATCTCAGGTACTCTGGCTTTAAAACCAATTATTGGATTATGGCATAACAGAGACTAAGACCCCATTGTTAATGGACAGCTCTTCAGCTCTTTGTATTGTCAAGATCCTGTCCAGCACTCTAGGACTAAACATATTGAAATCAGACACCATTTTATAGAGATTGTTTTGAAAAAGGTCTGATTGATCCAAAATTTGTTCCTAGTGCTGATGAGATTGCATAAATTTTTACTAAGCCCTTGGATAGCACAACTTTCCAAATCCTAGTGTTAAGGCTTGGTATGCTGCAGCTAGAATAAGTGACAACTACTGATGATCTCAGCTCACAAGTATTGATGATCATTAGTTTATTATTGTCATATATATAAGTACTGAAGTTATTTTCCCCCCGGAAGTTTTCTTTAAACTACTAGAGCTTAACTTCTCAGTACTCAAGTACTTTATTTGATAAAACAATTGATGTAGTTACAACAGCTGATGTAGCTACAACTACTGTTGTCAGAAATACAAATACGTATTTGTCCTATGAAACATCTGAAAACACATGAAAACGTCTGATGAGTACGTGTTGAGGACAATATGAAACAACTGAAAAGCAATGAATTGACGACAACTACTGATGTGCCTTTTTCTCTTCAGTAGTTTCCCAACTGCTGTTCTTCTTTCTAAACAACTGAAGCAAAACCATGTCTTCAGTAGTTACACAACTACTGATGACTAACACCAAGTCTTCAGTTGTTTACAACAACTGATGGTAAAACGAAGTCTTAGTAGTTTCCAACTACTGATGACTAATACCAAGTCCTCAGTTGTTTCACCACCTGAAGTCAAAACTGTCTTCAGTAGTTTTATAACTACTCATGACTAAATCAGAGACTTTAGCTGTTTCAACTTCTGACGGTTAAAACCAAGTCTTAGTTGTTTTATAAAATGCTGATCACACCAATACGGTCAGTCATTCAAACCTCTGAAAGTTAATACCACGTCATCAGTAGTTTCAACAACTGATGACTAACACCAAAACCTTCAGTCGTTTTCTAACCCTACCCTTTTAATACCTTATCCCACCTTGAGAGTTTTTACTTTCTTCTCTTCTCAAACCTAACGTTCAAAAACTCTATAACCTCTCTTCACCAATGGCGACCATGCAACTAAAACCACGACACAACTGTGTCGCACATGTCACAAAATCACCATACTGGACCAAGTTTCACAACGCCATTGATTTAATGGTTCAGTCACCTTACAAAACGGCTTTTGTGTTAAATCCCATCATATATGCCGAATCTCTTAACCAATTCTAGACAAACGTCACTCTTGTCTCTAAGGAGAATGACAAAGAGTCTCTTCAATCGTTTGTCCACGGTAAAAAGTGGTCATTACTCCTGACACTCTTCGCCAAACCCTCAATCTGGATGATGCCACTTTCCTAACTGGTTATCCAAAGGGCACAATAGATCAATCATTTGCCCAGCATGGATACCAGGGTAACCTGAGTGCATCTACCATATTGAAGAAACATTTCCAAGATGCCGAACGTCTCATCTTTCACATGGTAAATGTCTGCCTTGCCCCCAAGACTTCATCATGGGATCAAATGTCCACAAGGTGGCAACAGGTAATGTACTCCATCCTTGAGCAAAAACCTTTAAATTTTTCTCAAATACTATTTTTAGAGCTCAAGGATATGGCCCAAAAACAACTTGCTAACCGATGGATATTATATCCTCGGTTCATAATGGCCATAATTGAAAACCAGCTTCAAGCTGAGGGACTTGTTGGCCTGGGAGTCCCTGCTACGGCTGTATTGCCTGAAGTATACTCCCGGCACAACTCTGACCAATAACTAAAAATGGCTGCCAAGCTGCGCAAACCCACGCAGCTGGAACCCATAGCCACCACCTCCAAATCCAAAGTCCCCACCAAACCCACTAAAAAGAAGTCAAAAAAGGCTACTCAGGGAAATGAGTCCCCTGAGGATGCCCCTGCAACACAAACGCAGGCTATATCCACTGGTTATAACCCCCTAGTGGATACAAGGACTTCACCAGCCACAACCGCTCAGGATTCCTCTCAAAAGGAGCCTGCAGCAACCAAAGAAGGGGTACCCACAAATCTGGGATCTTCCTCATTTAAGGAATTGAAGAGCACCATTCTCCCCAGGTGCATACTTCTTTACCCCATCTCCCACTGCAACCGCCCCACAATGTCCTACTCTCATTATTGCAAACGTGCTGACTCAGCTGCTGCCTCTCCTCCTCCCCAACAAACACCAACAAAGGGGAAAACCACAGCAATTGAGGAAGAGGATCAACATGCTTCTGACAGCCCATAACACCAGGGTTTAACTGTTCTATCTCCTGGTGTAGATATGCAGATAGAACATCTGGTGAGGCTGCCACCTCTTCTGAATCAGCACATCATCAGACTGAGGCTGGTAACATAGCAAAGACCTCACCAGAGGCAACAGCTGATGAAGGACTTTGTCCTAAGGCTGGAAGTCCCCAGTTCCACGAAAAAGGGGCACATGCTAAAACTGGTCTACACCCAGTGCATGTACATCCTGCTACAAGCAGGAGGTCAGGTGATTCAGCATCTGCTGATGATGACCTGGGCTTCTTTTATGATGTTCTAGCCAAGAACACAATTCTTGAGGAAAAAGTCAATAGACTACAAAGACTACTTGACCAATTCTCTCAAAAAGTAAGTCCATCTGCCACCAACATAAACCCACAGATGGCACCTTCACCTGAAGGTCTCCCACACACTCAGCCACTCAAAACTTCCGAGCCACCAGCTTCTATTTCTGGCACTGTTCTCAGGGACAGAACCCCTCTGAGCAAACAGCTGCTATCTTTCAACAATCCCTACCTCTCATCACCCCAATGATCACAGACATTGTGATCAAAACCATGGATGAGAGGCTTCCCTCAATAATACAACCCCTGGTGGAGGAGATTGTGAGCACAAGGCTTTTGCTACTCAAACCCTTGCAACCAATGCAACCAAAAAGGGGGGAGTCAGTCAGTGAAAGCAAAGAGGAAGAGCATAGAGGGGAAGAAAGAAAAGGAGACTGAGAAGGAAGAGGAGTTTGTGAAGGGAGCTGACATTGATCAAGTGGGTGAAAGTCACAAAGACTTTCATGTCACATATAAGAAGAGGAAGGTTGAAGGAAAAGAAAAAGAACTCGAACTCGATGAGATGATCAAAATGGCGGATGCTACACACAGTAAATCAATGGACTCCATTAATGATCAACTGTATAGACAGGGGTTCGATACTGCACAGCTTGACTCAGAGATTAGGAGACTTGAAGTTGAAGAAATTAACTCAAGATGGGCAAGTTATGATGCATTAGAAAGAGAAACACTAGAGATCATGATCAGATTCATTGCAAAGTACCTTGGGAGATCATTGATCGAGATTAAGTCATGGACCAGGGCAGTATCTTGGCAATAACCACCAAGATCTGTTTGTCTGAAGCATACACTAAGGGATTGGTGATTGAAGCACTAAATGAGGCAGGTGCTGGGAACAGAAAGGAACTAACAAAACACTCAAAAGCCTCACTCACTACAAGAATGCTAGAACAACCTGCAAAACCTCCCACTTCAAAATCACCACTACCACAACCCACTAAACCAATTCCTTTACCCTCAAAACCAACAGCCGATGATGCACCCAAGAAGAAGAAGAGAAGGGTGTTGAGGCTAGAAGAAGAAGAAGAGGAGGATGAGAGGAAGAAGATAGGCTACCTCTTTCCGCAGTCCTAACTTTGCCTAAAGCCAAACCTATGCCCATCACTCCCACCTCACAGATGGAAGCTGTGAGAGTAAGGATAGAAGAAGAACAGCAGCAAAAGCTTCATGATGATGAGATGCTGAAAAGCATAGACAAAACTTATGCTGCTTCTTCATCAATAATCAGTATGAAGAAAGAAGCTCTGAGATTGTACACCCTTGCTAACACATTTCAATATCAAAAGGAAAAGGTGAGAATATGGCCTGATCCTAGGGTGGCTCAGAGAATTATGAAGAAAGACATCCTTCGAGATACAGGGCCAAGTAAAAAGGATCGTAGATGAAGAGATCACAGTGGTCCTTGTAGTATCACCCTGGGAAATTGTAGAAGATTTCAAGAAGGCCTATGAAACTAAACAGCCACCCCAAAAGATGTTAGAGAACAGAGTAATTAAAAAGGGGTTAGTCTACAAGAGGCTTGAGAACTTTAAACAAAATGAGCTCAGTCTGTTACTTGTAGGTACTCACCCAGATGAGTTGCATACAGACAGATTACAACAGTTGAGCTCAAAAATGGCAAACAGGCTAAGTACATTTCAGAGCTGTATGGGTGTGAAGGACTGTTTGATGGTGGAGCTGAAAATCTTACCATGGAAGAACAAATTATGTTTCTCAGAGCATACACCAGAGAATCCTACAAGCTTATACATGGGAAGTAGATTTCATGGATAGGACCACAGCCCTGTGTCCAGTTCCCCAAAGTCAGGGCTCTTATCCATACTATGCCAACCAAATTTCAGAAATCTATTCCCAGGCCAGTGCTTAATTGGGTCATCTTCTTAGCTGATCAAGAAGGAAAAAGACCAATCTTATCGCCAACAATAGTGGGACCTAAATAAAGTTAAGGTTTTGGCTGCATGGTTCAGGGGGAGTTTGTTGGACCAAAAGAACCAATGAGCCAGATCAGAAAAACCTTAAGAACACAGACGTCACAACAACTGCTGAAGTCCACAAGTGCTTAAGACAAAGTCTGAAGACACAAGTGCTGAAGACAAAGTCTGAAGACACAAGTGCTGAAGACAAAGTCTGAAGACACAAGTGCTGTAGACAAAGTCTGAAGACAAGTGCTGAAGACAAAGTCTGAAGACACAAGTGCTGAAGACAAAGTCTGAAGACACAAATGCTGAAGACAAAGTCTGAAGACACAAGTGCTGAAGACCAAGTATCAGACGTTGTCACAACAGCTGAAGAGGTCTTCTTCAGTAGTTGTGACGGTTTTCTTTCAGTAGTTTTATGTTTTTTTTTCAGTAGTTTTGTAAAACGACTAAAGAGCTTGTTCTTTGGTCGTTGTAGTTTCAGTAGTTTCGTATCAGTAGTTTTATGTTTTATACTTAGCACTCTGATATGTTCTCAGTAGTTGTGAACATTTCATTGGTTTGTTAAGTTTTAGCTATTTTTGTAATAAATCTGCCAGATGTCACTATCCCGTAATATCAGCATTGATTGCACTCTATATAAGGAGTGTCAACCTAATTTTAATTGGTGGATGATTGAGCATAAACATTTGATATTATTGAAACATTCCTTTTCACAGAAATATATTCTCTCGTTACAACCGTATTTGTTCTTAATGGATACGAATATCAAATTCTTGCTATAATTTGTCTAATTCTTGTTCTTATTCCGCTGCGTTACACTCTAATCCATCAAACTTGAGTTCACTGATTTGTCAATATAGTTTCTCATTGTAACTCAGGAAAATGCTTGTAAGAGTGTTGTAATACTTTGCGTTGAGAAATAATATATACAAATAACTTGAAAATTATGTCTTTGTGTTCTTGGTTCTGATTAAATTATTATCAATTCTTAGTAGAGACATTGCTTCATCTAATCCGAGTGTAGTATAAGTGAGTTTGAGAGAAATCCAAGTGTAAGTGACAAAAACCAATCCTACAATGTATGATAAGTTATGCATGATTAAAAGATATTTGGTTAATATGTCACCAATGGGTCAAACAGGTCAACCAGGTTAACCTAGGTTGTTATGTTTTTTGGGTAGACGTACTTATGTACTTGCGTGTCTAGGTAACCGTTGAAGGTTGTCTTCCGTCTGTTTTAGCTTTAATCATTGTTCATTGCGCTTCATGTGAGTTCATGCCCATTTATTGTATAAACCTTCTTCTGGGGGAGGTAGCATACTTGTACACAAAAGCTATTTTATTATTATAAGTTGTGTATGTTTTAACATAGTGCTTAATACATGGAAATGTAGGATTCTATATGCCCAAGACACATAGAATATTGATGCGGTTAGTATGTTATGATCTAAGTCGCGTTATACCCAATAACAAGCTTGGAAACACAATTAATATTTAATTGATGATATGATCATGCAATTAAATATTTACACCAATTTAGAAAATGGGTTTTCTAAATAAGTTGCATATGAGATGGAACAACTTATTTGGATATTTTGTTCAATAATATTATTGGAATGTTATTTAAATTAGTTAGATAACATCAAATAATAAAAACAAGTGTATAAGTCACACAATTAAAGGTTAATTGTACACACAAATTGAAAGACTAGTTTATCTAATATGTGTGTTAATGTTTAAAGGGGGAAACCCTTTCATTTTGAAACTTTCGGCCGCCCCCCCCCCCCCCCTTGATCCCATTGGTTCTTTTGTTTCTTGAACACACATTACATAACTACTCTTACACTCAAAGCTTTTATTATCTCAATACATGCAAAAGACTCAAAAACAAGAAAACCTCCCTCTCTCTCTTGCTCCCCAAAAACTTACGACACAGCAGCATTAGGGTTTTCTTGGAGTGCTTTGGTGTAGTTTCTTCCTAACAAGAAGGTGTTTTGCAAAGGGCTTGGGGTATACAAGCTGAGGACTTATATCCTTGAAGTCTTGGCCGATTTTGAGCATCAAACATCCATCTTTCTGTCGGTTTTAAGCTGCTGAGAAGGTAGTCTTCACAGCTCATTATAGCTGTGATTTTATGTAGTTTTTCTTATGTTCATAGCTTGCACATTCACATATTATGATCCTTTGTTTATTGGGTTGCTTTACATTATATGGTCACCTAAAGAACATGTTATTCAGCTTATAAGTAAGTATATGAAGTTGTTATTCCGCTGCATTTTTAGAAAGTTAATGGGTTAAACTAAGTTTTATGTTGTTGCAAACCCAACAATGGTATCAGAGCGGTTATGTGGATAGCTTGCTTGTTGTTCTCCTTTAAAATTGGTTTTATAGGATGATTATCAACTCATAAGAGGCTGATTTTGGTTGATTCAATAAACCCCATGTCTTTCAAAGTTATATCTTCATGCTTATGATAAACCTTGAAAGATAGAAATGTCAATTGGTTGATATGTTTGGTTGTGTTTGTTTGGACAAACAAACCCAAATTTTCAGTTTATGTTGGCTGAAAATTTTGGTTTGATGGGGTTTATTGTTTGTTAAATGATGTTTATGATTGTTCATATGATAGTGCATAACCTAGCTTGACCTTGTGTTTTTGGTTTGGTTTGAATGTATTTATTTGATTATGTTCTTTCAAGGGGTTGTATATTAATTTGTGCTTTGTTTAAAAAATATTTTGTCTATTTATTCATTGGGATGTAATAATAGATTAGGAGTAATTTTCTTTTACTAGAAAATATGTATTAGGATATATATATTTTGTAAAAGAAGATGCTCGGGAAGGAAGCACAAGAGGAAGACACAAAAGAAAAGGACTTGAAGCATATGGATGCAAGTTCAAGTGGGAGTCTATGTTGATCTTAATTTTTTGTTGTATTCAACCCTTAGGAAAGACCAAATGACCACACTTGTGATGGCAAACAAGTGTGGTCACAATAGTAGCTATGGTTATGCCATTATGGTTGTTTATATTATGCTTGTTTGATTGTGGTTTTATGAATGATTGTATGATTTGGATATGTTTAACAATCTCAATAAAATGATCTTAACAAGCTAATATAAAATGGTCTTAATCATAAGTGTTAATAAATGGTTATCAAAAGGATAATGATTTTATAATAAAATGGGTTTTATTAAAAGAACCATAGGGTATCTTGTATTTGAAAGCATGCAAATACAAGTACATAGAGTTTTCTAAACTAGAATTATGAAATCTATAAACTTTTGACCAAAAAGTTTAACACCATCCTTTTACACAACACTTGAGTCATTTGGAAACTCTAATGGGATAAAGGTCACCTAACCATTTAGTGGGAACTTATGATTTAAGGTGGGGATACCACATTGTGGATAAAGGTCACCTAACCACTTATGTGGGTAAACTCACACGGTGTGTGCAAGTAGGGTAACTTGATTGCAGACCATGTAAATGGATCACCTAAATATGGTTTCCTAATGGTGTTGATGGGATTAACATGCCGACTTACATATGATGTTTAAAGTCGATCCCATACCTCTAGAAGTGGCAAATGGTTGCAACCATCAATCGTTGACCACCTTTTTAATTTAAATCATGGATAGAGGTCACCTAACCACAATTTAAATGTAATGTTGGGTTCTAGAATTTAATATAAAATAACCTTAAAAGACATTAGTTATTAAAAAAATAGCAATATCAAAATACTAATAGATCTTTGTTAAATTTTGTAGATGGCCACCAATAATGACAATCATGAAACTCATCCGCGTCCACCAATCATTACGAGTGATCCTCCAAAACGAACGTCTAAATCATAAAAATTTCATTGATTGGTATCGAACTTGAGAATTGTTCTCAAGCAAGAAAGAAGATCATATGTTAGACGATCCTGTCCCCGATCAGCCTTCTGAGGATGATGAAGAGGCATACAACGGTTGGCTGAAGTACACTGAGGACTCTGTCCAAGTGTCTTGTCTATGCTAGCGAGCATGGCTCCGGATCTCCAAAAGGAGTATGAACTTCACGAAGCTTATGACATGATAACCCAGCTGAAGGAAACGTTCCAAAAGCAAGCAAGGGTTGAGCGCTTCAAAGGATGAGCTCATTAAACTAGAAATAAATAAAATGAAAACTGAGTTTGAGACCAAGTTTGTACCACAATCATCTCAACCTGATAAACCCAAGGCCTTACCCAAATCCACTAAGAAGGATACGGTTTATCAGAACACAGCTGATATTGTTCCTCATGGAAACATAAGACTAAGTCTGTGAAGTCTAAGAAGGAGGAAATGGTGGGTCATAGGAACTCATCAAAACAAGCTCTGGAGTGTCAAATGAACTGAAAGCTCGAGCTTCAAATCAGACACAGCTTGTTATGATGGTTCAGCATCTGTTGGGGAGAGTTAACCAACTTGAAGCCACATGACCAAACCACTATAGAGGAATTCCAGGTCAAATCCATTTCAGCACCATCTCCATCTTCATCAGCTGTTAATCATGAGAAACTAGCTATGGTAAATCTGTTGAGAAGTCAGTCCCAAAACCAAAAAGGTTTGGTCTCCAAAGCTAACTAGTTTCTTATGATTGTGCAGGGTTCTTCAGCATGCCAAAGAAGCATGTGGTTTATGGACAGTGGAGGATCCATGCACATGACTGGGAGCAGCTCTCTTCTTCATGATTACTCTCAGGGAAAGAAGGGATTTTTCTCATTTGGAAATGATGCTAAAGGTTACATCATTGGAAAGGGATTTGTGTCTAATGGTGATATTAGATTTGATGATGTCAACCATGTGGAGAATCTCAAATACAATCTGTTGAGTGTCAGTCAGATGTGTGACAAAGGACATGTTGCTCTTTTCACAAGCCAGAACTATAGGATTCTGTCTTCCAAGGTTCTGAGCCTGATTGACAAAGTACTAGATGATAATACTCTCCTGAAGGCCAACAGGATAGGAAGAGTATATGCCTTGGATCTGTCAAAGAAAATTGAGTTAAGAGGCCATCCATGCTTGTTCTCCAAGGCCTCTCTCCAAGAATCTAAACTGTGGCATAGAAGGTTGGGACATGTTAATCTCAAAAACATGAATCAGCTGATCCACTAGAGTTTAGTGAGAGGTCTTCCAATAAAGGAGTTCAATTGTGATGAAATCTACACTGCATGCTTAAAAGGGAAACAACATAAAGTTTCATTGAAGCAAAATGGAGGAGTGGAGAGAAAGAACAGGACCCTCATTGAAGCTACAAGGTCCATGTTGGTTGATTCTGGTCTGCCGCTAACCTTTTGGGCTGAAGCTGTCAATACAGCCTGCTATGTACATAATAGAGCCTTAGTAAATCAGAGGTGATGAAAACTCCTTATGAAGTTTTACATCATTTAGCCCCTTGATTTCATTCTTTAGAGCATTGGGGTGTCCGTGTTACATTCTCAACACAAAGGATCAACTCCAAAAGTTTGATTCTAAGGTGGATGAGGGTATTTTGTTGGGTATTCATCCACTTGCAAGGCTTATAGAGTACTCAACTGTCAGACAAAGATAGTTGAAGAAACCTGCATGTGAAGTTTAATGAATCACCTAAGGATACAATTCCACAAAAACCATGTGGAATGTTTGATATGGACATTCTGCAATATGTTCCTTATCAACCACCTGCTATTGCATATCATATGAATCCATCATCTTCTGTAGCTAGTCATCCATCTGGTGTTACTGATGATGATGATGATATTAGTAATCACCTTTTCAAGTTTAGTGATCAACTGCCTGATTCAGCTAGACCTGATGTTCCTGTAGCTTTAGTAGCACAATCCACAACAATGCTGATGAGATTTCTACAACTTCAACTTCCTTTGAATTACCATCTACTGATTGGTTTCAAGGAAATGCTTCACCATCACCATCTGTTGCTGCTGAGCCTGCTACAAACACTTGCAAAGATCT
Source organism: Flaveria trinervia (assembly GCA_025506515.1). Taxonomy (NCBI): domain Eukaryota; kingdom Viridiplantae; phylum Streptophyta; class Magnoliopsida; order Asterales; family Asteraceae; genus Flaveria; species Flaveria trinervia. The sequence continues at coordinate 30,947,873 of CM046447.1, forward strand.
TATTGTGTACCAAGATCTGAAGAACCACCCTATGTCTCAAATCATTGGTGATATCAATGCTGGCGTTTCAACAAGAAGTCAATTGTCAATTTCTGCTTCTATGCTCTCTTCATTAGTCAGCAAGAGCCAAAGAACTATCACATTGCTTTAAGGGACAATGGATGGGTTGAAGCCATGCAGCTTGAGCTTCTTCAGTTGAAGAAACAGCAAATGTGGGAACTGGTTCCTCTACCTCCAGGTAAGTGTGCAATAGGCACTAAATGGTTGTTTAGGAACAAAACTGATGAAAATGGGCTTATTGTTAAGAACAAGGCCAGACTGGTTGTACAAGGGTTTTCACAAGAGGAAGGTATTGATTATAATGAAACCTTTGCCCCTGTAGCCAGATTGGAAGCAATTTGATTGTTTTTAGCTTATGCACCCTATCACAACCTTAAAGTTTTTCAAATGGATGTCAAAAGTGCATTTTTGTATGGGAAAATTAAAGAAGAGGTTTATGTATGTCAACCACCAGGTTTTGAGGACAATAAACATCCTAATTGGGTGTATAAGCTTGATAAGGCTCTCTATGGGTTGGAACAAGCTCCTAGAGCCTGGTATGAGACATTATCAAACTTTCTTCTGGAAAATAATTTCACTAGAGGCTCCATAGATAAGACTTTATTCATTAAGAAAGCTGGGCAGCATAATCTACTTGTTCAAATTTATGTAGATGATATTTTTTTTGCATCCTCTAATCCACAGTTGTGTGATGCCTTTACAAAGTTGATGCAACAGAAGTTTGAAATGAGTGCCATGGGAGAATTACAGTTCTTTCTGGGTTTGCAAATCAAACAAAAGGTTGATGGAATTTTCATTCATCAGTCCAAATACACAAAAGATCTTTTGGAAAAGTTTGATTTACAAAAGTGTAAGCCATGTTCTACTCCCATGTGCAACACCACACAACTGGATACAGATCAGAAAGGTAAAGCGGATGATGAAACACTTTACAAATGTATGATTGGGTCCTTGATGTACTTAACAGCTTCTAGACCAGATATTTTATTTGCTACATGTGTTTGTGCTAGATTTCAGGCTGCACCTAAGGAGTCTGATTTGATTGCAGTCAAGAGGATCTTTAGATATCTGCAAGGCACTCCATCTCTAGGTTTATGGTATTCTACTAGACATTCTCGTAAATTAGTTTCTTTTTCTGACAGTGACTATGCAGGGTGTAAGTTGACAAGAAAGTCCACTTCTGGAGGATGCCAATTCTTAGGCAACTGCTTGATTTCTTGGCAGAGTAAGAAGCACCTCAGTTGCTACATCAACTGCTGAAGCAGAGTACATTGCTGTTGCAAGCTGTACATCTCAGGTACTCTGGCTTCAAACCCAATTATTGGATTATGGCATAACAGAGACTAAGACCCCATTGTTAAAGAACAGCTCTTCAGTTCTTTGTATTGTCAAGAATCCTGTCCAGCACTCTAGGACTAAACATATTGAAATCAGACACCATTTTATTAGAGATTGCTTTGAAAAAGGTCTGATTGATCCAAAATTTGTTCCTAGTGCTGATGAGCTTGCAGACATTTTCACTAAGCCCTTGGATAGCACAACTTTCCAAAACCTAGTGTTAAGGCTTGGTATGCTGTAGCTAGAATAAGTGACAACTACTGGTGATCTCAGCTCACAAGTACTGATGATCATTCGTTTATTATTGTCATATATATAAGTACTGAAGTTATTTTCTCTCCAGAAGTTCTCTTTAAACTACTAGAGCTTAACTTCTCAGTACTCAAGTACTTTATTTGTTAAAACAATTGATGTAGTTACAACAGCTGATGTAGCTACAACTCCTGTTGTCAGAAATACAAATACGTACTGATGTCCTATGAAACATCTGAAAACAAATGAAAACGTCTGATGAGTATGTGTTGAGGACAGTATGAAACAGCTGAAAAGCAATGAATTGACGACAACTACTGATTAGCCTTTTTCTCTTCAGTAGTTTCCCAACTGCTGTTTCTTTCAAAACAACTAAAGCAAAACCATGTCTTCAGTACTTTCACAACTACTGATGACTAACACCAAGTCTTCAGTTGTTTACAACAACTGATGGTAAAACAAAAGTCTTCAGTAGTTTCCCAACTACTGATGACTAATACCAAGTCCTCAGTTGTTTCATCACCTGAAGTCAAAACTGTCTTCAGTAGTTTTATAACTACGCATGACTAAATCTTCAGTAGTTTTATAGCTACTGAAGACTAAATCTTCAGTAGTTTTATAGCTACTGAAGACTAAATCATAAAACTACTGATGACTAAATCAGAGACTTCAACTGTTTCAACGTCTGACGGTTAAAACCAAGTCTTCAGTTGTTTTATAACAACTGCTGATCACACCAATACGGTCAGTCATTCCAAACCTCTGAAAGTTAATACCACGTCATCAGTAGTTTCAACAACTGATGACTAACACCAAAACCTTCAGTCATTTTCTAACCCTACCCTTTAAATACCTTATCCCACCTTCAGAGTTTTTACTTTCTTCTCTTCTCAAACCTAATGTTCAAAAACTCTGTAACCTCTCTTCATCAATGGTGACCATGCAACTAAAACCCTGACACAACTTTGTCGCACATCTCACAAAATCGCCATACTGGACCAAGTTTCACAACGCCATTGATTTAATGGTTCAGTCGTCTTAGAAAACGGCTTTTTTGTTAAATCCCACCATATATGCCGAATCTCTTAACCAATTCTAGACAAACGTCACTCTTGTCTCTGAAGAGAATGACACAGAGTCTCTTCAATCGTTTGTCCATTGTCAAAATGTGGTCATTACTCCAGACACTCTTCGCCAAACCCTCAATCTGGATGATGCCACTTTCCCAACTGGTTATCCAAAGGGCACAATAGATCAATCATTTGCCCAGCATGGAGACCAGGGTAACCTGAGTGCATCTACCATATTGAAGAAACATTTCCAGGACGCCGAACGTCTCATCTTTCACATGGTAAATGTCTGCCTTGCCCCCAAGACTTCATCATGGGATCAAATGTCCACGAGGTGGCAACAGGTAATGTACTCCATCCTTGAGAAACAACCTTTAAATTTTTCTGAAATACTATTTTTAGAGCTCAAGGATATGGCCAAAAACAACTTGCTAACCATTGGATATTATATCCTCGGTTCATAATGGCCATAATTGAAAACCAGCTTCAAGCTGAGGGACTTGTTGGCCTGGGAGTCCCTGCTACGGCTGTATTGCCTGAAGTATACTCCCGGCACAACTCTAACCAATCACTAAAAATGGCTGCCAAGATGCGTAAACCCACGCAGCTGGAACCCACAGCCACCACCTCCAAATCCAAAGTCCCCACCAAACCCACTAAAAAGAAGACAAAAAAGGCTACTCAGGGAAATGAGTCCCCTGAGGATGCCCCTGCAACACAAACGCAGGCTATATCCACTGGTTATAACCCCCTAGTGGATACAAGGACTTTACCACCAGCCGCTCAGGATTCCTCTCAAAAGGAGCCTGCAGCAACCAAAGAAGGGGTACCCACTAATCTGGGATCTTCCTCATTTGAGAAGATTGCCATTAAAGAGCACCATTCTCCCCAGGTGCATATTGCTTTTACCCCATCTCCCACTGCAACCGGCCCCACAAAGTCCTACTCTCATTATTGCAAACATGCTGACTCAGCTGCATGCCTCTCCTCTCCCCAACAACACCAACAAAGGGAAAACCACAACAATTGAGGAAGAGGATCAACATGCTTCTGACATCCCATAACACAAGGGTTTAACTGTTCTATCTCCTGTGTGGAATGGAGACCAGAACATCTGGTGAGGCTGCCACCCTTCTGAATCAGCACATGATCAGACTGAGGCTGGTAACATAGCTATGTCCTCACCAGAGGCAACAGCTGATGAAGGACATCGTCCTGAGGCTGGAAGTCCCCAGTTCCAAGAAAAAGGGGCACATGCTAAAACTGGTCTACACCCAGTGCATGTACATCCTGCTACAAGCAGGAGGTCAGGTGATTTAGCATCTGCTGATGATGACCTGGGCTTCTTTTATGATGTTCTGGCCCAGAACACAATTCTTGACGAAGAAGTCAGTAGACTACAAAGACTACTTGACCAATTCTCTCAAACAGCAAGTCCATCTGCCACCAACATTAACCCACAGATGGCACCTTCATCTGAAGGTCTCCCGCACACTCAGCCACTCAAAACTTCCGAGCCACCAGCTTCTATTTCTGGCACTGCTTCTCAGGGACAGAACCCCTCTGAGCAAACAGCTGCTATCTTTCAGCAATCCCTACCTCTCATCACCCCAATGATCACATACATTGTGATCAAAACCATGGATGAGAGGCTTCCCTCAATCATACAACCCCTGGTGCAGGCGATTGTGAGCGCAAGGCTTTCTGTTACTCAAACCCTTGCAACCAATGCAACCAAAACGGGGGAGAGTCAGTCAGTGAAAGCAAAGAGGAAGAGCATAGAGGGGAAGAAAGAAAAGGAGACTGAGAAGGAAGAGGAGTTTGTGAAGGGAGCTGACATTGATCAAGTGGGTGAAAGTCACAAAGACTTTCATGCACATATAAAGAGAGGAAGGTTGAAGGAAAAGAAAAAGAACTCGAACTCGATGAGATGATCAAAATGGCGGATGCTACACACAGTAAATCAATGGACTCCATTATTGATCAACTGTATAGACGGGGTTCGATACTGCACAGCTTGACTCGGGGATTAGGAGACTGAAGTTGAAGAAATTAACTCAAGATGGGCAAGTTATGATGCATTAGAAAGAGAAAGACTAGAGATCATGATCAGATTCATTGCAAAGTACCTTGGGAGATCATTGATCGAGATTAAGTCATGGACCAGGGACAGTATCTTGGCAATAACCACCAAGATCTGTTCGTCTGAGCATACACTAAGGGATTGGTGATTGAAGCACTAAATGAGGCAGGTGCTGGGAACAGAAAGGAACTAGCAAAACACTCAAAAGCCTCACTCACTACAAGAATGCTAGAACAACCTGCAAAACTCTAACTTCAAAATAACCACTACTACACAACCACTAAACCAATTCCTTCACCCTCAAAACCGACAGCCGATGATGCACCCAAGAAGAAGAAGAGAAGGGTGAGGTTGAGGCTAGAAGAAGAAGAAGAAGAGGATGATGAGGAAGAAGATAGGCTGCCTCTTCCGCAGTCCTAACTTTGCCTAAAGCCAAACCTATGCCCATCACTCCCACCTCACAGATGGAAGCTGTGAGAGTAAAGATAGAAGAAGAACAGCAGCAAAACTTCATGATGATGAGATGCTGAAAAGCATAGACAAAACTTATGCTGCTTCTTCATCAATAATCAGTATGAAGAAAGAAGCTCTGAGATTGTACACCCTTCTAACACATTTCAATATCAAAAGAAAAGGTGAGAATATGGCCTGATCCTAGTGGGCTCACAGAATTGTGAAGAAAGATATTCCTTCGAGATACAAGGGCCAAGTAAAAAGGATCGTAGATGAATAGATCATAGTGGTCCTTGTAGTATCACCCTGGGAAATTGTAGAAGATTTCAAGAAGGCCTACGAAACTAAACAGCCACCCCAAAAGATGTTAGAGAACAAGTAATTAAAAAGGGGTTAGTCTACAAGAGGCTTGAGAACTTCAAACAAAATAAGCTCAGTCTGTTACTTGAAGGTAATCACCTAGATGAGTTTGCATACAAACAGATTACAACAGTTGAGCTCAAAAATGGCAAACAGGCTAAGTACATTTCAGAACTGTATGGGCGTGAAGGATTGTTTGATGGTGGAGCTGAAAATCTTACCATGGAAGAACAAATTATGTTTCTCAGAGCATACACCAGAGAATCCTACAGGCTTATACATGGGAAGTAGATTTCATGGATAGGACCACAGCCCTGTGTCTAGTTCCCCAAAGTCAGGGCTCTTATCCATACTATGCCAACCAAATTTCAGAAATCTATTCCTAGGCCAGTGCTTAATTGGGTCATCTTCTTAACTGATCAAGAAGGAAAAAGACCAATCTTATCTCCAACAATAAGTGGGACCTCAATAAAGTTATGGTTTTGGCTGCATTGGTTCAGGGGGAGTTTGTTGGACCAAAAGAACCAATGAGCCGGATTAGAAAAACCTTAAGTCCGACAGACGTCACAACAACTGTTGAAGTCCACAACAGCTGAAGACAAGTGCTGAAGACAAAGTCTGAAGACACAAGTGCTGAAGACAAAGTCTGAAGACACAAGTGCTGAAGACAAAGTTTCAAGACACAAGTGCTGAAGACAAAGTCTAAAGATACAAGTGCTGAAGACAAAGTCTGAAGACACAAGTGCTCAAGACAAAGTCTGAAGACACAAGTGCTGAAGACAAAGTCTGAAGACACAAGTGCTGAAGACAAAGTCTGAAGATACAAGTGCTGAAGACAAAGTCTGAAGACACAAGTGCTGAAGACAAAGTCTGAAGACAAGTGCTGAAGACCAAGTATCAGTCGTTGTCACAACAGCTGAAGAGGTCTTCTTCAGTAGTTGTGACGGGTTTTCTTTCAGTAGTATTATGTTTTTCTTTTCAGTAGTTTTGTAAAACGACTGAAGGGCTTGTTCTTCAGTCGTTGTAGTTTAAGTAGTTTCGTATCAATAGTTTTATGTTTTATACTTAGCACTCTAATTTGTTCTCAGTAGTTGTGAACATTTGAGTAGTTTGTTAAGTTTTAGTTATTTTTGTACTAAATCTGCTATATGTCACTATCCCGTGATATTAGCAGTGATTGCATTCTATATAAGGAGTGTCAACCTAATTGTAATTCGTGAATGATTGAGCGGAAACATTTGATATTATTAAAACATTCCTTTTCACATAAATATATTCTCTCGTTACAACCGTATTTGTTCTTAATGCATACGAATATCAAATTCTTGCTATAATTTGTCTAATTCTCGTTCTTATTCCACTACGTTACACTCTAATCCATCAAACTTGAGATCACTCATCCTATCAGATTTCCTAATTACTCTATGTCATACAGCGTACAATATTAGCTAACCCATACGAGTTCACACACATAGGGGGAGTGTCCAACTATCTGTGTATCTACAGTGTGCGATTTTGGCTAACACATAAGGGTTCATACACATAGTAAAAGTTCAGTCTTGGTGACTTCTCCAATAACATGCGATTTCCTAATTACTGTGTGTTATGCAGCGTGCGATGTTGGCAAACCCATAAGAGTTCACACACATAGGGGGAGTCTGTCCTAGTGACCACTCCATATGTGCGATATTTGCGATATGTGCGATACGTGCGATATGTGCGATATGTGTGATACGTGCGATATGTGTGATATGTGCGATATGTGCGATACGTGCGATATGTGCGATATGTGCGAATGTGCCAATGTACCGAACGAACGATGATGAAGATCATAATTGTTACCTTGATGTATATGCGATGTGTGATCATGTGCGATAGTAATGAGAATGTTTTAATGAATGGAAAGTAGTTCAATGATCTTTTTATAAAACTAGAACTCACTCAGCAACGCTGACTTTTTATGCGTTTTCCAGTTGGCAAGTAAATTTATGAAGGATGGCACGGGACGGCTACATGGCTCTTTTGGATGGCATTCTTTTGTTTAATGTTTTTGCATCGTAATGCGAACACATGAAATTATGTAACGAAAGTTGTATTGTTTTGCAAAAGCATTTTTAATGAAAATGTTGTTTTTAATGTTTCTGCTGGAACGTTTATTTCAAGTTAATGTAATTATAGGTTTTAAGAGCGATGGTTGGCTAGCTGTCAGAGTCTTGGGAATGGGGCCTTACAAGTTGGTATCAGAGCCAAAGTTTAAGTGAAACGGGTAAATTTTCAAAATAAACCTTAACTTAAACTGAGAATGGGACGGGAAAGGAAGGGATACCAGTCCGAGTAGCTGCGTGCCATCAGGTATTTTCTTAATGTTAACTGATATTACATGCATATGTTATGTAGTTATATGTTGCTAGTAGATTTAGATACTGATGTAGTGAGGATAGGTAATGCTTGGGGTATGAAGAGTAAAGTAAGTGGCTAATCATAACTGGCCACTTTAATTTGGGACTTACTATAGTTGACATATACTGAGTTGTTCCATTGAATGACTGTGTGGGTGTTTGAATCTTTGAGTATGTGTGTTAGAGGATTGCTGGTGGTAGATCATCTAAAGCTTCACGTTGTGGAGGTTGTGGTGCTGAACCACGAGCTATGAGAGGAAGGCCTAGAGCCGAAAAGTTGGTTCATGAAGAACCCGAGACCCCTCATCCGGAGGGCGGTAATGAGAGTGCTAACTTAAGTGTCTCGGTGAAGGAGGCTGTTGTTGAAGAGGTGCATCAGGTCATGCAGACAATCTTTCCGCCTATGGTGACCGAATTTATCAAGGCTGCGAGGGAAGAAGAAAGGAAGGAAAGAAGTAGACCTACGGGCGAAAGAAGATAGCCCGAGACTGAGATGGTGTTATCTGATGACGAAGAAGAGGAGGAAGAAGAAGAGCCTACGACGGAGGTGGGATGAGACTGCGACTATAGGGCATTTCAAAGATGCAAGCCCCCACCTTTGATGGTAATGGCACTACTACTGCTGCTCACTGGTGGGAGAGAGAGATGGAAGTTGTTCTGAACATCAGCGAGTGCCGAGTGGACCAGAAGGTAAAGTTCACCGCCCACTCCTTTGTGGACTTGGCCTTGTGTTGGTGGGACACTATTGTCCAAGCTGAGGGTAGCCACGCTATCAGGAGAAGGAGATGGCCGGAGTTGAAGAGGCTGGTGATTGAGGAGTTCTATCCTCATCATGAGATGCACAAAGTTCAACGAGATGAGTAATACACCTCCAAGTTCAACAAGATGGAATGTCTGTTGTTGGATCAAGTGACACCCTTATCATGAAAGATCAAGAGGTATATCCAGGGTTTGCCGGCGGATTTCTGTAGGCATATGATCGCTACCCGACCAAGCACTTTTAGGTCGGCAATTTATTTGATGGGGAGGTTGTATGATGATAGGACTGCGGTGGTGGCTGAGATGAGTAGGGAGAATGGTGGAGACACGAACTAGAATGGGAAGAGTTCTGGACGGGGTGGTGTCCCGACGAACAATAAGCCTGCATGGGTTGATGATCGATGTGTGGTGACATCTAGTGGAGGATCAAAGAGGTGTGGTAAATGTGGAAAGGAGCATTCGGGAGAATGCAAATAGGGGTCCAAATATCTGCTTCAAGTGTGGGAAGCCGGGCCATATAACGAGGGAATGTGGGGTTGTAAGGTGTTACAACTATGGAAAGAATAGTAACCTGAGTAGAGACTGTAAGAAGCCGAGGGCTGAAGGATCATGAGTGAAGAAGGCTAGAGGCGAAGGACAGAGGGCAAGTGCCAGAGCATTCACAATAACGCAAGGGGAGGCTAGGACGGACCCCGATGTTATGTCAGGTACGTTTCTAGTAAAACAAACTTTAGCCTTTGTGTTAATTGATTCTGGTGCTAGTAATTATTTTATCTCTGCTACTTTCGGTGCTAAACTGCCTATTTATTGTAGGAGTGTAAATGCACCCTTTGATGTAGAAACTGTCACAGGAGGGTCTACCCGGCTTTCTGAGACGATAGAGGGTTGTGACATAGAACTAGAAGGTCACAAGTTTCTTGTTAGACCATTTGTGATGACTTTAGGCGGGCTCGATGTAGTCCTAGGAATGGATTGGTTGGCGGACTACGAGGCGAACCCTGGGTGTCGCAAAAAGATGATACGGTTGATAGCACCTGACGAGAGTATGGTGATGGTTTATGGCGATCAAGTCACGACGATATCGAAGGTGACTTCGATGGAGGTGGTAGGAAAGTGCATGAGGCGTGGATGTAGTGCTGCTTGGCCTATGTAAATGATATGGATACACTAACACCACAACTGTCAAATGCACAAAGACACAAAGAAAGATTTTTGGTAGCCGGGTATGAAGTGTGGTGTGCTAGAAAGAAAAGATATTTTACCCAAGTTGTGTGGTAAAAAGTGTCAAAAAGAGAAAAAAGATTTGAAAGTGGGTGTAAAGTGGGCATGGCCGCCCACTCTCTTCTACAACACCCAAATCTTCGGATCATGGTAGAGAGAGAAAGGAAAGGAGCTTAAACTTTCGGATTTTTGAAGAACAAGAAAAGAAATCAAATTCAAGGTAAGAATTCATAGTTTTTGAGTGTTCTTAAATGGTTTCATCCACGGTTGTGTGCTTATGTATGTTGTGTGTGCTCGGTTGTGTGTTTTTAGTGGGTTTCTAGGTGAGAACTTGTAGTAATCGGGGTTTGAAGGAAGTCTTACCCGAAGATGCTGCTAAGGTGAGTTCTAGAAACCCTTTTTATATGTTTTAACTGATTTTGGGGCTAGAAATGGATGATTGTATAAAAATGGGTTTTATACCGTATGTATGAATGTGTGTATGTTGTGGGTACGGTTTGATTTTGGACTATGTTCATGTTTGATGATGTTATGGTTGTGTTTATAAGGGTTAGAATGCATGATTTTAGCTTAGAACATGCTAGATGGTGTTTGGGGACCAAATTAGGATGATAAGTGTGCTTTAGGCTACTCATGCGACCAAACAATAGTTTATATGCCTAATATTAGAAAAAAACGACTTAAGTCTGACAAATGCGGATCAGTAAGTCATGCGAATGAACAAATACGGTTGAGTAAGTCATGCGATTGAACAAATGCGGATGAGTAAGTCATGCGAATGAACAAATGTGGATGAGTAAAGCATGCGAATGAACAAATGCGGATGAGTAAGTCATGCGAATGAATAAATACAAATGAGTAAGTCATGTGAATGAACAAATACAAATGAGTAAGTCATGTGAATGAACAAATGCGGATGAATAAGCCATGCAAATGAACAAATGCAGATAAGTAAGTCATGCGAATGAACAAATGCGAATGAGTAAATCATGCGAATGAAAAAATGTGGATGAGTAAGTCATGCGAATGAACAAATGCGGATGAGTAAGTCATGCGAATGAGCAAATGCGGATGAGCATTGACAAATGCGGATGAGTAAGTCATGCAAATAAACAAATGCGGATAAGTAAGTTCATGCGAATAAACAAATGCAGATGAGCATTGACAAATGCAGATGAGTAAAGTCAATGTGGATGAACAAGTGCCGATGAGCATTGACAATGCGGATGAGTAAAGTCAATGCGGATGAGCATTGACAAATGCGGATGACTAAAGTCAATAAGGATGAATAAATGAACATGAACATTGAATAATACGGATGAATAAAGTCAATGTGGATGAACAAAAAGAAATGCAGATAAAGAAAAAGGGCAAATGTGGATGAACACTTAGAATATTTTCGAATTTTTTTCGGAAAAAGTGTTGAGTAGGACTTGGCTTGGGAGGTTCCCGGGGGCTATGTAAGTTGACTTTTTGTAGTCAAAGATGACGTGATGGGCATAGAATGATATGATGAATGATTGATGCTTATGCATGATGGTATGTATGATGTATATTATACATCTAAATTTTGGAAGAAATTCTAGGACGTGATGGGGAAAAGGTTACAGATTAGCACCGCTTTTCTTCCCCAAACGGATGGTAAGTCAGAAAGTACCATTCAGACATTGGAGGATATGCCTCGGGTATGTGTTATCGATTTTGGAGTGGGGTTGGGACGACCACTTACTATTAGCTGAGTTCTCATATAACAAGAATCATCATGCGAGTTTTGGTATGCCTCCTTATGAGATTCTATATGATAGGAGATGCAGAACACCTATTTGTTGGGATGATATTGGTCAGAAAGATTTAGGAAGTGTCGAGGTGATTGAGGCTATGATTGAGAAGCTTGAAAAGATCAAGGCCTTCATGAAGGCAGCCAAAGATAGACAGAACTCGTATGCTGAGTGGCCTATAGACTGGAATTACCAGATTAGTTAAGTGGAATTCATCCGACGTTCCATGTATCTCATTTGAGAAAATGTTTGGCGGATGAAGATATTATTACTCCACTGGAGGATATCGGGTTAGATGAACGGCTCAATTATATGGAGCAACCAGTGGCAATCATCGACCTTAAAGAGAAGAGATTGAGGAATAAAGTGGTCCCACTTTTGCGCATACAGTGGAAGCATAGAAAGGGATCCGAGTCTATGTGGAGAATGAAGAAGAGATGAGACAGCATTACCAACGTCTATTTGAGGAATAACGGGTTTCAGGGAAGAAACCTATTTAAGGGGAGTGGACTTGTAACACTCGGTATTTTCGTTAAAGCCAAAGAAAGAAGAAAAAGAAAGAAAAGAAATAAAGCCCAAGTCGAGGGACCAATCTTGCCAAAACGGGAAAATCTTTTAAAGAGTAGGTGTATAAAGGGGCATGGTTGTCCACACCCCTCTCCCATTGACATTTCAATCGGCCAAGAGGGAGGAAGAAGGGAGAAAGTGCAAAACTTGGGTTTTTGAAGGATCGAGGTGCAAAAGTCAAAGGGAAGCGGGTTTGTGAGAAGCTATACCCGAAGAAGCTTTCAAGATGAGTTCTAGGACCCCTCTTTTACACGTTTTCAACTAATTTTGGGCTGGAACACATAGTAAAATTTGTTTTTGAAGTGTGTGTGTGTTAACCCGTTTGATGTGTATGCGTATGCGTATGATTCAGTGGGGTTGATTAGAGCTTGGTTATGCTTGAATGGTGTTGTGGTATGTGTTTTTAAGGTTAGGATGGTTGATTTGAGCCTAGAATAGGTTTGAGAGGGTTTGGAGGCTGAAACGTGGACATTAGGTTCAGGATGAACTGCATTCTGCATCAGCTAGGGCTATGCGATCGAATGGCATGCGACTAAGGTTCATTTGCATGTGAGTTGTGAGACTGGGGTCCATACGCATATGAGTCGTCCGACCGAGGTTCATTCGCATTGAAGTCACGCGACTAAGGTGTATACGCCTAGGTGCTCATCCAATTGTGTTCACTCGCCCATAGTGATCATCCGCATAGGGTCCATTCGCATAGGGTCCATTCACCTGGTGTTCATTCGCCTAAGTGCTCTGACGACTGGGAGGCCATGCGACTTAAAGGTGGCCATACACCCAATTTGGGCTTGTGCGCCCGAAAAAGCATAGTTTAACTTCTGACTTTTGGGGTGATGCGTAGAGGTAGACTTTGACTTGGGAGGTTCCCGGGGGTTCATGTAAGTTGACTTTTGAGGCCATACACGTTATGATGGGCATGTATGATGTTGTATGTGTATGATGATGTACGATGTCGTATGTTTATGATGGTATGTATGATGTATGTTATGTATGTACGATGCCTTGTATGATGATGTTAACTGCGTATGATGTGTTCCTTATTATGTATGATTATTTTCCCATGGCTTTACGTTGAATGTTAATGAATGAAATGAAGTACTATGTAGCGTAAAGTGGAAGATAATGAAAAGAGGAACATGATGAATCAATGCATGCATTAATGAACAATGAAAAGTAATGTAAGTCTTGCAAGCCTTGTATGTGGGATCACGCTCCAATGTAGGGTGTTAGTGCAATAGTGTGTGGGTTAGCTACCCTAGAAGGATGCAAATCGGGGTTCGTCTTTATGACCGACCATTTGTATAGAACCTTTGTCTCATACCCTAGATACTGTGGCTAGGCTGCTATGCGCCATGACGTGTATGATAGACTTGGGCCCAGTATCCGCTTTATGCATGACGGTGAGTATAGCACATGACAATGGTATACCTGAATTTACCCTTATATACTATGGCGAGGTTGCTATGCGCTATGACGGAAGGTCTATGATAGACTTCGGCCCAGTATCCGCTTTATGCATGACGGTTGGGTAAAGTTCATGGTTTTTGATGAAATGAAATGAAGTAACGATGAACATATGAATGAAAGTAAGAAAGTATGAACGAATGATGAAGATAATAATGATATTATCTATGTGTACGTATGATGTGTGTTCTCATGTGAAATTAAAGAACGGTTTTAACAAAGGATAAAGTATGTTTTATTATAAAACTAGAACTCACTCACCAACACTGACTTTTATGTGTTTCTAGTTGGCAGGTAATGTTGCTAAGGATGGCACGGGGCGGCTACTTGGCATTTTGGATGGCATTCTTTTGTTTAATATTTATTTATTGTAATGCGAAGGAACGATGTTTTGAAATAAACTATTATATTAACTTGCAAAATCATTTATGATGAAATGAAAAGTTATTTTAATGTTCCGCTATGATGTTTTATGAAGGTTCAATGTAAAATTATATGTTTTATGTGCAATGATTTACTAGCTATAAGCGTCTCGGGAATGGGGCCTTACATTCTTGAGCTTCAAGGGTTGGTCACAAGCTTGTTAAAGAACATTAATGTTAAGGTTATGGTACCTTTGGTGATGGAGCTCGGTTGGTGTTGGAGCCAAAAAGGAGAAAAAGATGGTTGATGTTGGTTATGTGATTTGGGAACCGAGAAAGAGAGAGAGAGAGAGTCGAGGGAAGTGATGGTGGTGGTTGTGGTTGACGAGAATGGTGGTTATGCAGGTTCCATCGGTCGAAAGGTTCAAGGAGAGTGGAAGATCATCATTAGCTCTAAACTTTGCTTGGTGAGGTGGTGGTTTTGAACTTATTAATGGCCATTAGATGCTAGGTGCCATGGCTTAGAGAGTGATTAGTGTATGATTAGCAAGGTGTCAACTTAGGGTGCTAATCACATTCTTAGTCATTATGGTTAGATATTTAATTAGTTTTTATTCCAGGGTGGTTATCTCTTCTAATGAACCGATTACTAGTGCTAAGTGGTTGTTTTAGTTAATGTTTAAGTGTTTCGGATTAGTTTGGTTTTGGTTTTCATATAAGGATTCTAGATGTTAACTTGTTAGTAGTGGTTGATTAATTAAAAATCTTAATTCATTACGTATAGATGAAAACATGTAACGCCGAGAATAAAGTCGGCACGAGCCAATTATAATAATGGGCTTAGCCAAGATTATTTAAAGAAAATAAGCGGGTAATGGAGTATGGACCGAGTAGACCTCGGGAGACATATGTTTGGCGATTTAAAGGTCCCGGGAAATCCGTGTATATATAAACGGATCAGCTTGAGCCACTCTCATTCGCAACTCACACCAATTTTTAGAGAGAGAGTGTAGAGAGAGAAAATGGAGATTCAAGGCTCGGTTAATCAGAGATTGAAAACCAGTGTTCGTGGACATCCAAACAACAAGAAAACATAAAGAATCCACGTAAGAAATATTGTTTAATTGTTTATTTGAGGGTAAACCCACATTCTATGGCTTGGGGTTTTTCAAAGTGTAATGAATCGCCCAAAACTCACGTTTTTGTGTAAGAAAACATGTAGAAAGCTTAGATATAACTTATTGGGTGATAAAACAAGATTTCGATTGTGAAAGATTGATGTTTTGGGTAAAAAATGTGTTGGTTTGTAATTTCAGTCCGTTCTGCAAAAATAAGAGTTTTTCCAGCGAAATTGTGTAGTCATCCAACGAAACTATAAAGGCAGTATGCGAAACAGCAGTTTCGCACATAGTTTCGCATGCATTGTTTTCCAACGAAAGTTGGGCGAAACTAGCAGTGAAGATGCCAACGAAACTGCTAGCGAAACTGTTGGTGAAACTAGCAACAGAACTGCTGGCCAAACTAGCAGCGAAACTGCTGATCTTGCAGCGAAATTAGGTAGAACTAACTTTTTTGAGTGTTAACTTATGTGCAGATTGTGTAGTGCAACCCTTTCTTTGAAAGCTTAATTGATGAGCTACTCATCGAGTCCATGTGAGTTCTAGATCCTCTATTTTAAAAGTTTTAAACTGTTTGGGGCTGGAAATGCATATTAAATGTTTTGATTACATTTGGGGTGAATTCTCGTATGTCCATGTGTATGTGTAGAGAGATGGATGGTGTATAATGATTATATGATAATGAGTGATGTGTATGTGATGTTTATGGTAATGTTATGTGTGAATGTGTTATTTTGACTTTTATGTTCCTTTTATCTAGTAGTCCGTGACTTTACGTGGTGTGGTTCTAATAATGGACGTAAAGTATTATCTTAGGGAAGCGAAAAATTAAGATAATGAAAGTGGAACATAATGAATAAATGAATGAAAGTCTTGCAAGCAATGTATGGAGGTTCACACATAATGAAGGGTGGTAGCTCAATGGTGTGTGGGTAGCTACCCTAGAAGAATGTACACTGGGGTCTAATCATTGTGATTGACCATATGTATGGGACCCTTGTCGCTTACCCCAGTACTGTGGTCAGGCCACCAGGCATAATGTATGCGAGTCTATTTATAGACTTCGGCCTAGTACCCGCTTTATGCATGATGGTGGGGTATAGCACATGGCATTGCCACAAATTAATTTACCCTGGTACTGTGGTCAGGCCACCGGGCCTAGTGTATGGGAGTTTATTTATAGACTTCGGCCTAGTACCCGCTTTATGCATGATGGTGGGGTATAGCTCGTGGCATTGGCCTGGAGCATAAAGAACTAAGGGATGTACATAAGGTACGAAAAGCAAGGTAACGAATGATAGTGATGCCGACGATGATGAATGAATGTAAGTTAACAAATGATGATGGAAGATAATAATAATATTATCTACTTGTACGTATGATGTATGATCACGTATGGAAGTAAAGAATGCTTCTAAATGAAAGAAATTATATTTTATAAAACTAGAACTCACTTTACAATGCTGACTTTTATGTATTTTCTAGTTGGCAGGTAATGATTGTTGAGGATCACACGTGGTAGCTACTTGGCTTTGTTGTGATGGCATCCATTTGTATAAATATGACATTGTTATGATGTAATGCAAAAGATAATATTTGTAACTGTTAACAATGATGTAGTATTTTGTAAAATCAATCATTAATGTATGAAATGCATTTAACTTATTCCGCTTCAATATGTTAGAAAATTTAAATGTACGTTTTATGTTTTATGTGTAATGATTGCGTAGTTGTAAGTGTCCCGGGATCAGGGCCTTACAATTTTGTATCAGAGCTAAAGTTTAACTGAAATGGGAAAATTAAAAAAAACTAAACTTAAACTGAGAATGGGACAAAAGGGGAGGGATGTCAGTCCTAGTAGCTACGTGCCATGAGGTATTTTCATTAATGATAACCGGTAGTACGTGTGCATGTTATGTGATTATGTGCCTTTACTACATTTAGATACTAATATAGTTAGGATAGGAAATGCTTGGGGTATGAAGAGCAAAGTAAGTGGCTAATCATAACTGGCCACTGTAATTAGGGACTTACTATACTTGACATAAACTAAGCTATTATCTTGAATGATTGTGTTAGTGTTTGAATCTTTTAGCTGGTTAAAGGATGGTTGGAGGTAGATCTTTGAAGATTTCGCTAGGTGAAGGTTCTGGCTAAGGGTGGGACTACTAAAATAACACTGGAAGAGCCCGAGATCGACCACCCGGAAGGTGGTGATGATAGTGCTAATCTAAGGACCACATTGAAAGAGGCTGTTGTTAAGGGAGTTTAACAAATCATGCAGACGATTATGCCGTCTATTGTGCCTAAAGTAATTAGGGCAGTGAAGGAGACAACAGTGATTGAAGTGAACAAGAAGGGTAGCAGCGACCAGAATTAGAACAAAAATAAGGGTGAACGTGAGAGTTTCACTCCAAACAACAAGGCTGCGGGCCGACCACATCTAGTGTGGGGTTGAAAAGGTTTGGTAATTGCATGAAGAAGCATACAGGAATTGGTAGGTGGGGATCAAACTTCCACTTCAAATGTGGGAGGCCCGGTCATTTAGAAAGAGATTGTAGGGTGAAGAGGTGTTATAACTATGGCGGTAGGGGTCACATAACCAGGGACTGCAAGAAGCCAAGGAATGATGGTTCCAGGGCAAGAAAGACGACCAGAACTGAAGGGCAGAACCCGAGCACAGAGCCTTCATGATGACCGTGGAGGAGGCTAGGACGGACCCCGATGTCGTGTCAGGTACGTTTCTAGTAAACCAAGCTCTTGCATCAGTGTTATTTGATTCTGGTGCTAGTAGGAGTGTCATTTCTGCTACCTTTTTTACTAAGTTGCCCATTAGGAGTAGAAGTATTGATGAGCCCTTCGATGTAGAAACTGCCATAGGTAAGTCGACCAGGATTTCTTGGGTGATAGAAGGTTGTGACATAGAATTAGAAGGTCATATGTTTCCTGTAAGAACAATCGTGATGGCCTTAGGCGGTTTCGATGTAGTCCTAGGAATGGATTGGTTGGCTGACTATGAGGCGAACATTGTGTGTCGCAAGAATATAGTTAGACTAATAGCGCCTAATGGGAGTTTAGTGACGATTTACGGTGATCGAGTTACAACTATCCCGAAGGTGGTTTCGATGGCGATGGCCGGAAAGTGCATGAGGCGTGGATGTAGTTCCTACTTGGCCTACGTGAAGGGTGTAGATACGCCAACACAACAACTGTTGTAAAGCCCCATTCCCGGGACGTTTACAACTGCCCAATCAACGCTCATAACCGATATAATTAAATTTATCTTTCATAAAACATCGTACTGGAATATCAAAATAGCTTTTCATTTCATTAAAAATGCTTTTGCAAGTTAATACAATCATTCATTTCGAAACATCATTAATTCGCATTACAATGCCTAAACATTAACAAAATAATGCAATCCAAAATGCCAAGTAGCTGCCTCGCGCCATCCTCAGCAATGCTTACCTGCCAACTGGAAATATGTATAAAAAGTCAGCGTTGTTGTGTGAGTTCTAGTTTTCTAAGTAAAACATACTTTACATTCATTAAAACCATTATTTACTTTCATTTGTGACCATGCACTATACATACACATAGATAATATAATTTTTATCTTCATCATCCATTCATTAACTTTCATTCATACGTTCAACATTACTTCTTTTCATCCTATCAAACACCATGAACTTTACCATAGCGTTATGCATAAAGCGGGTACTGGGCAGATGTCTATCATACACCCCCACACATTGCGCCCGGTGGCCTGACCACGGTACCAGGGTAAATTCAGGTGTACCATTTTCTTGTGCTATACCCCATCCGTCACGCATAAAGCGAGTACTGGCCGAGGTCTATCAAAGGGCCCCATACATTGTACCCGGTGCGCTGACCACAATACCAAGAGGTAAGAGACAAAGGTTCTATACAAATGGTCCATCATAAAGACAGACCCTGGTGTGCATCCTTCTGGGTAGCTAACCCACACACCGTTGGACTAACCACCTTCATTGGGCGTGTTCCCACATACAAGGCTTGCAGGACTTACTTTACTTCCCTTTGTTCATTAATCCATGTCTTCATTCATCATATTCTACTTTTCATTATCTTCCACTTTACGTTACATAATAGTTTCATTTCATTCATTAACATTCAATGTAAAGCCACGGGAAAGTAATCATACAAAACAAGGAACATCAACATACACAGTCAACAACATCATACAGGGCATCATACATACATAACATACATCATACATACCATCATGCATAACATCATGCACATCATGCCAAATGACAGGATCAGCGATTACAAGTTTGATGTATTAGAGTTCAAGGTAGCGGAATAAGAATAGGAATTAGACAAATTGTAGCAAGAAGTCGATGCTTGTATGCATTAAGAGCACATACGGTTATAGCGAAAGAATATATTTCTGATTCAAGGAATGTTTATAGATATGGAATGTTTCTAATCAATCATTCAAATCATTCATTCATTCATCCATCTATTACAATAGGTTGACACTCCTTATATAGAGTGCAATTGCTGCTGTTATCACGGGAAAGTGACAACTGGCAGATCTAATACAAAAATAACTAACTCTTAACAAACTACTGAAATGTTCACAACTACTGAGAACATATCAGAGTGTAAGTACAGAATATAAAACTACTGATTAGAAACTACTGAAACTACAATGACTGAAGAACAAGCTCTTCAGTCGTTTTACAAAACTACTGAAACTAGAAATATAAAACTACTGATATCACAACTACTGAAGAAGTACTCTTCAGCAGTTGTGACAAACTACTGACGCTTCAGTACTTGATCTTCAGACTTTGACCTTCAGATGTTTCATCAGCTGATGACTTCAGTAGATATCATCAGCTGATGTCTTCAGTCTTTGTCTTCAGACTTTGTACATCAGTTGTTGATCTTCAGCACTTGTAAACTCTTCAGCTGTTGTACTTCAGTACTTTGGTCTTTCAGCTTCAGTACTTGTGTTCTTCAGCTGTTGTACTTCAGCACTTTAGTTCTTCAGCTGTTGGAGTCTTCAGCACTTGATCTTCAGGTGTTGAAGTCTTCAGCACTTGTCAAACTGCTGATGAGGCTTTCAGCAGCTGTTGTGATACCATGTGGGACTTAGAGGTTTTCTGATCTTGGCTCATTGGTTCTTTTGGTCCAACAAACTCCCCCTGAACCAATGCAGCAAAAACCTCTAAATTATTTATTATCCCACTTATTGTTGGCAAAATGTTGGTCTTTTTCCTTCTTGATCAGTAGAGAAGATGACCCATGTAGGCTCCAGCCTGGGAAGAAATCTCAGATATTTGTTTGGCAGGGTATGAATGGGAACTCTATTTTGGGGAACTGGACACAGAGTTGTTATCCCATTCATGAGATTTACTTCCCCATAATGAGTCTGTACGACTCTCTTGTGTAGGCCTCGAGGAAGGTGATTTGTTCCTCCATGGTTAGCTCTTCAGCACCTCCTTCAAACAATGATTCAAGCCCATAATACTCAGACAGGTATTTGGCCTGTTTCCCATTCTTTAGCTCCACAGTTGTTATTAGTCTGTAAGCAAACTCATCCGGGTGATTACCCTCTAGGAACAACTGGAGCTCATTTTTCCTGACTTCCTCAAGCCTCTTGTAAACTAACCCCTTTTTCACTATTTTGTTTTCCAGCATCTTCTGAGGGGTTAGATTAGCTTTGTAGGCTTTCTTGAAGTCTTCTAGGATTTCTCAGGGTGAAACTACAAAGACCAGAGAGATCATTTCATCTACGATCTTTTTCACCTGGCCAATGTATCTCTGAGGTATGTTTTTCTTGTGAATTCTGTGAGAGACCCTGGGATCAGGCCAAATCCTCACTCTTTCCTTTTGATATTGAAAGGTATGCCTGAGAGTGTAAAGTCTGAGGGCTTGCTTCTTCATATTGATGATAGAAGATGTGGCTGCATAAGCTTTGTCAACTCTCTTCAGCAATTCCTCATCATGCTGTTATGAAGCTCTTCTTCTTCTAGCTTCACTTTAACCATTTGTCTTGGACTTCAGGAGTAATTGCTGAGGAGTGACTTGTGGCCTTAGGCAACTGAATCACAGCTGAGAGTGGCAGCCTATCTTCATCATCTTCTAGCCTCAATACCCTTCTCTTCTTCTTCAAGGGTATATCATCGGCTATGGGTTTTGAGGGTAAGGGAGTTGGTTTGGTGGGTTGTGATTTGGGTGGTTTTGGTGTGGGAATGTTGACAGGCTGTTCTAGCATTCTTGAGGTGAGTGTGGCTTTTGATTGCTTGGCTAGCTCAGTCCTGCTCCCAGCACCTGCTTCATTCAAAGCTTCAATAACAAGTCCCTTAGTATATGCTTCAGACGAACAGATCTTGGTGGTGATTGCCAAGATACTGTCCCTGGACCAAGCTTTGATTTCGATCAGTGATTTTCCAAGATATTTTGCAATAAATCTAATCATGATCTCAAGCCTTTCTCTTTCTAACACTTCATAACTTGCCCATCTATTCTGGATTTCTTCAATCTCTAATCGTCGAATCTCAGAGTCAAGTTTATGGTGTCATGGCCTTGCCTAAACAGCTGATCAATGATGTTGTCCATTGATCTGCTGTGTTCGGCATCAGCCTCTTTTATCAGTAACTCCAAGGCTTTATCTTCAGCAATATGATCATCAGCACCTTCTTTCGCTTGTAGGTGAGCAGTGGTTGCTGTTCTTTCTCCTCCTCTTGGGCTTGCTTCGCTTCCTTCTTTTCCTCTGATCTTTTCTCTTCTTTCTTTCACTGCAGTACTCTCCCCCTTTTTGGATGCATTGGAGGAAGGGGTTTGTACCGCAGAAAGTGTCTTTTGCACAGCAGCATCAATCAAGGGTTGTAAAGTGGAGGAAAGCCTCTCATCAATGGCTTTAGTCATAATATCAGTGATATGGGTGTGTGAGAGGGAGAGGGAATTTTGAAGTACAGCACCTATTTGCTCAGGAGGGTTCTGTTCCTGAGAAATAGGGCCTGAAGCAGAGGCAGGTGGTTGAGTTTGGAGTGGCTCAGTGTTGGGGAACCTTCAAGTGAAGGTGCCATCTGTGGGTGGTAGAGGCAGATGGTCTTTCTCCTTGTGAGAGTTGATCAAGTAGGTTTTGCAGCCTACTGACTTTCTGTTCAAGGATTGTGTTCTGGGCAAGAACATCATAGAAAAAGCCCAGGTCATCATCAGCCGAAGCTGAATCATCTGACCTCCTGCTTAGAGCAGGATTTACATGCACGGGTGTAGACCAGTTGTTGCATGTGCCCCTTGTGCTTGGTACTGGGGACTTCTAGCCTCAGGACAATGTCCATCATCAGCTGTTGCCTCTAGTGAGGTCTTAGCAATGTTACCAGCCTCATTCTGAACATGTGCTGAGTCAGAGGAGGTGGCAGCCTCACTAGATCTTCTAAGCTCCTTGTCTACACCAGGAGATAGAAGTGGTAAACCCTTGTGCTGTGGGTTCTCAAGTGCACTGTGTTCCTCCCCCTCAATTGTAAAGGTGTTCCCAGTAGTAAGTGGTTTCCGGGGAGGGGGTGAGGAGTGCATTTGAGTCAGCACTTGTGCAACTATTAAAGTTGGGCTGTGAGGGGCGGTTGTTTGGGGTGAAGGGATAGAAGCAGTGTGCACCTGGGGAGGTTGGTGCTCTTCAATGGCAATCCCCTCAAGTGAGGAAGATCCCAGATATGTAGGTACCCCTTGTGTGGTTGCTGCAGGCTCCTGTTGAGAGGAAGCCTGAGCGGCTATGGCTGGAAGAGTCATTGTATCCACTAGGGGGTTTGGACTAGTGGATATATCCTGTTTGTGTTGCAGGGGCATCCTCAGGGGACTCAATTCCCTGAGTAGCCGTTTTGGGTTTCTTTTTGGTGGGTTTGGTGGGGACTTTTGATTTGGAGGTGGTGGCTGTGGGTTCCAGCTGCGTGGGTTTTCGCAGCTTGGCAGCCATTTTGAGTGTCTGGTCAGAGTTGTCGGTAGTATACTTTTGCAGAACAGCCGTAGCAGGGACTCCCAAGCCAACAAGTCCCTCAGCATTAAGCTGGTTTGTAATGATGACCATTATGAACCGTGGATATAGTATCCAACGGTTGGCAGTTAGTTTTTGAGCCATGTCCTTGAGCTCCGAAAAATATATTTCTGAAAAGTTTAGCGGTTGTTGCTCAAGAATAGAATACATTACCTGCTGCCATTTGTCGACATTTGATCCCAAGACGACGTCTTAGGAGCCAAACATACATTCACCATGTGAAAAATTAGGCGCTCAGCGTCATTAAAGTGTTCTTCAGGATAGTGGAGGCACTGAGATTGCCTTGATATCCATGTTGGGCAAAGGATAGATCTGTGGTGCCCTTCGGATATCCAGCAGGAGAGATAGCATCATCCAGATGAAGAATTTGGCGGATAACTGCAGGAGTGATGACTACTTCTTTGTTGTTGACGACCGACTGGAGAGATGGTGTGTTGTTCTCCCCAGTGGTAACAGTAACGTTCATCCAAAATTGTTGAAGGGATTCGGCATGTAGTATGGGATTCAGAAGAAATGCCGTATAGTATTGGGACTGAACCATAAGATCGATAGCAGTATCGAACTTAGCCCAGATAGGCGATTTATAAGGTAGGCAACACAGTTGTGTCGCGGTTAATTTGCATGGACGCCATTAAGAAGAGGGAAGTTTTGGAGAGGAACGTTAGGTTTGAAGAAGATGAAGCATTGAAGGCTTAGGTCAGGGATATTTATAGGGTACGGGTAAGAAAACGACTGAAGGATGTGGTGTTAGTCATCAGTAGTTTTAAACGACCGTTGACATGGTATTATCCTTTCAGACGTTGAAACAGCTGAAGTCGTGGTGTTAGGCATCAGAAGTTAGAAAACTACTGAAGACCGTGGTTTTAACTTCAGATGATTGAAACAACTGAGGACTTGTTGTTTGTCATCAGTAGTTGTGAAACTACTGAAGACAGTGGTTTAGTCATCAGCTGTTGTAAACAACTGAAAACTTGGTATTAGTCATCAGTAGTTATAAAACTACTGAAGACATGGTATTGCTTCAGTTGTTTAGAATGAAATAGTAGTAGTACAAACGACTGAAGAGAAATTTCTCATCAGCTGTTTTCGTCAATTCTTAGCTTTTCAGTTGTTCCATACTGTCCTCAACACATTCATCAGCCTTTTTGGCGGATTTCAGTTGTTTCATAGGACATCAGTACTTATCTGTTTATACTGATTTCAGTAGTTGCAACTACATCAGTAGTTTTAACTACATCAGTAGTTTGGAATAGATAAGTACTTCAGTACTTATGAGACATTGAGCCATCAGTAGTTATAAAAACTACTGAAGGGAAAAGGACTCATCGGTACTTATATGTGACGGTACAATGATCACCAGTAATTACTACTGAAATCATCAGTAGTTGTCACTTATTCTAGCTGTAGCATACCAAGCCTTAACACCAGGTTTTGGAAAGTTGAACTATCCAAAGGCTTAGTGAAAATGTCTGCAAGCTCATCAGCACTAGGCACAAACTTAGGATCAATCAGACCTTTTTCAAAACAATCCCTTATAAAATGATGTCTGATCTCTATATGTTTGGTCCTAGAGTGTTGGACTGGATTTTTGACTACACAGAGCTGAAGCACTATCCATTAACAATGGAGTCTTAGTCTCTGTAATGCCATAATCCAGAAGTTGGTTCTGAAGCCAGAGTACCTGAGAGGTGCAACTTGTAGCAGCAATGTACTCTGCTTCAGCAGTTATCAAGCAGTTGCCTAGGATTGACATCCACCAGAAGTTGATTTCTTGGTCAACTTACACCCTGCATAGTCACTGTCAGAAAAAGCAACTAATTTACCAGAATGTCCGGTAGAATACCATAAACCTAGAGATGGAGTGCCTTGCAGATATCTAAAGATCCTCTTGACTGCAATCAGATGAGACTCTTTAGGTGCAGCCTGAGATCTAGCACAAACACATGTAGCAAACATAATATCTGGTCTAGAAGCTATTAAATACATCAAGGACCCAATCATACATCTGTAAAGTGTTTCGTCAACCACTTTACCTTTCTGATCTGTATCCAGTTGTGTGGTGCTGCACATGGGAGTAGAACAAGGCTTACAGTTTTGTAAATCAAACTTTTGCAAAAGATCTTTTGTGTATTTGGACTGATGAATGAAAATTCCATCAGCCTTTGTTTGATTTGCAATCCCAGAAAGAACTGTAACTCTCCCATGGCACTCATTTCAAACTTCTGTTGCATCAACTTTGTAAAGGCATCACACAACTTTGGATCAGAGGATGCAAAAAATGATATCATCTACATAAATTTGAACAAGTAGATTATGCTGCCCAGCTTTCTTAATGAATAAAGTCTTATCTATGGAGCCTCTAGTGAAATATTTTCCAGAAGAAAGTTTGATAATGTCTCATACCAGGCTCTAGGAGCTTGTTTTAACCATAAAGAGCCTTATCAAGCTTATACACCCAATTAGGATGTTTATTGTCCTCAAAGCCTGGAGGTTGACATACATAAACTCTTCTTTAATTTTCCATACAAAAATGCACTTTTGACATCCATTTGAAAAACTTTAAGGTTTTGATAAGCAGCATAAGCTAAAAACAATCGAATTGCTTCCAGTCTAGGACAGGGGCAAAGGTTTCATCATAATCAATACCTTCTCTTGTGCAAACCCCTGAACAACAGTCTGGCCTTGTTCTTAACAATAAGCCCATTTTCATCAGTTTTGTTCCTAAACACCCATTTAGTGCCTATTGCACACTTACCTGGAGGTAGAGGAACCAGTTCCCACACTTGTTGTTTCTTGAACTGAAGAAGCTCAAGCTGCATGGCATCAACCCATCCATTGTCCTTTAAAGCAATGTGATAATTCTTTGGCTCTTGCTGACTGATGAAGAGAGCATAGAAGCAGAAATTTGACAATTGACTTCTTGTTGATACTCCCGTAGTGATATCACCAATGATTTGAGACATAGGGTGATTCTTCAGATCTTGATACACAATGAGATCTGTGCAAGTGTTTGTAGCAGGCTCAGCAGTAACACATGGTGATGGTGAATCATTTCCTTGAAAACAATCAGTGGATGGTAATTCAAAGGAAGTTGAATTCGAAGAGATCTCATCAGTATTTGTTGTGGATGGTGCTACTGGAGCTACAGGAACATCAGGTCTAGCTGAATCAGGCAGCTGATCACTAAACCTGAAGAGGTGAGTATTGGAATCATCATCATCATCAGCAGTACCACCAGGTGGTGAACGGTTGACAGGAGCAACAACAGGAGTTTGATAAGGAACATATTGCAGTATGTCCAAATCAAATAACTCCACAGGGCTTTGTGGAATCTTGTTTGGAGATTCATTGAACTTAACATGTAGAGTTTCTTCAACCATCTTTGTTCTGCAGTTGAAGACTCTGTATGCCTTGCAAGTAGATGATAACCAACAAAATACCCTGCATCCACCTTAGGATCAAATTTATGGAGTTGATCCTTTGTGTTGAGAATAAAACAGGGACACCCAAATGCTTTTAAAAATGAAATCAGAAGAGCCAAATGATGGAGAACTTCATATGGAGTCTTCATCAACCTCTGATTTACTAAAACTCTATTTTGCACATAGCAAGCTGTGTTGACAGCTTCAGCCCAAAAGGTCAGTGGCAAACCTGAGTCAGCCAGTATGGACCTTGCAGCTTCAATGAGAGTCCTGTTCTTTCTCTCCACTACTCCATTTTGTTCTGGAGTCCTTGGGATGCTAAACTGCCTTTTGATCCCCTTTGAAAGATAGAAGTCATCAAGTATGATTTCTGAATTCAGTTCCATTGTCACTCCTAATACACTTGACTGGAAGGGAATACTGCTTCTCAATATACAACACAAAGTGAATATCTTCTGAGCAACCTCATCTTTTGAATGTAGAAAGAAAGTCCACATAAATCTGGAGTAATCATCCACAATTACCAGACAGTATTTCTTCTTTGCCATGCTTTACTTTCACAGGACCAAATAGATCCATATGCAGTAATTGCACGCAGGCAGTGGACTTAGGCACTTCAATAGGAGGGAATGAGACTTTGTGCTGTTTTCCTTTTAAACAGGCAGTGCAGGTTTCATCACAGTGAAACTCCTTTATTGGTAAGCCTCTGACTAAACTATTGTGGGTAAGCTGATTCATGTTTTTGAGATTGACATGACCAAGCCTTCTGTGCCACAGTTTAGATTCTTGAGAAGAGACTTTGGAAAATAGGCAAGGATTACCTTTGAGATCTATTTTCTTGGAAAGATCTAAGGCATACACTCTTCCTGTCCTGTTGGCTCTCAGGAGAGTGTGATCATCCAACACCTTGTCAATCAAGTGCAAAACTTTGGATGACAGAATCCTACAGTTTTGACTGGTGAAAAGAGCAACATGGCCTTTATCACACATTTGACTGACACTCAAGAGATTGTACTTGAGATTTTCCACATGATTAACATCATCAAATTTGATTTCTCCATTGGAGACAAAACCCTTACCAATGATGTAACCCTAGCATCATTGCCAAAAGAAACAAATCCATTCTTTCCTTGAGAGTAGTCATGAAGAAGATAGCTGTTCCCAGTCATGTGCATAGATCCCCCACTGTCTACATACCAGATGCTACTTTGGCATGTTGAAGAACCCTGCAATAATAAACAATCAGTTAGTTTTAGAGACCCAAACCCTTTTGGTTTAGGCCTGGTCTCATCAATAGATAGTAAACTAACAGGTTTATTTGAAACAACAGCCTGAGAGGAAGAAGATGGTGTAGAAGAGGAGTCCTTTGGCTTGGAACTCTACCCAACAGATGTTGAACCATCATAACCAGCTGTGTCTGATTTTGAAATAAAGCTTTCAGCTCATCAGACACATTGCCAGTGGAGTTTGATAAGTTCCTATGTTGCACCTTCTTCTTTTGAGCACCCTCAGCTGTCACCTGTTTAACCCCTTCCTTTTTGGATTTCTTTGAGGACTTAAGGGTTACAGGATTTGATGTTGCTGATACAAATGTGGTCTCAAACTCAGTTTTCATTTTTACCATTTTCTCTTTAATTTCTTCTTTTTGTTTGAGTTTGGAACCTCTTTTGTACCAACAATCATCTGTAAGATGATTGAACAAACCACATACTTCACATGGTTTCTTCTTCATCTTAGGTTGATCATCAACTAAAGAGGGTGAAGCAACTGAAGACTTGTTCTTCAATGCTTTGGAAGCATTGTTTGCTATCTTGACAGCCTCTTTAGTAGTCTTCGAACTCTTTCTACTGACAGTTTTCTTCTCTTCAGTACTGACAGCAGTTGAAGTTTGAACTTCAGGTGTTAAATCCTGCTCTCTAGTCCTTTCAGGACCTTCAGAATAACTCCTGAGTTGATCAACTCATTGATCATGTGAGTGTCAGCATTTGAACCATCAACATCAGCTGATAGGTTCAAAGAGGGCTTGATGCTGACTGCTACTTCTGATTATGCTGTATCAGAAGGTAGATCACATGATGTGATGGATTGGTTATCACTCTCACCATCAGATTCTACTTCTGCTCTTGGAGTAAAATCTGTAGGTGGAGCAGTGTGATTGTAACCAATGCCAAACTTCACATTGGAAGCAGATTGCTTACTAAGAAGCATTTCAAAACCTTTGCATGATTGTACCCATCTATCACACTCTACCTGGTAACTGCAAGGGTTTCTTTGAGATCTTTGTACTTCTCTAGAAGTACCTCTTCTGTAGCCTTATCATCAATTATTTGGCATTTCAGTTTGTAAATCTCATCATTTTTATCTATAAGTATAGACTCAAATTCAGCTTTGTTTTGGAAATTATTTGTTCTAGCTCAATGTTCTTATTAATTAAAGCTACATTTGCTTCTCTAATGGAAGCAAATGCTGCTATGCATGGTTCAGAACATAATTGGCTTTTGCCTCAGAGGATACCTGTGATACCTTAGGTGTAGAGGCATTAGAAAATGAAGTATCAGCAGACTCCAAAGCCATAAGAGCTAGATTCCAAAAGGACTGTCACCACCATGTTGACCAGCACCTGAGAACAGTTGGTCATGACCAGA
The DNA here is from genome assembly GCA_025506515.1 of Flaveria trinervia. NCBI lineage: Eukaryota > Viridiplantae > Streptophyta > Magnoliopsida > Asterales > Asteraceae > Flaveria > Flaveria trinervia. The sequence continues at coordinate 30,977,274 of CM046447.1, forward strand.
CATGTCATCTGGTAAACTGCTCCAGTCAACAACTCCTGGGGTGAAGAAGCTGTGTTGTTGAGGTTGAGTTTGTTGATGAGATTGGGATGGCTGAGGTTCTGGTAGTGCATGAGGTTGTGGTGCCATAGGAACTTGAACTTGATTTGACTGTGGCATGTAATAACAAGGGTACGAATATGGCATTTTACCTGAGGAACAAAATATGCCGGAGAT